>JAOPSE010000008.1:38190283-39390283 GCA_029449295.1 Zea luxurians | reverse complement strand
GGATTGGTTGTTCACAGGATAAAAAGTTGATTAAGGATTAAGGTGTGGTACCGTGAGTCAAGCGTTTGAACGTACTAAACATATGCCGAGAAATATGGTAAATCGGTAAGCCTAGTACCTGATTGAACCTGGCAGTGGACTTTACCCCTCACGCGACCTGAGACGTAGTCTCCCATTCCGGTTATGGTGGGTACAAGTGCGGTCACTGCACGACGGCAGTCGGGGTCAGTGGGGCATTGTACGCCAAGGCGGTGAGCCCTGTTCTGCTGACGGGGAATCGATGGGGACGGTTGATATGTGTGGGGACGGAGTGCCCCTACATGTCGTGTGTTTAGGTTTACCTTGCAAGGTTTAAAAACTCGATTCGAATCGTCTGCTTCTCGCAGTTAATGAGACTGCTTGATCCATGCTGCTGCATTGAGTAACAAGTGAAACTGTGATGAGATGATACAAGACGTTGATTGCTAAAGATGTTTGCTACTATGTATGATTAGATAGTACACTTTTAGCCTTAAGAGAGTCACACTTAATCTTGACAAAGTTAAAATCTTGATTTAGAAACTCAGCTAGTGCTTTTGGCAACCAAACCCCACAGCCAAACAGCTGCATGTCTAGAGGTAGAGGAGTATAGACTCCTCACACCGGGTAAGTCTAGCTGAGTATTAGTATACTCAGCCTTGCTTGTGGCATAATTTTACAGGTTCTCTGGAGGACATGGTTGCTGGAGTGACTTGGCCATCCACCCTGCCACCGGGTTGGACTGTCGAGTGGGACCCTGCCTCGGCTGAGGAGGAGCATGAGGAGTGATGGGACAGGCTTCCCCATCTCTCCATTTATTTATCGTTAGTTTATTTCCGCTGCACTTCAAAACAATGATGGTTACTTTTGCGAAAACTCCGATGGCGACAATGGTGATGTAATAAATTTTAATACTCTTCCATGCATGGTTTTATGCTTTATTGTATTTGCTCTGTGACTCACCATCGAGTGAGATTGTGGTACTTGATCCTGTCAGTGGCCGTGTCGGACTAGATCCGAGGGATTGACGGGTTATTCCCATTTAAGTGTGGTCTAGCCTCTAAGGCAGGGCTTAGGCACTTAAGTTAGAATAATTCGGGCAGTTCCGCCACAGCAAGGCCTTAGTGATTAGCGAGAGAGATTTGCCGTGTTCTTTTGAGCTCTTGCGCTTGGATTGCTTCTTTTCTTTTTTCACTTGTTCTTGTGATCAAAACTCTATTGTAACTGAGGCAAGAGACACCAATTGTGTGGTGGTCCTTGCGGGGAAGTTTTGGTTCCCGGTTTGATTTGAGAAGAGAAGCTCACTCGGTCCGAGGGACCGTTTGAGAGAGGGTAAGGGTTGAAAGAGACCCGGCCTTTGTGGCCTCCTCAACGGGGAGTAGGTTTGCGAGAACCAAACCTCAGTAAAACAAATCCGCGTGTCACACTCTTCATTCGCTTGCGATTTGTTTTGCGCACTCTCTCTCGGACTCATTTCTATTTCTAACGCTAACCCGACTTGTAGTTGCGTTTAAGTTGCTAAATTTCAGATTCGCCCTATTCACCCCCCCCCTCTAGGCGACTTTCAGTTAGTCTCAAAGATTCAAATTATAGACCATTCTCCCCCTAAATGTATGCATACAAGTGATGAATACTTGTTTAGCTTATGCACTTGGACTTGTGAGGCCAGGGGATTAAGTTCTACAATTTGAACCTTGGTACAAATAAAGTATGAAAATATGAAATTGCACCAATTTAAGGAATTACTCATAATAAAAAGGTATACTAATAGACATGATATGCAATATTTTAAGCCAAGATTCAAGTGCAACCTTATGATGTGACTTAAGATATTGCATTTACATGCATACACTAACTTGTAAGAGCCTAGATACACAAATATAATACAATAGTTCATGGAGTGACACACCTTTGTTCCATGCCATATGGTCTTCATTATAATCATGAATTTCTATCTTAGCTTTTGGTAGGCTTGACATTTCAAAGAGAAATTTATCCTCTTTAAATGATCAAGAGAAACTCATTCTCTTCAAAGAACTACACAAATTCACTAAAAGAAAATGTTAGTCTTTAAGGACACAAGATATAGAATGAGCTCCCCCTAAATGTATGCATCAAGTACTCGAATTACTTGTAACATGCACTTGATTCAATTAAGATTCTTAGAGGAGTTCATCATACATCTTGGTCAAGGCATAATATATTTGAAACAATTGAATTTATGCTAGAGAACACATATCGTTCCCCAATAGAACTAATCCATGGGGTGACATGTGGTAAATATTTGATCATTTCCTTGGAACCACTCATCCTCATTTGATGTTCTCCAAGGTGTGAGACTACACAACATGAACTTGAAAGAAATCATTAGTCTCACAAGATATAGGCTAAACTCTCCATCAATTTGTGCATGCAAGAGTACATAAAGTACACTTATGCACATCAACAATACGAGGTTAAAGGAGATGTTTGCACTATATCTTGGTTTAACATAACATGCTTTACATAGATGATGAAAGTTAAACCAATTGAAAGTTTAAGAACTGAAGTATATCAATTGAAATTCTGAAGGGTAAAGCATGCTAATATGAACCTCAAACCTCATAATGAAGGATATCATATAAATATGTCACTACATCTTCATTATTTGGTTGACAAAAAGTGTAACTCCCTTCTTGAATCACTGTGATTTCTTTTCTCTTCATGATTTCATCCAACCAGGCGATCTTGAACTTCATTCATCTTGGCTTGGTTCAATCATACTTGATATGAGACCCATTGAAACTCAATGATTGAAACAACCAAGACTCTTATATCCGTAGATTTTGAATCCATCTTGAAAGCACTTGGAAAGACCTTATTGAAACACTTAGAAAAGAGAGCATTAGAAACACAAGGGAGGGTTTCACAAATGATAATCCTTATATGTGGATGGAGAATGAATCATCATTCTTGAAACCCAAAAGGATAGATTAAATTCCTTTAAATTAGTGCAAACATATAGTTGATGTCAAAGTTATATGCACTATTGAACATTTTATATTACAATGAAATTAACCTATACGATGGTACATCCCACTAAGGATAGAATACTAAAACAACTGAAGGAGAGGATGTTTTCATACCTTGGCCTCTTATCAACTTCATCTTACTTTAGTTGAATAGTATTCTTTAAGCTTGTGATTTATCCAATTTAAAACAAGCACCATCTCTTAACATAGATTTTCTATGGATAAACTCAACACAAGAGATGGCATTAGTAGTACAAGCACTAGTTTCTTATTTTGCAACCCTTTATATGTGGAAGGCAAGCGAGTTGCTAAAATAGAGAAACCTCATAATATGGACTAAATTTCCCTTGAGCCCTCATGCACAATATATTTTGAATGACATGGATAATATGCATGGTTATTCAATGAAGCCTAAAGGGATGACTTAATCCATATTATGGTGAATGTCTAATATAGAAGAATCAAATCCAAATTAACTAGATAGATAATACGTCACATAATTTTGGATTGTTCACCATATGATAATATTCATTCAACTTCCAATTAGACCTTTATTTCATAATCAACAACTGATGTATATCCTCAAGTGCTTCTTTTTCCTTAGTGGCTACACAAGTTACAAAAAGATAAGATTTGAAAATAGTATGCACTTGAGATTCAGTTGTTACCACCGTAGCTACTATCTCCAAAGATGATTTATACATTCATTATCGAGCACCCAACTTGATCCATTGAAGGAGTGATCCTTTTCTCCTTTTCTTGATACATCATTGTGTTGCCTTCTTGATGATGAACCTAGCTTATCAAGGTTAGTCGCACAAGCATTCATATCATAAAGACAAGTTATGAATGGAATTTACAACTTAGTGATCCAATTCAATGTGAAGCATTTGGATACCGATTGAAGTAGGTTTCTAAGATATCAAAATATGGGGTTCCAAAAATTTAGAGTGTGGATCACTAATTGTACCTTTTACCATTTAAAAATCATATCCATGTTAGTGCATATGTATGTGATGAATATCAACAAAAAAAGATTCTTATGCACTTTTAGATTTAACGATAAGGAAATTTAAAATGCATCAAGAGTAGCTATTTTGAAAACAAAGATTACAATCCATAAGAATGAGATACAATTTTTACCATTATGGATTGAGTTAGTATAGCTTACTCAAGAGAAACTTATTCTCTAAGACACAAGATACCTAATGTTCTCCCACTAGATATGTGCATCAAGTATTTGAATGACTTGCCACATGCACTTTCAATTCAGTTAAGAGTCTCATGAGGAGTACATTACATATCATGGTCAAGGCATGAAAAATTTGCAATGAATTAACTTATCCTTAAGAATACTTACCACCAAGTAGAGCGTACCATTTGTTGTACCAATTTGAAAGATCTTACTATCGGTGGTGATGTCATCGTAGTATTCTTCTTTTCATCATTTGTGGAGACTTCCTTCTTTAGTTTGTTATTTTTTTGATACTATTAAAAAACTTTTAAAAGAGATATTAGTAGTACAAGGAAGTATTTAATGAATGGTGATCTTTAGATATGAATTGCAAACAAATCATCATTTATGAGGCATAAAGGCATAAATTAAATTTCTTTTAAGTTAATGAACATGGAGGAGTGAATTAACAATATGCACTAATTTACAAATTTAAGCCAAAAGGAATTTAACCTTCATATTGACATTTCTTTCCATAGAATATATTATTAGCAATTGAAAGAATGTCACTTGAAAGGAACTACCATTGATCAACAACCAATTGAAGCAATTAGTTCAATACCTTTGCCTTGAGCATTCCTAATCTTTCTTTTAGGTGAAGATTAACCTTTAAAGCTTGTGATTTTACCAATTGAAAGAGCACAATCTCTACTTATGAATTTCTATGAAATATCTTAAAAGAGATTGTATTAGTAACACAAGCAATAGTTTCCTATTTAGCAACCTCTAGTATATGAATGACAAGAAGGTTACTAAAACAAGGAAACCTCATGATATGAACTAAATTACCCTTACAGGCATCATGCATAACATCAATTGTAAAAAAGATGAAAGTAGCATGATTATTTAATTAAGTTTACATGGCAAGTTTAATTCATAGCATGGTGAGTGATTAATGTAGAAGACTCAAAACCAATTTAAACAAGAATGAATACTTCACATAGTATTGGTTCGATCTTCTTTGAATGTTGAATGGCACACTCCATTTGGGAAACACATTCTCATGTTGTGAGACTACATAAACACTTGGAAACATTAGTCTCACAACTCTAGTCATATAGAGAATTCCCTTTTGGTAAGTGCTTTAAGAATTTGAATTTCTTACTTAGCACTCTATTCATTTAAGAACATGGGATAATACTCTTTATGTCTAGGTCATGGCAATAATATGATGATTAACTTGAAATATGCCACAAGATACATACAATCAATTTAAAGCATGTAGATTGTCACAATATAAAAATATGAACTTGCAATCTACCATATAATTAGATCCTTTCCAAGGCAAGGTAAAATCTTTTAAGTTCATTCTCAAGTGCTTCATTTTTCCTATGTGGCTACAAAAGACACAAAGGAATATACCAATTAAAAGCAACGTGCACTTAAGAATTAATTTTTACCATCCTTTGGATATACTTGTTTGTAGGTCTTTTGCTTGATTCCCACAAAGGTTAATCCTTATTCCCTACAACACAAGTTCTTGCTAGAGATGAATATGAAGTTAGTGTTATAACAACTCAATTCATCTTTGGGTCAATCTTAAAGGATAGACAATGTAAGATTGATAGCTTGAGATAAGAATTGAGTTAAACTGCTCAAGCACCCCAAAGCTTCATATCATCTCTGGATACCCGCAAAACTTATTAAGTACATTTTGGTACCCATTTTTGGATGGGTCCACCAAGGTTAGCTAATAAGTACTTAGGCACCCAAATGGCCTTTGTGCTAGTTTTAGGTGAACTAATTACCTTTCTAGCACAAGTGTCATTTTTGGGTCTCCTAAGCGAATATGAATGAATTGACATGGTAGGCTTAGGATACTTACTCATTGGACAATCCTTGCAAAGGTGTCCCTTTCTTCGGCAAGTGTAGCAAATATTATTTTTAATTTTGCAAGACTCCTTGCCTTGCTTCTTGTTTGCTACATGGTTAGTGAGCCTCTTTCTTTCCAAAGTTAAGCCACTATCTTTTATATAGGGACATGACTTAATCTCATGTCCCTTCTCATGACATTGATAACACTTTCTAGTGCATCTTCTCTTATTTGGAAAAGTGGCTTGTTTGTTACCTTGTGTGGAGCATGTGGAGGTGTGATTGAGGCACTTGTCATGAGCTTTGGCTTTCTTCTCTTGATGTTTGCTCATGCCTTTCTTGGGGAACTTGGTATTCTTTTGAAGGGGTTTTGTGCATGCTACGGTTGTCCCCTTCTCAAGCTTTTTCACCATATTATCACGGTTATCTTGAGAAGGTTGAGCATGACACTTTCCCTTCAAAAGAGTTAAGCTCCTTCTTAGCCTTCCAACTTCTTCCTTGAGCTCTTTATTTTCTTGTGTGATAGAAATATCACTAATTCCTGAAATCTCTAGCTCAATGGAAGATTGGCTTTCTTGAGAGCAACATTTGTTAGCACATGATAATATAATTTCTACTTGAGTACATGTGCATATGTGAGGTTGGTATGATTTCAAATTAGTTAACACAACCTCATGAGCCATTTCTAACATGATATGTGAATCCATAAATTTATTATGAGAGCACACAAACATATCATGTTTTTCTTGCAAAGCTAGATTTTCAATATTTAGCCTTTCTATCGTGTTCTTGAACATAGCATTTTTATTTTCTAATTAAGCAATATATGACGAATGATTAACAGCTTTAATTTGCTCAATTGAAATGTCTTCATACCTTTGGACCAAATCATCATGAGAGCACTTTAGCTTCTCATGCTCTTTGGTCAACTTCTCTAAGTCTTCGATTTTTCTGATGAGGAAGTCTTCTTGCTTATGAAGCATTTCTTTTTGTTCTTCCGCTCTTTTCATGAGTTTGAGCAAGCTCATCCGATGTTTCTTGCTTAGCTGAGCGAAGAATTGTTGAATATCATCTTCATCTTCACTATCACTTTCTTGCTCCTCCTCATCCTCACTTTCGCTTTCACTGTCACTCCCATTAGCGACAAAACACATATGAGAAGTGGATTTGAAAGACGAACCTTGTGAAGAGGTGGATTCGTTGTTTGGTCTCCATCGATCACTTTCTTCTTCTTCAATCTTGTTCTTCGCCTCATCTTCCTTCATTTTGAGGAACATCCTTTCAGCGATTCTCATGGCAAGATCTATTGCCCTAGGATCAACATCTGCACCAAAAGATGAAGTTGAGGCAACCTCAACTTTTTCAAGCTTAGAAGCACTTCCGTTTCTTAGTCCCCCCGACATAATCTTTTCCTCACACGGTTAAGCGTTAGAATGAGGATTAGGCTCTGATACCAATTGAAAGTTGCCTGGAGGGGGTGAATAGGCAAGTTAAAACTTTTTCAACAAAAACTAGAAGCAAACTGAGTAAAACTAAATTGATCTCAAAATTCACCTAGTTAACTTTGGGAATGATTTGTTCTAAATGATCCACAGGGTTCAAAGTAGTAGATCTAAGAAGGGCACTTCTCAAAATCCACACACCAAAAAGATATAAACAAATCTTTCACGGAATGGTGAGAGAACGAAGAACACAAACAAACACAATGAGCAAGAATACAAGAGACACAAGATTTATCCCGAGGTTCGGTCACACCACCAAGGTGCCCTACTTCCTCGTTGAGGCGCCCACAAAGAGCCAGGTCTCTTTCAACCCTAATCCTCCCTTTGCCGACCACAAAGGTCAAGCCCACACACTAATCTTTGCTCAAACGAGCGGGTAATACAAACTTTCTTATTGTCTTCCACAAGATTTGGAGACTCACAAGAGACACCTAGTCATCTAGGAGCTAGAAGCTCCAAGAGCAATGAATCCACAAAGAACTCGATGTAGTACCAAAGCTCGAATCAAGAAGAGCAAGAGAGATTTGGAGATGAAGCACAAAACTGCAGCTCTCAAACTCACTCAAAGATTTCTCTCCAAAGATTTGAAATGGGAGAGGCAAGAGGTGTGTGAGAGAGAGAGTGAGAGGTGTTTCTCAGGTTAGAAATGGAGTTTTGTGCGTGCTCTACTGTGGGGAGAGAGGTAGGAGTGAGTATATATAGGTGGGGCTCCAAAACTAGCCGTTTTTTACTTTTCTGCCCAAAAACTGGTTGAACCGGTTTTCAAAAAGCTGCGCACAGCTTTTTGGCTGACACAGCAGACTGGCAGAAAAAAGTGAACAATGCAAAAATCGGTTGAACCTGTTTTAAAACCGGTTGAACCTGTTTCCACTAGACAAAAACCGGTTGAGTGTCCGGTTGAGTGTCCGGCTGAACCAGTATTTTCCAGAGAGCAATTTTGGCCAAGATAGACTTAAAAAGGTTGTGCTACATACTTTCACTAAGGATTAACAAGGGTAAAATGGAAGTTTTGGATCAAGGATTTTGAGCTTTAGTACCAACACCAACCTTCTTTTTGGATCTCCCTTGATAGTACGACGATTCCTATACTCAAGTTAAATAAAATATAATTAAGTAACCTCCTTGAGAAATTGGTGTCTCATGTGTGATTTCTCCATGGCGTTGCTTCATAAGGATCACAAACATCTTTGTCTCACCTTTTGAAGTAAACACAAATCAAGCCTGTGACTTGTGCCATTTCACCATATATGAGTTCAAATCATGGCTTCAAGTCACCTTACTGATGCATCAACATGTTGTAACTCTTCATAGCTGATTAGTTCATCGACTTAGTGCAAGTACTCTCTTCTTTACCTTAGCCATGGTACCTCGGTCTACAAGCCGTCGCTTGGCCTTCACCTTTGCTTAGTTCCTCGAATCCCTTTCCTTGCTATCTTCACCCTATCAAGCCATTCTTGAGTCACATCCTATTGAGCATCCATTGAGAGAATCATTTCTTCAATATTGTGAACCTTGCTTGAATGTCATCTATATATAACTGCTAAGATCAATCAAGCTCTAGTTTGATTCTCATATATTCATATATGGACTAATAGTAATATGGTCAAGCCAATTCACGATTCCTCATATCTTATTCACTTTGGCTTGACCAATCCTCTTAATCACTTCAACCTCTATTATGATCATATTTATGCATAGTGATTTCTCAGGACTTGTCCATATATTCAAACCAATATAGAGACCATATTATATCCATTTGCATTGTCTCACTAGTTATTTGACCTTGTGTTGAACCTTGTTCACTGATCATTATACACTATTCAAGTATGTTCATCGTACTGAATTCCTTGTTCAACACTTAGCAAACTTGTTAGACCTTTAAATGTGTTGTTATCCAAATCACCAAAACTCACAAAAGGGATGAATGCACTTTCACAAACGAAGTACACTCAAGATCTTCTCAAGATGTTTGGGATGAAGGACGCCAAGCCCGCGAAGACACCATGGGAACCGACGGACATGTCTGTAGGATTACGGGGAGACTACGCTAGCGCAAAACAAAATTTTCATCCCCATAATACCAAGAACTACTGCGGTTATAGGTCATGGAATTACCACTAGACGCGCAGAGCAGCGGAAGACGTCTCGATGTAGACGAACGCGTCGAGCAGTGCCGTGCAGTCGCCGGCGTCCTTCATGTCCTCGCACGGTTCGTCCAAGTGCTCCA
The DNA here is from genome assembly GCA_029449295.1 of Zea luxurians. NCBI lineage: Eukaryota > Viridiplantae > Streptophyta > Magnoliopsida > Poales > Poaceae > Zea > Zea luxurians. Next base: position 39,380,479 of record JAOPSE010000008.1, on the reverse strand, counting down.
GATGCAGCACCTCCGAGGTATCCACACGTACAGGGAGGAAGCGCCGCGTACCGAATTGCTAGGTTTGCGACGGCGGCTTGGCGAGGGCGAGAGGCGAGCGGCGGCTGCTGGTTTGCAGGTGGCGAATTAGGTTATCTCTTAACCGCGCCCCCGCCCCTCATTATATAGGCGTTATGGTGGGCTTCTGACGCCGAGGCCCATCATTAACCCTAAAGCCCAGTCTAATTTCGGATCTAATCCGAATTAGGCTTCCTTCCCCTTAAGTGTGTGACCCTATAGGTTCACGTACAAATAGACATAGCCCGAGTACTCTTACTTGGCCCAATAATTGACAGCGGCCTCTAGCAAGACATGTCAACTCCTATGTGTACGTAAAGATCATATCAGACGAACCATTGCGACATTACGTACATGTTGTTCCCTTTGTCTCACGATATTTGGTCTGGCTCTAAGCTGACCTCTCTTTCTCGATACTGTGAATTGGAATCCTTTCAATGGTTAACTCTTAACCCTAGCACGGCCATGCATTTCTTGATCCAATCACTCGAGGGGCCCAGAGATATCTCTCTCACAAAGAGAGGGACAAATTCCATCTTGACTGACCATGCCTCATAGCATGCTTCCTGACAAACCCAAAACTACCTTTATAACTACCCAGTTACGGGATAGCATTTGATAGTCCCTAAGTAAGTCAATTCACATCTTGAGAACATGCGACAATCTCAGGTCTAAGGATACAGTATTCATGTTGCAAGAAGAGAACTATATTACAATATCTCACGTTGGGTCGATCCAGCCTCATGTCATACATGCGCCCACATTATTAATTTAACATCTCCATGTTCATGACTTGTGAAATGTAGTCATCAACTAATACATGTGCTAGTCATCGACTCTGACTAGGGACATCATTTAGAATAACCATATAAGTAAAGAATCTCACAAACAATTCACATAATTGCTAATCAATACAAGGTGCCTTCCATGGATATTCAATTAAGCAATATATATATCATGGATACAAAGAAATATGCTCATCTCTATGATTATCTCTAGGGCATATTTCTAACAATGTCGACCTCAACAAAGGAGGTAAGTCTGTTGATCAAAAGGCATACCGGTCTATGATAGGGTCATTACTTTATTTATGTGCTAGTAGACCGGATATTATGCTTAGTGTATGCATGTGTGCTAGATATCAATCCGACCCCAAGGAATGTCACCTTGTGGCCGTTAAGCGGATTCTTAGATATTTAGTTGCTACGCCTTGCTTCGGGATCTGGTATCCAAAGGGGTCTACCTTTGACTTAATTGGATATTCAGACTCCGATTATGCTGGATGCAAGGTTAATAGGAAAAGTACATCAGGGACGTGCCAATTCCTAGGAAGGTCCCTGGTGTCTTGGAGTTCAAAGAAACAGACATTTGTTGCCCTATCCACCGTTGAGGCCGAGTATGTTGCCGCGGAACAGTGTTGTGCGCAACTACTTTGGATGAGGCAAACCCTTAGGGACTTTGGCTACAATCTGAGCAAAGTCCCACTCCTATGTGACAATGAGAGTGCAATCCGCATGGCGGATAATCCTGTTGAACACAACCGCACTAAGCACATAGACATCCGGCATCACTTTCTGAGGGACCACCAGCAAAAGGGAGATATCGAGGTGTTCCATATTAGCACCGAGAACCAGCTAGCCGATATCTTTACCAAGCCATTAGATGAGAAAACCTTTTGCAGGCTGCATAGTGAGCTAAATGTCTTAGATTCACGTAACTTGGATTGATCTATAGCATACATGTGTTTTATGCCTTTGATCATGTTATTTATGCAATTTGTTGCTTATTTATGGTGCTCAAGTTGTGCAAGGGATCCCCGGACCTCACAAGTCCATGTGTGAATGATGCACATATTTAGGGGGAGAAGTGCTACAACTTGACCCATTGAAACTAACCTTTGTGTTTGAGTGTTCTTGATGTAGTCTCAAAGGTGCATTGAAAGGGAAAATGGACTTGGATGCTGCAAAGACTTCCACTGCACTCTGGTATTGGTGTATTTCGTTCCAAGTTCATCTTTGTGCTCTTATTGCCTTTTTGCTCTTAATTGACATTTTTGGTGAGGCAATGGGGTTAAAAGGCCAAGAATGATCCCGTTTTGGTGCTTAATGCCAAAGGGGGAGAAATTAAGGCCAAAGCAAATGGATCAGCTACCACTTGTGATTTTTTGAAAACAATAGAGTTAGAACTTTTGATTTGTCAAAATACTCTTATTGTCAAAATTTGGTCTCTTATGGGGAGAATCTATGATTATGGGAAAAAGGGGGAGTTTTTGGCTCTTGATAAATTTTTCCATTGGAATATCTCTCTTTATGCCAAAACAAATGAGCTTGAATTAGAGATAGGAAAATGAATTTGATTTGCAAAAACAAACCAAGTGGTGGCAAAGAATGATCCAAATATGCCAAAATTTGAATCAAAAACAAGTTTGTTCTCGATTGCATTGATGTTGCACTTCCTTTGGTTGCTTTTTGATGTGTTGGCATAAATCACCAAAAAGGGGGAGATTGAAAGGGAAATGTGCCCTTGGGCCATTTCTATGATGTTTTGGTGATTAAGTGTCCAACACACATTGAGTGAGTTGATTATGTGCCAAACAATCAAGAAGTGCAAATCATATTACAAGGTACGTTTCTAGACTTAGTACATTGTTTTGAGTACTAACATATTTTGTCTAAGAGCTAGAAACAAGAGAAAAGGAATTGGAAAAGAGTTGGTTGTGTACAGCCAACTCCTGCTCGGTCTGGGTGCACCGGACTGTCCGGTGGTGCACCAGACAGTGTCCGGTGTGCCAGGCGAGTCCAAGGTGAACTGACCACTCTCGGGACTCGACGATGGCGTACGGCTATAATTCACCGGACTGTCCGGTGAGTCGTCCGCGACGAAGTCGTCGCTCTCGTGGAAAGGATCAGCGGTGTACGACTAAAATTCACCGGACTGTCTGGTGGTGCACCGGACTGTCCGGTGAGCCAACGGTCGACTGCGCAACGGTCGGCCGCGCAATCCGTGGGTGACGCGTGGCCCGCTTCAACGGTCGGCAGGGGGCACCGGACTGTCCGGTGTACACCGGACAGTGTCCGGTGCGCCAACTGCCACGACGCTGCAACGATCATCTGCGCCAGAAAAGGAAGGAGATCCGCACCGGACTGTCTACAGTGACTGTCCGGTGGCGCACCGGACTGTCCGGTGCGCCACCCGACAGAAGGCAAGATTAGCCTTCCAAGATTGTCTCCAACGGCTCCTAGCTGCCTCGGAGCTATAAAAGGGACCCCTAGGCGCATGGAGGAGTCACCCAAGCACACTCTAAGCATTCCAAGACTTCTAGTCCTCACTTTCACGCAATCGTTCATCGTTCTTGAGATTGGAGCACTTTTCGAGTTGTAAACTCCTTGCGCGTGTTTTGTGTGCTCATCTTCTCACTTGTGTACGTGTTTGCGGTGTGGATTTAATTCTAGTGTGCGTTGCTCTTCCCAACCTTACTCCGTGCTTTCTTTGTGAACAATCTTGTAAGGGCGAGAGGCTCCAACTTGTGGAGATTCCTCGCAAACGGGAAGAAAACTATAAGGAAGAACACCGTGGTATTCAAGTTGATCATTGGATCACCTGAAAGGGGTTGATTGCAACCCTCGTCCATTGGGACGCCACAACGTGGAAGTAGGCAAGTGTTGTACTTGGCCGAACCACGGGATAAAACACTGTGTCTTTTGTGTTGTCTTTCTCTGTGATTATTGTGATTCGCAAGAGCTCGCTCTATAGCCACTTGGTTCTATTGCACTAACATTTTTATAACCAAGCTTGTGGCTATTTAGTGTTGAATTTAACAGGATCACCTATTCACCTCCCTCTAGGTGCTCTCAGCCTATTCACCCCCCTCTAGGCGACTTTCAAATGTCAACTATGTGTATTAAATATAGTTTAATTATAAAACTAATTACAGGGACGTAGACTTAACGAATTGCAATATTCTGCCGGATTCTTTTGCTTTTTTGTTTACTCGTCTTGGCGTATACATCTATCATCAGAGGTGAGACAAAATCGCATATGTAATGCTACTATTGTGACATAAAAGGTACAATTCATGTAAAGTTATATATGATAATATGTAAGGTCCTTAATTGAACAGAAATGATTTATTATATTGTTGCTTTAGTTAGTAATAACATCAGTGGCACAGGTCTTACGACTCATGTTTTTTTGCACCCCCTTGTTATCCCACCAATTTTTGCCACTAATGTCTTTTAGATTTATTATATTGTTAGCATGAGCATCTTACTAGTCTATACCATTATATAATCTGTCACTTCAAATAATTCTAGATCCATCATAACAAATGCACTTAGAAAACCAACACATTAAAATTAAACAAATAAGATCCTACCTAAACTTTTCATTTTTTTACCCACTCACATCCAATAGACGATATTTTTTAAATCATCACTCGTCCCGCGCTCGCACCCCTTAAGCACCGCAAGGACTAGACTCTTTCTTTCCTTATTTATTTTCTGTTCCCTTCCTTTTATTTTCTTTCTTTCATTTCATTCTTTATTTTCTTTGTTCTGTGCCTTCAATCATGCAAACTACGTTAATCATATACACTTTCCTTTCTTTATTTTCTCTTTATTTCCTTTACTTTTTATGGTTTTTTTATTCTTTAATTTCTTTTCCTTTTAAAAATTCTAATTATTTTTTGTTTTATTTTTTCATTGACATGTTGATGTTGCCTATCATGTTGTAAAGGGAGGTAAATGGTACGAATATTATCTATGCGTATTCGAATTTGATCCATCTAAAAGGCCTAAATCCAATCTGTATCCGAGTCCTGCTATTTAGTAACCGATTTGTATTCGATTTATATCTATATCCATATAATCAACGTTGGGTATTCAAGATGTTGCTATTCATTTAAATCTTATCTAACATATCTCAATAATATTTATGTCTGATATGAATCTATATAGTAAAAATAAAAACAAATATGGTACGGATAATATCCGTCTTTATGGTGTGTGCTAAGGGTGGAGACGCCGGTGGAGATTCGATCGGTTCGACTGGGGTGCTTGGTTTTTGTGACTAAAATTTAGTATGTGTCACATCGAACATTTGAATGTTAACTATGTGCATTAAATATAGTTTAATTATAAAACTAATTATAGAGACGCAGACTAAACGAATGACAATATTCTGCCAAATTCTTTTGCTTTTCTTGTTTACCCATATTGGCATATACAACTATCCTATCAGATGCGAGACAAAATCGCATGTGTATTGCTGCTATTGTGACATAAAAGGTACAATTCATATAAAGTTATATGTGATAATATGTAAAGGTCCTTAACTAAACAAAAATGGTTATTCTATTATTGTTTTAGTTAACAATAACATCGGTGGCACAAGTCCCACGACATGATTTTTTGCGCCCCCTCGTTATCCCCATCACTTTTATCACGATTCTAATAATTAGTGGCTAAAATTAGTTGAGACATTCAAACACTCTAGCTAATTAGTGGCTACAAATAACTATTTCGTTATTTAGTTTTGGAACCTAATATTTATATGCACCAATTTATCATAAAAAGTACTTTTATAAAAGTATAAATGTATTAAAAGTTTATTTGTATTTTAACAAAAAACTTTGGTCAAAGTTATATTTTGGAGACCGTGTCGTTGTCCTAAACGACAACTAATAGGAAACCGGAGGGAGTAGCTATTAGCTATTTTTGGCAAATTAGTTAATAGTTAGGTAATTATTTGTTTGATAGCTAATTCCACTAATAATTTTTAGCCAACTAACTATTATTTATAGTGTATTTAAACACCTCTTTATTGTGCGTTCACTTTAATGTCTTTTAGATTTGTCCTATGGACGCCTTACTAATGTAGTAAAAATGTAGCACAATGAGCTTTATATAATTAATTGTTAATAATAGTATACATATATATTTCACATAAAACTATATATAATTAATTGTTATTTACCTAAATTACTATTATTAGACTAAAATTCAATTATAAAGATCCAAACAGGGCTTAAAAGAACATCTAAGCTACCTTTTAATTTAAACTATTTTAGGTCCAAAATTTTAAGAAGATGAATAGAATCCACTCCACACAGTGAGCTTTCTATCCAAACGAATAGAATCCACGCCACCCAAAAACCCAGTTTGGAGACGCGTAGCTTCCATCACTCCCACAGTCCCGCTCCCCCGCCATGGCCTTGGCCATGACCTCCTCGTCCCCGCAGCCACCGTCCCCTCACCACCGCCGCCGTCGCCGCTCGCAACCTGCCACCGCCACCCCCAATGCCAACTCCAAACCTAAACCCAAACCCAGGGCCAAGGCGCTCCCCCTACTCTCCGACGTCGGCGTCGGCCGCGACCCCGCCGCCATCAAGTACTACGCCCGCGTCGCATCTAACCTCGTGGGCGCCGGACGCCTCCGAGACTTCCTCCTAGCCGCCGAGGGCCTCCGCGCAGCCGCGTGCAACGACCCCAGCTTCGCGGCCCGCATCAGCGCCCGTCTCCTGTCGCGCGGCGTCGCCGCCGCTGTCCGCGAGCGCGGACTGCCCTTCGTGCTCGAGTTCTTCCGAGACGCCGAGCGCGTGCGCGTGCCGGTAGTCGAGATGCTCGACGCCGACGCGTCCAACGCTGTCGCCGGCGCCTGCCGGATGTTGCTGGAGGAGCGACGAATGGTGGAGTTCGTGGAGGTCGTCGAGGCGCTAGCTCGTAATATTATCCCCAATCGTTTCATGTCTATGCTTTAGGATGTGTTTGTTTCCTTACTAATTATATAAGTTGGATTATGTTGGGAGGTTACTAGGGTAAAATATCACTTTAGGACCACAAATAAGGTGAAATAAGCTAGTATTGTATAACTTATTTCAGCTTATTTGTGATTCTAAAGTGATATTTTAGCCTCCTACCCTTTCACCATAATCCAGCTTATATAATCTAGTAGGGAAACAAACATGACCTTAGTTAGGGCTTTCCGCCTATTATATATCATAATGTCGGTATGAAGTCTACACTTCAACTAGCTGATTCACCTACCTTGGTTGGTGCATTAATCGCGACTGGTTTGCTATTGTAGCTTTATGCACTGATGATCACCTGCTTACCCTGTTCTTACAAGTGCCTCAGGGGCGGATTTGGATCTCTCAGAAGTTCTAATCAGTAGTAGTAGTGGATTTCATGCTAGATGCACCAATCTCTTTAGTTTATTGAATGGTTTAAGTGGTTTAGTAGTTTTCATGCACAAATTAGCATGCCAGTACCAAGGCTGCAGTTATGATGCTAATTTCAGCGAGATAATCAATTTGTTTGATATCATTAGCTAGTAGTTGACTCATGGTTTCTACCTGGTTATACCTGTTTAATTGGTGAGATGATACATCTTATTTATTTCCGCAGGATGCCATTTTTTCATGTACATATTGTATAGTGACTTGGACATGCAGACAAACATAATTAACAGCTATTTGCTTGCTATATAGAAAAAAAAATCGACCTGATAGGGGTAAGACAACCCCCGGGCAGCTGAGATGGTTAGGTGATTTGAGTATTTGAGTAGCACTCCTCAGGCCCTGAGTTCGACTCCTCGTCGGAGCGGATTTCAGGCTGTGGTTAGTTTATTTCACGCCAAAGCACAGGTGTAAGGCCTGACCCTGTCGTGGTTGTTCTCACATGGCTATGGCGCCATTGTGTATGGGTGGGGCAAAGGTTCGTAGGGTTTTGTCGACCAATGTGAGAAGGTCTTTGCTTGCTATATATTGCTATTTATGTCCTGGAATTCTGCGTTTGATTACTGTACATTGTATGGTTCACATAATTACTGATGAGGTGCACCCATCTGCATGTCACCTACATACTATTTTCCTATATCTTGTTTGTTTAAACTTGAAAGTCTTCATTGCTGTATATCCGGCAACACTCTTCATGGGTACAACCTGCGTTTCAAACTATAAGACGTTTTGGGTTTTCTAGATACATAGCTTTTGTTATACACTTAGATACACACTATGTCTAGATACATAGTAAAAGCAATGTATCTAGAAAAGCCAAAATATCTTATAAGTTGTAATGGAGGGGATACCTTTTTTCTATCAGTTCTCCCCTACTCATGCTTTAGATGTCCATTCATTAAATTTGAATTGTTGTTAATATTTTGCTTTGATCTATTATTTGTTTAGGATATGGATTCTATGTTCAAGACATCGTGAACCCCATGGATGTACTGAAAATATTTGTCAAGCAGCGTGACCCAGATATAGCTATAAGGTGATCTTATCACATCTTCATTTAACATGTCAAATTCTGTCAACTAAATACATGATGATTACTTCAAGGATGTTAGTGTTTGCATGGCATGTTTCTTGCGGGAGATTTAAGCTTTATGCACTACATAGTAGTGGGTTTCATTCTTGGATCATACTCTTGAGATTTGTTAAAATTTCATATTCTTTCCATCAATCTTGATACCTGCAATGCATTGTTTTTTTGACATGAAGGTATGCACGCATATTTCCTAGTTCCCAACTTTTACTCTGCAATACCATGGAAGCTTTTGGAAAAAGAAAGGAGTTGAAAAATGCTTTATTGATCTTTGGAGCCCTTAAGGATCAGCTTGGAGGCATCAATATGTTTGCATGCCGAAGTATAATAGATATATGTGGCCATTGTGGCTCTTCTGTACAGGCTCGAATTATATTTGAGGTACTTGATATCCCTCATTGACTACAGTTATTTTGACTGTTTGCTGAGTTTGCTGCTTTACATTCATAGATATATTCATTGAATTAGAAATAGGTTCCCTAAGTTTAGAGAGTTTCATATATTTAAAGCTAATAAGGTGTGTCTAAAAGGGATATCTTTGTAGTCATTGCTAATTAAGAAAAATCAAATTAAATCCCTTATTCGTTAAAGTTCTCTCTCTCTATGATGAAAGAATGTAAGATTTGGCACAAAGATAGTAGATTGATTATTAGGGATATGAGGTTACACATGTATAGGCAAGGATGACCTAGGTTTATAGAAACAGAACCAGTGGTGATCCTTGCCTAGTAGATATCAATCTATCTACCCTAACCATGTAGGCAATAGGCCCAATAGGATGCACATGCCCATAGGGTCGCTGGCTCTCTGCATCTTTGTCTAACAAAGAGGAATACACAAATTTTATCCAACTAAGTACCTTTTGTTCACCTGCTGTAGACAGGTGCACTAATACTCAGGCGGTTCCAGACTTCACTCATATATCATACATGTGAATCATATGCAGGGGCTGCTTGCTGATAAGATTACTCCAAATACCTATGTCTTCAACAGCCTAATGAATGTTAATGCCCATAGCTTGAGCTACAACTTTTCAGTCTACAAGCATATGCAAGTAATGCATCTTCTACTTTATTGTTGCTGTTCATAGGTAGGCTGTTTTAGCTTCATCAGATTGATTCTGTTGCATCACATTTTGCCTTTTTTGTGGCCGGCCTAATGTATCTAGTTCTTCTAATTTGCTATGTTCTGCCCAATTTCTGTCTGCTATTGCATGGTTGTTCATGTTGTTTTAAATTATATTCACTAAAACAATATTTACACTGCTTTTGGTTGTTCCTTTGATTCACTTTTCCTTCATCCATGACCGAATATGTTTTATAATCTTATGCACAGTGCAGACACACAGTGACCTTAAGCTACTGTTTACACCATTTTGTGTTTTTGCAGAATCTTGGTGTCCCTCCTGATTTGACTTCATATAATATTCTTCTCAAGACATGCTGCAATGTGAGAGAATTCAACTTGGCTCAAGAAATTTATGAGGAAATGAAGAAAAAGGAACGTGATGGCCTTTTAAAGCTAGATGTTTTCACATATAGTACAATGATGAAGGTATGGGGGCTCTTGTTGTTGTCCATGCATTATGGCTTTTTATGGTTTCCAGAATTCTTTTCTCTTTAAATTCCAGGTGTTTGCAGATGCAAAAATGTGGAAGATGGCTTCCAACATCAAAGAGGATATGCAAGCAAACGGGGTTCGTCTTAACCTAGTAACATGGTCATCGTTAATCAATGCTTATGCAAATTCTGGTCTGGTTGATCGTGCAATAGAGATCCTCAAAGAAATGATAAGGGATGGCTGCCAACCTACTGCCCCATGCTTCAATATTATCCTTACTGCATGTGTCAAGTCATGCCAATATGATAGAGCTTTCCGCTTGTTCTACAGTTGGAAGGAGTCTGGTATCAAGATCTCTCTATCCCCTGAACAGAAGAGAGTTATTGATGGTGGCTTTACATTCTGTAAAGAGTATCCTAATAATGGCAGTACTATATTGGTGGTTCCATTCAGGCCAACAGTCACAACCTATAACATCTTAATGAAGGCTTGTGGTACTAATGCAGAACGTGCAAAGTCTACCATGAACGAAATGAGGCGGAATGGCCTTTGTCCTGATCTTATTAGCTGGTCTATACTCATAGATATTTATGGGTCTTCTCAAAATAGGGATGGAGCTGTTCAGGTTTCACGCTTCAAAGTTTTATGTTGATATCTTTTGCACAATATAATCTGCTATGACATTTGGCCTTATATCAACTTCTGTGTCAACTAAATATGCCTTTGTCGTTCGTATTATGTTCAAGTATTCAACTTTATAAGAGTTTGATATACCTCTTGTGGACATAGAATCAAAGAACTAATAGATTTAGATGATACAACATATACTGAATTATTTTATGAACCCACTTAGCTTGTGGAGTTCTGGCTGCAAAAATAAAAAGGGTAGACCCAGTGCCAGAGGCTCCCACATAAGGGCTTGTTCGGTTTCATCAAAATCCATATGGATTGAAGGGAATTAGGTAGGTTTCAATCCATAGTAAATCAAACTTCTTCATAACCGAACAAGGCCTAAGTGGGGTCTGGGAAAGGGATAAGCCGAGGCGAGCCTTTTTCTTGAAAATGCGGAGAGGCTGATCCGAACCCATGGTCCGGTGACTTAGTGAGACAGCTCTCCGTCACTGCACTAGGCCTACCCTTAATTTGCATTCCATGGTAATTCAATTTCTCAGTATCACAGTTGCAGAAGATGCTCATATCTATGTAGTATGCCTTTCCATTTTCTGTACTGTCCTTGCACTGTTGACAATGTTCATGTGATTTTTTTTATCTGGATAAACATAGGACGGCACTTATTTCTTAATGTGGATTGTTACGGTTTTAGTTTTTCCCTAATAAATAATAAATTAATTATTGCTATCGTTTTCATTTTGACATAGGCACTAAGGAGAATGCAGCGAGTTGGGATGAGACTTAATGTCTCTGCATATACTGTTGCTATTAAGGTTGGTCACTGGACAACACCTTTTACTTGATTAATCGGCACTTCTTTTTTATTTATAGACTTATTGTCTGCCAGTAAGTTTTTGCTACAATATCCTCCAGGCGTGTGTTGAAAACAAAGATTTGAAGTTAGCACTGCACTTATTTGAAGAAATGAAAACACACCAACTGAAGCCCAATTTGGTGAGTTTTATCTAAAACTTAGGTACAAAACTTTGATGCTTTGCTTTTTCTTAACTAGATAAGATTTGGTGCTTCCTATGAGCTATTTGGCACCTGGCAGCATTTAAGGTTCAGATGAAAGCTTAGGCTTTATACATTGTACTCCATCCGTTCCAAATTATAAGATGTTTTTACTTTTCTAGATACATTTTTTGCTATGCATCTAGCTATACATTATGTTTACATACAAAGTAAAAGAAATGTATCTAAGAATGCCAAAACATCTTATAATTTGGAACGGAGTGATTACTAAAGTGTTGTTAATTTCATCCAGAGTAGCTTGTGCCTATTGTTGACTGCTAAATGCCTCAGATGCATGCATAATTTATTTGTGTCAGTTATTTGGGTTGATTAGTTGGATAGCCCCTGCAGCCTGTTGATGTTAGACATTATGATACAACACATGCACGGTTAGGGGTGATAATGGATCCCGATTCAAATATTTGTTCACAATAACAATAAGTTAGGATCCTTAATTAATTTTAGTTCAAAAATGAAATAGGAATAGAGTTTGATCCTAATCCGATTTGATCATTAAATTTTGTAGTATAAAATCTAGAGCCCATTACCACCCCTATGCACAGTCCAATGGTTTGCTCTACATCAACCTGCAAACATTCCGTCGATGTAATTGCATTGACATAGGAGTTCATTTTCAGGTGACGTACAAAACTCTCCTGGCAGCACGCATCAATTATGGATCACTACAGGAGGTCCAACAGTGTTTAGCGATATATCAGGAGATGAGGAAAGCAGGGTATGTGACTAGAACTGTTAGAACCCCGTTTAGAGTTTTGGGGTTAGCCCCTTGTAATTACCTTAATATCCTTGTGTAATAGGCATGACCCAACATCTTTTGGTCCATTAATACAAGTCCCAACCCTAAGCTAGGGTTTCCCACATGGTATAGAGCTAGGTTCCAATTTCTCTTTTCTCTCTCCCCCCCCTTAGCCGCCGGCCTCCCCCTGCTCGCCGGCACCTCTCTTCTCCCATCGACCAGCCCCTACCATCGTCCAGTCTCTCCCGCTGGCCACCTCTCCTGTCGGCCACCTTCCCATGGAGCCCCCGCCCTCTAGCGCCTCTCCTGAAGCCACGGGCGCGGACGAGCGTTTTGCCGTTGCCTTGAGCAATGTAGGCATGGGCGCGAGCTTGCACTCTGGCCTCTCCAGCGCCTGCACTGCAGGTGCGGTCTCGGGGGTCGGCTTGCGCAGCATAGCCACGACCACTGCCCTTCTCCCTGACACTAGCCTCCTCACCTGCGCGGGCCCCGTTTTCCTTGACGTCACGATCGGCCTCCTCCCCGCCACTGCGGTTGGCCTCCTCGCTGTGGGCTCCTTCTCGGTGGCCAACCTCCTCCCCGCCGCAGGCTCCTTCTCGGTCGGGGCCCCCTTCATCGCCGGACTCGAGCCACTTCTCGCTTCTCGGCATCCTCCCCGCTACCCTCACTGTGCAGCAGCAGCGCGCATGGTGTCCCCCACTGGGTTTCCCCGCCTACCACCCCGCTCTCATCGCTCCCGCGTGGACCGACATCGTCGCATCCTTGTCGGCTCCTCCGTCCACCTCCTCATTGGGTCCTTTGGGGTTTCTCCCAACGCCTCGGAGTGGACTACGATAAGATCTTCAACCCTGTTGTCAAGTTCGTCACCGTTCGAGCCGTCCTCTCCCTCGCCCTCTCTCGAGACTGGGCGGTCCATTAGCTCGATGTCAAGAATGCCTTCCTCCTCGGCACTCTGACAGAGACGGTCTACTGCAGCCAGCCCACTGGCTTCGTTGACTCCGCTAGTCCGAATTTGGTGTGTCGGCTGAACCGCTCCCTGTACGGCCTCAAATAGGCGCCGCGGGCCTGGTACAGTCGCTTCACTTCCTACTTGGCCTCCATCGACTTCATCGAGGCCAAGTCGGACATGTCCCTGTTCATCTACCTCCTTCCCCGTCTACCTCCTTCTCTACGTCGACGACATCGTGCTCACGACGTCCACCGTCGACCTTCTTCAGCGCACGATCGACGCTCTTCAACGGGAGTTCGCGATGGACCTGGGCCCCTCCACTTCCTCGGCATCACCGCCGAGCGCCGGCCTCATGGTCTCTTCCTCCACCAGCGCCAGTACGCTCTCGACATCCTAGAGAGGGCGGAGCATGTTTGACTGCAAGCCCTGCTCTGCACCTGCCGACACTCAGGCAAAGCTCTCTAAGGATGATGGACCACCGGTCGCCGGCGCGATAGCCTACCGGAGCCTCACCGGCGCGCTCCAGTATCTAACCTTCTCCAGGCCGGATATTGCCTACGCCGTCCAGCAGGTGTGCCTTCATATGCACACCTCCCAGGAGCCCCATCTCACTGTTCTTAAGCGATCCTTCGCTATCTCCGTGGCTCACTCGATGACGACCTTCTACTCCGACCCTCCCTGACATCGGAGGTCGTGGTCTACACCGACGCTGACTGGGCCGGCTGTCCCGACTCACGCCGGTCCACTTCCGGTTGTACCGTGTTCCTGGGCGCTAACCTTGTCTCCTGGGCCGCCAAGCGACGACCCGTCATCTCTCGCTCCACCGCAGAGGCCGAGTACCACGCTGTGGCCAACGGCGTGGCAGAGACCTCCTAGCTGCGCCAGCTTCTCCAGGAGCTTCACAGCCCCCTCCACCGTGCCACCCTCGTCTACTGCGACAACGTCAGCGCGGTCTACCTCTCCACCAATCCCGTGCAACATAGTGCACCAAGCACATGGTGATCGACCTGCACTTCGTCCGTGAGCGTGTCGTCCCCGGTGACGTTCGGGTTCTCAACGTCCCGACCACGCTGTAGTTCGCTGACATCTTCACCAAAGGACTGCCATCAAGTGTCTTCGCCGATTTACGATCCAGTCTCAACATCTGTACAGGATAGAGTTGATACTACTGGGTTAGAACCCCATTTAGGCTTTTGGGGTTAGCCCCTTATAATTACCTTCATATCCTTGTGTAATGGGTGAGGCCCAACATCTCTTGGTCTATTAATATAAGTCTCAACCCTAAGCTACGATTAGTGTTTCCCACAAGAATGATAATATGCTGTTTCTTTGATACTTTGAAGGCAGTATACAATTGTTTCGTCGACAACTCTACTCTTTCCATATTATAAGACTACCACTTTGACAGTAATTTGTGATTGTATTAAATAAAGAACAAAGGTTTATCTGATATAAATGTTCCAGTGTAAAATTCATGGAGTACACCATAATTAATGGAAACTAGAAGTGCTCGAAGCTACAATTATTTTGACAACAAAAAGGTACCAGCAGAGGATGTAATCCACTGAAGCTTTAGTTGCTATCTCATGCCTAAGTGTCTACTGCCTCTAATTCCACTATTCCATTGTAGGAAACATACTGACAGCCTAATTTCCCATTCCAGGTTTCAGGCAAATGATTATTATCTCAAGGAATTAATAGTGGAATGGTGTGAAGGAGTTCTGTTTAGTCGCAGTGATAATCAAGATTTTTACAATTTGGATCTACAACCTGAGAGGAAAGAATCGTTCAACCTGTTTCTTGAGAAAGTCGTAACAGTCTTGCAAAAAGATACTGATCAGAACCAAATTGTTGATGTTCGTGGCCTTTCAAAGGTAAATGACATGCAACCAATTCAAGTTATGATACACAAACAATCTGACACATGAACATGATCTATTTTAATGATATGTGATTTACAGAAACCATCACTATTTTTTGTGCTTACCATAATACCATGTGTTCTGCAGGTTGAAGCTCGAATTGTTGTTCTCTCTGTCCTTCGGAAGATCAAAGAGCAATACCTCCTAGGTAATGTTGAGCTGTCACTTCCTTTCCTACTACAATAAAGAAGCATAGATGCTAAGCCTCTATTTTGATACCTCAATGCCTTTTGAAACATTGATCAGGAAGAGTGGTCCAGGATGATGTGGTTATCATCACGGGTCATGAGAAGACATCAACAACTGAAGCTGAAACCACAACTAGTGCAGTTGACGTCGTGCAGGCAATAGTTACTGTTTTGACGGATGATCTGGGTCTTGAAGTTTTGATTGGACCTGGAAGCTGCCCTCCCGTTTCATCAAAACCCAAAGCACCGACTAAATCTAGAAGTAATTTAGAGCAAATATCCAAAGAATTTACTAGGAGACCACAGGGAATGATAAAAATCCCTATCAACTCACTTAACCATTGGTTAAGGAAGAAAGCCGTGAGGATTGCAGAGTGACATTTCCTTAAAGGCTTAAACTACCTTTTTGGTCCATTTAGTATACCAGTAAATCAGCACAGCTATTCCAGGATTGGGTGTACATATGAAAACAGGTTACTGCTCCTGGTATTCCAGGCACACTGACACGACTTGAAAAGGAACTTGTTGGCAGGCAATAAACTGTGCTTCTGTGTTGATTTAATGGTCGTGTTTCTAAAGGCATCAAGCATTCATAGTGTTATATATCAATGTCCAGTTCATTTCCATTCAAACCGGGTTATCCCATTTCCATTTCAACATGTAAGTTTCACGAGATACGAGGCCCAACCGATCTAAGACTGTACAGTAGTTTATACTATAGACTACATTGTTTGCAGAGTAGTTTATACTATAGACTACGCTGTTTACAGAGTAGAGTTTCAATATAAGTATGAGTATGGATAAGCCGCTGAAGATAGCCTAAATCACATGTGTTATGTATCAAATTCTAGTACATATCTGGCAGAAATGTTTTCCACGAAACAGTTCTCTAGCAGAACTAAATAACACAACAGCTGGTGTTCAAATATATATGTCAGTAACTAGATTACAAAGTCTTCAGTCTTCACTCATGTCAATTTGGTACTTGAAAATACTGAGCTGAGGGCGTGATCTTGGCTAAGGAAATTACTGATATTGCCATGTACAAATACAATGTCAGGTATAATAGCAGTGTTAGCTAACTCATACATTTGACTGAACAATGTGGATCTCTATCTTGCTAAGGCTATCTCTAGCAGACTTTCCTCACATTCTATCATATCTCATATTTTAAATTTTACTCTATAAATAATGTAGTATACAGTAAAAATAGTGTTTTGCACGACCATATACACAATTTACTAAGTGTGGTCTAATTTGACTCATGGGAATGTGTTAGGCTATAATGAGTAGATCGTGTATATGACTATACAAAATACCCCTCCGTTTCTTTTTAGTTGTCGCTGGATAGTTCAATTTTGCACTATCCAGCGACAACTAAAACGAAACGGAGAGAATAATGTTTTATATGATAGAGTACATAACGACGTTTAAAATATAAGATGTGGATGGGTATTATGTTTGAGATAGCCTGGCTTGTAAACACAATTTGAGCTCCAAATTTTCTGAGGTGGAGCAGTCCCGGCTTGGCGGCTTGTCTAGAGAAACTCACCCGCTGCCACGCGCGAACGCAACCAGCGACGCCTCGCGGCCGCGGACAGCGCGGAGCCAGACGCCTCGCATTCGCTGAGAAGCCGAAGGCCGTAGAGCACAGGAGTTGTGGACTTCTAGAGCACGGCGGGTCTGGTATGAGAGGCTTCCGCTTTGCGTTGGTCCGTGCGGCGCGGTCGCGGTTGCGGGCGGAGCACCAGACCGTGCAGCGCCGCCGGCCGTCCGATGTGGCCCAACGTTTTTCCCACACCGCGCCGGCGCCGGCGAGTCCATCTTTCGGCATCGCGTTCGACATCGATGGGGTCATCCTGCGCGGCCGAAGCCCGATCGGGGGCGCGCCGCGGGCCATCCGACGCCTATATTCCGAAGAAGGTAACGCCCTTGCGCCTTCTCGTACCCTGCTGCATTCGACCCATTCGTCGAAGCACTTTGCACTTTCAACAGGACGACTCATAGAGTGTCTCGCTTTTGTGTTTGTAACGGCGAAGTAATCTCGGATGTTTGGCCATGCTTGACGCATTCGTGTCTTTTGAGCATTTTGTTGAACAGGTCCGCGTCGTTAGGCATTGTGCCTTGTGTATTACTCCATTATTAAATCGCATTTGGATTTACAATTGAATTTTTAGGCTGCATCGTTTACTCATTTCTGGAGTGCGAACCTGTGAGAATAATCTGTTCTGCCAATGTTGCTATTCCTATTTGTTAATTAAGGCATATAGCTTCTACTAGGGTTAAAGATTATGGATCACAGTTATTGTTCCTTTTCAGGTACCCTGAAGATCCCGTTTCTGTTTTTAACGAATGGTGAGTAGTTCACTGTGCCATCTGCACACAGTGTTTTGCTATCATTTTTTCATACTAGCTCCCTGTTTTGGGATATCTCTAAAAAGTTCCCACTTTATATCAGGAACGACAAAACCTGTTCTTTGATAGACATTGTCCTTAACTAGACTGCCAAATTATGTGACATTATTAGACTGGTACATTTGATTATTTCGACTAATGTTGCATTATCTGCATTCAACATAACATGTTTTTTTTGAATTAATATCTATGAGGCAATCTTGTTCTGGAAAGGTTTATTATCAACTTTTTAATGCTGCAGATAACTGTTATATTAACAGTGAACAGTCCATCCTATTATAAGTTTTGTTATACCTTTTACATGGCCATCAGTAATCACAGTTAAGGGTTGGACAAAGCCACTATGGAGCGTGGGACTTTTAATTGCGTTGCTGAAGTTCTTATTGAGAGGTTATTAAGGTTTACCAATTTGTTGGTAGGAGGAGGTGTTCCAGAGCACAAAAGGGCCCTTGAGCTAAGCCAACTTTTAGGAGTCAATATTTCTCCAACACAGGTACTTCTGTAGTACTCATGAGTCATTGCTTATCTGAAGTTAGGAGAGAAAATTATTCCATTTCTTTTTTTTTACCTTCTCAACCATTGGCTATGTTAAATTCCATCTACGAAATTTTCTGATGTGTGTAGGTTGTGCATGGACATTCTCCTTACAGAGAGCTGGTGAAGCGGTGTGCCTTTCAAGTACTACATCAATGATTTCTTGTTTCTTCATGGACTTGTAGCACCTGAATGGAACCCGTTTTTGAACTCTGCAGTTTTGAAGATGACCTTATTGTTGCTGTTGGAAAAGGAGAGCCTGCAGTAGTGATGTCCACGTACGGATTTAGGTAATTCTTCATGTTGCTATTACGATCATGGGTCAAATTTATGGTGTGAATTCCTCATGACTCGTCTGTATCTACAGAAAAGTTCTGTCCATAGATGAATATGCATCATATTATAAAGATATTGACCCCCTTGCTCCTTTCAAGACTTGGAAAGTTGGGCAAACAGACAGTCACATATCTGCAAAAGTGCACCCATCATTTGATGTTTATTCAGAGCGAGTTAAAGGAGTATTTGTTGTCAGCGATCCTGTTGATTGGGGAAGAGATCTACAGGTACTTCTTTCATGCCCGGGCCTCACTAATAGAAAATCTTCTTGGGCTGCAGTGGCGGATTTAGGATTTTACTATAGGGTATGCCATCTAAAATTTTCATACATATTCGATCAAACCATTTAGCAATTCAGAAACAATTTTTACATCAAATTATACATTAAATTTTAAATTTTAAGGTTAAGTTAAAAATATAAATAATAAGTCTTCAATTCAGAAAGTAAGTTAAAAATATTCCTAAATTATAATATAAATAGATGAAAAATCATACTCGTAGTTTATATGACATTTTAGCCGAGACTTTCTAAGAGACATGATCAATATCTTAATTATATTAGATTCATCAACTTTAAAAATAAAATAATAAACGATAAAATAAATTATACTCGCACGGATTAAATCCTTAGTTCTCACGAGATAACACAAACAGTCACATAATATATACCGAACTGTTGATCAACATTGATCTTTTCCTGCCTCTCGACAATCGAAAGCTTAAAACCCATTATAAAGTTGTTAGGCGTTTTGTCGTTTTCGTGAGCCTACACCCAGCAGTTTAGTCTCCAACGGCATCTTGCGAGCCATGTCCGTTGAAGAATCTAAACAATCGAGCGTTGGACTGTCGATTTTATGTTCGTATTGTATATCTTACAGGTCATCTCAAGATTTTATTAGATAGATTCTAAGACCATAAGCCAACACAAAAAAACACAATCTACAAGACTATTTGCGTAACATCCTTTTTACTAAATATTTTTAAAATGTTTTTTATTTTTCCTATATATATACTTTGTATATGCTGAGTACGTGGGGTATGCCAGAGCATACCTGGCATACCCCTAGGTCTGCCACTGTTGGGCTGCATTTGTTTGATTTTCATAGAATATCTTAATGAGTGATCCATAAACACCTTTTCCTCGAAAGTGCATCTGTTTCACGTGAAATTGTGATTACTTCATTTTCAGATCGACATACATAAGTTTAATAATCTGTTTTTAAAAAAAAAACAATATGAAAGGTACTCTGTGACATCTTGTCTACTCATGGACTTCCTGGGACTGAAAAAGGTGATCAACCTCCTTTGTATTTTGCAGCTGATGATCTTGAATACCAGGTATGATGATATGTTAAGAATGGTGCTATATTGTGGACACCCTACAGGCCACATTTTCTCTTATTTCCATCTAGGTTCAGTAATACTAAGATAACCATTGCACTGGAAGAAACTTAGTTTTGAGATCCTATGGCAGGCAGCATTTCCTTCTGAGCGGCTTGGGATGGGCGCCTTCAGGATAGCTTTGGAAAGCATCTTCAATGAGTAAGCCATTTATTTGTTTATGAGATACTGTACTTCAAATTTATAAGCATGGATGTGCGGCCAGCTTAATCGTTTTCTGCTCACTTAAATTTCAGAATAAATGATCATCCACTGAAGTATACATCTTTTGGGAAACCTAATCCATTTGTGTTCAAGAATGCAGCAAACATACTTGAAAAACTTGTTATGAGTATGTATCCTAATTCACAGACACCAATGGAAGGAAAAGATTATCAGTTTTCAACTATTTACATGGTTGGAGATAATCCTAAAGTGGATATCAATGGAGCTATGAAGGTTAGTCTTTGATACATTTTAACATTTATATAAAAATATTCACTGCATGGAGTGGTTGATGGTACAAGGATGCTGTACAGCTTTCAATATCTGTTTCTTTGATGATATCAACATTGCCTATTAGTACAATATATATGATTGCAGAGTTGAACAGCTAGCTTGTAGTCCAACAAAAAAACAGGCTACCTCATGCATTGGAGGACAGCATTACCGTATTGAATACCATATCATCCACTTTCAAACATTTTCATTTTCTGTGTTGCTCTTGTATTACATTGAATTGAAAACAGTTATGAGCCAGCAAACCATTGCTTTCTATCAAGAGATACTTAACCTGCATAATTTGAACTTTCCAGGCTGGCCACCCATGGTCATCTGTTCTTACAAGGACGGGTGTTTTTAGGGGAAAGGATAACGACCCACAGTTTCCTGCAGATGTGGTATATCTTATAACCAAAAACTTTTATTCCACTCTGTGACTGTTAAGTTATCTGGTAACACATGTTTGACAAGAAAGTATGTGTACATGACAGATGCTTGAGTCTTAATCTTAGAATAACCATAAGCGACTTGCCCATCTTATACCTCACAGCTAGAGAGTTTTGGTCTCCATGGGGTCAAATCTCAAGTAATGACCTGCAAAACTGTGCCTCTTTGTTTTTGTTTGTGTAATGCACAATAAATGTCTGTGTTATAACTTATTGTGAGTCCTTTCACACCACAGCGCCAGAAAATATATTGTAGGAACTAACCGGGTTGTACTGGTGATAGATGTGGGCTTACAATTTGGGTGCCTTTCTTTTTCTCGTAAGAAAAGAATTACCTACTTCATTTTTTGTTAGTATAATATGTTATATTCATGTTTCACTGGCACTCTGGCAGTTAATTTTTTATTTCGTTTTTTATGTTCCTTGGATCGTGATTTTCGCATATGCTGTCATAGCAGGTTTCCTGCTTAACTGAAATTTGTTAACTCAACACTATCGATCTGTTGCAATGGAAAATATCTAGGATGAAAACAAACATTGGTTACCCATTATCGTGAATTTATCATCATAATTTGCTTGCTGTTCTGATAAAAATTGTGTTTACCTATAAGGTTGTTGATACTGTTGAAGATGCCATCAACTATATTCTGAAGAAGGAATGTAAACAGTGATGATACCATGTATGCTCCCTTGATCATTGTCATTTGACATGCCTGACAAGGCAAGATGTATAGCCCCTTTTTTGGTCGAGTAAATTTATAATCCTTGGCTGGAGCTGGAAGTTGACTCTTAGACTATCTCTCGCGGATTACTCGTCTACATACTCATATTCAAATTCTACTCTACGAACAATGCATTCTACAGTACAAAACAGTGTTTTTGGATAAACTTTGAGTAGACTGTTGCAAACAGCTTTATTCATTCTACCAACAAATACACGTCAGAGTCAGCAAGACATATTTTATTGCATTTTTTTGGGTCCTAAAGAAGTTATTTTATTACTATGCGTACAAAGGCCAAAGGCTCCACGCAGTGGAACCAAAACTAAAATGAGCATCGCTTGTAATAGATGTTCTTGTTTCCATGTAGAATATTTGCTTCTCGGGCTGCTATTTACTTGTTCGAAGTTATGAATTATATAACGTTCCATTATTATAATAATTAATTCACCAAAATGAACACTCAAATTTCTATCTTTCCACAACTTTTTAACAACCTCATAACTTCAAATTTACAGAATCAGCATGGATTCTGCTGCTTCTTGCATGGAACTGATTGGCTCAAGTTGTTCTCTACGTCCTCAATGTTTCTTCATTCTGGTCTTTTCCAACTCTTTTATGGCTGGTCTACATCTACTGATGTACGTGAAAAATGTTGTCATGCTGCTGAATCCTTACGATGTTGTGTGTACTATAGGTGTAATTTGGTACAAATTCAAAGAAATTCATGAGTTAGACTCTTTTTTCCCTTTCGCATAAAAAGATTTAGCCCTTTGCAGCTTTGCTTACGGACTGAACGCAGCCGAGCCACTGAGCGCTCGGCCCCACATAATCTAAATGTTCCGTAGACCCAGTCCACGTCTCGCAACAGATAAGCCCCTTTCACTCGTCTTTCTCCTTCGTGCGGACTCCGTTCGTCCCTCCCAGTCCCAGCGCGCAACCCAAACCGCCGTTCCTCCGTCCCCTCCCGCCCAGCAAAATGGAGACCTCCTTCCTCCCCACCACGCTCCCCACCGCAAAGCCCCTCCCGGCATTTCGAACCCACGCTGTAGCCGCATCGAAACTTCCCCAACAGCGCCCTCGCCGCTGCACCATACGCGCGGCCATCACCCGTGGCCGCAAGGAGGAGACGGTGACCACCGTCCGGGAGCAGCTGGAGGGCTGCTACCTCCTGGCTGGTATCAAGTACGAGGGCCTGACGGTGAAGCAGCTGCAGGGAATCCGCGACGCGCTCCCAGAGACCTGCAGACTGCTGGTGGCGAAGAACACTCTGGTGGGGAAAGCCATCGAGGGCACCCCCTGGGAAGCGCTCAAGCCGTGCATGAAGGGTATGAATGCCTGGCTCTTCGTCCACACCGAGGAGGTACCGGCCGCGCTCAAGCCCTACCGCGCCTTCCAGAAAGAGGAGCGCGTCGAGGAGACCAACGACTTCGTCGGGGCCGTCTTTGAGGGCAAGTTTTACGGGCCCGGAGACTTCAAGGCGCTCGAGACTATGCCCAGCCGCGCCGAGGTGTACGCCACGCTGCTCGGCGCGCTGCAGGGACCCGCTACGTCGCTCGTCGCCACGCTGCAGGCGCCAGCCAGGGATGTCGTTGCGGTGCTCTCCGCGTACGTACGCAAGCTCGAAGAGGAGGCTGGAGCCGCCTAGTGGGGTTGTGAAATGGTTGTCATCTCCCTTTCACTCCCTACTTTCTGTTTGTAGAATTCTGTGTACCTTAACTGGCTCCCAATCACATTTGAATTGAATCACAGTTTCCATTTTACAATGCTTGCTCTTCCCCTGGAAGACTAAAGAGAGTACATTCGTGATTCTTAGCAGTTCTTTCTACCATGCATAGTATTCTAGGATCGGGTGAGATTGTAGATGAGGGCCAGGATCGAGTGAGATTGTAGATGAGGGCGATGACTAGTATGTAGAATGATTTGATAATTAGATTTGTGTTAGAGCAATTCTACCTGACTCTCACTGTCCTAGGGAGGGTTTCATGGTGAATTGTACATGCCCCTGAAACAATTGTGATTGCTTATACTCTAGAGTGGCTGTGTTTGCTTATATACTGGTTTAGGATTGAGGTTTCTTTTTTTCAGTGAATATGCTGGAGTGTCATGAGATATAAATTGGCACTGTTATTTCAGATTAGAGAAAACTCTGAGGTCCCGTTTGTTTCCTTTCATTTTGAGGAATTGAAATCTTACTAATGGAATGAGATATTTTTTAGAATATGGCATTCCACCACTTTCTAAAGTTATCATATAAGTCTATCTTAAATTCATGAGGTGAGAGATGAAAATTGATTCTACAGATTTACATACTATTTTTCTAATGTACAACTTATAGCACACCTTTCTACTTGCTTCGATATAACATAAATGTAGTATATAACTATCTCTCTCACATGATTTAGGATAATTTCCAAATATATTACATATATAAATATATAAACTTATTTAGTTTTGTCTAAATTGTAATTATTTAAATGGAATTCAATTCCAACTAAACAAACGGGGCGTAACAGTAAAAGGGGAAGTCCACTTATGTACTGACAGAACTCAAGCATTCAAATAAGTTGTCACAATCGAAGCAGAGTTAGAAATTCTTCTGGATAGCTAGAGAGACTCGCTTATTCAATGTGCACAATATCTTAATTGTATGAACATTCACTTGCTCTGGAATCACATCCACGTAACCATCTGTTTGGTGTGTGCTAATTGCCTTCATTGGTATTGGTTGTTGTCATAAACTCATAATTTGACGAATGTAGCTAGTCTAATGGAGGACACTTGAGTCATGTGATTGTTGACAATGGTTTGAGTTGCACTAGCTGCAGGGTAGGTGAGTTTGCGTTGAATTTTCTTGGATTTGGTCCTGTAATCGAAGCCTTTAATCCCAGTCCTGTATGCATGACTCTAACAACCAAGTGCATCTTTTGTGACAAACAGGTACTAAGTTTTTTTTCCGTGAGTGGCAGTTTCAAAATTGTTTAAGCATTGAAATATCAATTTGTGAATGGATGAGAAATTAAGAATGCAGTTTGCAGGACTGTTTTTATACGGTACTACCTTCTCGAATACTTATCGCCCGCTAGTTTATTTTTGAACTAAACAACGATAAATTCTAAGGGAGGATATGAACATGAAATGTTAACTCTTTTCCTGGCAGAAATGCCCCCCCCCCCCCCCGGGCATTATTTGGTGCACAGGTTATTGTAGTTGTAGGTCTTGGTCTTCTCGTTGTGTTATGTATTTACACCCACAATACCTTCTAACAATTACATACTCCGTTCTCCCGTTTTTTTTTCGTTTTAGTTCTCTTTTGTAGCCATCAATCATGATTAGTTTGATTTGGTAATGAAAAAAATATGCGGTTCGGTCTGTTTGTTCCAACATATACGGTGCCATCCAGGTAGATATATGTTATTATGAACACAATACTGACAGAAGTTCACACATACACTACCGAAATCTGGCTCTTTGCCGAGTACTCGGCGGACACTCGGTAAAGTTCCACTATCGGTAACAACCGTGTTTACGCTCGACAAAGAGCCGTCTATATCTAACGGTCGTTATCTTTGTCGAGCGCCGGACTTTGGCACTCGGCAAAGAAGCTACTTTGCCGAGTGTCTCGCGTTTGACACTCGGTAAAAATGTTTTGTCGAGTGTCATTTTTGAACACTCGGCAAAGTATTTTTATTTTTTTTCTTTCTCCAACCAAACTTTTTGTGGTATGTTGCTACACCATGTAGACCTACATGTACCATTTTGACATAATTATAAAAGTGTTTTCTATAACTATTAGATTTAGTTCGTTTAATTGAATTTCCTCGGATAATTCAGATTTGAACTGCAAGTCACTCGAAACATGGAAAATCGTGTATGCAAAAATAATATATATGTTATTTAGCACAAGTTACAACCGATTTTAGGAGTAGGCCAGAATCTTCGAGTACCATGCTCACTAAACATGACCGTGAACTTGCCATCAAGTTATTTAAAAATTGTATAAAACACAAACAAAGTTAGAAAATCATAAAACTTGTCCACATGTCATGATATCATATGTAGAGGTTGTGATAAAATTTGAGAATGTTTCGAGAAAGTTGTGACGCACTATGTATAGAAACTTAAGTGACTTACACATGAAATCATAGAGTTTCAATGTAGATCGACTAGGTTTTCCAGGAGTGTTTTCCAAGCTTGCCGCAAAGAGGCTGATTTTGGTAGTGATACATGCAATTCACCACCACATGCACGGCACGCACAGATTCATGCCTATGAGTACCTATGTTTGTTCTATGTACAACACATCAGTCATTTAGTTAGTAAATGAATTATGCTTATGTTATTTCTTTGAGCTTTCATTGATGAGGCAAAATGGTGAAACCATAGTTTTTGTAGTAGTCTTCAGTGTTCATTGTTCTTCCATTAATCATCAATGTAGTATTCTAAGCTTGCCACTGAATCATCATTATTATGACTAGTGAGATGATTTTCATAGCTGAAAGATGTAATCGCTTGGTATACCATATACATAAAGTTTGAAGTTTGAACTTAGCGCAACATCAAAACAATTCAATAAACCAGATGTACATGTCTATATATACTTATCCAAAATTTATCTAAGCCTATTCCCAATCTATAGTATCTTATCACAATATCTAAAGCGGACATGTCATATGAAATTATATAGGATATAACTATTCCAATGCATAGTATCATAGGTTAATTTTTGATTCTCGACAAAATATTAAATGCTAGTATATGTGAAAGTATGAGATGTGGGTTGTTTGGATAGTTAAAATTCAATGCATATAATATCGTGCCCTTATAGTTTTTCATTCAAGATACAATTTTTTTCTCTTTCTCCCCTTAACTCTCTTGCCACATCATCAAAGATGCTTACGTGGCATGTATTAAATGTGTATGATATTATGAATTGGGAATAGCCTAAACACCACATGCATCAATTCTTGCTATTTAGTGACAGTAAATAGTTAAATTCTGCATATTTTCATGAATTATTGTAGAGATGCTTATGCATTGCTATATACTAGTTAGGTGTAACGTTGTTTAGTTTCTATATATCATATCGGTAGACCTTGTTTAAATAAAATATTTGTTCAAACACGTTCTAAACCTTTACAATGGGTTGTGCTCGTTCTCAACGCGTCTACCTTACAACCTGCATGAATGCATTTCATATGACGAGTGAAAACCCACAATTCCAATCATCGTGACGTCGCCTGTGAGGTAGCTTGGGTAGCACCTAACCATAGTCACCACCATAACCCTTTCTCCTCTCTGTCTTGCCACCACTAGAGTAAGCAGTTGAAAGTGTCGAGCGACCACTAGAGTAAGTAGTTGAAAGTACTGAGCGACTTGCGAGGATGATAGTGACTAGGTTCTCCATTCTCCTTACGTTTTCGCGACTTCAGGCCTCGCAGGCTTGGCAGGCGGTGATGCCACGATGCCGATAGGTGCCCGCGCCAGCGTCCCTCCCCTCCCCAATCAAACAATAGGATCTTGAATCGAATTTAACTAATCCCAAACTTACCAAATTGAAAACTCATCCTTAAATCAATGATCTAACAGTTCTATTGCGCTGATACCCGTCTGCATAGTTAATCGTCTTACTCGCTTTGTTGCTTGCCTACACGAGGCATATCACTGGTGTACGAGTATATATGTGCAAATGAGCTAGGCCTACTAGGTGGCTCGTGGCCCAGCACAGTTTAGCCTAACCCGAGCTTGTTGTTCACTGGGACCATGATGTGTCTGGTCTTTAGGTGCGGCACGACATACTAGGATCTACATAGTTTGGTTTTATTTCCCTCTATTTTTACATAAAAATATCTATATTATAATTGGGTATAGAGTATAAAACATAATATATATATATATATATATGTTTGTTGGCTTGTTAGCCTGGTCAGTATGAATGTGTATTTGGAATCAACAATCATGATTCAAAACTCTATTTTATATTGTTGCAGGATAATAATGTAAACCTCGTAGCGGTTGTAAAATTAGTCATCATGCGGTGATCGTAGTGACTTGTGAAAGTGCATTCATCCCTTTTGTGAGTTTTGGTGATTTGGATAACAACACATTTAAAGGTCTAACGAGTTTGCTAAGTGTTGAACAGGAAATTCAGTATGATGAACATACTTGAATAGTGTATAATGATCAGTGAACGAAGGTTCAACACGAGGTTAAATAACCAGTGAGACAATGAAAATGGATATAATATGGTCTCTATATTGGTTTGAATATATGGACAAGTCCTGAGAAATCACTATGCATAAATATGATCATAATAGAGGTTGAAGTGATTAAGAGGATTGGTCAAGTCAAAGTGGATAAGATATGAGGAATTGTGAATTGGCTTGACCATATTACTATCAGTCCATATATGCTTCTATGAGAATCAAACTAAAGCTTGATTAATCTTAACAGTTATATCTAGAAGACATTCAAGCAAGGTTCACAATATTGAAGAAATGATTCTCTCAATGGATGCTCAATAGGATGTGACTCAAGAATGGCTTGATAGGGTGAAGATAGCAAGGAAAGGGCTTCGAGGAACTAAGCGAAGGTGAAGGCCAAGCGACGGCTTGTAGACCGAGGTACCATGGCTAAGGTGAAGAAGAGAGTACTTGCACTAAGTCGATGAACTAATCAGCTATGAAGAGTTACAACATGTTGATGCATCAGTAAGGTGACTTGAAGCCATGATTTGAACTCATATAAGGTGATATGGTACAAGTCACAGGGTTTGATTTGAGTTTGCTTCAAAAGGTGAGACAAAGATGTTTGTGATCCTTATGAAGCAATGCCATGGAGAAATCACACATGATACACCAGTGACTCAAGGAGTTTTCTTAATTAATTTTAGTTAACTTGAGTATAGGAATCGTCGTACTATAAAGGGGGATCCAAAAAGAAGGTTGGTGTTTGCCAAAGCTCAAACCTCTCTATTCAAAAGCTATTTTTGAAAAGCAAAAATCTCTTTAACGTTCTATGGTTGACCGTGGTTAGGGTTGAGAAACCTAGAGTGTTCTTGCTGAA
Source organism: Zea luxurians (assembly GCA_029449295.1). NCBI lineage: Eukaryota > Viridiplantae > Streptophyta > Magnoliopsida > Poales > Poaceae > Zea > Zea luxurians. Next base: position 39,351,640 of record JAOPSE010000008.1, on the reverse strand, counting down.
AAGCAGCTGAACTTGTTCAGCTGCAGCTGAGCTTTTCAGCTGAGCTGGACTTCAGCTGAGCTGAGCTCCTTCAGCTGCAGCTGAGCTTTTTAGCTGAGCTGAACTTCAGCTGAGCTGAGCTTCTTCAGCTACAGCTGAGCTTTTCAGCTGAGCTGAACTTCAGCTGAGTTGAGCTTCTTCAGCTGCAGCTGAGCTTTTCAGCTGGGCTGAACTTCAGCTGAACTCAACTTCAGCTGTGAACCTCTTTGACCATACACCAGCTGAACTTGCCTCCGGGCAGTTGAGCTGGGGTTTTCTCTCCTAAACTCACTGGTCAAGACCAGTTGAACTGGTCCTGAGGGGCAGTTCAGCTGGTCTCTGACCCCTCTGACCTCTGTTCTGCAGTCTGCCAGTCAGACTGGCAAACAGGTCGCCAGAGCTGTCAGGGGCGGTTCAACCGGTCTTGGTCAACTTGACCAGTCTGCAGGTCAGTCTGCGCGTCAGTCTGCCAGTCAGACTGGCAGACAGGCTGCCAGGCCTGCCAGGGGAGGTTCAACCGCCCTAGGGGGAGGCTCAACCGGTCTCAGGCAGAAAAATCTGCCCAACGGCTAGTTTTGAGCTCCACCTATATATACTACCTCCTACCTCTCTCCCCAGAGCCAAGAGCACGATTTGAACTCCATTTCTAACCCAAGAAACACCTCCCTCTCTCTCACACACATCTCTTGCCTCTCCCATTTCAAATCTTTGGAGAGAAATCTTTGAGTGAGCTTGAGAGCTGCGGTTTTGTGCTTCATCTCTAAATCTCTCTTGCTCTTATTCTTCATTCGAGCTTTGGTACTACATCGAGTTCTTTGTGGATTCATTTCTCTTGGAGCTTCTAGCTCCTAGACGACTAGGTGTCGCTTGTGAGTCTCCAAATCTTGTGGAAGACCACAAGAAAGTTTTATTACCCGCTCGTTTGAGCAAAGATTAGTGTGTGGGCTTGACCTTTGTGGTCGGCAAAGGGAGGATTAGGGTTGAAAGAGACCCGGCTCTTTGTGGGCGCCTCAACGAGGAAGTAGGGCACCTTGGTGGTGTGACCGAACCTCGGGATAAATCTTGTGTCTCTTGTGTTCTTGTTCATTGTGCTTATTCATGTTCTTCGTTCTCTCACCATTCCGTAAAAGATTTGTTTATATCTTTTTGGTGTGTGGATTTTGAGAAGTGCCCTTCTCAGATCTACTACTTTGAACCATGTGGATCATTTAGAACATCTCATTTCCAAAGTTAACTGGGTGAATTTCGAGATCAATTCAGTTTTACCCAGTTTGCTTCTAGTTTTTGTTGAAAAAGTTTTAACTTGCCTATTCACCCCCCCTCTAGGCAACTTTCAACTTGCGTGAGTCAACTTCTATTATTGAAACGGGATGAATTTGCATTGGTTTTAAATGTGGTTTTTCTATTTTATAGGACATATAATTTTAGCTTAATGCATTAAAAGCCTAACTGATTTATCTTAATTCTGATATTTTTTAATATGTTATTTAGAGTTCTTCTCCACTACATAAAGCACCGGTTTTCTAGTTTCTAGAGTTGTGTGTTCCCACTTGATTTGAACCTTAGTTTTAGCTCTACATCCATACCAACTTAAGCACGTAACACAAATATTTTTATATTTTATTAAAACAAAGTCTACTCATAAAAATATATAGAAGCCTTAGCAATACATGAGCATCCGACTAGTTAATATTGTATATTCACATTCGTAATATTTCACTACTATAATAATCATACGTTGCGACGATACACAGTCTTACTTGATGATATTTGGTTGGGGTAGGCCAGACCTAGCAGTATTGCAACGGATGAGCGACACGTGAGGGCCTACTAAGCTAATGTGGTGGACCCTTCCAAAAAAACCCATAAAAACTAATATGAAAGTGAATATATATATATCAACATACTAGATGTTAAATTTATAAGAATAAATATTACACTTTATGGTAGATAAAGTTGAAAAGAAATTTGATTCTTTTTTTATAGCTCACTTGTTCTCCTTTGACTAGAAGAGGTGGTACTATGTGCGAGCTCGTTGAGTGCAGCTTCATGTCGTTTTTTTTACTTAGGTGATTTGTCACGGTGTTCCACTAGTAGGCTAGAAGGGGAGGGAGGGAAACATATATGTGTTTTGTGCGTCAATTTTGGCTCTTGTGAGATAAGCCTGGGGAGGAGAATAGCTATACACGCTTTATATATAATGCACATGACGCACGACAGTCGAAATCATGGTTTAAAGGTCTGTTTGAAGCACCCTAGTTTTAAAAAAACTAGTTTCTATCTCTAGTTTCTAGAAAGTGGTTTATGGAAAAAAAAACTAGGTTATGGTGTTTGGAACCCGGTTTCTAAGAAAACAATTTCTAGTTATTTAGGTACGCAATGAATAATCTACCATTTCTTTATTTTTAAAAGTGGTGCTAACACATGTAATTAAGGGCATGCTGTAATTAAACGAACGAAAACTGTTTTTAACTAGGGAAGACCTGCTTCTTGATTTTTAAAATATTAAGAATCTAATTTTTATAAACTGTAGCATAAACTGATACTATGTTTGGATCTATATTAACTTCCATAAATTTGGTGATTCAATGAGGCCGTGAGGAGTACATATTGCATGTAATCATGTGTGTTGTTTATTTAAATTATTGTTCCTACGGTCCTACCGAGCAACGGTAGAAGGGACGCTATCGTCTGATCCGGAGGGGCCGCCGTCGCATGCACGCCAAATCCCAGCTACTAGACATTTGGTCATCTCCCGGAGCCGAACACGAAGCCTTCTTCTTGTTTTCTTTTACGCCCACCAGGACAACACCGCACGGCACGGCCGCGACGCATCCGGCAGCCGCGTGGGAACGAACGAGGAAACGTCTGGTCCTCACGATGAACCGCGGCCACGTGAAGGTGAATCGAGGCAGATGCCAGGCTACGCGGGCACCATACAGCCAAAGGAGATGCGGGCGGGATGCAAAGGCCCCGGAGAAAGCACGGCTTCTCGGCCACACCATGCCGGGGAGCAACGAATCAGGGAAAGGCGGGGCGATGCTCCTGCTGCTGCTGGCGCCTCTGCTCTCTCCCCGCGGCCACCATCCACGGTATACGACCGTCCGACACGACCGCGTACCGGCGCCGGTGCTCTGCACCCGGCGCCCGCTTTCTTGCAAAGGTTTTTATTTTTGACAGAGAGAAATTCTTGCTGAGATTCTGGGCCAATGGGATAAGCTTTGTGGATCATGTCCCGGCAGGCATCCCGCTTCCGTTCGGGACGTGCTTGCTCAGCTGACATGGACTCACGACTCCTAGTTAGCTCTTGGTGCTGGCCCACTGACTGCGTGTTAGAACTTCGCCACAGCGGAATGACCTTTGACTGCATTACATTAGAATCTTCTATTGCATTAAAATCCCTTCTTACAATTTAGTAACTAAAATAGAATAAAATAGAGATACTAAAAATTACTTCCTAAAAACTAAACATCCCTTAAACAAAAAAAAACAGATGTCATACAAGAAGGAACAGACTCGGACAAAAAAGACTGAGGGCACATATATAAGGATGGACACCAAAATATTAGAGCGAGGACATCTAAGTTAGGCTCAGCAGGCGATTTAATGGTGACGATCTATACACTAATACTTGCAACAAAGAAATGAGCGGGAGCCTGAGCCCTAACTCCCTTATATGTAGGTCCACCCCTACATACAAGTTACAATTATACTTATACCCTGTAGGAGCCACAATAGCCTAGAGAGAGAGAGAGAGAGAGAGAGGGGGGGGGGGAAGTGAGAGACCATATAGTGGATATAGTGGAATGTAAACGTGATTTGATTACAGCAGCAATTGATTATGTCGCATCGTGTTTGTTTGAGTCACGACATAATTTGCTACCCTATAATCCGGTACAGGCATATTGAAAATAGGACTTTGTCCAATACTCCTCCCCATCAGAGGGTGATGGGATACCAGGACCCGTCCTTCGGTCGTTGTCTCCACTTGGCTGGAGACTCGGCTCGGTTGCATTTCTGCTTTGTTACTTGAGCTAAATCAAAACAATCTAAGTAGTGCCTTACCTTTTTTCCCATTACCGGCGTTATCAGATGGCGTTTACGTTACTGTTCAAATTCTACGACCAAACAACACCTAAATTGTGTGAGAGAAATTGAAGATGAGAGAACGATACAAGGACGATACAAATATGCTTAGGTTGGAAGTTTTTCTATTCCTATGTAAACCTACTGCTTTTGAACGAAACCACCATTACTGTGCGCCTACATTGGCCATGCCCTCGAAACTTATAATCGAATTCATACAACAGATGGATTCTAGCTATATAAATGAAGCTTTACAAAACGTTTAGTAAACAACATCTCATAAAAATAGTAGAGAGAGAAAGATGAAAGAAGCTAGTATTTTTTAGATTCACGTAGCTTCACCGTCACATATATGTCAGGGTCTAAAACAAAATTACAAAAAATTCCAGCAAAGCAGGGCCTCCATCTCCATAGGCATATGACTAGGGGTACATAAGCATAGCACCAAAACACCATCTTCTAGAAGTTCTATTGTCGGAGATACGATCCCCGGTCCCTATGACCCATCAGTCAACGAGCACATTGGAAAAAGGGCCTCTGGCAACTGAGATCCGCTGGTCAGTCGAAGGAGACATGTAACGTCTATCCTAGAAAAACATGCCCCACGGACAAACCCCATGGCACTGATCCTAGGGTTGAGCGTGGCGGAACCAAATAGTGTGTCCCGGCATGCCGAAGGGAAACTACCCGAGTGGATCCTGCGCCTAGCCCGAGACCAACTCGTCATGAATGACCGATCGTATTAACTGCGCCTAGAGTCGAGCCACAATGGAGGCGCCGGTCTATCTCCCACTCATGACCTACGAACACCTCGGACCGCAAAGCACTCATGGGCTACGAGCCCCTCAGACCACGACACATTTATGACCCATGTGTCCCTCGCCCAGCGGCGCACTCATGACCTATCGAGACTAGATCTGAGTGCGTGGGCCGCTGGCAGAACGCAACACGATGAATCGCACCGAGCCCCAGACTACGAAGGGCAGGGGTCCGCGTCGTCCACAATAAAGAATACGAGACCCGTCAGGCCCCACGCTGCCCGCGCCGTCCACAATAAAGAATACGAGACAACCATATGACCGCAACACGTGTGGCGGAATCAAATAGTGTATCCCGGCATGCCAAAGGGAAACTACTCGAGTGGATCCTACGCCTAGCTCGAGACCAACCCGTCATGAATGACCGACCCTATTAACTGCGCCTAGAGCCGAGCCACAATGGAGGCGTCGGTCTGTCTCCCACTCATGACCTACGAACACCTCGGACCGCAGAGCACTCATGGGCTACAAGCCCCTCAGACCACGACACATTTACGACCCATGTGTCCCTCGCCCAGCGGCGCACTCATGACCTATCGAGACTAGATCTGAGTGCGTGGGCCGCTGGTAGAACGCAACACGATGAATTGCACCGAGCCCCAGACTACGAAGGGCAGGGGTCCGCGTCGTCCGCAATAAAGAATACGAGACTCATCAGGCCCCACGCTGCCCGCGCCGTCCACAATAAAGAATACGAGACAACCATATGACCGCAACACGCGTGGCTTTACCCTATGGTAGAACGCCCAGTTTTACCATCATCCCATGACTCCTTCTTGAGGAAGTCACCACGGGCCTACCCCCGCCTCCTTAGCCTATAAAAGGAGGAGGTTGACCCAAACATTGGAGGTTCTTTCCCCCAGAGGCACGACGGACCCTAGACGAGACGCTACCTAGAAAGACCGACGAACAGGAGGAGGACCCGGAGGCCGAAGCCCCACCGCCAAGCCAAGACTTAGCTAGGACTCCACCTTATAACCACCTCCACCATAAAATAGAGACTTGGGAGCCTCTCCTCCCTCTCTCACCTTCTTGTAGCCCTACTACGAGCTTTGATCATCAATGGTATCGGTAGTGTAAGCCGCCGATGACTAGATGTAGGGACGGTTTGTCCGAAACCGTACAAATTTAGCATCCACCGCACCCACCGTCCAAAGCCCGGAACACGCACAATAAATTTACTTGTCGGAGCGAGGCTCGAAACACCGACATCTATATTCAAGTCGAAACAGTTGAGTGGGGCATCAATGGGGACAAAGAGAAGGATGAGTACATCAAAATGTACTCCACATATGTACAAAAGTATGACATAAGTCCAACACAAGGAAATACTTACAAGGTTTGACACAAGCATTTAAGTGATACATCGTAATTTACCTTAAACCTTAGTGCCTAGTTAACTAAACGTGATCACCTCCAACACCTTCAGAACAAAACAAAACCAACACTTTAATCTCATCCAAGATCCCAACTAAACAAACTATTCCCTTACCAATGGAACCCAAACCAAAGAACTAGACACATCTAATAAAAAAAGAAGTCTAGACCGCTCTTGACTATGATCGTAGCTGATATATTAGTTTTTAACGCTATGTAGTTGTTGTACGATTATCCATGAGTCATATTTTCTCCATCATGCTAAACACTAGGTGCTTCACGGGGTCACACTGCAAGGCCTTTTAAAATGTATCTAGGCCCCTAAGTTAGTTTTGGAGCATTGATGATGATATACTTAAGGGTCTAATGAGTATTGTTCAGTATGCACCACTGCTTGGTTTTATCCCTCTTTACCTGTATTTGATGAGGTGTTTATACTATTAGAGAGGGACAAAATTGAATAATAGTGTTGAGATTTAAAAGTCTCTACAAACAAAGCATTGGCCAGTATGGTGTTTGTTGCTTCAGCAACCCAAAATATACAACCTAGATGCATGCAAGAAACAAGTCCTCAGCAACAAGGACTCATGTGCTTGAAAGATGGAGACCTGGTTGGGCAACGACACAAACCACTATTTTCTGTTGCTTTATTTTCTCCATCTTTTTTCCGCATCTATGCCAGTAGCTAAGTTTTACTAGTTTTGCGTAAACAAGTTGCGCGCTTGAGAGCACCTAGAGGGGGGGGGTGAATAGGTGATCCTGTAAAAACTTCAAACTTAAGCCACAAAAACTTGTTAAGTGTTAGCACAATTATTGCCAAGTGGCTAAGGTGAAGTCTCAACAAAACACAGTACCACAAGAAAATCAAGCACAGGGGTGACACAGTGGTTTTATCCCGTGGTTCGGCCAAGACCAACGCTTGCCTACTCCACGTTGTGGCGTCCCAACGGACGAGGGTTGCAATCAACCCCTCTCAAGTGGTCCAAAGACCTACTTGAATACCACGGTGTTTTGTTGTTCCTTTCACTATCCCGTTTGCAAGGAATCTCCACAAATTGGAGTCTCTTGCCCTTACAAGTATATGATCACAAAGAAAGCACAGAGTAAGGGAGGGAAGCAACACACACAAATCCACAGCAAAAGCGCACACACACGGCCAAGAATCGAGCTCACAACACTATCTCAGAGTTCTCACTTAGAACAGAGCTCGAATCACTTAGAAACACAAACGAATGCGCAAAGACTTAGTGTGGATGATCAAGAATGCTCAAAGGTTGCTTGTGTATCTCCTCCATGCGCCTAGGGGCCCCTTTTATAGCCCCAAGGCAGCTAGGAGCCGTTGAGAGCAAATCTGGAAGGCCATCCTTGCCTTCTGTCGTCGGGGGCACCGGACAGTCCGGTGCACACCGGACACTGTCCGGTGCCCGATTTGTTTCCTTATCTGGCGCTGCCGACCGTTGCAGACCGTTGGAGATCTGCGAGCCGTTGGCGCACCGGACATGTCCGGTGCACACCGGACAGTCCGGTGCCGTCTTCCGACCGTTGGCTCCGCCACGTGTCCCGCGCAGATTGCGCGGCCGACCGTTGGCCCGGCCGACCGTTGGCTCACCGGACAGTCCGGTGCACACCGGACAGTCCGGTGCACACCGGACAGTCCGGTGAATTATAGCCGTACGCCGTCGGCTAGTTTCCCGAGAGCGGCCAGTTCGCGCTGAGTCGGCCTGGCGCACCGGACACTGTCCGGTGCACACCGGACAGTCCGGTGCTCCAGACCGAGCTGGGTCTTGGCAGCACACAGCCAAGTCTTTTCTCCTCTTTTCTTTTCTTCTTCTTTCTGTTTCTAACACTTAGACAATTATGTTAGTCCACAAAACCAATGTACTAAGGCTTAGAAACATACCTTCACTTCATGATTTGCACCTTGCTCATCCATGTACATAAATTCACAATTAAGCACATGTGTTGGCACTCAATCACCAAAATACTTAGAAATGGCCCAAGGGCACATTTCCCTTTCAATCTCCCCCTTTTTGGTGATTTATGCCAACACAACATAAAGCAACTAGAACAAGTGCAAACTCACTTCAAATAAAATAAATTTAAGTTTTATTCAATTTTGGCATATATGGATCATCCTTTGCCACCACTTGGTTTGTTTTTGCAAATCAACCTCAAATCTCTATCTCTAAGTTAAACACACATGTTTAAGCAAAAAGAGAGTCATTCCAAAAAAGATTGATCAAAGATGTCAAAAACTCCCCCTTTTTCCCATAAACAATACTTCTCCCCACAAGAAGCCAACTTTTGACAAGAGAGACAACATAAGAATTTTGAACAAGAGAGACAACATAAGAATTTTGACAAACCAAAAACTCTAGTCTACTATTTTCAAAATCTCTCAAGTGGTAGCTGATCCATTTATTGCTTTGGCCTTTATTTTCTCCCCCTTTGGCATCAAGCACCAAAACGGGATCAATTGTGGCCCTTTTAACCCCATTGCCTCACCAAAATCTTCAATTAAGAGCAAATGGCAATAAGAGTTCATGAGATGGACTTGGAATAAGTTACCCTCTCATCGGAGTGCAGTGGAAGTCTTGCATGGTCCAAGTCCACCTTTTCCCTTTCAATTCTTCATTGAGACTAAATCAAACAAACTCAAACATATGGTTAGTCTCAAAGGGTCAAGTTGTAACACATCTCCCCCTAAACATGTGCATCACTTTGCAACGGACTTGTGAGGTCCAGGGAGTGATTGTACAACTTGAGCACCATAATAAGCAACAAGATGCAAAAATGAACATGATCAAAGGCATAAGCACATGTATGCTACAATTCAATCCAAGTTCCGCGAATCTAAGACATTTAGCTCACTACGCAGCCTGCAAAAGGTCTTCTCATCTAAAGGCTTGGTAAAGATATCGGCTAGCTGGTTCTCGGTGCTAACATAAAACACTTCGATATCTCCCTTTTGCTGGTGGTCTCTCAAAAAGTGATGCCGGATGTCAATGTGCTTTGTGCGGCTGTGCTCAACAGGATTTTCTGCTATTCGGATAGCACTCTCATTGTCACATAGGAGTGGGACTTTGCTCAGATTGTAGCCAAAGTCCCTAAGGGTTTGCCTCATCCAGAGTAGTTGCGCGCAACACTGTCCTGCGGCAACATACTCGGCCTCAGCGGTGGATAGGGCAACGGAGGTTTGTTTCTTAGAGTTCCATGACACCAGGGACCTTCCTAAGAATTGGCACGTCCCTGATGTACTCTTCCTATCGACCTTACATCCAGCATAGTCGGAATCTGAGTACCCAATCAAGTCAAAGTTAGACCCCTTTGGATACCAGATCCCGAAGCAAGGCGTAGCGACTAAATATCTAAGAATTCGCTTCACCGCCACCAAGTGACACTCCTTAGGATCGGATTGAAATCTAGCACACATGCATACGCTAAGCATAATATCCGGTCTACTAGCACATAAATAAAGTAAAGACCCTATCATTGACCGGTATGCTTTTTGATCAACGGACTTACCTCCTTTGTTGAGGTCGGTGTGTCCGTCGGTTCCCATCGGAGTCTTTGCGGGCTTGGCATCCTTCATCCCAAACCTCTTTAGCAGATCTTGCGTGTACTTCGTTTGGGAGATGAAGGTGCCGTCCTTGAGTTGCTTCACTTGGAACCCAAGGAAGTAGTTCAACTTGCCCATCATCGACATCTCGAATTTCTGCGTCATCACCCTGCTAAACTCTTCACAAGACTTTTGATTAGTAGAACCAAATATTATGTCATCGACATAAATTTGGCATACAAACAAATCACCATCACATGTCTTTGTAAAAAGAGTTGGATCGGCTTTCCCAACCTTGAAAGCATTAGCAAGTAAGAAATCTCTAAGGCATTCATACCATGCTCTTGGGGCTTGTTTAAGTCCATAGAGCGCCTTAGAGAGCTTACACACGTGGTCGGGGTACCGCTCATCCTCGAAGCCAGGGGGTTGCTCCACGTACACCTCCTCTTTTATTGGCCCGTTGAGGAAAGCGCTCTTGACATCCATTTGGTACAACCTGAAAGAATGGTGAGCGGCATATGCTAGCAAGATACGAATGGACTCTAGCCTAGCCACAGGAGCAAAAGTCTCCTCAAAGTCCAAACCTGCGACTTGGGCATAACCTTTTGCCACAAGTCGAGCCTTGTTCCTTGTCACCACTCCGTGCTCGTCTTGTTTGTTGCGGAACACCCACTTGGTTCCCACAACATTTTGCTTGGGACGAGGCACCAGCGTCCAAACTTCATTGCGCTTGAAGTTGTTAAGTTCCTCCTGCATGGCCAACACCCAATCCGGATCTAGCAAGGCCTCCTCTACCCTGAAAGGCTCAATAGAGGAGACAAAAGAGTAATGTTCACAAAAATTAACTAGTCGAGACCGAGTAGTTACTCCCTTGCTAATATCACCCAGAATTTGGTCGACGGGATGATCCCTTTGAATCATCGCCCGAACTTGGGTTGGAGGTGCCGGTTGCGCTTCTTCCTCCATCACATGATCATCTTGTGCTCCCCCTTGATCACACGCCTCCTTTTGATGAACCTGTTCATCGTCTTGAGTTGGGGGTTGCACCGTCGTTGAGGAAGAAGGTTGATCTCGTTCATCTTGTTCCTGTGGCCGAACGTCTCCAATCGCCATGGTTCGTATAGCGGCCGTCGGAACATCTTCTTCATCTACATCATCACAATCAACAACTTGCTCTCTTGGAGAGCCATTAGTCTCATCAAATACAACGTCGCTAGAGACTTCAACCAAACCCGATGATTTGTTGAAGACTCTATACGCCTTTGTATTTGAATCATAACCTAATAAAAACCCTTCTACAGCTTTGGGAGCAAATTTAGAATTTCTACCCTTCTTCACTAGAATGTAGCACTTGCTCCCAAAAACACGAAAGTAAGATACATTGGGTTTGTTACCGGTTAGTAGCTCATACGAAGTCTTCTTGAGGAGTCGATGAAGATAGACCCTGTTGATGGCGTGGCAAGCCGTGTTCACGGCTTCCGACCAAAAACACTCGGGGGTCTTGAACTCTCCAAGCATCGTCCTTGCCATATCGATTAGCGTCCTGTTCTTCCTCTCTACCACACCATTTTGCTGTGGTGTGTAGGGAGCGGAGAACTCGTGCTTGATCCCTTCCTCCTCAAGAAACTCCTCCACTTGAAGGTTCTTGAACTCGGACCCGTTGTCGCTCCTTATCTTCTTCACCTTGAGCTCAAACTCATTTTGAGCTCTCCTGAGGAAGCGCTTGAGGGTCCCTTGGGTTTCAGACTTATCCTGCAAAAAGAACACCCAAGTGAAGCGGGAAAAGTCATCAACAATAACTAAACCATACTTACTTCCTCCTATGCTTAGATAGGCGACGGGTCCGAAGAGGTCCATATGCAGCAGCTCCAGAGGTCTTGACGTGGTCATCACATTCTTGCTGTGATGTGCTCCTCCCACCTGTTTACCTGCCTGACAAGCTGCACAAGGTCTATCTTTTTCGAAATGCACATTTGTTAGACCTATCACGTGTTCTCCCTTTAGAAGCTTGTGGAGGTTCTTCATCCCCACGTGAGCTAAGCGGCGATGCCACAGCCAGCCCATGCAAGTCTTAGCCATTAAGCATGCATCTAGACCGGCCTCTTCTTTTGCAAAATCAACTAAATAAAGCTTGCCGTCTAGTACACCCTTAAAAGCTAGTGAACCATCACATCTTCTAAAGACAGACACATCTACATTTGTAAATAAACAATTATATCCCATTTGACATAATTGACTAACAGATAGCAAATTATATCCAAGACTCTCCACTAAGAATACATTTGAGATAGAATGCTCATTAGAAATTGCGATTTTACCTAACCCTTTTACCTTGCCTTGATTCCCATCACCGAATATAATTGAATCTTGGGAATCCTTATTTTTGACGTAGGAGGTGAACATCTTCTTCTCCCCCGTCATATGGTTTGTGCATCCGCTGTCGATAATCCAGCTTGAACCCCCGGATGCATAAACCTGCAAGGCAAATTTAGGCTTGGGTCTTAGGTACCCAACTCATGTTGGGTCCTGTAAGGTTAGCACAAATGTCCTTAGGGACCCAAATGCAAGGTTTATCTCCCTTGCATCTAGCCCCTAATTTCCTAGCAACTACCTTCTTACCCTTTCTACAAATAGCAAAGGGAGTATTGCAAGCATAATAAATGGTAGAAGGTTTGTTTACAACTTTTCTAGGAACATGAGCAAAATTTCTCCTAGGCATATGCGCAACATTTCTCCTACTCATATCTCTATCATGCTTATGAGAGGAACTAGAGGCAAACATGGCATGAGAATCATAAACATGTGAATCAAAATCATTATAAGCATTTCTAACATGTCTCCTATCATGGTATAAGAAAGCATGGTTCTTTTTAGCATTACTAGCCATAGGGGCCTTCCCTTTCTCCTTGACGAAGATGGGAGCCTTATGGCTTGTTAAGTTCTTGGCTTCCCTCTTGAAGCCAAGCCCATCCTTAATTGAGGGGTGTCTACCAATCGTGTAGGCATCCCTTGCAAATTTTATCTTATCAACTTCATTCTTGCTAGTCTTAAGTTGGGCATTAAGACTAGCCACTTCCTCATTTAATTTGGAAATTAAAACTAGGTGTTCACTACAAGCATTAACATCAAAATCATTACACCTAGTACAAATTTCAACATGTTCAACACAGGAATTTGATTTACTAGCTACTTCTAGTTTAGCACTTAAATCAATATTAACACTTCTTAAGGTAGCAATGGTTTCATGACAGGAAGACAATTCACTAGAAAGCATTTCATTTCTTTTCACTTCTAAAGCATATGATTTTTGTGCCTCAACAAATTTATCATGTTCATCATACAATAAATCCTCTTGCTTTTCTAAAAGCCTATCCTTTTCATTCAATGCATCAATCAATTCATTGATTTTATCTATCTTAGATCTATCTAAGCCCTTGAACAAGCATGAATAATCTATGTCATCATCATCACTAGACTCACTATCACTAGAAGAAGCATAAGTGGAGTCTTGAGTACTCACCTTCTTCTCCCTTGCCATAAGGCAAGTGAGACGCTCGTTGGGGAAGAGAGCCGATTTGTTGAAGGCAGTGGCGGCGAGTCCTTCGTTGTCGGAGTCGGAGGAGGAGCAATCCGAGTCCCACTCCTTTCCTAGATGCGCCTCGCCCTTTGCCTTCTTGTATTGCTTCTTCTTCTCTCTTTTGTTCCCCTTTTCCTGGTCACTTTCATTATCGGGACAGTTAGCAATGAAATGACCAAGCTTACCGCATTTAAAGCATGAGCGCTTCCCCTTGGCTTTGGTCTTGCTTGGTTGTCCCTTGTGACCTTTAAGCACCGTCTTGAATCTTTTGATGATGAGAGCCATCTCTTCATCATTAAGGCCAGCCGCTTCAATCTGTGCCACCTTGCTAGGTAGCGCCTCCTTGCTTCGTGTTGCCTTGAGAGCAAGGGGTTGTGGCTCGTTGATCGGACCATTCAAGGCGTCGTCCACATATCTTGCCTCCTTGATCATCATTCGCCCGCTAACGAATTTTCCAAGAACTTCTTCGGGCGACATCTTGGTGTACCTGGGATTTTCACGTATATTGTTCACCAAGTGAGGATCAAGAACGGTAAATGACCTGAGCATTAGGCGGACGACGTCGTGGTCCGTCCATCGCGTGCTCCCGTAGCTTCTTATCTTGTTGATAAGGGTCTTGAGCCGGTTGTATGTTTGCGTCGGCTCCTCGCCCCTTATCATCGCGAACCGTCCAAGCTCTCCCTCCACCAACTCCATCTTGGTGAGCAAGGTGACGTCGTTCCCCTCATGAGAAATCTTGAGGGTGTCCCAGATTTGCTTGGCGTTATCCAAGCCGCTCACTTTATGGTATTCATCCCTGCACAAGGAAGCTAGAAGAACAGTAGTAGCCTGTGCATTCTTATGAATTTGTTCATTAATGAACATGGGACTATCCGAACTATCAAAATGCATTCCACTCTCTACAATCTCCCAAATACTAGGATGGAGAGAGAATAGGTGACTACGCATTTTGTGGCTCCAAAATCCGTAGTCTTCTCCATCAAAGTGTGGGGGCTTGCCGAGTGGAATGGAGAGCAAATGTGAATGTGAACTTTGCGGAATACGAGAGTAGTCAAAAGAAAAGTTCGAATTAACCGATTTCTTCCTCTCGTAGTCGCTGTGGTCGTCCTTTTGGGAGGAAGTAGACTCATCGCTGTCGTAGTAGACGATCTCCTTGATGCGCCTTGTCTTCTTCTTCCTCCCTTCCTTCCGTCTATGGCCCGAGCCGGAGTCGGTAGGCTTGTCGTCCTTCGGCTCGTTGACGAAGGTCTCCTTTTCTTTGTCGTTGATCACTATACCCTTCCCCTTAGGATCCATCTATTCGGGCGGTTAGTCCCTTTGTGAATAGAACGGCTCCGATACCAATTGAGAGCACCTAGAGGGGGGGGGGTGAATAGGTGATCCTGTAAAAACTTCAAACTTAAGCCACAAAAACTTGTTAAGTGTTAGCACAATTATTGCCAAGTGGCTAAGGTGAAGTCTCAACAAAACACAGTACCACAAGAAAATCAAGCACAGGGGTGACACAGTGGTTTTATCCCGTGGTTCGGCCAAGACCAACGCTTGCCTACTCCACGTTGTGGCGTCCCAACGGACGAGGGTTGCAATCAACCCCTCTCAAGCGGTCCAAAGACCTACTTGAATACCACGGTGTTTTGTTGTTCCTTTCACTATCCCGTTTGCAAGGAATCTCCACAAATTGGAGTCTCTTGCCCTTACAAGTATATGATCACAAAGAAAGCACAGAGTAAGGGAGGGAAGCAACACACACAAATCCACAGCAAAAGCGCACACACACGGCCAAGAATCGAGCTCACAACACTATCTCAGAGTTCTCACTTAGAACAGAGCTCGAATCACTTAGAAACACAAACGAATGCGCAGAGACTTAGTGTGGATGATCAAGAATGCTCAAAGGTTGCTTGTGTATCTCCTCCATGCGCCTAGGGGCCCCTTTTATAGCCCCAAGGCAGCTAGGAGCCGTTGAGAGCAAATCTGGAAGGCCATCCTTGCCTTCTGTCGTCGGGGGCACCGGACAGTCCGGTGCACACCGGACACTGTCCGGTGCCCGATTTGTTTCCTTATCTGGCGCTGCCGACCGTTGCAGACCGTTGGAGATCTGCGAGCCGTTGGCGCACCGGACATGTCCGGTGCACACCGGACATGTCCGGTGCACACCGGACAGTCCGGTGCCGTCTTCCAACCGTTGGCTCCGCCACGTGTCCCGCGCAGATTGCGCGGCCGACCGTTGGCCCGGCCGACCGTTGGCTCACCGGACAGTCCGGTGCACACCGGACAGTCCGGTGAATTATAGCCGTACGCCGTCGGCCAGTTTCCCGAGAGCGGCCAGTTCGCGCTGAGTCGGCCTGGCGCACCGGACACTGTCCGGTGCACACCGGACAGTCCGGTGCTCCAGACCGAGCTGGGTCTTGGCAGCACACAGCCAAGTCTTTTCTCCTCTTTTCTTTTCTTCTTCTTTCTGTTTCTAACACTTAGACAATTATGTTAGTCCACAAAACCAATGTACTAAGGCTTAGAAACATACCTTCACTTCATGATTTGCACCTTGCTCATCCATGTACATAAATTCACAATTAAGCACATGTGTTGGCACTCAATCACCAAAATACTTAGAAATGGCCCAAGGGCACATTTCCCTTTCAGCGCTCCAGCAAATTACTATTTTTACTTGTAAAGCAACCGATTCTTTGTCGTAACCAGAAATTATTATTTTACAAGTTTGTTCGAATCTATCGTGATCCTTCTATGAAAATAAAGCAATCTAGTCATCAGTGACTTCGTGTGCGTTGATTTTCGACGTCAACAGACGTTTTTGGAAGCACTCCTCATATCCCCCATCCATGGCGACACAAGGCAAGGCAACACACGGTGTGGGTAATCCATGAAACGGCCCTCGCCAAGCGTAATAGCGAAGCTTTCTGTCCCTCCCCTGCATGGATGCCTATACAAAGATCTTTGCTTCGTTTGGATTTCGATATTGGAGGGTAAGGAATTAAATTAGGTTTAATACCAAATCAACCATGTTATTGAAATGAGATACAATTCCAATTCTATTGTTTGGATGTCACTAAATTGGAGTTTGAAAATGTATGGTCTAATTCAACGCAATACCAAGGGATGATGTTCCGTATTGGAAACCTAAGTTTCTAGTTATAGTCTAATTTCAAGGAATTAAGTCTCTGATTCCAAATATCAATTCTATACGCAACCAAACAATAAATTTTTGGTAAGCAGATTCTAATTCCCAATTTTATACTCTAATATCTACTTGTACTCCAATATCTACGTCCAAATGTCTATCATGGGAGCCCCTGGTTTGGCCTGAACATGCCGGTTTGATCCGGCCACTTTGGGCAATGAGTGTTGATAAAATAGGCAATTTACATATGAAATTATTACGATAGTCTTAGATGTTAGTATAAATATTGATCGCACATTAATTAGATTAAACGGTATGAACAGATATAGTACTGTTAGCATAGTCCACATATACTAGTTAGATCAAACAATACTAACCTAGATACTAGTATTACCATTGCTCGTATACTAGTTATGTAGCTATATTAAACAATTTTGTTGTTTTATGACAATATCAGAGTATACAAAGTACCAAAAAGAGAAATAGAAGGGAGCATGGCAGTAAAGAAAGTGGACAGAGGTACCACTGTTAATTGAGTTTTGATGTTTGATGAACAATATTTGCTAGTCTATCTGGTTATATTTTAGAGGACGCATAGTGGATTTGGTCGAAGACAAATAGATGATCCAAAAA
The DNA here is from genome assembly GCA_029449295.1 of Zea luxurians. Lineage (NCBI taxonomy): Eukaryota > Viridiplantae > Streptophyta > Magnoliopsida > Poales > Poaceae > Zea > Zea luxurians. The sequence continues at coordinate 39,334,433 of JAOPSE010000008.1, read as the reverse complement.
GATCAACACCACATGAAATCAATTAGTAGACTTGTTGCAGGTCTAAAAGGTCACGTAAGAGTCCAAGGCACGAGTTGGAAGAAGCTTAATAAAGACACAGACCACTCAACTGCACCGGACATGTCCGGATATGCACTAAGTAAAACATCGGATACCAGTGATACTATAACGACATTTAGTGTAGACAACAGTATGCACCGAACATGTCTAACGTGTTACTAAATGCTGCACGTGATAGATTACTTAGAGAAATTGCACAACAACTCAAGACGGGCTATAACGTATCAGACGAGTCCCGTGCAACACCTATCAAAACACCAGATGCCCGTGTTCAGAAGGTTGACAACGACTAGTAAGAAATCGAACACCTACTTACAAAAGTGTGATACATATAATCTTAGGGCCTGTTTGTTTACCCCTATGGATTATATAATCTGGATTATATAATCTGAGTAGTCCTGTTTGTTACCTAGATTATTTGAGTTGTTAATAGGATTCTTTTGTATGAGGAAGACAAGAATGCCCTCTATATTTGTACTAGGTTGAAACTCATTTATAAGATGAACAATGTAACAAACGTTTCTGAGTATTCATAATTTATTACATAAATAATTTGAAAAAAAATTATTCAATTGACATTGGCAAATATTGCATTAGCAATATTATCACGGAAGGCATTCATGTCACCTTCTTCGTCCCCAAATTGACTAGTACTAGGCTGAGATGATGGCATTGGCATATAATCTTCATCTTCATCACAACGGTCAAATTTTTTATCTGCCAAAGAACTGTCACGAATAAAATTATGAAGAGCCATACATGCATGTATTATTTTGGATTGTTTGGCCATAGGATAACTGGGTAGATGTAACAGAATTCTCCACTTCATCTTTAAAACACCAAATGAGTGTTCAATCACATTACGCAGAGATGAATGCAAATAGTTAAATGTCTCCTTTTTTCCGCTAGGTCGGGGACCCGCTCGATACTCAGGTAAATGATATTTTGTTCCTTTGTATGGTGCTAGAAATCTAGATCGATTAGGGTATCCTGAGTCAACAAGATAATATTTACCTACAAATACACCGACATATGATCTGGGCGCTTGTGCTGCGCGCGGGACGGCGGCGCACGGGACGGCGCGTGCGGGACGGTGCTTGTGCTGCGCGCGGAGGCTTCTGGACGGCGCGCGGGATCCTGTGCCAGGCGGTGGAGGATTCTGGCGGCGATTCAGTAGATTATAATGACAATAGTGGGTAATTTCTAGGAAAGTTGAAAGGGTAATGGGGAAGTGGGAAAAAAAATAATCTGAAATAAGCACCTCCTCACTTGCTTATGGATTATCATAATCCAAGGGATTAGATTATATAATCTGGGCAAATAAGCTGGACTGTTTGTTTGACTCTTAGGATTATTTAATCCAGATTATATAATCTGTGGGGTAAACAAACAGGCCCTTAGGATACGACGGTGAGGCAGGGAACCATACATTTCCATCTAGGGTTGGTTGCTCGGTCCTACGCCGCGGTCGCGCTTTCACCTTGCACGTCGTTTGCCGTTCCAAGGTGAAATTCTCACCTAGTTACTGCTTTTTTTTTGTGCCAGAGAGAACGAGGGGCTTCGGACGTAGAAGTTCGTGCAACAACCGATTAAAACCGAACCCTTACGTCTCTACTCGCAGTGGTTATTACGAAACGTGTTTCCTTTGGCAAATGAAGCACCTCAGTAGTCACACCTAGCGGTGCGGGCCACGAATAGACTCATAACCAAGCGGAGTAAAATGGAACGCGTTCTATACGAATTAAGAAAAAAAAACATAAATTCAGCTCAAGCTCGGAGAGCTAGCGCTGCCGAATTCCGCCTTTTTTTGTTAGGTTGTCTGGTCACGGCTGCAAAGGATGTGGCTGGTGCGACAAAAGGAACCCCTAATTAACTAGTGGATTTGACGGCCGTGGGAGATCGGTTTAATATAATACTTTGATTTTTATTCCCTTCGAGACCTCACCAAAGCCTGCCCAGGTCATAGTAAGAATGCAGAGTAGCCTCCACGCTCTAGAAAGTTCTGGGCTCACTCCGTGCTGGACGCCGGCTCACCGTCACCATCTTCAGTCAACTCAAACACTTGAGAGAAAAAAAAAATAGGAAAGGAGCTCGATTGCTAATGACAGCTGTTCTCCTAATGACAACCGCTAACATGGACGAGAGGGGCCACCCTTCATTTTTTAAAATAAAATACCTAACTTCTCTCTTTCTCTCTCTGCCTCCCTTCATTTTTTTTAAAAAAAAATTGCCTAACCTTTCAAGAGTTCCATTCAAAGCCGTTTCCTATCTAATTTGGATAGAGACGAGTCACGGCCTAGCTAGAGAGTCAGACAGATCCGTTCTACTCTAATCGTTTGAGCAATACCTGAATATGCAAGATAATAATAGTAGCTCTAAAAAGGCTAACTTTATTCCTTGCCTCGATAGAACAAATCAGCGAAAACAAATGGTCAAAATATAAGTGGAGAGCATCTTATAAACCTTAATCAATGCAACGAAGCATGGTTCTTTCCCAAAAGGCTTACTAGGGATCTTTTCTGTTTTGTTTCTAGAGACTAATTTTTAGCACGTCTATTTTTACTTTAGTTTAGTACACAAATTACTAAACAAGAAACTAAAATAGAGGTTTATTTTCTGTATTTAATAATTTAGAAACTAAAATAAAATAAAATAAAGGGACTAAAAAACCAAACACCCCCCTCAAAGGAGTCGTAATTATGATTATTCTATAACGATCTCGACTCCTCTATTTCTTTTTATTGAAAACCATTTAGTAAAAGCTTAAAAAAAAACAGACCAAGTCGTCAAGCAATGACTGGAAAGCACTACGTACATCTGAATGATGACCTCTCCCACTCCCGGAAACAAAAGGCAACGCTAGCCCAGCGAGACGGGAGTGCCCTGCTTCGCAAATCGCTCTCCAGGCCCCGCTCAAACGCCGTTAAGCCCAGGCCGTGATGATCTTTCCCTCCGAACCGCGGGCCCCAGCACTCCCTGGCCACCCTCCGGCTCCCCAAGCCCACCCCAGTCCACCGACGTGCGGGTCCATGCGACATCTCGACCCCACCGGCCAGTGACGTAGCCGCGACAGGCCCGCGCGCGCCGCTCCACGTGGGCCCCTGTCGATCTGAGGATTCGGGGCGAGCGCAGGGAGCACGCGGCTTTTAGATCTCGTCGGATCTCGGACACGGCGTGGGGCCCGCCCCACTCCCTGCCCACCTCCACTTGCTCCACGTCACGGCGAGCGCTTCCCCTCCCCCCTGGTTATCTATCGCATCCTCCGCGGCCCTCCTCCCTCCCACTCCTGTCCTCTCCTCTCCTCTCCCCGCGGCCCCGCCATTTGGCTCCGAACCCTCACAACAGTGCATCGTCTCTCCTGTCCCCGCCATTTGGTTCGGAACTCTCGCGGCCTCAACTCCTCCTCGTCGTCGTAACACCCACGCTTAGGTGCGCACCGCGCCCTCTGCTGCGGCTACGGGAGCTAGCTCGTGAATTCAGCTCCTTTTTCATTTTTTTAATTCATTTAGCTGTATTTTTCTGTTTTGTTTCTGCGGCAGAGTTCGTCAGGGTCGCCCCCAGGGGATCTCGAGACGTACGTTTCCAAGAGTGGACCGGCTCGGAGGCGCTGCTGTTACCTTGGGTGGAGGCAAGTTGGAATTGCGATGTTTGTTTGCTTCACAGCCTTTTCCTTCTAAAGTTTTGCTCTGACGAGGTCTACTTATCCTTTTGCTCTATATTTAGCTCGGACCTGGGGATCAGTGGGATTCTCAAGGGAGACGGTGGTTTCTGATTTCCTTTCTCTAAGCATACCAAATCCTTTGTCTCGTACTGCCTCAAATCTCTATTGTCGGTTTTGTATGCGGGGAACTTCGTACACAATCCTTATCATATGAGCTGTTTTAATGTTTCGCAGGAGTCGGGAGCAACTGGTTTTGGGCGTCGCGGAGCACATGGCTTAAGAATAATTTCTTCCAGCCCGGCGACAAGTGAGCCTCGCTACAAGTAGTCCTATCTCGCTCTCACCGATACTGCAGAATGGAGTAGCTTATTCTGAGCATCTGTTATGCTCATGACAGATCGGTGTTTGATTCCTGTGTGTTTTCCCTGCAGATTCGCAGTTGGATTCAGCATATGCATTTTTTATGCTGACATAGGATGTGCTCAACCATCTGTGGACTCCCTCTAGTTGCACAAACCACCTCAGTGCTCTCTCTTTCTTCGAATCGGGCTAATAATGGGTAGTGCTTGCCAAGCTGGCACAGACGGGCCGTCCCGCAAGGATGTGTTAGGGATAGGGAATGCCACCTTAGAGAATGGCCACCATCAGGCTGAAGCTGATGCAGATGAATGGAGGGAAAAGGAGGAGGACTTGGCCAATGGGCACAGTGCGCCACCAGGCATGCAGCAGGTGGATGAGCATAAGGAGGAACAAAAACAAAGCATTCACTGGGAGAGGTTCCTACCTGTGAAGACACTGAGAGTCTTGCTGGTGGAGAATGATGACTCTACTCGTCAGGTGGTCAGTGCCCTGCTCCGTAAGTGCTGCTATGAAGGTATGCGCTGCAAATGGTAAAGCTAATTTGATTTAATTTTTCTCTCGCAACAAGCAGGAGAGCTGCAATCATTATATACTAAGAACAAACTAATTTGATTTTATTAAATTGGCCATATACTTGGTTGTTGGTTCCATAACTTCTACTAGATAGTAACATGGATTGTTAACTTGTGTATATTGCAATTGCTGCTGCAAAAAAAAAGGATTATGGTTTTATTGGGCACTTTTAAAAATGACCACAGTTCAAACATCAACTTGACACCAAGCTATATATAGAATGATGTTGATCTGATTTAATCTCTATAGCAAACAATTATGTGGAATATCGGTGTTCCTTTAGTGAAACAAGGTTCTCAATGGTGAATGTAACTGTTGGTGCATCAATCGATTGGTGTGGTAGACATGCTCAATCTTGATTATACGTTTATGTATGCATGGGAATGCTTTATAGGTACAACAGGGACTAATTTGATTCATCTGACTCTCTCGTCACATGTTTGGATGGAAATGGTTCCCCCTGCTTGAATTTTCAAAATAGACCCCTCTCCCACTGTTGCAGGCCTGAGAGATGTCATGTCTCACCTCAGTTGTGAACTTCTCTATTTTAACACCAGGCCCACAAATCATAGACACAAATGGTCCCACAAGTCATAGACAGAGGGTCACATAATAGCAGAGAGCCCACGTTAGAAAGGCTAAAATAGCAATTTTTTCCAGCTTCCAGCTCCATAGCATCTTAGGTATACACTGATCCATATTATGCCAGACCGCCTGTCTCAGCTGCAGCAGGGGCGGATACAAGCCCCGGGCCACCCGGTCCGTGGCCTGGGGCATGATCCATATGTCTCTAGTCACATTTATTGTTCTACACTAGAATATATCGGAAGAATATTATATTCAATAGACCGGCCCAGGCCGTGATCGGGTCCTGGATCTGCCCCTGAGCTGCAGTGAGTACTTTGCTGAGCAATCTGCTGTGAATTGGGAGCTTGGTGGGTGGGGTGTTGCAGTATGTTTGCACTCTTGGTAGCCTGAGTATTGCTACCCTGTGGTACACACATAATGTGACAAGTATTGACTGCACTATAGGATTGACAAGTCATCTCATGGGCCTACTGCGGTGGGCCAATGGAATTTCTTTTACAATAGCAAGGGCTGGCTATTTTCATTTTAACAAAACCAGGGTCTAGAGATCAAGGGTGTCACATCATCAACAAACAGTGAATGCTCTTGCAACATATGGAAGGTCGAAGGCTGCAGTAGTCAATTCAGGATCTGGATCAATTTGGCTCGTTTATATGTCCTACGCTTAGTTGTTGGATAAATTTCTTAATGCCTTATTGTTTTTTTCTACTAGTGAGCAAACATATTCCACTTAATTTGTTTATATGTCTACGGTAGCTTAACATGTTCCGAGCAAACATATTAAATATTGTTGACTAGTACTAGCATCATGTTACTGTACAGTCCACTTTGCATAAGCAAGAAGTGACGATTATTTCTATCTTCTACTTGCACTGGATTTTGTTTCTTAGAAACTTGTAGCATACAGAATTGTGAATTTAAGCTTGTACATTTCCCTTCTCTATCATATGAGCATCAAAAGAACATATTCTATTGACAACGTAGATGCTAGCTATTTTTTCTATTTGACAACAGAAAATGGTACTCTTTCTTGTGGGTCATTTTGTTAGTTTGTTTATTCTTGGACAAATAGGTAGTTAGGTGCACAAACAGAACTGCCTCTGTTGAAATCATTTCACCCTGACTCGAAAAGCAAAGCTTGAAAACTATGATACATCAAAGCATGACTTTGTGTGATACATATAAGGTGGTGTTTGAATGCAGGTGGCTAAATTTTAGTCCCGTCACGGATGTTTGGATGTTAGTTAGATGTATTAAATATAGTGTAATTACAAAACTAATTACACATATGAGTACTAAACGACAAGACAAACCTGTTAAGCCTAATTAGTCCATGATTCACTCATATGATGCTACAGTAAACATTTGTCAATCATGGATTAATTAGGATTATTAAATTCGTCTCGCTGTTTAGTCTTCATTTGTATAATTAGTTTCATAATAAAAATATATTTAATACTTGTAATTGGCATTCAAACATCCGATGTTGGCTTTTAAATTGGCTCTTTGAGGGCGGATTGTTGTGAAACGGACTAAACTAAAAACTTTAGTTAGTACAACCAAACACCTCATAAGACAAGTGGCATGCATGTATACTATTAAATTAATAGCATCCATGCAGCTGCTTTGTGCTAGGTTGCTTTAATATTTTAAGTTGTTTATAGAACTTTTTTTTGTCTTTATAATGGTTGAAAGCAATGCAACTGAAGGGATTTGACTTAGATTGAACTTGAACTATGTAGTCTCCCACCGTCACCAAGTTAGAAATACACCTCTCCTCACCTAGTTTGTTATACACAAACTACCAGTTCTTGTGGTACTTCAGATTTTGGGTAAACACACACTGCATAATTTTTTCATGTAAATTCATAAATATTTAAAGGACAGACCCGGTGCTGGTGGCTTCCACATGAGTGGGGTCTATGGAAGAAATAGCCGAGGCAAGCCTTATCCCTGCATTTTTGCAGAGAGGCTGCATGGAACCCAGGACCTTTGGCTCAGTGAAAATGCTTCTCACCATTGTGCCAGGCTTCATGGATATTTAAAATGTAGACTTTATACTTGATGTGTTTGGTGATATGGCCAATGTTTTTTTATGTTATGTACCTATTTGATTATGTTTGATTGTTAATTATTAGCAGTGGAAATTTTTATCTATCATCATCTAAAAAGGGTAATTTTAGTTGTTTCAGTGTTCTGACAGCAATCCTATCTCCTTCCATTTTAGTTATTCCTGCTGAAAATGGTTTACATGCATGGCGATATCTTGAAGATCTGCAGAACAACATTGACCTTGTATTGACTGAGGTTTTCATGCCTTGTCTATCTGGTATCGGTCTGCTTAGCAAAATCACAAGTCACAAAATTTGCAAAGACATTCCTGTGATTAGTAAGTAGCTTTCCTCAACTACCCTAATGCACGTGAGATTTTATCTTGTTAATTGTTGGGTTTAAATACTTTTAGCTGCTACACTGATGTGTTTTGCATGCAGTGATGTCTACGAATGATTCTATGAGTATGGTGTTTAAGTGTTTGTCGAAGGGAGCAGTTGATTTCTTGGTAAAGCCACTACGTAAGAATGAGCTTAAGAACCTTTGGCAGCATGTTTGGAGGCGATGCCACAGTGTAAGCTGTTTGTTTTTGGTCTAGTTTTTTCTGGATATTTTATTCCACGAAACATGAGGTGTGATTTCTTTGAGTCCTCACTGTGTTTCCTTTTTGATTACTCTGAGTTGAATTTGCCTCTTTGGTACTCAGTCCAGTGGAAGTGAAAGTGGCATCCAGACACAGAAGTGTGCCAAACTAAATACTGGTGACGAGTATGAGAACGGCAGTGACAGCAATCATGATGATGAAGAAAATGATGACGGTGACGATGACGACTTCAGTGTTGGACTCAATGCTAGGGATGGAAGTGACAATGGCAGTGGTACTCAAGTATGTGTCCATTCACTGTTCCTAATAGCTACTTAATCTAACATAATGTAGTTGGATTTGAATGTGTGTGTTTCTATATATATAAAATAAAGGTTAGTGGTAGAATACTATGAGCAAAGTTTATATCATCTTAGGTATAAAGGTTAGTTATTCTATGGTATATCTGGACATATTATATTAAATAGCCAATTTACATATAGTAATACCACTGTTAGACTATCTCCAGCAGCTTACCCATCTTCATCCTCATATTCAAACTCCACTCTGCGAACAACACAGTCTACAGTGCAGAACGGTGCAAAACAGTGTTTTGGGTAACCACATGGGTGCATGGGTAAACTGCTAGACACGGTCTTAATGTAGGAAGATAAAGTTATTTATTGCTTTCATTCAAAATAATTCACTTGGTGGCAATCTTTATTTCTCAGAAAAGTAATATATTGTCTGATAATTCTCTCTATGTGTAGAGTTTTTATGTCAATGTATTATCGAGTGCACAATCTGTTTCAAAATGCAGAGCTCATGGACAAAGTGTGCTGTGGAGATTGACAGCCCACAACCTATATCTCCCGATCAACTAGCTGATCCACCTGATAGTACATGTGCACAAGTAATTCACCCCAGATCAGAGATATGCAGTAACAAGTGGTTACCGACAGCAAACAAAAGGAATGTCAAGAAACAGAAGGAGAATAAAGGTATATGCTCCACAGCATTCATCATATAGAAGTGAAGCATTTCCTAGTTCTTCCACTATTGTCTCATTCAACCAAATTCCATGTTTTTACAGATGAATCTATGGGAAGATACTTAGAAATAGGTGCTCTTAGGAACTCAAGTGCAGAATATCAATCATCTCTCAATGATGTATCTGTTAATCCAACAGAAAAAAGACATGAGAATCACATGTCCAAATGCAAATCTAAAAAGGAAACAATGGCAGAAGATGATTGTACAAACATGCCTAGTGCAACAAATGCTGAAACTGCTGATTTGATTAGCTCAATAGCCAGAAACACAGAAGGCCAACAAGCAGTACAAGGCGTTGACACACCAGATGGCCCTTCCAAAATGGCCAATGGAAATGATAAGAATCATGATTCTCATATCGAAGTGACACCCCATGAGTTGGGTTTGAAGAGATCGAGAACAAATGGAGCTACAGCGGAAATCCATGATGAGCGAAATATTCTGAAAAGATCAGATCAGTCAGCCTTCACCAGGTGCAAAACATAATATCAGTGTCATTACTAGGTTATTAACATAACAGTAAGTTGCATGCTAACCCATTATGATTTCTGCAAGGTACCATACATCTGTGGCTTCTAATCAAGGTGGAGCAAGATATGGGGAAAGCTCTTCACCACAAGATAACAGTTCTGAGGCCATGAAAACGGACTCTACATGCAAGATGAAGTCAAATTCAGATGCGGCTCCAATAAAGCAGGGCTCCAATGGCAGTAGCAATAACGATGTGGGCTCCAGTACAAAGAATGTTGCTGCAAGGCCTTTGGGTGACAGGGAGAGAGTAACGTCACCATTAGCCATCAAATCTACCCAGCATGCCTCAGCATTTCATACTATACAGAATCAAACGTCACCAGCTAATTTTATTGGGGAAGACAAAGCTGATGAAGGAATTTCCAATACAGTGAAAATGAGCCACCCAACAGAGGTTCCACAAGGCTGTGTCCAGCATCATCATCACGTGCATTATTACCTCCATGTTATGACACAGAAACAGCCATCAACGGACCGTGGATCATCAGATGTTCACTGTGGTTCGTCAAATGTGTTTGATCCTCCTGTTGAAGGACATGCTGCAAACTACAGTGTGAATGGGGGTGTCTCAGTTGGTCATAATGGGTGCAATGGGCAGAATGGAAGTAGCGCTGTCCCCAATATTGCAAGACCAAACATAGAGAGTATTAATGGTACCAAGAGCCAAAATATTGCCGGAGGTGGCATTGTAAGTGGGAGTGGGAGTGGCAACGACATGTATCAGAATCGGTTCCTGCAACGAGAAGCTGCATTGAACAAATTCAGACTGAAGCGGAAAGATCGGAACTTTGGCAAAAAGGTAGCCTGTTTTCAGTTACATGCCTGTTTTCAGTTAATGGTTTGCACAATTATAATCAGAAAAGATAGAAGTGATTAGTAATAATCTCTACCTTTGGAGGATATAAAAATGCTTATGCTACTTCCAGCTATGCCTTTTGTTCTTTTTTAGAAAAAATTCCAGTTATGCCTTAATTGTTAATATTGACAATACCAGTGTAGGAATACTGAAATAAGTCTTGAAAGTAAGACATTAGTTGCTGCTGTGTGTGTGATGGCCCCTAGCTTGCGGATACTTTGCCGCTACTCTTGCGGATGCTTTGCCGCTCCATGTCATCTCTAGCGGATGCTCTGTTGTCGTGCTGCTGGATGTTTGTCTCGTCTCCTCTCAGGGGATGCTCTGCCACTGCAGTGTCATCGTCTTTATTGGCAACCTGGAGTTGATGTACTTTTCCTTCTGCAGGTTCAGTCGGTTAGATTTTAGGTGGAGAGTCCTCTTCTTACTGCATTTTCTTGTTCTTTGGGTCGGTATAGGTTGCTAACCACTTCTTCTGTGCTTTTGTAATATGGGCGACGGGGTCTCTCAGTAGCTTTGTCATAAAACAATTCTACTTCCCCTTAATATAGTACATGTCACTCTGACATGTTCTCCAACAAAAAAAAAAATTTTTACTCGCGCTAAATTTTACGAGATCTGGTATGATTTCAAACTATTCTTCTTTTAAAAATCCTGTTTTCTGACTGCAGTTTTTACAAGATTTTATGGTCTTGCCGCTTCATTTTTCTGACTGTTTGCATTGGACCGATACCTTCTGATGGCCTTGTCCGCCTATTTTCAGGTTCGCTACCAAAGCAGGAAGAGGCTTGCTGAGCAGCGGCCACGGGTCCGAGGACAGTTTGTGCGACAATCTGGGCAAGAAGATCAAGCAGCGCAAGGTTCAGAAAGATGACACAGAGTTAATAATACAACGTATCATCTTCTTCGGCAGATCTGAGCATTAGGCGGTTCTTCCTATTGCGCATCTTCGTCGACAGATCTGAGAATTAAGTGGTCCTTTCCATTGCTGATAGTAGCCCACTGATTCCCAACGTTAGAGTACACAATAAATAAGACTCTAGTTGTCAATTTCTGTGGTTGACTGCAGATGATCACCCTAGCGCTATGGAGTCAACCATGTAATATTTATATACTATGTTCGTGCCTTGGCGGTTTGCAATCTTCAGTTTCCTTGCAGAGAGATTCTTGGCCAAGTGCCTTGAGGAGGAGCAAACTAGCAGCGTCGCCATTGCTATATTATACTACATGCTAATAGCTGGAATCATGTAGTAGTAGTTCATCCATTCATTTGAAGATCGTGTTCCAAATCAACACAAGTACGGCCTTGAGAAGCTATAGTGGAGTTTATACTTCTCCTGTTTCCTTGAAGAAGAAAAGTGCTTGTAGCGTGAGATGCAAATAGGTCTCTTGTGCTAGATCAAGCTCAATAAACTTCAGGCCGTGTTAGGCAGCTGATCTACTTCACCAGAGTGGCAAGGCATTCGTCGTATTCTGTTGACAGAAACAACGTGTTCACTGGCTGCACGGGCATGCCGCACGACTCTTCGCAGGTCAAGAGAGGGAACACGGCATGCTTTTACCAAAATTATTTTCGAATAACACTGAGGAACAAACAATAATTAGCTTTCCAAAACGTCTCGCTATAGTGGAGTTTCCGATGTTGGATTCGTAATCAGACCCTTTTGACAATAATTTCCGTACATCAGACATGTCACAGTGACTGAAGAATATGTTAGAGCCACATGTCTCAAAAGAAAAAAAAACAGAGATAATCTCTTCAGTGGTTCAGACATTTCGGAAGAGATATACATCATGCTCTTCAACAGAACAACCCCATGATACTGTAACTAATCTAACACAATTTTTCCTCTTTCCATGTGTATATGAAGTTGGATTCTTTTCTTTCTCCTACTTGGAAACACTGACTATTGACGACCTTAATGAAACTAATAAAAGAAAATTTACACCGATGACTTGCAGCAGCCTTTCTGACCTACCAACAAAACTTTATCCGACAACTGAACTCAATACGGTACAAGATACACTTCCTGCAAAACTTCATGGAAAATGCCAGCTGAATCTCCCCGAGAAAACATAGCTGCTGATTTCAACACATTCTTATCGTGATCAGGCAATCCAAGCATCAATGAACAATCCAGATCTTGTTGGGAGCTATGACTTCATCCTGAACTCTAGATGAGTTTAGCCTCCAGATGTTTCAGTGGAATTTTGCCTTCCCTGCTAAAAACAATTCATCAAATATGGTTAACCCACTGCACCTCAACTTTGTATAATCTTTCTAGATCAATGAGGCCATTCATTTTTTTATATGATGTCCATACAAACGTGGCATAAAGATGAACAGCATTCTTTAAGAAGAGACTCGGTTGAGCAGGGACACATCATTCATCATGTCCAAGCAAATCAAATATTTTAAGAATAACAAAACAACATAGAAGTAAAAGAAATAAAGCTAGTAAGAAACAAGGGCTCTGATAATGATATGTAGGGCCTGGTACAAGAAGTCATGAAACCAGAGAGTTATTTTTGGTAAAAACTTTTGACTTTATGGGCATACCTTGCTCTTGTCAAGCCATCCAAGTCCCCTAGAAAGCAGGCCGATTCTCCTGTTAGACATATCTTGGTTTGGTTCTTGATTTATCTTCCCAAGAACATGTTCTGCACGAGGTGAACTACAGAAGGTTCCAAGTAAATGGAGTATTGTAGTATAAAATTAGAGTTCAAGCTTCTTAAATTAAAAGTAAAAAAAATTGAACAAATGTTAGCAAGACACATAAAAAAAATAAAATAATTGGAGAGGAAAAGAAACCAACTCAAGAAATAGTTAGCGGGACACATGAAAAGTAGTCATGCCACGTGTGAACTAATAGACATCCAATAATAGCTCGTAAGTGATCTAGATGCTTGGAATGTGGCCAGTTCCATTGCTGTCTAGCTCTTTGGTCTTGTGTTTTTTTAGCAGGTTCTCTGCTTTGTAAACCCTTTTATTTTGTTTTCTTTCCCTAATTTATATAAAGATGCGCAGTTCTCCTGCGCGTTCGATAAAAAAAAGATGCTTGGGAAGTGGAAGTGTAGCCAAAAGAATACCTTGAAGTGAAAGATTGGTTGGCTTTAACCTGCCCAGCCTGGTATTCCTTTGTAGCTTCCAGCATTGTTTCTGCCATTACAGCTCTCTTCTCCATTTGTGAAAGTGCTGCCATTGTAGCTTCATACTTCTCCTGCATATAGAAGGTACGAAAAATAGGCATCTGTCTTCTTAGACATGAGAAACTGTGCATGTCACCAAGAAAGTAGTACTTTCAAAAAACTGCTTGCAGAAGTTTTTCCAAGAATTAACCTGAAGCAAATGGGCAGCGCATGTTTGTTCAGCAGCATCTCGCTCAGCGACTATGCGGGCATCTTCTGCCACTTTCTGTTCTTGCTCCATTCTTAACAAGATCTGTAGATGTAATTTTGTGTGGATATTTTTAGACAATCAGGTGTGTAATGGAATTTGGAGGACCAGGTAATATGATCCTTAAGACGCAAAGATTATAGCCACAGAATGTATGCAGTAAGATAACACCTGAAGCGTTATTTGCTCTTGCTCTTGCTTGTATGAAAAAACTTTTCGCAGTTCATATACCTCTGCTTCCAGCTTCTCAACCTGAAAATCTTTTCCAGGTCAATGGTGCGTGAAGAAAAGAAATAGGCAAAGGGGGAAATCATTGATTAAAGTAGTATATAGATATCCTTGAAGTACTATTTAGTTAAGAAAGAACTCAAAAGCATACATAATAGTACTGGCTGGCCTACTGGGAGATTCAACTTTCTTGAAACCATATGCTGAGAGGTACCAGAAAAAGTGATTCCAGTTAGCATCATACCTTAGCACTCAACATACGTCTGTTGTCATGCTTGACCATCTCCATCAAAGCAGTTTCCAATTCCTCGCCCCTTGAAAATATAAAGAAATACTAGCACAAAATTAAGTTGTGATTCAGCTAGCGAATAGTTTTTGTAGGAAGAAAGAAAACCTTAATTCATTGATGGCTGAGTATTAGATAATACCCGACACTAGTGGATTACATGGGCTGGGTCTAGGCCCATAACATTTAGACAGGAACAAAATAGTCAAAAACCTCCCACAATCGAAACTCTAGCCACGACAGAAATTGAGACTGGACCGAAACTCCAAGAACGAGGGAAGACCCTTAGTGAAGATGTTGACAGACTGTGAACTCGTCGGGACAGATCGATCTCAACATGTTCCGTACGCTGATGCTAGACTGGGTTAATGGAGAGATAGACAGCCCTGACGTTGTCATAGTAGACAAGCATGCTCCTAGTATTGGGGGGTGAAGCTCCTAGAGGAGCTGACACAACCAACTCACCTCAGCCACCCCTTTTGCGATGGCCCGATACTCAGCATTAACACTGGAGCGGGAGACCACATGCTAACGCTTGGAGAACCAAGAGATGAGGTTGGCCCCAAGGAACACCGCATAGCCGAAGGTAGATTGGCGCGTGTCCGTGCACCCAGCCCAGTCAGTGTCGGTGTAGACAACTAGCTCATGTGATACTATGAAAGCGATAGAGATAGCACAGATAATGGATTGACTAATTGGAGAGACCTATGTTCATATATATATAGGGGAGAGGAGATCTCATGGCTTATGAAAACAAAACCAAATGAGATCTTCTCATATCTCTCTAACCATACGCAAGTGTTAGGCTCCCGTTTAGAGTTAGGCTTGGGTCATCTTGTATTTACCTGATTACCCCTGTGTAATGGGCTTGGCCCACCTAACTGGTCTATATAATTTACATCCAAGCCTGGATTAGGGTTTCCAATCTAGCATGATATCAGCAAAAATTCCTACCTTCCTCCTCTAAGCACCGCGGCCTCCTCCCCCATGGACGGCAAGCCTTCTACTTGCCGGTGGGCCGCCATCGCGGCCAATTCTCCATACGCCGACGCGGCTCTCTACTCATCTACTGCACAGGTGGCATGCGCCCCTCGTGACCCCGTCCTCCCCTTCCGTGTTGCCCCAGCGACCAACTCCTCCCCACTGAACGTCGTGCTCCCCTCCCCTGCCAGGCTCTGGTCGATCGTTGCGTCGGCGACCGGGGGCCCGTCGTCCTCAAAGAGCTTCGCCTGAGTGTCGACAGGCGTGGAGCAGGGCTTGCAGTTGGACATGTCAGCCCGCTCCAGGATGTCGAGAGCGTATTGGCACTGGTGGAGGAAGAGACCATGAGGCCGCCGCTTGGGGTGATCCCGAGGAATTGGTGGAGAGGCCTCAGGTCCTTCATCATGAACTCGCACTTAAGAGCGATGATCGTCTGTGTTGGAATGTGAACCCATAACCCTAACAGGGGTTGGGTGATATATTAATAGACTGAGTAAACTGGGCCAGACCCATTACAGAGGGGTGAGATGGTCATTACACGAGGAAGACCCCAAACCCTAAACGAGTATTCTAACACCCCCCCCCCCCCCCCCGCAGTCACAACTCTATCCTGTACAGATGTTGGGACTGGATCGAAAGTCTAAAAATACACTCGACGGTAACCCCTTGGTGAAGATGTCGGCGAACTGCAGCGTGGTGGGGACGCTGAGAACCCGAACGTCACCGGCAGCGACACGCTCGCGGACGAAGTGCAGGTCGATCTCCACATGCTTCGTGCGCTGATGCTGCATGGGGTTGGTGGAGAGGTAGACCGCGCTGACGTTGTCGCAATAGACGAGGGTGGCGCGCTGGAGGGGACTGTGGAGCTCGTGGAGGAGCTGGCGCAGCCAAGAGGCCTCTGCCACGCCGTTGGCCACGGCACGGTACTCGGCCTCAGCGCTGGAGCGAGAGACGACGGACTGACGCTTGGCGGCCCAAGAGACGAGGTTGGCGCCCAGGAACACGGCGTAACCGGAGGTGGACCGGCGCGTGTCGGGACAGCCAGCTCAGTCAGCGTCTGTGTAGACCACGAGCTCCGACGTCGGGGATGGTCGGAGGAGGAGGCCGTAGTCGAGGGAGCCGCGGAGGTAGCGCAGAATCCGCTTGAGCGCGGTGAGATGGGGCTCCCACGGAGTGTGCATATGCAGGCACACCTGCTGGACGGCGTATGGCGATGTCGGGCCTGGAGAAGGTGAGGTACTGGAGCGCGCCGGTCAGGCTCCGGTAGGACGTCGCATCGGCGACCGGAGGCCCGTCGTCCTCAGAGAGCTTCGCCTGAGTGTCGACAGGCGTGGAGCAGGGCTTGCAGTCAGACATGCCAGCCCGCTCCAGGATGTCGATGGCGTACTGGCGCTGGTGGAGGAAGAGACCCTGGGGCCGGCGCTCGGCGGTGATGCCGAGGAAGTGGTGTAGGGGCCCCAGGTCCTTCATCGCGAACTCCCGCTGAAGGGCGACGATCGTGCGGTGTAGAAGGTCGGCGGTGGATGCCGTGAGCACAATGTCGTCGACGTAGAGCAGGAGGTAGACGGTGTCGTCGCCGCGCCGGTAGATGAACAGGGACGTGTCCGACTTGGCCTCAACGAAGCCGATGGAGGCCAGGTAGGAGGCGAAGCGACTGTACCATGCCTGTGGCGCCTGCTTCAGGCCGTCCAGGGACCGGTTCAGCCGGCAGACCAGATCCGGACGGTCGGCGTCGACGAAGCCGGTGGGCTGGCTGCAGTAGACGGTCTCCGTCAGAGTGCCATGGAGGAAGGCATTCTTGACATCGAGCTGATGGATCGCCCAGTCGCGGGAGAGGGCGAGGGAGAGGACGGCGCGAACAGTGGCGAACTTGACGACGGGGCTGAAGGTCTCGTCGTAGTCCACTCCGGGGCGCTGTGTGAAGCCCCGAAGGACCCAACGGGCCTTGTAGCGGTCGAGGGAGCCATCCGAGGTCAGCTTGTGGCGAAATAGCCACTTGCCGGTGACCACGTTGGTGCCTGGTGGACACGGCACCAGGTCCCAAGTGTGGTTGGCCAAGAGGGCCGCGTACTCCTCCATAGCACGACGCAAATGTGGGTCGGCGAGGGCAGTGCGAACGGAGGAGGGCACCGGGGAAGCGTCGGGTGGAGTGCTAGACGTATCAGCTGCTAGGATCAGCCGGTCGACGGGGCGAAGAACGCCAGCGGCACGTCGAGCCACCATCGGGTGGACGTGTCTGGGGTCGCGGTGGATGGCGACCGGGTGGTATACGGACGGCTCGGAGCAGACCGCCGGAACGTCGAGAGCGGCGGGTGTGGCCGGCTCGCGGCGGTGATAGACGACGACGGGGTCGGCGAAGCGGGTCACGCTCGTCGACGGGCCCGAGTCGGGGGGCGCGGAGGTAGTGGCGTGGCCGCGACGGTGGTAGACGAGCGTGGGGTTGGCGGGGTCGACGGGGCCGCGCGTGGCGCAGGCGGGGTCGACGGGGCCGCGACGGTGGTAGACGAGCGTGGGGTTGGCGGGGTCGACGTGGCCGCGACGGTGGTAGACGAGCGTGGGGTTGGCGGGGTCGACGGGGCCGCGCGTGGCGCAGGCAGGATCGACGGGGTCGCGCGTGGCGCAGGCGTGGTCGACGGGGCCGCGTGTGGCGCAGGCGTGGTCGACGGGGTCGCGCGTGGCGCAGGCGGGGTCGACGGGGCCGCGCGTGGCACAGGCAGGATCGACGGGGCCGTGCATGACGCAGGCATGATCGACGTGGCCGCGCGTGGCGCAGGCGGGGTTGACGGCGCCGTGCAAGGCGCGGAGATGGGCGCGAGCTGTGGTGTCGTGGCTGCACGAGGAGCAGGTAACGGCGCAAGACGGGGAGCCCCGGGTGGAGGGGGAACTGGGTCGGACTCGAGGAGGGAGTCAAGATCGGTGGGTGGGGTGGAGCCTGCAAGGGGAAACACATCTTCGTCGAAGACGACGTGACGAGAGATGATGATGCGGTGGGAGGTGAGGTCCAGGCACTGATACCCCTTGTGGTCGGGGGAGTAGCCGAGGAAGAGGCAGCGAGTGGAGCGAGGAGAAAGCTTGTTGGGGGCGGTAGCGAAAATGTTAGGGTAGCAGGCACAGCCGAACACGCGTAGGTGGTCGTAGGAAGGAGCTGTGTCGTACAGGGCAAAGTGAGGTGTAGGGTGGCTCACCGCCTTCGAGGGAAGACGGTTGAGGAGATGCGTGGCGGTATGAAGGGCCTCTGCCCAGTAGGTGGCAGGGAGAGACGCCTGAAAGAGAAGGCAGCGGATCATGTTGGTGGTGGTGCGAATCATGCGCTCGGCCCGGCCGTTCTAAGCAGAGGTGTAGGGACACGAGAGACGCAACTGGACGTCGTGAGGAAGAAAGAGCGGGAGGCGTTGTTGTCGAACTCGCGGCCATTGTCACACTGCAGGGCACGGACCGGGCGGCGGAACTGGGTGGATACCCAGGCGAAGAAGTGAGTGAGGGTGGTAAATGTGTCGGACTTTAGCCGAAGGGGGAAAGTCCAAAGGAAATGGGAGTAGTCATCCAGAATGACCAGGTAGTACTTGTAGCCAGAGAGGCTAAGGACAGGAGATGTCCATAGATCACAGTGGACAAGATCAAAGGCCTGAACAGCCCTGGACGTGGAAGTAAAAAAAGGAAGACGGGAGTGACGGCCGAGCTGACAAGCATGACAGAGGTGCTCAGAAGAGCCCCGAGTATATGATATGTCGGAGTGGCCGGAAAGCTAGGACATGACGTCAGGTCCAGGGTGCCCGAGGCGACGGTGCCAAATGGCGGAGGAGGTGGTGGTAGTAGCAAGAGCATGTGATGTGGCGGTAGTAGTAAGTACAGGAGATGAGGCTACTCTGGTGTGGGGAGTGGAGGACAAGTGAAGAGAATAGAGGGGGTCGGAGCTGTCACAGCGAGCGAGCACAACATGTGTGGGAAGGTGGCGTATGGTGAGGCCCCAGGGGTCGAACTCCATAGAGCACTGGTTGTCACTAGTGAAGCGACGAACCGAGAGGAGGGGATGAGTCAATCCGGGAGCAACAAGGACGTCGTTAAGGCAGAATGGTCCTGGAAGAACCGATGTACCTACTGAGGTGACCGAGAGGGTGGAACCGTTGCCGACGACGATGGAGGTAGGATGTGAGGGGTGGGGTGGATGGGAGTGGAGTAACGAATTAGTGGTGGGGGTAGTGTGGAAGGAGGCCCCGGAGTCAACCACCCAATCGGTGGTGGTTCGGGGAGGTGGAAGTGACGAAGGTACAGTGTGAGCGGAGAGGGCCAAAGAAGGTGCCCCGACAGAGGCACTAGGAAGGGAGGGAGATGACACGGGCTCAACCGCTAGGGAGGCGATTGCAGCACGTGGGAAGACAAGCGGTCCAGGCACGTGACGGCCCGCCTGAGGGTGGACCTCGACGCAGTCCCGAAGAATAGGGTTCCAGACTGGATCGAAGGACACGAACATGCCCCAGATGAGATGGCCGTCGTGGAGGAGGACACACACAATTACGAGCGCGGCGGGCGAGGTAAAGCTCATGGCGACCGGTGCAGGCCGGCGCAGGGAGGCGCGGACTGGCCAGCCGGGCGCGGAACAACAGGGACGGCTGGGTGCTCGACGTCGGGCGTCCACGGCACGAGACAACAGGGGCACTGCTTGGCGCGGAACAGCAGGGGCGCGGGTCCTCCGGGCTGGTGCTCCTGGACGGCGAGGGTTCGACGGGCGCGAGCAGGAGCAGGACGGGCGCGGCTGCCGGTGGGGGCGAAGAAGAACGCGTCGACGCCGGGCTGAGGCAGGGGCACGTCGGCGTCGGAGCTCGCGCGTGGGGGGCTGAGGGAGATGGGCCGACGGCTGGGGGCCGACGGCGGTGGTGCGGTGGGTCTCGGTCGCGCGCGGGGAGGGGCGCAGCTCTGCTGCTCAGTCTCCTGGGCGCGGGGAAGGAGCGGCGCTTCATGGCAGGGGCGCTGGGCGGCCAGCTCGGCGGGCGGTGCGCCTGGACGCGGCTGCACGGCCGGAGGAGCAGGCAACAGGCGCGGGTCCCTGGCGCGGGCAGATGAGTGCACCGGCGCCTGAGCAGGGGGCCGCGGCTGGGAGGGAGAGGAGGAGGTCCGGCGATGGGGGGCCGGCGGCTGAGGGAGAAGGGCCGGCGCGGTCGCGGCTTGGAGCTGCGTCGGGGCACCGAGCCTGCTGGCGGCGCGGCGAGCAGGGAGGGAGGGAGGGCCGGAGTTGGGAGGCCGGCGGCTGGGGGCCGACTGCGGGAGGGAGGCCGGCGGCTGGGGGCCGGCGGCGGCTGCAGGGGTGGAGGAAACCCCCCGGCGGCTATAGCTGCTGTTGGGAAAAGAAAACCTAAACCTAGGCTGATACCATGTTGGAATGTGAACCCATAACCCTAACAGGGGTTGGGTGATATATTAATAGACTGAGTAAACTGGGCCCAGGCCCATTACAGAGGGGTGAGATGGTCATTACACGAGGAAGACCCCAAACCCTAAACGGGTATTCTAACAGTCTGCTAAAGAAGAGCGGCACTGGACACCGTGAGCACGATGTCGTCGATGTAGAGCAGGAGGTAGACATTGTCGTCGTCGTGCCGATGGATGAACAGGGACATGTCCGACTTGGCCTCGATGAAGCCGAGGGAGGCCAAGTGGGAGGCGAAGCAACTACACCAGGCCTGTGACGCCTGCTTGAGGCTGTATAGGGAGCGGTTCAGCCGGCAGACCAGATCCGAGCGAGCAGAGTCAAAGACGGTAAGCTGGCTGAAGTAGATCGTCTCTGTCAGAGTGTTGTGGAGGAATGCTTTCTTGACATCGAGCTGATGGACCGCCCAGTCTCGAGAGAGGGCGAGGGAGAGGACGACCCGAACGGTGGTGGACTTAATGACGGGGCTGAAGGTCTCGTCGTAGTCCACTCCGGTGCGCTAGGTGAAGCCCCGATGGATCCAGCGGGCCTTGTCGCGGTCCGACGAGTCATCTGAGGTCAGTTTGTAGCGGAAAATCCACTTGTCGTTAACCACGTTGGTGATGGGTGGACGCAGCACCAGGTCCCAAGTGTGGTTGGCCAGCAGGGCCGCATACTCCATAGCGTGGCAGTGGGGATCGATGAGGACGACGCAAACGGAGAAGGGAACCGGGGAGGCATCCGAAGAAGCGTAAGCCGTCAGGACCAACCGGTCGATGGGGCGGAGAACTCCGGCCGAGCGACGAGTCGCCATCGGGTGAACGTGGTCGGGGTCACGGTGGATGGCGACCGAGTGGTACATCGGCGACTCGTTTCCCCTCCCTCGCTCGTGCGCTTCTCGCGCCTGTGCGTGTACGCCACCGAGTGTATTCACTGAGTTTCGATCCAGTCTCAACATTTGTACAGGATGGAGTTGAGACTGCGCGGTGTTAGACACCTGTTTAGGGCTAGGCTTGGGTCCTCTTGTATTTACATCTGTGTAATAGCTTGACCCACCTAACTGATCTATATAATTTACACCCAACCCCGAATTAGGGTTAGGGTTTCCAATCCAACAACAAGGATCGACCGGTCTGCTATACCTGGCACATACCCATACCATATACACACTATATATGACAGTGTAACATATAGAAGGTACAACCTAATTAGCTGGCATGTACCCATACCATATACACACACCATATATTGCAGTCTAACAAGCATAAGTTGCTAGACCCAAGTAGGCCCTGGTCTTGACTCCAGGTGTGTGTTATTTCCAAATTGTGTGCTCTGTTCTCTGAGGCTACTCTAACCATGGTGAGTAAGACTATCCCCAACAGCTTACTCATCATCATCCTCATATTAAAACTCTACTCTGCAAATACTGCAGTCTACAATGCAAAACAACAGTGTTTTGGGTGTTCATATGGGTGAACTGTTAGACACGGTCTAATAATGGGACAGACACTATTCTAGTATGATCATAGGCTACATGGCCGTACATTGCTGAGATGGCTTCCCACTTAACTGCCCTAGTTTCTAAGCATGTGATCAATCAAAGGACTGTTGCTCACTGGCAGACATCAAAGGTACCCTCACGTTTCAGGGTCCAGGCCATGATGAATACCTATTGATATGGGACTGAACGGAAGTAGTTCTGCATCCTGATGTGCAGGACAGCATATATGGAAGTTGACCAACTCAGGTACATACACCTGGAAATCCGCCAACAAAGCAAATTTTCTTGTGGCTGGCTCTTCTGCACCGCACCTCGCTGCCCTCTTTACGACCAGGAGGAACAAAATATGCAGCACCTTCCCATTTCCTCTGGCGGTGTCACAGAGGTTTAGTAACCCTCCAGTGTGTGGGGTTCCTTTCTTGGCTCCAATTCCTGATGTCGGCAGATCCTCAGATGATGGAGTGGATCCCTCAAATAAGTTGACAAACAATTCAGGAACGATCTGGACACTTAGATCATTCTTGCCACTTGAAAATTTTGGAAACACTGCAAGATTGCATCTTGAGCTCTGCCCCCTAATGGAAACCTAGTTGTGAGGGTTGTAGGGGAGAGACATCAGGAAAAACACAGCAGTGTAGTGTGCTGCTGGTGCAAACCATCTCTCAAGCCAGTCCCGACTTTTTGTATATTTTTTGTGGAGTTTTCTCTATGTCAGGTCGTTGTCCTTTGTTTCACTGGCACGATAATTACGTCCTGTGGGGTGATGTGATGCGGGGTTTGTAATTGGTTCCTTTTCTTATTTCATGAAATGATATACAACTCTCCTGTATTCAAGAAAAATATAGCCCAAACCTGAGATCAGCTGATCTTTTCTCCTCGAGCAGCTTGCATAGTTCAATCTTTAGCCATGACACCTGCTTGAATGTTGCAGCATTGCACATCTCAAATTCATCACATATGCATAAGAAAATAATCTTTGAATATTTGGGTTGTAAAGATATGTCAGGATATATAATTCTAAGCTAGCAAATATGAACATTATGAGCAGAACCATTCAGTTTTATAAAATAAAAGATTTTGATATTGACATGGAAGCATTAGGAATCAGAATTTTTTAACCAGGAGTTTAAAAAATATATTTGAACACAAAGAAAAAAGATGGTACTTTTCATATTGTTCACAGAAATGAAATAGCAATATAGCATATCCAAGAGATAAATACTATCATAGTTGTTACCTGATCTTGAAGATCAACACCCTGATCCAAATCAGTATCCAGTATAGAACTAGTACTAAGGTAGGTCTTAAGATTTGCTGGCCCAGTCTCTCCATTCACCTTTGAACCATCTAGCCCCTCCTTGGACTTAACTGGTGAGCACACGAATGAAGGATCATGTTTAAAGCTGTAAAGTTTGGTTGCTAACCCCTTCTTATCTTTCCAGGAGCCACGGTCTTTCGATCTTTCTTCCATTGCAGTTAAAATTTCTGGCCTGTGTTTTTTCCTTAACTCTTGCAATCCCATTTCTCCAACTGATTGAAAGCCCATACAAGCTGTCAATACAAGCTGGCTGCTGTCAAAAGTAGATCCAGCAAGAGATTGCAGTAGTGTAATTGCATCTCCGGCATCTTTTGTGGTCACAAGTGCAGGCCCTGCAAATTAATGTATGAAGACAACAATGTTGGTTGCACATCAAAATAGATAAAAAGGAACAAATAAAAAACATTTTCCAGATGTTAATAAACAGGCTAAGAAGGGATAACTAATACCATATAAATCCAGCAAAGCAAGCGTCGTCCTGAACAACATTCTACGATTTCCTTCAAAAAGGATGACATCCCAAACACGGAGTACTACAAGAGACGTAAAGTCTTACTTAAATATCAATAGCACACATATGGTAACAGAATTTGTAACATACAAAGACATAAGAAGATTCTACATATGGTGACAGTGAGATTTAATTGTTAGTCAACCAGAAAGGGATTAACCAATCTTACAGCAGTGAACTACTAGCAAAAATATTGTAATAGTACATATCATAATGAAAGAACCAAGACACTGTATAAAACCTGACCACTTTCCCATGGTAGCATATTGATGAAAATAGAAAGGAACCATGGTCCAGTCACCCATCCCACTTGAACTTCCAAGAAATCCATATGTTTGGCTGAAGAAAATTGCAATTGATGTAAGTGTCAAGTAATAACCATAACAAGAACCTTCAATGGAAGAAACATTAGGTGTAGATACTTTGACATACATTGCCTTCAAACTATTAAGCAATAGTCACAGAAACCTATATGTGTGTTTTTAACATATAATTAAACATCACAGAGATGAATATAGTGATATAATTGGAAAACATACCCAATTTAGGGAACCTTTCTCGTACAACCTCCTCAAGGACGAGTTGGTCAACCTGTGTATTGAGCAGCAACATAGTTCAAATGTTCCATGGAAAAGAGTGCATGCATCAAGATCCATAAATTCAAAAGTACCTGCGATTCAATCATTTCTTCAGTGTAGTATCCATCAAAATAATCATCAATAACCCCTACTAAAGCCCTGAAATTCAAAAGCAAGTGAAAATGGAGAAGCCATACAGTCATGCACTAAAAATAGGCCATTGTATCTTTTTTCCTTCCATATACAAGAAAGACATACCAAAATGCATTTTCTTCAGGCATGAATAACAAAAATAACCCAGCAAAAAAGTTCATGGCCTGCAAGAGAAAACAAGTGAAGATAAAGGGTACTTAGCTGATAGTGGTTATTTCAGAAATCGGTTAAACTCTTCAAGTGTGAGGCATGTTGAAGGCAAGATAAATATAGCCATAAACTTCATAGTACATGTGGTGATTTTTTTCTAACCTGATAAAGATGGCTACAATGAAATTTTATGTGGAGATAGACTTCACTGGTTTAACAAAAATTGAAACACAAATGGCAGGAGCTTTGCCTTTCATTAAAGAGGGAAAAGAGTTATAGAACAAAGATCACGAATCATAGATCACACACACTAGGAGCACATCTCCTGCTTGAAAATACCCACCGGGAAAACTAAGTGGGTGTTTGGTTTGAGAAATTACTCCATCCAAGATAAGGTGGTGCATCATGCATTCATTCCTCAAATTTAGTGGGATAACCACATTACTCATGTTAGTACTAACTAACTAACTATGAGGAATGAGGTGATGATGGACCAACTAATTTCATTCCACAAACCAAACAAAAAAAATAGTGAGAAGATGGACTAGCTTATTCCTCGAACCAAATACCCTATAAAGAACATCACGGGCCCAAAAACACTAGGTTAGGCTACTAGAGAGCAACAACACTCCTGAAAAGCGTAACTCTCTTTTATTTTCCCCGCCACCTGCAACGCCGACGGTGAGCTATGGTCGAAAATTCTTCTATTACGCTCTTTCCAAATGTTCCACATGATGTAGATTGTGATTCCGTTGAAGTCACTTCTTCGGTATTTCGCAATGAGAGAGGCTGTCAGAACCCACCACTCACCGATGCCGTCAAAATTTGATGGGTCCCCTTGCTGCGGTAAGACCAATCCTTCCTCAAGTGAGGATGTGGTTCCAGACATCGAGGGCAAAGGGGCAATGCAAGCAAAGGTGGATACCAGATTCTAGTGGTCCCTGTGTTGTCGATGCTTTCCTGGGAAAGCAATATCAGCGCAGGCACAAGCATCAGCTGGACTAAAGAAGATAAGGTCAAGCAGAAGATAAGATTAGATAAGAATAAAGGGCAGGCTTATCCTGATCCCTTGGTCTTAGGCATCGGTTGTTAGAGACCCTTAGCACTCGGCTAAGGAGTGAGTTATCCCTTGAGTTTAGGCTTCGGTTGTTAGAGGGAATTATCCCTTAGCATCGGCTAAGGAGGAGTCAGTTCTCTAGTCTATAAAGAGAACTAGTAGTTTGTATCAGGAAGAGCATCGAAGAAGTAAAGTCCCCGGCTGGGAGCTTTCTTCGGTCACGGTGGTTGCGTTCCAGCGCAGCCTGAGTGACGATGCTCCCTATCATTATCCGTAGGTGCATAGCTTATAATGGATCTATTAACATTTAAGGATACATTACAATTTTGCTCAAATGCTCAACTGAACATGAGAACCATGACCTTCATAGTTTGCATGCACCAATTAGGATTACAGTCTACCTTGTTCTATACGATTAAGATAGCAAGAGGCTACATAAAAAAATCAAAATGACAAAATTCCTTCAATTGGCATCAATTTACCTGGCAATACCCAACTGATGGATTATGCCTTGCATATGCGGTTAATAACCGCCTCAAAGCATTCCTCCCATCCTCATCTAATGCAGGGTGTCCTGGAAATGTTCGTGGCAAATCCTGTAATGAAAACAGAAATCAAGTGTATAGAAACACTAGAGCTTGCCAACCATGGCATGCTTTCTCTGAATTCAAACTGTTGCAGAAAACAACCTTTTCTATCTGTCCTTTCCACTTCTCAGGCTGTGTAGCTTTTCTCGGTGCACTTCTCTGTTCATTGACCACTGGGTCCACGGGATCCTTTTCATCCAATATCGCAGTCCTGTCATCAAGCAAATTGTTGTAGTAGCCAGTAATCCTCCGAGCACTAACACCCATAAATGCTTGCCATATCTGCAGGGAAGTCAATAATATGTGAGCATAAAGTATCAAATCTCACACACAAAGCAGACAGCAGAAATTTGCGAAAGTGGTTGCAGCTGCACCTCTCCTCTAAGAGCCATTGGCACACCTCCACGAACCAAGCTCTCAAGCTCCTCCCTCCAAAGAAAATACGACCCATCATTGTCTCTATCCAAAGCAGTACCTGTAGAATCATCAATTGTCTCCTGTCCAAGTTCCACCTTCTCTGCAACACAAGACTCCTCAACCTCAGCTGGATATCCGTCATGACTCACTTCTGCAGTCATTCCTTCCTCTTCAATAGAAGTAAGCTGTGGTCCATCCTTTCGATGAATATCGTTTGCACCATTATCACCCTTCACTACCCGAGAGCTCATCATTTTGTCAATGATGCTAAGCGCTGCACGCACCCGCCACTGGGACTCAACTTTTATGGGCTTCAGTTCATCCAACAACCCCTTATCCAAGAAGAGTTCTACCAGCTTTTCCAAGTTGCCATTATTCTCTTCTTCCAATTCTTCTGGGATTCCATTCAAATCTCTTAGTTCTTCAAAGTCCCCGTTTGCTTCCATCAAGCCCCCTAAGTCTTTGATTGCTTGCGTAGAGCTGCTACCAGTCTCCTCTTGCACTTTGTCCAAGTTAGTTACATCTTTCAGATCTCCTGGCTTACCATTTGGTTCCCTTGATTCGCCACTTGCATCAGCTTCCTTCGGGCTTTCAAATTTGTTGTTATCTTCTGCGTTCTCAGATCCCACTTCTTCTTCATCACAATGTATGCCGATGCCGTTATTCCCTTGTGTTTGTCCTGCACCTGAGGCACCATCGTCGGTAGCTGCATATGGAGAAACACTGGGTGTGGTGGGCACATTCGCTGACTCAGCCAACCTGTCCAAGAAGTCCCTCCATCTGTGCGCCCTCTCCTCCTCCTCTTCCTAACAAACAACCATAAAAAGGCAAAATCAAAATTTTCCCATAAACAGACAAAGAAACAAAACATTTCCAGCACGGCAAAGTAAATCACTACCTTGTAAATCTTGGCGTACTCGCGGAAACGCTGCAGATGCTGCGGCCGCACCGTGAATCCATAAGCGTCCCTGCGCCAAACCTCAGGAGCATCAAGCACAGCTCCCGGAGGGAACCCCAACAACGGCATTAGCACCCCCGGGGCAATACGAATACAAGGAACAGAACAAGATACGGCAGGAGATGGAGAGAAGAGGAGGAGGCATGCGAAATGGGCAAAAGGAACCCGCCTTTGTGTGGGACTTACCGTGGGGACTCGGAGTCCATGGGGATCAGCGCGCATTAAAGAAGAAGCGACAGGACGACCTCGGCAGCGCACGCCATGGATTGACCAAAGCCATACTAAACCCTAGCCCGCGCGGGCCCCGAGATCCACGCACATGGGAGGAGGAATTGTGGAGAGGAGAGGAAGGGAATCAGGATTGCAACGGATCGCGGCAAGTGCGGTTGGAGCCAACGCGCGCTGGCGCTAACTGCACCGCACCCCCTGCTGCCGCGGCGCCCGAGGGGTGTGCCCCAGGCGACGAAGATGAATTGAATTGGAGAAGAAGAAGAAGAATCGGCAGCGCAGATTGGAGACGGCGAGCAGGAGACCGAAACAAGGGAGGGAAAGAAAAAAGAAGGCCATTTTTCGTCGACGCTAGACTAGCGCGGAGCACGTGGCGCGCGGCACGACGATGGCGCGCGTCTGTCCTGCCGCCTGCCTCATGCCATGCATCATGGATTTCAAGTGGAGAAGAGTACGGTACGGTACGGTACTTAACGAACCTCTTGCACTCGGAGTCGAAGGTCGCGGCGGCGGCGCCCATTATGGCCGCCGCCGCTGCGCTGCTCCCGGCACGCGCCGTGGTGGCCGGTGGGGGCGCAGCGACTCGTGGAACACCTCGTGCCGACCGGCGCCAGCGTCGCAGGTTGCAGCCCGAGCCCGGCCCGGAGGAGGAGGACGGAGAGGTTTGAGTGAGTGGGACTGGAAAACTAATCACCTGGGTTTGACCTGGATTTGGTGCAACCGGTCAAAATGGACAAATGGTGCTTACGAGTTACGACTCGATCAATGGTTCTTCGTCAGAGGAAAAAAATATATACATGGAAATCCGGCAATTCGGTAACAACACAATGCATGCATCAGGCAGGCTGCCGATCGTGCGTGCTGTATTCCTGTGTGGCAGGCTGCGTCAGGTCCCAACTGGCCAACTCCCAAGCTTTGGGCCCTGCCCTACCTCCCGTCCGGTTGTCTGGTGGTTTGGTAAGCACAACAGCATTGGACCGTTGATCAAGCGTGCGTGTACGGTCTTTGTAGTACACGGTCCTACCAAGCAGTGGTTGTCTACTGCATGCTCTGTTGTGTTGAGCTGCCGATCAGTAGCACAACACTACCACCAGTCCCAGTCACAGTCTGTTGGCTACCTTGCGTGGGTCCGTGCTGTTTTCAGCTTGTCCACGCGCGCATTATTTGGTTTGCCAATTTCAGATACACACAGTCACACAACCGAAGATGTGAATTGCGGTGCACGCTTCAGGCAGGGGCTGCTGCCTGCTGGACCGAATAGGACATGGCACTTCCAGAAGATCTAGTGCAGGCTGCAGGCCCCGCAAGTTTTGGTCGTGGACAGTTTTTTGTTTGCTGGGGCTGGGGCGCTGCTGGGCCCCGGGGAGCTCGCGGCTGCCGCTATAGTCGTAGCAGGCCTGCCAACTATTGTCGGCACGGCGGGCCGCGGGCCGACGGCGAGCGTGAGAGGAGCACCAATGATGCAGGCATCCACTCAAACCAATTCATGCCACACTATATTTTGTTAAGAACTACGTTACCACGAATCATCAGATCCGCTCCTTTCCCTCCCGTCAGCAGTAGAGACGTAAGAAGCTGTAGAGGATCCGTCTCCCTTCCCATAAGCACGACAGAGGAAACACACGAGACACATGATATAGGGTTGGATCTCTGGCCTCTTTCTCTTCTCTCTATTATGAGGAGGTGTACAGGTTCCTTATATAGAGATGTGAGACCCCTCAGGGGCAAAGCATGTATTTACTCACATAATCGTAACTAGGGTTACCTAACACTTCCCCTTGGGCGAATACCGCGACCAACACATGCCTCGTTAAAACTCCGAAAAAACCAGTGGGAAAAATGTGGAGAAAGAGTGCATGGTTGTCGGTGTTTCGAAACCCGGGGGGTCCCTGGACCGACGAGTGAATTGTCGCCGCGTGCCCCAGCCCAGATGGGTCGACGCGAGACGGAACGCGAAGGGGGGAAAAGGAGGCAGCCGGAGGGAGGCTGTCACACCCGGTTTTGGAAGGCAAACCAAGTGCGAACTATGTACGTGCCAGGATCAGAACTCACGTACACAGCGATTACATAAATGAACATCAATGCACATTGCTCGAATAATAACTTAAAAGTGTATTAACTTATTACATCACAGAGTCATAGACATCCACATAGTCATCGTCTTAACAGGTAAATCAAAGTGCTAGCGAAACGCAGTAAAGATAAGGCCTTCACAGGCAGCTGACTGGGGGTTGCCGCCAACCCACACCTAGAATTCGTCGTAGTCTTGGAACTCCTGGAAGTCTCCTCCCACGGCTTCACCTTCTCCTGAGCAGTGGTTACAATGCGGACAACCTGGTGTTTTATGGTAAAGCAAGGATGAGTACACATCAACGTACTCAGCAAATGTCCCGTTTAGCTGAAGTGGACTAGCTTTATGTGGGGTTAGGCTCAAGCAGTTGCTTTTAGTTGGTCAGGTATTTATCATTAGTAGAAGCCAGATTTTAGCATTAACCAACCCATGAACCATTTCCTCATCGAGGAACAACATCATCATATTCGAACCAAAACCATAACATAATCCTTGTATCTCGAACCATCTGTATCTCTAATCAAAGAGGATCCCAAGGCTGCTCTTAACCGTGAGCACGGCTGATATATCAGTTTCACTACCCTCTGCAGAGGTCGCACACTTTACCCATGAGTCATGATTCCCTTTCTGCCCGGGGAGAGCTAATCCCCATTGACCACTACCTAGGTGGTCCGGCAGGGTATCACTACGTAGCTGTTACAAAGATTCCCTAGAGATCATAGCTGCCCGTTAGGTTTCTCCAGTTTGATAAACACAGTACTCCTCCCCGCAGGAGAGTGACTAACAAAAGCAAAACGAAAGAACCTCGGCACTCAGCCTCGGCAGAGCAAGCACTGTGCCTGGACCCCATTGACGGCATGACGGCGAAGCAACTACACCTCTAGTTCCTCTAATTAATTAGCTAAGGGCACCCCATTTCACCCTCATGGTTGCACTGTTATCCCGGGTGGTCTCTCAACGAACAGGTCCTTACGGAGAGGTACTCAGGAAACAGCCTGAGCCCCCTAGAGTATCACAAGATCATCAACATAATCAGGATAGCAGCATCGTATCATAAATGTTCACATCATGTTCATTGATTAAGTTAAGGCAATAGCAGAATGCTAACCATATAACCCAAAAGGTAATCAAGGATAAAGTAAAGTGTAAAGCTAGTCAATCCTTAGGTTTCAAGTAAGTAATGCGGGATAGTAAGTTATAAGTGAATAGGACATAATAGGTCAGAGGACACTTGCCTTCACCAAACTGTTGATCAGGAACTTCCTCTGCAACTTCCTCGGGAAACACAGACTGCTCGTTGTCTATGTAAAGTAATCATTCACACTATGCACTTGGGAAGTAACAAACAAAAGCAATATACCAAACATATGCAGCAGAGAGATCACAAGTTCACAATAGAAAAGGATTGGTACTCTAGTATTCCCTAGGTCTAGGGTAGAGGACTATACAAAATGATTCATTATCCACTAATCAGGTCTAAGTTAGTGGTGGGGTTAAATCATTACATGGTTTTAAGTCCATAAACTTAGGTGCTCCCACTTTTATTAAAGTCTACCATCTTCTATTTATCTCAATTAGGGTTCCAATAACCTTAATCCTATCCAAATGGTCAACTATTAATTGGGACAGGGAAACAGCAGGGAAACATTGGTTAAATAGGTAGACAAAAATACTATGAGCATTTTGCAATTTGAAGCACCTAATTTGGAGTTCATATGACAAAGTTATGAATTTTACAAGTTTAGGGATTACAAATATACCCTAAATACTTATTTTGAATTAAATAAAAGGTCCGAGGACCTAACTGCGAGAATCCAGGGACGGCGGGTAAATTTGCAGAAAGCCGGGGGTCTCTTTAAGAAAAAGCGCGAGCGAAGGGGTATCGGGCTTCTACGGCCGTTGGATCTCGGATCAACGCCCGAGATTAGATCCGCGGGCGGGCGCGCGAGCGCGCGGCGGCCTGAGCGGCTGACAGGTGGGGCCGGGCGGGCAGCGCGGGCGGACGACTGACAGGCGGGGCCGGGCGGGCAGCGCGGGCGCGGACGGCGGGCGGACGACTGACAGGCGGGGCCCAAATGGCAGGAAGGCGGGGTGCGGGGGGGGGGGGGGGAACAGCCCTGGGCCGTTGGATCTCAGGCGGACGGCTAGGATTGGGCTCGGCCTATTTGAATCAGGGCCGTTCGATCTGGGATAGACGGCGGGGATTGGGTGGCTGGCTTCTGTCTTCTCCTCCGGCCAGCAGAGGCGACGGCGCCCGTCCCGCGGCGGAGAACTCGCCGGAGATGAGGGGCGCAGGGGCTCTGCGGGTCCCTGGGACGACCTGGGCGGCCGGGGAGGTTGGGGAGGGCGCGGGGAACCTTCCGGTGGGGACTGGGTCGGGGTAGGGGCACCGGAGGGGGGGCGGTCCACGGCGAAGCGGCTCGGCGGCGGTGCTATGGGACTCCGGCGAGCAATTAAGCGCAGCGAGGGGGAGGTGAGAGAGAGGCCTGCAGGTGCGCAAATGAGGGAGGGGGAGAGGGCGAGTGGGGTTCTGGGCTCAAGTGGCCGGGGGCGGGGCGGTTGCGAGCGCCACGCGCGACGTGGGCGCGGAGTCCGCGGCAGCGCGCAGCGAGGGGGAGGTGAGAGAGGGAGGCGGGGGAAGCGGGCTTCTTTCCTTTTTCTTTTATTCTGGCATTTGTTTTCCCTTTTTCTTTTTATTTACTCTATTTGATTCAAATCCAAATAAGCCACAAATTCAAATTAACATTTCTAAGAATTATGCACCAAACAAAAGTAGAATTTAGGGTTTGACATGATGCAACATTTCATACCCCTTGGAGTTTTAGTCTAATAAACTTTAATTACACAAAGTAAATAGCCCCTTTTCTTCTATATAAAAAAGAGAAAGAGGGGATTGGGAAGGGTGTGAAAAGAGAAGTAGCACCTGAATTTGTGAATATGAGCAGAGAAATTTTATACCCCCAAATTCGGGGTGTTACAAACCTATCCCCCTTAAAAGAATCTCGCCCCGAGATTCAAGGTTGGTCAGCAAAGAGTTCAGGGTATTTGGCCTTCAGATCATCTTCTCGTTCCCAGGTTGCTTCTTCCTCCGAGTGGTGACCCCATCTGACTTTGCACATTCTGATGGTGTTCCTCCGGGTGACTCTGTCTGCAAACTCCAGAATCTGTGTTGGCTTCTCTATGTATGTCAGATCCTCCTGGACTTCCAAACCCTCCACTGGCAACTGTTCTTCTGGTACTCGCAGACACTTCTTCAATTGCGACACGTGGAACACATTGTGCACTGCCGACAAACTTTCTGGTAGGTTGAGTTGGTAAGCCACTTCTCCACGCTTTGCTTGAATCTGATATGGTCCAACGTACCGGGGTGCTAACTTGCCTTTAACTCCAAACCTTCTGACTCCCCTGATAGGTGACACCTTCAGATAGACGTAATCTCCCACTTCAAAACTCAGTTCTCTTCTCCTTCGGTCCGCATAGCTTCGCTGTCTTGACTGGGCTATCTTCAGGTTCTCCCGAACCATTTTGATATTCTCTTCGGCTTCAAGCAGGATGTCGGGGCCAAACACCTGTCTCTCTCCAGGCTGGTCCCAATGCAGCGGAGTCCTACAACTCCGCCCATAGAGTGCCTGAAACGGTGACATCTTCAAGCTAGCCTGATAGCTATTGTTGTAGGAGAATTCTGCATAAGGTAACCTTTTGTCCCATCCTGACTTGTCTTGCAACGCACAGGCTCTCAGCATATCTTCTAGGATCTGGTTAGTTCTTTCAGTCTGACCGTCTGTCTGCGGATGATAAGCCGAGCTGAAGTTCAAATGTGTGCCCAAAGCTTCTTGTAGCTGCTGCCAAAAATGAGAGGTGAACTGCGTTCCTCGATCTGACACTATCTTCTTCGGCACACCATGAAGGCAGACTATCCGTGACATGTATAACTCAGCTAACGTTGCTCCGGTGTATGTGGTCTTCACAGGTATGAAATGGGCCACCTTTGTTAAGCGGTCCACAACCACCCAGATGGAATCATAGCCGGCCCGGGTACGAGGTAGGCCAACTATAAAATCCATCCCGATCTCATCCCACTTCCACTGAGGAATCCGCAATGGCTGCAACAATCCGGCGGGCCTTTGATGCTCTGCTTTGGTTCTGTGACAGCTATCACAGATGGCGACATATTCCGCGATTTCTCTTTTCATGCCATACCACCAAAACCTCCTTTTTAAATCTTGGTACATCTTTTCACTTCCCGGGTGTATGGAGTAGGCTGTCTCATGAGCTTCCTTTAGGATCAGCTCCCGAATAGGTTTGAGGTCGGGGACACACAATCGGTCCTTGAACCATATTACTCCCTCTTCATCCTCTCGAAAGTCTTTGCCTCTTCCTTCTAAGACTAGCTGCCGGATCTTGTTGATGCTTTCATCATCCTTCTGCCCTTCTTTGATCTCCCGCTCTAGGGTGGGCTCTAATTCCACTGTTACTCCTTGCGTACTGTTCAGGAAACCGAGACTCAGTCTGTCGAACTCCTTGGCTAACTCATATGGCATTGGGTACGTGGCCATCATATTGACTTGACTCTTCCTGCTCAGAGCATCTGCAACCACATTGGCTTTGCCTGGATGGTAATGTATCTCCAACTCATAGTCCTTGATCAACTCCAACCATCTTCGCTGTCTCATGTTTAACTCTGACTGGGTGAATATGTACTTCAGACTTTTATGATCTGTGTAAATGTCGCACTTCTGCCCATACAGGTAATGTCTCCAGGTCTTCAAAGCATGAACTACTGCTGCCAACTCCAGGTCATGTGTGGGATAATTTTTCTCATGGATCTTCAGCTGTCGAGATGAATATGCTACAACTCTTCCTTCTTGCATTAGCACACATCCCAATCCGGTGTAAGAAGCATCGCAATACACTGAGAATGGCTTGTGAACATCAGGCAGGACTAACACCGGAGCTGTAGTCAATCTATTTTTCAGTTCTTCAAATGCTTCGTGACACTTTTGGGTCCACTTGAACTCAACTTTCTTCGCTAGTAACGCTGTCATTGGTCTAGCAATCTTTGAGAAGCCTTCGATGAAACGCCTGTAATACCCAGCCATTCCAATGAAGCTCTTGATCCCACGAACATCCTTTGGTGCTTTCCAGTTCAGGATATCTGCTACTTTCTTTGGATCCACTGCCAACCCATCTTGGTTTATGATGTGACCCAGAAACAGGACTTCATGAATCCAGAACTCGCATTTGCCCAGCTTGGCATACAACTGATGCTCTCGAAGTCTTTGCAATACCATCTTCAAATGCTCTACATGATCTTCCTCACTTCGAGAGTATATGAGAATATCATCGATAAACACTACCACAAACTTGTCCAGATAATCCATGAACACACTGTTCATCAGGTACATAAAGAAGGCTGGCGCATTTGTCAAACCAAAGGACATAACTGTGAATTCATATAACCCGTACTTGGTGATGAATGTCGTCTTTGGTATGTCCGAGGGTCGGATTCTGAGTTGATGGTAACCTGATCTCAGATCTATCTTCGAGAATACGCTGGCACCTCTGAGCTGGTCGAACAAATCTTCTATCCTTGGCAGGGGGTACTTGTTCTTGACAGTGACTTCATTCAAGGCCCTGTAGTCTATGCACATCCTTTTGGTACCATCTTTCTTCTCTATAAACAACACCGGAGCGGCCCAAGGCGAGGTACTTGGTCTGATGTAACCCTTCTCTAACATCTCATCTATCTGCTTTTTGAGTTCCACCAATTCTGGTCCAGACACTCGGTAGGCTCTTTTGGAAATGGGGGCGGTACCAGGGATAAGCTCTATGGCAAATTCGACTTTTCTCTCGGGTGGCATGCCCATTAGCTCCTCGGGAAATACGTCCGGAAAGTCTGACACAACCTTGATAGCCTCGAGCGGGTCGGGCTCCTTACTATCAACTGAAATCTGGTGACAGACACCCTCCGCTGATTTAGGCATCCTTAGCTCGGCCACTACCTCTTCTCCTGACGAGGACTTCAATGTTACGGTCCTCTTGTCACAGCTAACATTCGCTTCATACTTCATTAACCAATTCATCCCTAGGATGACATCTATCCCAGGGGTGTCTATTACTATTAAGTCACTGGGGAATCCTATCCCCCTTATTTCCACCCTTATATTTGAGCATATTTTATCTGTTTGCACCTTGCCACCAACCGAATTAATCCTCATGGGCGGCATCATTGCCTCTACTGAGATGTTATGCAATTCTACCCAGGTTGCAGTGACAAATGAATGAGTTGCACCAGTTTCAAATAGCACTTTCGTGGGATGAGATTCGACTGAGAACATACCTACTGCCACATCTGGTGCATCCTGGATCGCTTCGGCCTCCAAGTGGTTCACCTTTCCACGGTTGTACGCTTGGTTACGATTGCCTGCTGTCGGCTGCAGTACACCTTGCCTTGTTGGAGCATTGGGGTTGGTCTGCTGCTGCGCCGCCTTCTTCGGGCACTGCATCGCCCAGTGGCCTTGTTCTCCACAGTGGAAACATCCTCTGCCTCCTCCTTGTGCTGGGGCTGCTTGGTTGCTCTGGTTTGCTGCTGGGGCAGGAAGGCGAGGTGCCTGGTTGTTCTGCTTCTGATACTGATTCCCTCCTTGCTGGCTGTTCTGACGATACTGCTGCTGTTGTGGGAATTGCCTCTGAAACTGCTGCTGATGCGGACGCTGATTCTGATTCTGATATCCTTGCGGGTGACCAGGCCTGCCTTGCTGAGATGAACTGCCTGAGAAACATGGACGGCTGATGCTTCCGGACTGGGGTCCACTCATCTTACGCTTCCGATCTTCCATATCCTTACGCTTCTTCTCAGTCATAACTGCCCTATCGATCAGGTGCTGGAAGGTGGGGAAGGTGTGATTCATCAGCTGGTAATGCAGGGGATCCACTAAACCCCTCATGAACCTGTAC
Organism: Zea luxurians; assembly: GCA_029449295.1. NCBI lineage: Eukaryota > Viridiplantae > Streptophyta > Magnoliopsida > Poales > Poaceae > Zea > Zea luxurians. The sequence goes on along the minus strand of JAOPSE010000008.1, from coordinate 39,297,337 downwards.
TGCCTTTTAGCATCAGTGTTGACATCCTCAGGTGCATACCGAGATAGCTGCAGAAACTTGTCTCTGTATTCACTAACAGACAGGGGTCCCTGCTTCAGAGCCAGAAACTCCTCCTTCTTCACGATCATTAGTCCCTCCGGCACATGGTACCTGCGGAAACTCTCGCTGAATTCTTCCCAGGTGATGGCTTCGGGGTCAGCATGTGTGGCGAGGTAGGACTCCCACTAGGACTGGGCTGCTCCCCTTAGCTGACGGGGACCATACAGAACCTTCTCCCTGTCGTCACATTGAGCAGTGCGCAGTTCTCTTTCCACTGCGCGCAGCCAGTCTTCTGCATCCATGGGGTCGGCAGAATGGGCGAAGGTAGGAGGGTGCCCTCTCATGAACTCACCACGCTTATCCCGTGGCATCTGGGGCATCTGCACTTGCAACTGGGGTTGGGGTTGCTGTTGAGCCTGCTGCATGGCTGCCAGAGTCTGCCCAATGGCCTGCACTGCCTGAGTCTGCATCAAGAACATCTGCTCCACTGACATCGGGGGTGGTGGGGGAGGCTGCCTCTGTTGTTCCTCCTGCTGGTCATGCTGCTCTTGCTGAGCACGCCTGTTGCATCGGCGCCTGTTGTCAGACATCTGTGGAAGACATTCATACATCAGCATTGATCTTACAACCCTCCAGCATAAGAAAAGAGAATACAGAATTCTTCATGACGCTGAGTGAACAAAGAGCTTCACTGATCCTCATTACGATTCAACACAGCTCCTCAGATAAGAAGGAAAGTAGAAGTAAATGGCTTCCCAACTAAATAACTGACTTTATTAACATTATAGCTAGGCCAAACTGCAGGAGAAACCCACAGGTTGGCAACAGTCATTACAAAGATTCAAATCCAGCACAAGTTCATCATAACAAGCATGCAAGCAACTGATAAGCAAACTAAGCTAATTGGAAGCAACTGATAAGCAAACTAAACTAACTATTTAAGACTGAGACATCTGACTTAAGAATTATTACAAACTTCGATGCTAACGATCTAAGGATCCAGATCTATCCTGGTCTTACAGGCAGGGGAACCATAAGTGTGGTGACCACGTGGCGGCGAGCGGTAAGGGTGCTGAGTCCCAACAAGAGCGGGAGAACCACCCTCCTGGTGATGGCGCTCTACCAGCTCAGCACGCAACTCCGCAATCTCCGTTCGAGCCCTGCTCAGCTCGTCCAGAGAGTGATCCAGCTCAGTGTTAAGCACTGCGACTAGGTTGACTGTGCTGCTCAACCTAGGGTTAGCCTCACCAACAGGTGAGACAACCACACTCTCTGTGCTGCCAGTAGGGCGGCGGGGATAGTACCGAAGGTTAAGACCGTCGGCCACCCCACCGAACAAAGAACAGTACTGGGAGAGTGCACGTCGTGCTGCATCCTGCATAGCCGCCTCTGCAGTGTCCCTCTCGGAGATGGAATAGTGCTCCGAAACGGCCTCCGCACCCCGGAGGTCGTCCTCCGGACGGCGAACTAGGCAGGTAGCCTCCCAGCGGTCCGGGTACCTCCTGCGACTGTGCTGGTAGACTACACAACGATACTCGATCGACCAGGTGTGCTGGTTAAAAGCCTGGCGCAGCAAGGTGTCGAGCGCGTCGTGGAAGTGACAACCGCGAGCGGCGTCACGGGTGATGGGTCGGGCGACCCATCCTTCCGCCTCCTGTGGCTCAGAAGACTCTGTGCTGTGGTCTGAGTCGTCGTCGTCGGGGTCTCCTCCAGGACTTCCTCCGGTAGCTCCTCCAACAGCCGAGGCGTCCCGCGGTGGTGCAAGGGGCGCCTCCAGCTGGGCAACAGAGGAACGGGGCCTCACGGACTCCACCTCTTGCTGGGATGGGGAGGAAGAGCCCTGCTGCTCTCTGTGCTGGCGCCGGCGTTCCTGCTCCTCACGCAGGCGGTGGTGCAGTCTCTCCAGGTGACTCGACTGACCGGACACGGTGCGGTGCAGAGGACGCTCCACAAGTCGAGACGGCAGGAAAGGAATCACCGACTTACGTGCAGTGTGTCTAAGACGAGCCATCTACAAAAGACACCGTAAGCATAAGAGTAAGAGCAGAACTAATATGACAAGTGAATAAACCATAGACAGAGTAGGATAAAAATTTTAACAAGGTATAATATAGTATATATATATGTAGTGAAACATAGGGTTGGTCGAGGTGACCGACTTTTGAAGTAACATCAGAGGTCAAGGTGAGGGGGAAGGTCAATAGTCCTTAGTACGACCAGTGCTACTCTAGGTCAGCGGTCCTACAGTCAGCACGGCTTTGATACCACTTATGTCACACCCGGTTTTGGAAGGCAAACCAAGTGCGAACTATGTACGTGCCAGGATCAGAACTCACGTACACAGCGATTACATAAATGAACATCAATGCACATTGCTCGAATAATAACTTAAAAGAGTATTAACTTATTACATCACAGAGTCATAGACATCCACATAGTCATCGTCTTAACAGGTAAATCAAAGTGCTAGCGAAACGCAGTAAAGATAAGGCCTTCACAGGCAGCTGACTGGGGGTTGCCGCCAACCCACACCTAGAATTCGTCGTAGTCTTGGAACTCCTGGAAGTCTCCTCCCACGGCTTCACCTTCTCCTGAGCAGTGGTTACAATGCGGACAACCTGGTGTTTTGTGGTAAAGCAAGGATGAGTACACATCAACGTACTCAGCAAATGTCCCGTTTGGCTGAAGTGGACTAGCTTTATGTGGGGTTAGGCTCAAGCAGTTGCTTTTAGTTGGTCAGGTATTTATCATTAGTAGAAGCCAGATTTTAGCATTAACCAACCCATGAACCATTTCCTCATCGAGGAACAACATCATCATATTCGAACCAAAACCATAACATAATCCTTGTATCTCGAACCATCTGTATCTCTAATCAAAGAGGATCCCAAGGCTGCTCTTAACCGTGAGCACGACTGATATATCAGTTTCACTACCCTCTGCAGAGGTCGCACACTTTACCCATGAGTCATGATTCCCTTTCTGCCCGGGGAGAGCTAATCCCCATTGACCACTACCTAGGTGGTCCGGCAGGGTATCACTACGTAGCTGTTACAAAGATTCCCTAGAGATCATAGCTACCCGTTAGGTTTCTCCAGTTTGATAAACACAGTACTCCTCCCCCCAGGAGAGTGACTAACAAAAGCAAAACGAAAGAACCTCGGCACTCAGCCTCGGCAGAGCAAGCACTGTGCCTGGACCCCATTGACGGCACGACGGCGAAGCAACTACACCTCTAGTTCCTCTAATTAATTAGCTAAGGGCACCCCATTTCACCCTCATGGTTGCACTGTTATCCCGGGTGGTCTCTCAACGAACAGGTCCTTACGGAGAGGTACTCAGGAAACAACCTGAGCCCCCTAGAGTATCACAAGATCATCAACATAATCAGGATAGCAGCATCGTATCATAAATGTTCACATCATGTTCATTGATTAAGTTAAGGCAATAGCAGAATGCTAACCATATAACCCAAAAGGTAATCAAGGATAAAGTAAAGTGTAAAGCTAGTCAATCCTTAGGTTTCAAGTAAGTAATGCGGGATAGTAAGTTATAAGTGAATAGGACATAATAGGTCAGAGGACACTTGCCTTCACCAAACTGTTGATCAGGAACTTCCTCTGCAACTTCCTCGGGAAACACAGACTGCTCGTTGTCTATGTAAAGTAATCATTCACACTATGCACTTGGGAAGTAACAAACAAAAGCAATATACCAAACATATGCAGCAGAGAGATCACAAGTTCACAATAGAAAAGGATTGGTACTCTAGTATTCCCTAGGTCTAGGGTAGAGGACTATACAAAATGATTCATTATCCACTAATCAGGTCTAAGTTAGTGGTGGGGTTAAATCATTACATGGTTTTAAGTCCATAAACTTAGGTGCTCCCACTTTTATTAAAGTCTACCATCTTCTATTTATCTCAATTAGGGTTCCAATAACCTTAATCCTATCCAAATGGTCAACTATTAATTGGGACAGGGAAACAGCAGGGAAACATTGGTTAAATAGGTAGACAAAAATACTATGATCATTTTGCAATTTGAAGCACCTAATTTGGAGTTCATATGACAAAGTTATGAATTTTACAAGTTTAGGGATTACAAATATACCCTAAATACTTATTTTGAATTAAATAAAAGGTCCGAGGACCTAACTGCGAGAATCCAGGGACGACGGGTAAATTTGCAGAAAGCCGGGGGTCTCTTTAAGAAAAAGCGCGAGCGAAGGGGTATCGGGCTTCTACGGCCGTTGGATCTCGGATCAACGCCCGAGATTAGATCTGCGGGCGGGCGCGCGAGCGCGCGGCGGCCTGAGCGGCTGACAGGTGGGGCCGGGCGGGCAGCGCGGGCGGACGACTGACAGGCGGGGCCGGGCGGGCAGCGCGGGCGCGGACGGCGGGCGGACGACTGACAGGCGGGGCCCAAATGGCAGGAAGGCGGGGTGCGGGGGGGAAACAGCCCTGGGCCGTTGGATCTCAGGCGGACGGCTAGGATTGGGCTCGGCCTATTTGAATCAGGGCCGTTCGATCTGGGATAGACGGCGGGGATTGGGTGGCCGGCTTCTGTCTTCTCCTCCGGCCAGCAGAGGCGACGGCGCCCGTCCCGCGGCGGAGAACTCACCGGAGATGAGGGGCGCAGGGGCTCTGCGGGTTCCTGGGACGACCTGGGCGGCCGGGGAGGTTGGGGAGGGCGCGGGGAACCTTCCGGTGGGGACTGGGTCGGGGCAGGGGCACCGGAGGGGGGGCGGTCCACGGCGAAGCGGCTCGGCGGCGGTGCTATGGGACTCCGGCGAGCAATTAAGCGCAGCGAGGGGGAGGTGAGAGAGAGGCCTGCAGGTGCGCAAATGAGGGAGGGGGAGAGGGCGAGTGGGGTTCTGGGCTCAAGTGGCCGGGGGCGGGGCGGTTGCGAGCGCCACGCGCGACGTGGGCGCGGAGTCCGCGGCAGCGCGCAGCGAGGGGGAGGTGAGAGAGGGAGGCGGGGGAAGCGGGCTTCTTTCCTTTTTCTTTTATTCTGGCATTTGTTTTCCCTTTTTCTTTTTATTTACTCTATTTGATTCAAATCCAAATAAGCCACAAATTCAAATTAACATTTCTAAGAATTATGCACCAAACAAAAGTAGAATTTAGGGTTTGACATGATGTAACATTTCATACCCCTTGGAGTTTTAGTCTAATAAACTTTAATTACACAAAGTAAATAGCCCCTTTTCTTCTATATAAAAAAGAGAAAGAGGGGATTGGGAAGGGTGTGAAAAGAGAAGTAACACCTGAATTTGTGAATATGAGCAGAGAAATTTTATACCCCCAAATTCGGGGTGTTACAGAGGCAGGCGTGAGAGAGTGGATCCCGCGGCCTTCGTGTTAGCCCCGCGCCCGGGTCGGGTGCGCTTGCAGTAGGTGGATACAAGCGTCCACGCGGGAGTGGGAGCGAGCGGCCTTGCGCGAGCGCCGTCCCGTCCTCCTCCGCGCGGGCCAACCTTCTGTAAGAGGACCCTGGTCCTCCCTTTTACAGGCGTAAGGAGAGGATGCAGGTGTACAATGGGGAGTGTAGCAGAGTGCTACGTGTCTAGCGAAGGAGAGCTAGCGCCCTAAGTACATGCCGTCGTGGCAGCCGGAGAGGTTTTGGCACCCGGTTCGTGTGATGTCGTGGCCGTCGGAGGAGCGCTGGAGCCTAGCGGAAGGACAGCTGTCGGGGCTTGTCGAGTCCTTGCTGACGTCCTCTTGCTTCCGTAAGGGGGCCAAGAGCCGCCGTCGTCACAGAGCGTGCGGGGCGCCATCATTGCCTATCTGGCGGAGCGAGCCAGATGGGACGCCGGTCTTGTTCCCCGTAGCCTGAGTCAGCTCGAGGTAGGGTAATGATGGCGCCTCCCGTCGACGTGGTCGGTCCGCGCCCTAGGTTGGGCGATGTGGAGGCTCCTCCGAGGTCGAGGTCGAGTCTGTCTTCCGTGGCCGTGGTCGAGTCCGAGCCCCTGGGTCGGGCGAGGCGGAGACCGTCGGTTGAGGCCAGGGCTGAGTCCGAGCCCTGGGGTCGGGCGAAGCGGAGTCCGTCGTCTCCTGGGGCTGAGCCCAAGTCCGAGCCCTGGGTCGGGCGGAGCGGAGTTCGTCGTCTTCCGGGGTTGAGCCCGAGTCCGAGCCCTGGGTCGGGCGGAGCGGAGTTCGCCGTCTTCCGGGGCTGAGCCCGAGTCCGAGCCCTGGGTCGGGCGGAGCGGAGTTCGCCGTCTTCCGGGGCTGAGCCCGAGTCCGAGCCCTGGGGTCGGGCGAGGCGGAGTTCGTCGTTTTCCGGGGCTGAGCCCGAGTCCGAGCCCTGGGGTCGGGCGGAGCGGAGTTCGCCGTCTTCTGGGGCTGTGCCCGAGTCCGAGCCCTCGGGTCGGGCGAGGAGGAGTTTCCTATGATGCCCGAGGCCGGCCTTGGCTGCTGTCATCCTCACTCTGTCGGGTGGCTCAGCAGTCGGAGCGGCGCAAGCGGCGCTGTCCTCTTGTCAGACCGGTCAGTAGAGCGGCGAAGTGACTGCGGTCACTTCGGCTCTATCGACTGGAGGGCGTGCGTCAGGATAAAGGTGTCAGGACACCTTTGCATTAAACGTCCCTGTGATTTGGTCGGTCGGTGTGGCGGCGTGGCCAAGGTTGCTTCTTGGTGAAGACTGGGCCTCGGGCGAGCTGACAGTGTGCCCGTCGCTGGAGGGGGGTCCTCGGGCGAGACGTAGGTTCTCCGGGGTCGGCTTCCCTTGCCCGAGGCTGGGCTCGGGCGAGGCACGATCGTGTCCCTTGGATGGACCGATCCTTGATTTAATCGCACCCATCAGGCCTTTGCAGCTTTGTGCTGATGGGGGTTACCAGCTGAGATTTAGGGGCCTTGAGGGTACCCCTAATTATGGTCCCCGACAGTAGCCCCCGAGCCTCCAAGGGAGTACTAATACTCGCTTGGAGGCTTTTGCCGCACTTTTTTGCAAGGGGACCAGCCTTTTTCGGTTGCATTCTGTTCCGGTGGGTGCGCGCGAGCGCACCCGCCGGGTGTAGCCCCCGAGGCCTCGGAGGAGTAGTTTTACTCCTTCGAGGTCTTAGTGCGTTTTGCAACACTTCGGCTGGTCTAGTTGTTCCCTCATGCGAGCTAGCCGTAGCCTGAGTGCACGGTCGGGTCCTAAGTTCTCGGGCTGGTATGTTGACGCTGTCAACGGTTTGGCCGGAGCCGGGTTTGCGAGAGTAGCCCTCGAGCCTCTGCACAGGGCGAGAGGACGGTCAAGGACAGACTCGTCTTTTTTACATACGCCCCTGTGTCGCCTTTCCGCAAGGAGGAGGGGGGGAAAGCGCCATGTTGCCCTCGGAGGGCGCCGAACATGGTGTTTCCGGTGAGCTGCTGGTAGGTAATCCGAGCGGACGTCCGTGCCCCATTTGTTAGGGGTCGGCTAGAGGCCCAGAGGCGCACCCAAAAGTACCTGTGGGTGATCTGCCGGACCCGGTCCCCTGTCGACAGGGTCCGAGGGCTCGATGCCTCCCTCTGATGGGATTCCGTTACAAGATCGTTCCCGCTGGTCTCGAAAATGTCCTAGGGTACCTCGGGAGCATAGCCCGAGCCTTGGTTATGTATCGAACGTACCCAGGGTCATCCCTGGCTCTGCGTCTGAGGCAACTGTGAACCCTTCGAGGGCCAGCCTACGAACCCCTGATCAGTAGTGGGCGCGGAGCCCGAGTGGCCTGAGGCGGCCGTTGAACCCTTCGAGGGGCCGGCCATCGAACCTCTGACCAGTAGTGGGCGCAAAACCCAATCGACCTGAGGCGACCGTTGAACCCCTCCGAGAGGCCAGCCTTCGAACCTCTGATCAGTAGGGAGGCTCGGAGCCTGTTTCCTTCACGGAGAAGGGTCCTTTTTCGGGGTATCCCCCTTTCCCGGTCCCTGTTGTAAGAGAGAGAAAGAGGAAAAGGAAAAGGACACGAAATCGAAATGACGCGGCGTACCTTTTTTGACGCGGTCATTATGGCGAAGACGAAGCGTCGCTCGCTTCCCCTACCAGAGACGCCGCTTGTCCCGCCGCGGAGTTAATGCGACGGGGCGAGCGGTTCGCGGGGCGGTCGTTGCGCGTGTGCGAGCCGTTCGAGGAACGGATCACGGGCACACCGTCTTCACGCCGTGAGAGAGGGCTCCCTCACTGCCCCTGGATGGGACGTAAGCTTGGCTGACGACGTGACCGCTGCTCCTGCCCGCCTGTCACCGCCATTACTGGCGGCCCATTTTTGACCGCATTTGACCGTCGCGCTTGGCTGGCACTGCAGGGTTGCCTCGAGTCGCGGTATTGACTCCGCAGTCGAGGAGGCGCGGTAGTGGCGTGAGTGGCGGTGCAGTTGCTCAAACGTAGCAACCGGGGCGCCGGTTGCATGACGCGTGGGCCTGGACCTCCATGCCGGGCTCGTTGGAGTCGAAGGGGCGCGCCCACTTGGCACGGTTGCATGCCGCCTGCATGGCTGTCTGCCCTTTCACCCGCTGGTCTGGGCGAAAGTGGAGGAGTGCTTGTAACCGTCGGGTGGTTGCATGCACCGCGCACGCGTGGGGTTGGCTTTTTCTCCCCTGGACCGGCTTGCATGACGTGTGGGACCCAGCCCCCGCGTCGTGGGGGGAGAATCTTGGAGCGTGTTGGAGAAGACTCGACCCGCAACGGTTGAGGGCGCAAGTGGGGAGAGTCGCCTTTAAAAAAGGGGGGGCGACCCCCTTGGAGGGCAACCATGTCTTCGCGCTCCCCACATGCATCGTGTCTTCCCACCTTCCGAGCCCCCGGGCGGGGGACGCTCGGAATCCTTCCATCTTGTCGTCGGAGGGACGCAACTTCGGGGAAGTTGGTACCTTTCAGCCATCGTTCGGCTTCAAGGATTTTCATCAGGCAGCCCGGCTGCACCCCCTCGCCGGTGGTCACCCAAGGCAGTGACCTCCAACTTCTGGACGGGGAGAAGCAAGCCGGGCTACGGCCTCTGCCCCTCCCTCAGCCTCAAGGATTTTCATCACCAGTGCTGGGGAGGGGAGTGTGCCGAGTTGGGGTCAGTCCCTGTGCGTGCGGCGGCACGCTCCTTCCTTCAGTGATCGGGGGGAAGGCGTCCGCCGTTCGCGGCATGGGCAGCTACCGCATGCCCGGCTCCCTGAGCCGAGCGGCTTCGGAGCCGCTCCCGGTGCCGCCTTCCGCCACGGCAGCTGGAAGAGGTTCCGCCGCCGACGAGCTTGCCGGTGCCACCCATGGACTGACCTTCAACTCTACAGCCTTCTGCCCGTCCTTGCCTCTCGAGTTGGGGGCATGGGCGAGGGCCTCATGGCAGCAGCATCCGTCCTGAGGTCATCGCTGCTGCTGTTCGGCCCTCCGGAGCAGAAGTCGTCGTCGTTGCCGCTGTCGGGGCGGGCGACGACGAGCCGTTCGTCGGTCTTCTGTTGTTCCGCAGGCCCCCCAGTCGCGTGGGGATGTTCGTACATGCGGAGGTGGAACCAGAGTTCCGCTTGTAAAGGCACCTTAAGTGCCGGTGTTTTGTTCAATGCGGCTGTCGAGGCCTGAACGTGTATGTATTTTTGGCACGGAGCCGTGTTTTTTCTTCATTTCAAGCACTAAGACTCGCCTTGTCGATTATCTGGACCGCTTCACCGAGCGTGAGTTGCCTCGTGCAAAGGTGACGAGTGAGGTATCCGTATCCCGGAGGAGTAGGAGTCTCTCGGCTCGGTCGGCCTTGCTGTCCGAGGCCCCTCTTGCTTGGTTAAAGGAACCCCTCGGCCGCCCTTCGATGAGCCAAAGCCGGAGGTAGCGGTGTCAGCACGGACGGAGGCAGAGTTGGCTCCGAAAAGAAGGTGTGGTTGGCCAGAGCCTGGCCGGGTCGTCCACTGGCGGAACCGACGCCGGAGTTGAGCCGCCGAGGCCACAAGCCGAGCTGATGTCTTTGGGGGTCAGCTGGCCGAGGCCTTGGGGTAGCCGGCCGAGCCGCCTGCTCGGGCCGGATTCTCGAAGAAGACCCTGGCGACGATGGCCCGGGTGTGGTGCTGATGTCGTACTTCAGAGTGGGGGCCCTCCGACCGCGTCGCCGTCCGAGGCTAGGTCAGACCCCGCCGAAGGTGTAGTTGATGCCGAGTGTGCTGCTGCCCCCCTCGGCTGTCGACGTCCGAGCCTGCAGGATCAGGTTGTCTTGTAGTGTGTGTATGTTTTCTGCGGCCGCCGAGGCCTAAACACACCGTCGTCGTGTTGTAAAGCTGTGTTTCTTTTCCTCTTATTTCGAGTATCCGGACTCATTTGTCGGTAACAGAATTGTTTGTGCGGGCGAGAGTTGCTTTTCACGGAAGGCGATGAGTGAGGTATCCGTATCCCGGAGGCGTAGGAATCCCTCGGCTCGGTCGGCCTTGCCGCTTATGCGTGCTCTTACTTGTCCATAGGGTTCTGTTACCGACGCAGTCGAGAAGGCCCGATAAATCATTTCGGCAGAGGAGCTTCTCGAGCATGAAGACTTGTTCGGACCGCGGAGTCACTTATCCGAACGCGAGTTACTTATCGCAGAAGGTGATGAGTGAGGTATCCGTATCCCGGAGGCGTAGGAGTCCCTCGGCTCGGTCAGCCTTGGTTGCTTACATGTACTCCGTCATTTTCAGGATCCACTTTTGAAGTAGTCGAAGAGCACGAAAAGCATTCTGGCAGAAAAGATTTTTTTCTTTTTTTGAGGAAAATTTTGACGCAGAGGGGGTTGCCCCCTTCTAGCCCCCAAGGGAGGGTCAGGCTTTGCCGAGGCAAGGCTGACCCTTCCTTGACGACCAGACTTGGTGTGTGAACGAGGTATACGAGCAACTTGAAAGCATCTTAAGGGTAGAAGCAACGTAGCTGTTGGATGTTCCAGGCGTTGCTGTAGACCTCGCCTTGGCTGTTGGCCAGCTTGTACGTTCCGGGCTTCAGGACTTTGGCGATGACGAACGGCCCTTCCCAGGGAGGCGTGAGTTTGTGCCGCCCTCGGGCGTCTTGTTGCAGCCGAAGCACCAGGTCGCCCACCTGGAGGTCTCGGGACCTAACCCCTCGGGCGTGGTAGCGTCGCAGGGACTACTGGTACCGCGCCGAGTGTAGTAAGGCCATGTCCCGAGCCTCCTCCAGCTGGTCCAGTGAGTCTTCTCGGTTGGCTCGGTTGCTTTGGTCGGTGTAGGCCCTCGCCCTAGGGGAACCGTATTGCAAGTCTGTGGGTAAGATGGCCTCGGCCCCATAGACTAGAAAGAACGGTGTGAAGCCCGTGGCTCGGCTCGGCGTTGTTCTCAGACTCCAGACCACCGAGGGGAGTTCCTTCATCCACCGCTTGCCGAACTTGTTGAGGTCGTTGTAGATCCGAGGCTTGAGTCCTTGCAGGATCATGTCGTTAGCCCGCTCCACTTGCCCATTCATCATGGGGTGAGCCACAACAGCCCAGTCTACCCGAATGTGGTGATCCTCGTAGAAGTCCAGGAACTTTCTGCCGGTGAACTGGGTGCCGTTGTCGGTGATGATGGAGTTCGGGACCCCAAAGCGATGGATGATGTTGGTGAAGAACGCCACCGCCTGTTCGGACCTGATGCTGTTTAGGGGTCGGACCTCGATCCACTTGGAGAATTTGTCGATGGCGACCAACAGGTGCGTGTAGCCCCCAGGTGCCTTCTGCAAGGGGCCAACGAGGTCCAGGCCCCACACAGCAAACGGCCAGGTGATGGGTATGGTCTGCAGAGCCTGAGCGGGTAGATGGGTCTGCCTCGCGTAGAACTGACACCCTTCGCAGGTGCGGACAATTCTAGTAGCGTCGGCCACCGCCGTCGGCCAGTAGAATCCTTGTCGGAAGGCGTTTCCGATGAGGGTTCGAGGTGCTGCGTGATGGCCGCAAGCCCCCGAGTGTATCTCTTGCAAGAGCTCCTGGCCTTCGGCGATGGAAATGCATCGCTGGAGGATGCCTGAGGGGCTGCGGTGATAGAGCTCCTTCCCATCTCCTAGCAAGACGAAAGACTTGGCGCGCCGCGCCAACCGTTGGGCTTCGGCTTGGTCGAGGGGCAGCTCCCCTCGGTGGAGATATTGCAGGTACGGGGTCTGCCAGCTTTGATTAGGCATGACCTCGCTCGGTTCCCCCTCGACGCGCAGTGCCTCACCCTCGGGGGCCGAGGGTACCTCGGGCTGAGCCGAGGGTACCTCGGGCCGTGCCGAGGGTACCTCAGACTTGGCCGAGGGTACCTCGGACTGAGCCGAGGGTGCCTCAGACGGAGCCGAGGGTGCCTCGGGCTCGGGCGTGTCCTCGGTCTTGACGGAGGGTTGATGCAGGTCTCGGGAGAATACGTCCGGGGGAACTGTTGTTCGTCCTGAGGCTATTTTAGCCAGCTCGTCCGCAGTCTCGTTGTAGCGTCGGGCGATGTGGTTGAACTCGAGCCCGTAGAACTTGTCTTCCAGGCGCCGAACCTCATCGCAGTAGGCTTCCATCTTTGGGTCGCGGCAGTGGGAGTTCTTCATGACTTGGTCGATGACGAGCTACGAGTCACCGCGAGCGTCGAGGCGTCGGACCCCTAGCTCGATGGCGATTCGCAACCCGTTTACCAGAGCCTCGTACTCTGCCACATTGTTGGACGCCGGGAAGTGGAGGCGTAGCACGTAGCGTAGGTGCTTCCCGAGGGGCGAGATGAAGAGGAGGCCTGCGCCGGCCCCCGTCTTCATCAGCGACCCGTCGAAAAACATGGTCCAAAGATCCGGTTGGATCGGAGCCGTCGGGAGCTGGGTGTCGGCCCATTCAGCCACGAAGTCCGCCAAGACCTGGGACTTGATGGCCTTCCGAGGGGCGAACGAGATCGTCTCGCCCATGATCTCCACCGCCCACTTCGCAATTCTACCCGAGGCCTCTCGGGACTGGATGATCTCTCCCAGGGGGAAGGATGACACCACAGCCACCGGATGAGACTCGAAGTAGTGTCGCAACTTCCGCCGTGTCAGGATCACCGCATACAGTAGCTTCTGGATTTACGGGTAGCGGATCTTGGTCTCGGACAGTACCTCACTGATGAAGTAGACTGGCCTCTGGACGGGCAATGCATGCCCTTCTTCTCGTCTCTCAACCACGATCGCGGTGCTAACCACCTGGGTGGTTGCGGCGACGTAGATCAAGAGGGCTTCTCCGGCAGCAGGCGGCACCAAGATGGGCGCGTTCGTGAGGAGCGCCTTCAGGTTCCTGAGGGCTTCCTCGGCCTCGGGAGTCCAAGTGAAGCACACGACCTTCCTTAAGAGGCGGTACAGAGGCAGACCTCTTTCGCCGAGGCGCGAGATGAAGCGGCTCAGGGCCGTGAGACATCCCATGACCCTTTGTACGCCTTTCAAGTCCTTGATTGGCCCCATGTTGGTGATGGCTGCAATCTTCTCCGGGTTGGCTTCGATGCCTCGCTCGGAGACGATGAACCCCAAGAGCATGCCTCGGGGGACCCCGAAGACACACTTTTCGGGATTAAGCTTCACGCCTTTCGCCTTGAGACATTGGAATGTCGCTTCAAGGTCGGAAAGGAGGCCAGAGGCCTTCCTCGTCTTGACTACGATGTCATCGACGTAGGCCTCGATCGTTCGGCCTATGTGTTCGCCAAACACATGGTTCATGCATCGCTGGTACGTTGCCCCCGCTTTCCTCAAACCAAACAGCATTGTAACATAGCAGTACATGCCGAAGGGTGTGATGAATGAAGTCGCGAGCTGGTCGGACTCTTTCATCTTGATCTGGTGATAGCCTGAGTAGGCATCGAGGAAATACAGGGTTTCGTACCCAGCAGTGGAATCCATGATCTGATCAATGCGAGGTAGAGGGTAGAGAACCTTCGGACATGCTTTGTTTAGACCAGTGTAGTCTACACACATCCGCCATTTCCCCCCTTTCTTTCTCACAAGCACAGGGTTGGCAAGCCATTCGGGATGGAATACCTCTTTGATGAACCCTGCCGCCAGTAGCTTGTGGATCTCCTCGCCTATGGCTCTGCGCTTTTCTTCGTCGAATCGGCGCAGAGGTTGCTTCATGGGTCAGGCCCCAGCTCGAATATCCAGAGAGTGCTCGGCGACTTCCCTCGGTATGCCGGGCATGTCCGAGGGACTCCACGCGAAAACATCGGCGTTTGCGCGGAGAAAGTCGACGAGCACTGCTTCCTATTTGGGGTCGAGCTCGGAACCGATCTGGATCTGCTTGGAGGCGTCGTTGCAGGGGTCGAGAGGGACAGACTTGACCGTCTCCGCTGGTTCGAAGTTGCCGGCGTGGCGCTTCACATCGGGCGCCTCCCTAGAGAGGCTCTCCAGGTCAGCGATGAGGGCCTCGGATTCGGCGAGGGCCTCGGCGTACTCCACGCACTCCACATCACATTCATATGCGTGTCGGTACGTGGGCCCGACGGTGATGACCCCGTTGGGGCCCGACATCTTGAGCTTGAGGTAGGTGTAGTTGGGGACAGCCATGAATTTGGCGAAGCATGGCCTCCCCAGCACTGCGTGGTAGGTTCCTCGAAACCCGACCACTTCGAACGTGAGGGTCTCCTTTCGAAAGTTGGAGGGCGTCCCGAAGCAGACGGGTAGGTCGAGTTGTCCGAGGGGTTGAACGTGCTTCTCGGGGACGATCCCGTGGAAAGGCGCAACGCCCGTCCGGACCGAGGACAGATCGATCCGCAGGAGCCCGAGGGTCTCGGCGTAGATGATGTTGAGGCTGCTGCCTCCGTCCATGAGGACCTTGGTGAGCCTGACGTTGCCGATGATGGGGTTGACAACGAGTGGGTATCTCCCCGGGCTCGGCACGTAGTCTGGATGGTCGACCTGGTCGAAGGTGATGGGCTTGTCGGACCAGTCTAGGTAGACTGGTGCCGCCACCTTTACCGAGTAGACCTCCCGACGCTCTTGCTTGCGGTGCCGAGCCGAGGCGTTCACCACTTGCCCGCCGTAGATCATGAAGCAGTCACGGACCTCGGGGAACCCTCCTGCCTTGTGATCTTCCTCCTTTGCGTCGTCGAGGGCCTTGCCACCCTCCGCGGGTGGCTCGGCCTTGTGGAAGTGTCGTCGAAGCATGGCACACTCCTCAAGGGTGTGCTTGACGGGCCCCTGATGATAGGGGCACAGCTCTTTGAGCATCTTGTCGAAGAGGTTGGCACCTCCGGGAGGTTTCCGAGGGTTCTTGTACTCGGCGGCGGCGACAAGGTCCGCGTCGGCGGCGTCGCGTTTCGCTTGCGACTTCTTCTTGCCTTTCTTCTTGGCGTCGCGCTGAGTTGACACCTCAGGAGCATCTTTCGGTGGGCGGCCCTGGGGCTGCTTGTGCTTCCGGAAAATGGCCTCAACCGCCCCCTGACCAGAGGCAAACTTGGTGGCGATGTCCATCAGCTCGCTCGCCCTGGTGGGGGTCTTGCGACCCAGCTTGCTCACCAGGTCGCGGCAGGTGGTGCCGGCGAGGAACACGCTGATGACATCTGAATCGGTGACGTTGGGCAGCTCTGTGCGCTGCTTCGAGAATCACCGGATGTAGTCCCGGAGAGACTCTCCCGGCCGCTGGCGGCAGCTTCGGAGATCCCAGGAGTTCCCAGGGCGCACGTATGTGCCCTGGAAGTTGCCGGCGAAGGGTTGGACCAGGTCGTCCCAGTTGGAGATCTGCCCCGGGGGTAGGTGCTCCAGCCAGGCTCGAGCGGTGTCGGAGAGGAATAGGGGGAGGTTGCGGATGATGAGGTTGTCATCGTCCGTTCCACCCAGTTGGCAGGCCAGCTGATAGTCCGCGAGCCACAGTTCCGGTCTCGTCTCCCCCGAGTACTTTGTGATAGTAGTCGGGGTTTGGAACCGGGTCGGGAACGGTGCCCGTCGTATGGCGCGGCTGAAAGCCTGCGGACCGGGTGGTTCGGGCGAAGGACTCTGATCCTCCCCGCTGTCGTAGCATCCCCCACACCTGGGGTGGTAGCCTCGGCGTGCCCTGTCGTCGAGGTGGGCCCGACGGCTGTGATGATGGCGCTCGTTGCCGAGGCGACCCGGGGCCACAGGCGCTATGTTGCGCGTGCGCCCGGAGTGGACCGAGGCTTCCCGCATGAGTCGGGAAGTCGCGGCGCGATGTTCCTAGGGGAACCCCTGCCTTCAGAAGGCAGAGCTTTTGACCCGTCGGACCGCGGCGTCCTCCAGGAGATTCTTGAGCTCTCCCTGGATACGCCGCCCCGCGGTGGTTGATGGCTCCGGCATCGCGCGAAGGAGTAATGCCGTTGCAGCCAGGTTCTGGCCGACTCCGCTGGAGTCCGGCGGTGGCCTCACCCTGACGTCGTCGGCGATGCGGTGCTGGATGTCCTGGGGGAGATGACGCGCTTCTCCAGCCGGGGGTTGGATCGCCCATTCCTGCCCGATGTCCCGGCGGATCGGCACAAGCGTTCCTGCTCCCTCGTCAAGCCTGGCCTGCCTCTCGCGGATTTGCTCGAGCTGTGGGTCAGGACCCCCCACCGGGACGGGGACCACATCTAGCTCCCGAAGGATGTCAACGCGAGGCACGAGCCTAGGGGGATCATCGTTTTCCGGCATACCAAGATGGTTGCCTTCGCCGGGACCCCCTAGATCGACGTGGAAACATTCATGACTTGGGCCGCGGTCCTCATTGTCGAGGCCACGGCTTTCGGTCGACGGTCGGTGACGAGGTCGCGCCTGGGACTGACTGCACCGTTGTCTCAGGTACGAGGGTGACGCCCAGCAAGTCCTTCGCGAGCGTGCCGGCGTCGTGCGTTTGCTTGAGATTGGCGTGTTGCGGGGAGGCGGCGCTCGTCTTCGTCTCAGACGCGAGATCGATGCCCGACGCGCCCTCCGTTGGGGCGCCGGCGCCGTTGACTCGCTCGACAGCCAACGAGGTGCCGCTTTCCGCTTGGCCTTGGTTGCCCCGCCTCCTCCTCTGTCGGCGGGGGAGGGGATGGGACAAGCCCGAATGTCGTCCTTCCACCGCGTGGGGAAGGCATCGTCGATCTCCCCGCCGGCGAGCGGGTTGTCGACCGCCATTGTCGCTGTCGCGCGGCGGGGGAAGGAGTATCATGTCGTAGCTTCCGTCGAGGGACATGAACTCAAGATTCCCGAAACGGAGCACCGTCCTGGGCTGGAAAGGTTGCTGGAGACTGCCCATCTAGAGCTTGAAGGGAAGCTGTTCGTCAACACGCAGCAGACCCCTACCTGGCGCGCCAACTGTCGGTGTTTTGAAACCCGGGGGGGTCCCTGGACCGACGAGTGAATTGTCGCCGCGTGCCCCAGCCCAGATGGGTCGACGCGAGGCGGAACGCGAAGGGGGGAAAAGGAGGAAGCCGGAGGGAGGCAGGCGTGAGAGAGTGGATCCCGCGGCCTTCGTGTTAGCCCCGCGCCCGGGTCGGGTGCGCTTGCAGTAGGGGGATACAAGCGTCCACGCGGGAGTGGGAGCGAGCGGCCTTGCACGAGCGCCGTCCCGTCCTCCTCCGCGTGGGCCAACCTTCTGTAAGAGGGCCCTGGTCCTCCCTTTTATAGGCGTAAGGAGAGGATCCAGGTGTACAATGGGGAGTGTAGCAGAGTGCTACGTGTCTAGCGGAGGAGAGCTAGCGCCCTAAGTACATGCCGTCGTGGCAGCCGGAGAGGTTTTGGCACCCGGTTCGTGTGATGTCGTGGCCGTCGGAGGAGCGCTGGAGCCTGGCGGAAGGACAGCTGTCAGGGCTTGTCGAGTCCTTGCTGACTTCCTATTGCTTCCGTAAGGGGGCCGAGAGCCGCCATCGTCATAGAGCGTGCGGGGCGCCATCATTGCCTATCTGGTGGAGCGAGCCAGATGGGACGCCGGTCTTGTTCCCCATAGTCTGAGTCAGCTCGGGGTAGGGTAATGATGGCGCCTCCCGTCGACGTAGGAATACCATCAGAATGTGCAAAGTCAGATGGGGTCACCACTCCGAGGAAGAAGCAACCTGGGAGCGAGAAGACGATCTGAAGGCCAAATACCCTGAACTCTTTGCTGACCAACCCTGAATCTCGGGGCGAGATTCTTTTAAGGGGGATAGGTTTGTAACACCCTGAATTTGGGGGTATAAAATTTCTTTGCTCATATTCACAAATTCAGGTGTTACTTCTTTTTTCTCATCCTTCCCCAATCTTCTCTTTCTCATTTCTATAGGAGAAAAGTGATTATTTTATTTATAATTATAGTCTATTAGCTCAAACTCCAAGGGAGTGTGAATTGTTGCATCATGTTGAACCCTGGATTTCACTTTTGTTTGGTGCATAATTCTCAAAAGGTCTAATTTGAATTTGTGGCTTATTTGAATTTGAATCAAATGGAGAAAATAAAAAGAAAAGAGAAAGCAAATTCCAGAATAAAAAGAAAAAGGAAAAGAGCCCAAACCCTCGCCCCCCTCGGCCTTTCGGCCCACCAGGCCCACCCCGCGCGCGCGCCCTTCCTCCCCTCTTCTCTCTCTGCGCCGCGGGCCCGGCCTGTCGGCGCGGCCGCCGTCTCCGCGCCCGCCTTCCTCTCTCTCTGCGCCGCGGGCCCCGCCCGTCAGGCAACCGTTCCCCGCGCCCGCGCCCGCCTCTATCTCTCTCTGTCCGCGGGCCCGGCCCGTCAGCCCCGCTTTCCTCGCGCTCGCGCTCGCTTTATCCTCTCTCTCTGCGCCGCGGGCCCGAGCTGTCAGCTCTCTCGTCCTCGCGTAACCGCCGCCCGAACTGCGCGCGCCCGCCTTCTCCGCGCCCACGTCGCGCGTGGGGCTCGCCCCACCTCGCCCTTGGCCACTTGAGCCCCGAACCTCGCTCGCCATCTCCCCCTCCCTCATTTGCGCACCTGCAGGCCCCCTCTCTCGCCTCTCCCTCGCTGCGCGCACGCCAAAGCGCCATCGCCGCGAACCGCCGCCGTCCCGAGCTCGTTTCCCGGCCGCCGTTGGAGCTCCGCCGTGTCCATTGTCACGGTGAGCTTCGCCCCGACGTCCGCAACCCGGAACACGCTCCAATTTCCCCTTTCCCTCCCTATTTCTCTCTGCCCGCGCTCACCCGCCGTCCGCCGTGCAGCCGCGGAGGCCCGCCACCGTCGTCCCGGGCCACCGTCGCGTCATCGCCGCCACCGAGGAGTCCCCGGAGTTCGCCTTGAGGTAAGGAACCTCCCATGCCCCCTCCCTTCCCCTCTTTTGCACTCTGTCGCGCTTAATTCCTCGTCGGAGTCGCTTACCGCCGCCGCCGAGCCGCTTCGCCGTGAACCGCCCTCCTCCGGTGCCCCTGCCCCGACCCAGACCCCACCAAAGAATTCCCCGTGCCCTCCCCAACCTTCCCGGCCACTCCGATCGCCCCAAGGACCCGCAGGGCCCCCGCGCCCCTCGTCTCCGGCGAGCTCCTCCGCCGCGGGGACGGGCGCCGCCGCCTCAGCTGGCTGGGGAAGGAGACTGAAGCCAGCCGCCCCATCCCCGCCGTCCATCTCAGATCGGACGGCCCCGTTTTAAATAGGCCGAGTCTAATCCTAGCCGTCCGCCCAAGATCCAACGGCCCAGAGCCGTTTCCCCCGCGCCCCGCCTCTCTGCCGCTGGGCCCCGCCTGTCAGCCCGCCCGCGCGCTCGCTCTGCCCGCCCGGTCCCGCCTGCCAGTCGCCCGCGCCCGCGCTGCCCGCTGGCCCCGCCTGTCAGTCGCCGCGCCCGCGCCCGCGCTGCCCGCCGGCCCCGCCTGTCAGCCACCCAGGCCGTCGCGCGCCCGCGCGCCCGCCCGCAGGATCTAATCCTGGCCGTCCGCCCGAGATCTAACGGCTGTAGGAGCCCGATACCCCTTTGCCCGCGCGTTTTCTTAAAGAACCCCTCTGTTTTCTGGAAATTGCGCCCGCCGTCCCTGGTTTCTCGCAGTTAGGTCCTCGGACCTTTTATTTAATTCAAAATAGGTCCTTAGGGTATATTTTTAACCCCTAAACTTGTAAAATTCATAACTTTGCCATATGAACTCCAAATTAGGTGCTTCAAATTGCAAAATGTTCATAATATTATTATCTATCTGTTTATGCAGTGTTTCCCTGCTGTTTCTATGTCCCAATTAATAGTTGATCATTAGGGTAAAATTGATGTTATGGGAACCCTATTTGAGATAAAAAAAGATAGTAGATTTTAATAAAAGTTGGAGCACTTAAGTTTATGGACTTAAACACCTAAGTTTAGGAACTTAAAACCAGATAATGATTTAATCCCACCACTGACTTAAACCTGATTAGTGGATAATGAATCACTTTGCATAGCCCTCTACCCCAGACCTAGAGAATACCAGAGTGCCTATCCCTTTTCTATTATGAACTTGTGATCTCTCTCTGCTGCATATGTTTGGTATATTGTTTTTGTTTGTCATTTCCCAAGTGCATAGTGTGAATGATTACTTTACGTAGACAACGAGCAGTCTGTGTTTCCCGAGGGAGTTGCAGAGGAAGTTCCGGATCAGCAGTTTGGTGAAGGCAAGTGTCCTCTGACCCATTATGTCCTATTCACTTATAATTCACTATCCCGCATTACTTACTTGAAACCTAAGGATTGACTAGCTTTACACTTTACTTTATCCTTGATGACCTCATGGGCTATTATGGTTAGCATTCTGCTATTGCCTTAACTTAATCAATGAACATGATGTGACTATTTATGATACTGTTATCCTGATGATGTTGATGATCTTGTGATACTCTAGGGGGCTCAGGCTGTTTCCTGAGTACCTCTCCGTAAGGACCTGTTCGTTGAGAGACCACCCGGGATAACAGCGCAACCATGAGGGTGAAATGGGGCGCCCTTAGCTAATTAATTAGAGGAACTAGAGGTGTAGTTGCTTCGCCGTCGTGCCGTCAATGGGGTCCAGGCACAGTGCTTGCTCTGCCGAGGCTGAGTGCCGAGGTTCTTTCGTTTTGCTTTTGTTAGTCACTCTCCTGCGGGGAGGAGTACTGTGTTTATCAAACTGGAGAAACCTAACGGGCAGCTATGATCTCTAGGGAATCTTTGTAAAGGCTACGTAGTGATACCATGCCGGACCACCTAGGTAGTGGTCAATGGGGATTAGCTCTCCCCGGGTAGAAAGGGAATCATGGCTCATGGGTAAAGTGTGCGACCTCTGCAGAGGGTAGTGAAACTGATATATCAGCCGTGCTCACGGTTAAGAGCAGCCTTGGGATCCTCTTTGATTAGAGATACAGATGGTTCGAGATACAAGGATTATGTTATGGTTTTGGTTCGAATATGATGATGTTGTTCCTCGATGAGGAAATGGTTCATGGGTTGGTTAATGCTAAAATCTGGCTTATACTAATGATAAATACCTGACCAACTAAAAGCAACTGCTTGAGCCTAACCCCACATAAAGCTAGTCCACTTCAGCCAAACGGGACATTTGCTGAGTACGTTGATGTGTACTCATCCTTGCTTTACCACAAAACACCAGGTTGTCCGCATTGTAATCACTGCTCAGGAGAAGGCGAAGCCATGGAAGGAGACTTCCAGGAGTTCCAAGACTACGACGAATTCTAGGTGTGGGTTGGCGGCAACCCCCAGTCAGCTGCCTGTGAAGGCCTCATCTTTACTGCGTTTCGCTAGCACTTTGATTTACCTGTTAAGTTGATGACTATGTGGATGTCTATGACTCTGTGATGTAATAAGTTAATACTCTTTTATGTTAATATTCGAGCATTGTGCGATGATGTTCATTTATGTAATCGCTGTGTACGTGAGTTCTGATCCTGGCACGTACATAGTTCGCATTCGGTTTGCCTTCCAAAACCGGGTGTGACATAAGTGGTATCAAAGCCGTGCTGACTGTAGGACCGCTGACCTAGAGTAGCACTGGTCGTACTAAGGACTATTGACCTTCCCCCTCACCTTGACCTCTGATGTTACTTCAAAAGTCGGTCATCTCGACCAACCCTATGTTTTACTATATATATATATACTATATTATACCTTGTTAAAATTTTTTTATCTTATTCTGTCTATGGTTTATTCACTTGTCATATTAGTTCTGCTCTTACTCTTATGCTTACGGTATTTTTGTAGATGGCTCGTCTTAGACACACTGCACGTAAGTCGGTGATTCCTTTCCTGCCGTCTCGACTTGCGGAGCATCCTCTACACCGCACCGTGTCCGGTCAGTCGAGTCACCTGGAGAGACTGCACCACCGCCTGCGTGAGGAGCAGGAACGCTGGCGCCAGCATAGAGAGCAGCAGGGCTCTTCCTCCCCATCCCAGCAAGAGGTGGAGTCCGTGAGGCCCCGTTCCTCTGTTGCCCAGCTGGAGGCGCCCCCTGCACCACCGCGGGACGCCTCGGCTGTTGGAGGAGCTACCAGAGGAAGTCTTGGAGGAGACCCCGACGACGACGACTCAGACCATAGCACGGAGTCTTCTGAGCCGCAGGAGGCGGAAGGATGGGTCGCCCGACCCATCACCCGTGACGCCGCCCACGGTTGTCACTTCCACGACGCACTCGACACCTTGCTGCGCCAGGCTTTCGACCGGCACACCTGGTCGATCGAGTATCGTTGTGTAGTCTACCAGCACAGCCGCGGGAGGTACCCGGACCGCTGGGAGGCTACCTGCCTAGTTCGCCGTCCGGAGGATGACCTCCGGGGTGCGGAGGCCGTTTCGGAGCACTATTCCATCTCCGAGAGGGACACTGCAGAGGCAGCTATGCAGGATGCAGCACGACGTGCACTCTCCCAGTACTGTTCTTTGTTCGGTGGGGTGGCCGACGGTCTTAACCTTCAGTACTACCCCCGCCGCCCTACTGGCAGCACAGAGAGTGTGGTTGTCTCACCTGTTGGTGAGGCTAACCCTAGGTTGAGCAGCACAGTCAACCTAGTCGCAGTGCTTAACACTGAGCTGGATCACTCTCTGGACGAGCTGAGCAGGGCTCGAACGGAGATTGCGGAGTTGCGTGCTGAGCTGGTAGAGCGCCATCACCAGGAGGGTGGTTCTCCCGCTCCTGTTGGGACTCAGCACCCATACCGCTCGCCGCCACGTGGTCACCACACTTATGGTTCCCCTGCCTGTAAGACCAGGATAGATCTGGATCCTTAGATCGTCAGTGTCGAAGTTTGTAATAATCCTTAAAACAGATGTCTCAGTCTTAGATAGTCAGTTTAGTTTGCTTATCAGTTGCTTCCAATTAGCTTAGTTTGCTTATCAGTTGCTTGCATGCTTGTTATGATGAACTTGTGCTGGATTCGAATCTTTGTAATGACTGTTGCCAACCTGTGGGTTTCCCCTGCAGTTTGGCCTAGCTATAATGATAATAAAGTCAGTTATTTAGTTGGGAAGCCATTTACTTCTACTTTCCTTCTTATCTGAGAAGCTGTGTTGAATCGTAATGAGGATCAGTGAAGCTCTTTGTTCACTCAGTGTCATGAAGAATTCTGTATTCTCTTTTCTTATGCTGGAGGGTTGTAAGATCAACGCTGATGTATGAATGTCTTCCACAGATGTCTGACAACAGGCGCCGATGCAACAGGCGTGCTTAGCAGGAGCAGCATGACCAGCAGGAGGAAGAACAGAGGCAGCCTCCCCCGCCACCCCCGATGACAGTGGAGCAGATGTTCTTGATGCAGACTCAGGCAGTGCAGGCCATTGGGCAGACTCTGGCAGCCATGCAGCAGGCTCAACAGCAACCCCAACCCCAGTTGCAAGTGCAGATGCCCCAGATGCCACGAGATAAGCGTGGTGAGTTCATGAGAGGGCACCCTCCTACCTTCGCCCATTCTGCCGACCCCATGGATGCAGAAGACTGGCTGCGCGCAGTGGAAAGAGAACTGCGCACCGCCCAATGTGACGACAGGGAGAAGGTTCTGTATGGTCCCCGTCAGCTAAGGGGAGCAGCCCAGTCCTGGTGGGAGTCCTACCTCGCCACACATGCTGACCCCGAAGCCATCACCTGGGAAGAATTCAGCGAGAGTTTCCGCAGGTACCATGTGCCGGAGGGACTGATGATCGTGAAGAAGGAGGAGTTTCTGGCTCTAAAGCAGGGACCCCTGTCTGTTAGTGAATACAGAGACAAGTTTCTGCAGCTATCTCGGTATGCACCTGAGGATGTCAACACTGATGCTAAAAGGCAGTACAGGTTCATGAGGGGTTTGGTGGATCCCCTGCATTACCAGCTGATGAATCACACCTTCCCCACATTCCAGCACCTGATCGATAGGGCAGTTATGACTGAGAAGAAGCGTAAGGATATGGAAGATCGGAAGCGCAAGATGAGTGGACCCCAGTCCGGAAGCATCAGCCGTCCACGTTTCTCAGGCAGTTCATCTCAGCAAGGCAGGCCTGGTCACCCACAAGGATATCAGAATCAGAACCAGCGTCCGCATCAGCAGCAGTTTCAGAGGCAGTATCAACAGCAGCAGCAGCAGTATCGTCAGCACAGCCAGCAAGGAGGTAATCAGTATCAGAAGCAGAACAACCAGGCACCTCGCCTTCCTGCCCCAGCAGCAAACCAGAGCAACCAAGCAGCCCCAGCGCAAGTAGGAGGCAGAGGATGCTTCCACTGTGGAGAACAAGGCCACTGGGCGATGCAGTGCCCGAAGAAGATGGCACAGCAGCAGACCAACCCCAATGCTCCAACAAGGCAAGGTGTACTGCAGCCGACAGCAGGCAATCGTAACCAAGCGTACAACCGTGGAAAGGTGAACCACTTGGAGGCCGAAGCGATCCAGGATGCACCAGATGTGGCAGTAGGTATGTTCTCAGTCGAATCTCATCCCACGAAAGTGCTATTTGATACTGGTGCAACTCATTCATTTGTCACTGCAACCTGGGTAGAATTGCATAACATCTCAGTAGAGGCAATGATGCCGCCCATGAGGATTAATTCGGTTGGTGGCAAGGTGCAAACAGATAAAATATGCTCAAATATAAGGGTGGAAATAAGGGGGATAGGATTCCCCAGTGACTTAATAGTAATAGACACCCCTGGGATAGATGTCATTCTAGGGATGAATTGGTTAATGAAGTATGAAGCGAATGTTAGCTGTGACAAGAGGACCCTAACATTGAAGTCCCCGTCAGGAGAAGAGGTAGTGGCCGAGCTAAGGATGCCTAAATCGGCGGAGGGTGTCTGTCACCAGATTTCAGTTGATGGTAAGGAGCCTAACCCGCTCAAGGCTATCAAGGTTGTGTCGGACTTTCCGGACGTATTTCCCGAGGAACTAACGGGCATGCCACCCGAGAGAAAGGTTGAGTTTGCCATAGAGCTTATCCCTGGTACCGCCCCCATTTCCAAAAGAGCCTACCGAGTGTCTGGACCAGAATTGGTGGAACTCAAGAAGCAGATAGATGAGATGTTAGAGAAGGGTTACATCAGACCAAGTACCTCGCCTTGGGCCGCTCCGGTGTTGTTTGTAGAGAAGAAAGATGGTACCAAAAGGATGTGCATAGACTACAGGGCCTTGAATGAAGTCACTGTCAAGAACAAGTACCCCCTGCCAAGGATAGAAGATTTGTTCGACCAGCTCAGAGGTGCCAGCGTATTCTCGAAGATAGATCTGAGGTCAGGCTACCATCAACTCAGAATCCGACCCTCGGACATACCGAAGACAGCATTCATCACCAAGTACGGGTTATATGAATTCACAGTTATGTCCTTTGGTTTGACAAATGCACCAGCCTTCTTTATGTACCTGATGAACAATGTGTTCATGGATTATCTGGATAAGTTTGTGGTAGTGTTTATCGATGATATTCTCATATACTCTCAAAGTGAGGAAGATCATGTAGAGCATTTGAAGATGGTATTGCAAAGACTTCGAGAGCATCAGTTGTATGCCAAGCTGAGTAAATGCGAGTTCTGGATTCATGAAGTCTTGTTTCTGGGTCACATCATAAATCAAGATGGGTTGGCAGTGGATCCAAAGAAAGTGGCAGATATCCTGAACTGGAAAGCACCAAAGGATGTTCGTGGGATCAAGAGCTTCATTGGAATGGCTGGGTATTACAGGCGATTCATCGAAGGCTTCTCAAAGATTGCTAGACCAATGACAGCGTTACTAGCGAAGAAAGTTGAGTTCAAGTGGACCCAAAAGTGTCAGGAAGCATTTGAAGAACTGAAAAATAGATTGACTACAGCTCCGGTGTTAGTCCTGCCTGATGTTCACAAGCCATTCTCAGTGTATTGCGATGCTTCTTACACCGGATTGGGATGTGTGCTAATGCAAGAAGGAAGAGTGGTAGCATATTCATCTCGACAGCTGAAGATTCATGAGAAAAATTATCCCACACATGACCTAGAGTTGGCAGCAGTAGTTCATGCTTTGAAGACCTGGAGACATTACCTGGATGGGCAGAAGTGCGACATCTACACAGATCATAAAAGTCTGAAGTACATATTCACCCAATCAGAGTTAAACATGAGACAGCGAAGATGGTTGGAATTGATCAAAGACTATGAGTTGGAGATACATTACCATCCAGGCAAAGCCAATGTGGTTGCAGATGCTCTGAGCAGGAAGAGTCAAGTCAATATGCTGGCCACGTACCCAATGCCATATGAGTTAGCCAAGGAGTTCGACAGACTGAGTCTCGGTTTCCTGAACAGTACGCAAGGAGTAACAGTGGAATTAGAGCCCACCCTAGAGCGGGAGATCAAAGAAGGGCAGAAGGATGATGAAAGCATCAACAAGATCCGGCAGCTAATCTTAGAAGGAAGAGGCAAAGACTTTCGAGAGGATGAAGAGGGAGTAATATGGTTCAAGGACCGATTGTGTGTCCCCGACCTCAAACCTATTCGGGAGCTGATCCTAAAGGAAGCTCATGAGACAGCCTACTCCATACACCCGGGAAGTGAAAAGATGTACCAGGATTTAAAGAAGAGGTTTTGGTGGTATGGCATGAAAAGAGAAATCGTAGAATATGTCGCCATCTGTGATAGCTGTCAAAGGACCAAAGCAGAGCATCAAAGGCCCGCCGGATTGTTACAGCCATTGCGGATTCCTCAGTGGAAGTGGGATGAGATCGGGATGGATTTTATAGTTGGCCTACCTCGTACCCGGGCCGGCTATGATTCCATCTGGGTGGTTGTGGACCGCTTAACAAAGGTGGCCCATTTCATACCTGTGAAGACCACATACACCGGAGCAACGTTAGCTGAGTTATACATGTCACGGATAGTCTGCCTTCATGGTGTACCGAAGAAGATAGTGTCAGATCGAGGAACGCAGTTCACCTCTCATTTTTGGCAGCAGCTACAAGAAGCTTTGGGCACCCATTTGAACTTCAGCTCGGCTTATCATCCGCAGACAGACGGTCAGACTGAAAGAACTAACCAGATCCTAGAAGATATGCTGAGAGCCTGTGCGTTGCAAGACAAGTCAGGATGGGACAAAAGGTTACCTTATGCAGAATTCTCCTATAACAATAGTTACCAGGCCAGCTTGAAGATGTCGCCGTTTCAGGCACTCTATGGACGGAGTTGTAGGACTCCGCTGCATTGGGACCAGCCTGGAGAGAGACAGGTGTTTGGCCCCGACATTCTGCTTGAAGCCGAAGAGAATATCAAAATGGTTCGGGAGAATCTGAAGATAGCCCAGTCAAGACAGCGAAGCTATGCGGACCGAAGGAGAAGGGAACTGAGTTTCGAAGTGGGGGATTTCGTCTATCTGAGGGTGTCACCTATCAGGGGAGTCAGAAGGTTCGGAGTTAAAGGCAAGTTAGCGCCCCGGTACGTTGGGCCATATCAGATTCAAGCAAAGCGTGGAGAAGTGGCTTATCAACTCGACCTACCAGAAAGTTTGTCAGCAGTGCACAATGTGTTCCACGTGTCACAATTGAAGAAGTGTCTGCGAGTACCAGAAGAACAGTTGCCAGTGGAGGGTTTGGAAGTCCAGGAGGATCTGACATACATAGAGAAGCCAACGCAGATTCTGGAGTTTGCAGACAGAGTCACCCGGAGGAATACCATCAGAATGTGCAAAGTCAGATGGGGTCACCACTCCGAGGAAGAAGCAACCTGGGAGCGAGAAGACGATCTGAAGGCCAAATACCCTGAACTCTTTGCTGACCAACCCTGAATCTCGGGGCGAGATTCTTTTAAGGGGGATAGGTTTGTAACACCCTGAATTTGGGGGTATAAAATTTCTTTGCTCATATTCACAAATTCAGGTGTTACTTCTTTTTTCTCATCCTTCCCCAATCTTCTCTTTCTCATTTCTATAGGAGAAAAGTGATTATTTTATTTATAATTATAGTCTATTAGCTCAAACTCCAAGGGAGTGTGAATTGTTGCATCATGTTGAACCCTGGATTTCACTTTTGTTTGGTGCATAATTCTCAAAAGGTCTAATTTGAATTTGTGGCTTATTTGAATTTGAATCAAATGGAGAAAATAAAAAGAAAAGAGAAAGCAAATTCCAGAATAAAAAGAAAAAGGAAAAGAGCCCAAACCCTCGCCCCCCTCGGCCTTTCGGCCCACCAGGCCCACCCCGCGCGCGCGCCCTTCCTCCCCTCTTCTCTCTCTGCGCCGCGGGCCCGGCCTGTCGGCGCGGCCGCCGTCTCCGCGCCCGCCTTCCTCTCTCTCTGCGCCGCGGGCCCCGCCCGTCAGGCAACCGTTCCCCGCGCCCGCGCCCGCCTCTATCTCTCTCTGTCCGCGGGCCCGGCCCGTCAGCCCCGCTTTCCTCGCGCCCGCGCTCGCTTTCTCCTCTCTCTCTGCGCCGCGGGCCCGAGCTGTCAGCTCTCTCGTCCTCGCGTAACCGCCGCCCGAACTGCGCGCGCCCGCCTTCTCCGCGCCCACGTCGCGCGTGGGGCTCGCCCCACCTCGCCCTTGGCCACTTGAGCCCCGAACCTCGCTCGCCATCTCCCCCTCCCTCATTTGCGCACCTGCAGGCCCCCTCTCTCGCCTCTCCCTCGCTGCGCGCACGCCAAAGCGCCATCGCCGCGAACCGCCGCCGTCCCGAGCTCGTTTCCCGGCCGCCGTTGGAGCTCCGCCGTGTCCATTGCCACGGTGAGCTTCGCCCCGACGTCCGCAACCCGGAACGCGCTCCAATTTCCCCTTTCCCTCCCTATTTCTCTCTGCCCGCGCTCACCCGCCGTCCGCCGTGCAGCCGCGGAGGCCCGCCACCGTCGTCCCGGGCCACCGTCGCGTCATCGCCGCCACCGAGGAGTCCCCGGAGTTCGCCTTGAGGTAAGGAACCTCCCATGCCCCCTCCCTTCCCCTCTTTTGCACTCTGTCGCGCTTAATTCCTCGTCGGAGTCGCTTACCGCCGCCGCCGAGCCGCTTCGCCGTGAACCGCCCTCCTCCGGTGCCCCTGCCCCGACCCAGACCCCACCAAAGAATTCCCCGTGCCCTCCCCAACCTTCCCGGCCACTCCGATCGCCCCAAGGACCCGCAGGGCCCCCGCGCCCCTCGTCTCCGGCGAGCTCCTCCGCCGCGGGGACGGGCGCCGCCGCCTCAGCTGGCTGGGGAAGGAGACTGAAGCCAGCCGCCCCATCCCCGCCGTCCATCTCAGATCGGACGGCCCCGTTTTAAATAGGCCGAGTCTAATCCTAGCCGTCCGCCCAAGATCCAACGGCCCAGAGCCGTTTCCCCCGCGCCCCGCCTCTCTGCCGCTGGGCCCCGCCTGTCAGCCCGCCCGCGCGCTCGCTCTGCCCGCCCGGTCCCGCCTGCCAGTCGCCCGCGCCCGCGCTGCCCGCTGGCCCCGCCTGTTAGTCGCCGCGCCCGCGCCCGCGCTGCCCGCCGGCCCCGCCTGTCAGCCACCCAGGCCGTCGCGCGCCCGCGCGCCCGCCCGCAGGATCTAATCCTGGCCGTCCGCCCGAGATCTAACGGCTGTAGGAGCCCGATACCCCTTCGCCCGCGCGTTTTCTTAAAGAACCCCTCTGTTTTCTGGAAATTGCGCCCGCCGTCCCTGGTTTCTCGCAGTTAGGTCCTCGGACCTTTTATTTAATTCAAAATAGGTCCTTAGGGTATATTTTTAACCCCTAAACTTGTAAAATTCATAACTTTGCCATATGAACTCCAAATTAGGTGCTTCAAATTGCAAAATGTTCATAATATTATTATCTATCTGTTTATGCAGTGTTTCCCTGCTGTTTCTATGTCCCAATTAATAGTTGATCATTAGGGTAAAATTGATGTTATGGGAACCCTATTTGAGATAAAAAAAAAGATAGTAGATTTTAATAAAAGTTGGAGCACTTAAGTTTATGGACTTAAACACCTAAGTTTAGGAACTTAAAACCAGATAATGATTTAATCCCACCACTGACTTAAACCTGATTAGTGGATAATGAATCACTTTGCATAGCCCTCTACCCCAGACCTAGAGAATACCAGAGTGCCTATCCCTTTTCTATTATGAACTTGTGATCTCTCTCTGCTGCATATGTTTGGTATATTGTTTTTGTTTGTCATTTCCCAAGTGCATAGTGTGAATGATTACTTTACGTAGACAACGAGCAGTCTGTGTTTCCCGAGGGAGTTGCAGAGGAAGTTCCGGATCAGCAGTTTGGTGAAGGCAAGTGTCCTCTGACCCATTATGTCCTATTCACTTATAATTCACTATCCCGCATTACTTACTTGAAACCTAAGGATTGACTAGCTTTACACTTTACTTTATCCTTGATGACCTCATGGGCTATTATGGTTAGCATTCTGCTATTGCCTTAACTTAATCAATGAACATGATGTGACTATTTATGATACTGTTATCCTGATGATGTTGATGATCTTGTGATACTCTAGGGGGCTCAGGCTGTTTCCTGAGTACCTCTCCGTAAGGACCTGTTCGTTGAGAGACCACCCGGGATAACAGCGCAACCATGAGGGTGAAATGGGGCGCCCTTAGCTAATTAATTAGAGGAACTAGAGGTGTAGTTGCTTCGCCGTCGTGCCGTCAATGGGGTCCAGGCACAGTGCTTGCTCTGCCGAGGCTGAGTGCCGAGGTTCTTTCGTTTTGCTTTTGTTAGTCACTCTCCTGCGGGGAGGAGTACTGTGTTTATCAAACTGGAGAAACCTAACGGGCAGCTATGATCTCTAGGGAATCTTTGTAAAGGCTACGTAGTGATACCCTGCCGGACCACCTAGGTAGTGGTCAATGGGGATTAGCTCTCCCCGGGCAGAAAGGGAATCATGGCTCATGGGTAAAGTGTGCGACCTCTGCAGAGGGTAGTGAAACTGATATATCAGCCGTGCTCACGGTTAAGAGCAGCCTTGGGATCCTCTTTGATTAGAGATACAGATGGTTCGAGATACAAGGATTATGTTATGGTTTTGGTTCGAATATGATGATGTTGTTCCTCGATGAGGAAATGGTTCATGGGTTGGTTAATGCTAAAATCTGGCTTATACTAATGATAAATACCTGACCAACTAAAAGCAACTGCTTGAGCCTAACCCCACATAAAGCTAGTCCACTTCAGCCAAACGGGACATTTGCTGAGTACGTTGATGTGTACTCATCCTTGCTTTACCACAAAACACCAGGTTGTCCGCATTGTAATCACTGCTCAGGAGAAGGCGAAGCCGTGGAAGGAGACTTCCAGGAGTTCCAAGACTACGACGAATTCTAGGTGTGGGTTGGCGGCAACCCCCAGTCAGCTGCCTGTGAAGGCCTCATCTTTACTGCGTTTCGCTAGCACTTTGATTTACTTGTTAAGTTGATGACTATGTGGATGTCTATGACTCTGTGATGTAATAAGTTAATACTCTTTTATGTTAATATTCGAGCATTGTGCGATGATGTTCATTTATGTAATCGCTGTGTACGTGAGTTCTGATCCTGGCACGTACATAGTTCGCATTCGGTTTGCCTTCCAAAACCGGGTGTGACAGTTGAGCCCGAGTCCGAGCCCTAGGTTGGGCGGAGCGGAGTTCGTCGTCTTCCGGGGCTGAGCCCGAGTCTGAGCCCTGGGGTCGGGCGAGGCAGAGTTCATCGTCTTCCAGGGCTGAGCCCGAGTCCGAGCCCTAGGGTCAGGCGGAGCGGAGTTCGCCGTCTTCCAGGGCTGTGCCCGAGTCCGAGCCCTGGGGTCGAGCAAGGCGGAGTTTCCTATGACACCCGAGGCCGGCCTTGGCTGCTGTCAGCCTCACTCTGTCGGGTGGCTCAGCAGTCGGAGCGGCGCAAGCGGCGCTGTCCTCTTGTCAGACCGGTCAGTAGAGCGGCGAAGTGACTGCGGTCATTTCGACTCTGTTGACTGGAGGGCGTGCGTCAGGATAAAGGTGTTAGGCCACCTTTGCATTAAACGTCCCTGCGATTTGGTCGGTCGGCGTGGCGGCGTGGCCAAGGTTGCTTCTTGGTGAAGACTGGGCCTCGGGCGAGCTGACAGTGTGCCCGTCGCTGGAGGGGGGTTCTCGGGCGAGACGTAGGTTCTCCGGGGTCGGCTTCCCTTGCCCGAGGCTGGGCTCGGGCGAGGCACGATTGTGTCCCTTGGATGGACCGATCCTTGATTTAATCGCACTCATCAGGCCTTTGCAGCTTTGTGCTGATGGGGGTTACCAGCTGAGATTTAGGGGCCTTGAGGGTACCCCTAGTTATGGTCCCCGACAATGGTGATACAAATTGCATTTGCACTTTGTTGTCTCGTTAAAAACCTCATGTGAGAAACTTTAAGAAAACTCACCAAGGGAAAAAGAGTACAACTGTTGTCATCGGGACAGATTTTGATCCTCTAGGATCTAGATTCTATCGAAACTTCTACAAGGGCTAACTTTAGAAATGTGCTCCCCTGATCCTTACAAAACCGTATCAATAAGGCAAAACATCTTCTTCTAGAAGTATATGCACATAAAGGTTTAACAAATGGATTGCATATCCTTGCAAGGACTATTTCAGGAACTTTACCTCTACTCACTTCTAGGATATACGAGGTAAGTGCACGTATCAACATAAATAAGCCACTTTGACTGATGGTGTTCGATCGACTGGATCTATATATTTGATAGAAAGTTCCATAAATGTTCACATATTGATCATCAAGCTCACGCCTTCAGGGTATAGAATATGACATTTATTGTCTTACGATTGTGATCAATATAAGCATTTGCTCCCCCTGACGATGACATCTGTCGAAGTCGTTATCCCTCATAACTTAAGCATATTCTTTAAGATATATGTCTCATTGTTCATCTGGAATAACGAGAATAGATAAGGTTGGGGTGCTACCATTTTCTATCTTACACCACAATTTATACATAGTTGTGCAAAGCAAATATTATGTCCTTCAATAGGACTTAGGGGATAATATAGTTACAATAGTACATATTCTAAATATGACACATCGCTCGAGGCGTTCATCCATTGCAACATCTATCATGGTGTAACAAAAGTCCATCAAAGATCGTAATCCATCAGGGATTTTTCATCGATCAGATACATCGTTATAGTCTGTCATTCTGGCACAATGGGGATATTTTGCCAGTAACACCTAAACCTTATAGGTTTCTGCCATCAGAGCTTTAGAGGATACCATAATTCCACATCTAGTGGAATTTACCATGAGTAAAACTCATGGAATGCACATGTGCTTATTCGGTGAACTTCAAGTCCTTTGGTACCTCATCTTATTCTTTTTTGGGTCTGTATGGGTCTTTATCCCTTTATAGGGATTATCAAACTTTGGTGTTTAACACAGACTTTATTTCTTCTGAAAAGGTTCCATTAAGGAACTATAATCTCATCTAGGAGATATTCTTTCTACATAAGAGAGTGTTCATTCGTCAGGAATGTATTATTCGGTATGAGATTTATATGTTGCATATTTATAATTCAAGAATATGAGTCCTCCTTGGATCTCATGATAGATCTTCTGAATCCTATTAACTGCATAGTTTAATTCATGCCATTTGCCAGATTATATCATATAGCGGAACAGTGTTTATTCAACACATATGTGGGATGGGTCTCTCACAAGACCACTTGAACCATCGCATTCACCACATATTATTTCAATAGTGCCCATAATGTCCGAACTTCAAGCTCACGACTTTCACTTTGTGATTTTTGGTTCAGCCTCGATTGTATTTTTCAATGACCCGATAAGAGAGCTTCAAGCACTCGTGCCTAGGACTTTGTTTTGGATCCGTTTGCAATCTAGAGAGGCAAGATAGATGTCGACACATTTGTCTCCCACATTTAATAATGATCTTCGTCATTTCCCAAAAACAAAAGATTCATTATTATGCATTCCTAGCATAATGATATTGCGCACATTGCTAGAAATTTCATCATCAAGATGAACCTCTTCGTGAGGCAATCACCAGTAGGGCGAGTTCATCGAAGGAGAGTTATTACAGACCACGTGAATCTGCAATCAGAACATATGCTTTGACTAAGACCAATGGATCATATTCTCAGGCGTCCCCGAGAATAGATCAAATGCCAATAAGTCAAATGTGAATATGATATTAATCCCGGGTATATCCACATCTACATCAGGTAGAAGCATTCAAACCAATATGGTTACTGAAAGGGAATTAGGCTTCCACCTCTTTCCTAATTGATTTTGGTGGTTGAATTGCCCAACACAAATAATTGGACTAACTAGTTTGCTCTAGTCTATAATTTCTACAGGTGCCAAAGGTTCACAATAGGCCAATAAAAAGACCAAGAAAAGGGTTCAAACAAAGAGAGCAAGGGACAACCGAAGGCTGCCCTGGTCTGGCGCACCGGACTGTCCGGTGTGCCACCGGACAGTGTCGGGTGCACCAGGGAACTTCAAGCTGAACTCTTCACCTTCGGGAAATCTCAGAGGCGCTTCGCTATAATTCACCGGACTGTCCGGTGCACCACCGGACAGTGTCCGGTGCCCCAGGGGAGAGCGACTCTAAACTCGCCAGCTTCGGGAATCTGGTCCGCTAAAATTCACCGGACTGTCCGGTGAGTCACCGGACAGTGTCCGGTGCACACCGGACTATCCGGTGTGACTGCGGAGCAACGACTACTTCGCGCACAACAGTCGACTGCAACGCATTAAATGCGCGCCTGCGCGCGCAGAGGAGCAGAGCACACACGGGTGGCACACCGGACAGCCAGGCGGGCCCACAGGTCAGAGCTGCAACGGTCGAACCCCAACGGTCTGCTGACGTGGCTGGCGCACCGGACAGTGTCCGGTGGCGCACCGGACTGTCCGGTGCGCCCGTCGACTGCAGCCTCCACCAACGGTCAAGTTTGGTGGTTGGGGCTATAAATACCCCAACCACCCCCACATTCAAGTTATCCAAGTTTTCCACCTTCCAACTACTTACAAGAGCTCTAGCATTCAATTCTAGACACACCAAAGAGATCAAATCCTCTCTCAATTCCGCTCAAAGCTTTAGTGATTAGAGAGAGTGATTGTTGTGTTCATTTGAGCTCTTGCGCTTGGATTGCTTCTTTTTCTCATTCTTTCTTGCGATCAGCTCAATTGTAATCAAGGCAAGAGACACCAATTGTGTGGTGGTCCTTACGGGGAAGTTTGGTTCCCATTTGATTGAGAAGAGAAGCTCACTCGGTCCGAGGGACCGTTTGAGAGAGGGAAAGGGTTGAAAGAGAACCAGTCTTTGTGACCACCTCAACGGGGAGTAGGTTTGAGAGAACCGAACCTCGGTAAAACAAATCCTTGTGTCTCACTTCTTTACTCGCTTGCGATTTGTTTTTACGCCCTCTCTCGGACTCGCATTATATTTCTAACGCTAACTCGGCTTGTAGTTGTGATTAACTTTGTAAATTTCAGTTTTGCCCTATTCACCCCCCCTCTAGGCGACTTTCAATTGGTATCAGAGCCCGGTGCTTCATTAGAGCCTAACCGCTCGAAGTGATGTCGGGAGATCACGCCAAGAGGGAGATGGAGACCGACGACAAGCCCACTACAAGCCACGGGAAGGCTTCATCGGAAGAGTCCCGCAACAAGGGGAAGGGGAAGGAGAAGAAATCCTCTTCCCACAAGTCGCATCGGAGTGGCGACAAGAAAAAGAAGATGAGGAAGGTAGTCTACTATGAGACCGATTCTTCATCGCCTTCCACCTCCGGCTCCGACGCGCTATCCATTACTTCTAAGCGCCATGAGCGCAAGAAGTATAGTAAGATTCCCCTACGCTACCCCCGTATTTCAAAGCGTACTCCTTTACTCTCCGTTCCATTAGGCAAACCACCGGTTTTTGACGGTGAAGATTATAATATGTGGAGTGACAAAATGAGGCATCATCTAACCTCACTCCACACAAGCATTTGGAATGTTGTTGAGTTTGGTGTACAGGTACCATCCGTAGGGGATGAAGACTACGACTCCGACGAAGTGGCCCAAATCCACCACTTCAACTCCCAAGCCACCACTATACTCCTTGCCTCTCTAAGTCGAGAGGAGTATAATAAGGTGCAAGGGTTAAAGAGTGCGAAGGAAATTTGGTACGTACTCAAGACCGCGCACGAAGGAGACGAGGTGACCAAAATCACCAAGCGGGAGACGATCGAGAGGGAGCTCGGTCGGTTCCGACTCAACCAAGGAGAGGACCCTCAAGCCATGTACAATCGCTTGAAGACCTTGGTGAACCAAGTGCGCAACCTCGGGAGCACCAAATGGGATGACCACGAGATGGTCAAGGTTATTCTGAGATCCCTCGTTTTTCTTAACCCTACGCAAGTTCAATTAATTCGAGGAAATCCTAGATATACCCAAATGACTCCCGAGGAAGTAATAGGTAATTTTGTGAGCTTTGAGTTGATGATCAAAGGCTCAAAGAAGATCATCGAGCTAGATGGCCCCTCCACGCCCAAAGCACAACCGATTGCATTCAAGGCGATGGAAGAGAGAAAGGTGGAGTCTACATCAAGTAGACAACCCATCGACGCCTCCAAGCTCGACAACGAGGAAATGGTGCTCATCATCAAGAGTTTCCGCCAAATCCTCAAGCAAAGGAGGGGGAAAGACTACAAGTCCTGCTCCAAGAAAGTTTGCTACAAATGTGGTAAGCTCGGTCATTTCATTGCTAAATGTCCATTATCTAGTGATAGTGACAGGGGCGACGACAAGAAGGGGAGAAGAAAGGAGAAGAAGAGGTACTACAAGAAGAAGGGCGGCGATGCCCATGTGTGCCGCGAGTGGGACTCCGACGAGAGCTCCACCGACTCCTCCTCCGACGAGGACGCCGCCAACATCGCCGTCACCAAGGGACTTCTCTTCCCCAACGTCGGCCACAAGTGCCTCATGGCAAAGGACGGCAAAAAGAAGAAGGTTAAATCCAAATCCTCCACTAAATATGAATCCTCTAGTGATGATAATGCTAGTGATGAGGAGGATAATTTGCGTACCCTTTTTGCCAACCTAAACATGCAACAAAAAGAAAAATTAAATGAATTAATTAGTGCCATCCATGAAAAGGATGAACTCTTGGACACCCAAGAGGACTTCCTAATCAAGGAAAACAAAAGGCATGTTAAGGTTAAAAATTCTTACGCTCTAGAAGTTGAAAAATGTGAAAAATTAACTAGTGAGCTAAGCACATCACATGATTTAATTGCCAACCTTAGAAATGAGAATGCTAGATTAATTGCTAAGGTTGATTCAAATGAATGTGATGATTTAATTTCCAATCTTAGAGATGATAATGCTAATTTGCTTGCTAAGATTGAAAAATTGAATGATTCTCTTGCTAGCCTTAGAAATGAAAATGAAAAATTGATTGCTAAGGCTAAAGATTTTGATGTTTGCAATGTTACTATTTCAAACCTTAGAAGTGAAAATGATATATTACATGCTAAGGTTGTAGAATTAAAATCTTGCAAACCCTCTACATCTACCGTTGAGCATACTTCCATTTGTACTAGATGCAGAGACATTAATGTTGATGCTATCCATGACCATCTAGCTTTAATTAAGAGACAAAATGATCATATAGCCAAATTAGATGCTAAAATTGCCGAGCATGACTTAGAAAATGAAAAATTTAAATTTGCTAGAAGCATGCTCTATAGAGGGAGACGCCCTGGCATCAAGGATGGCATTGGCTTCCAAAAGGGGGGACAATGTCAAAATTAATGCCCCTCCTAAAAGATTGTCTAATTTTGTTAAGGGCAAGGCTCCCATGCCTCAGGATAACGAGGGTTACATTTTGTACCCTGCCGGTTATCCTGAGAGCAAAATTAGGAGAATTCACTCTAGGAAGTCTCACTCTGGCCCTAATCATGCTTTTATGTATAAGCGTGAGACATCTAGCTCTAGGCAATCAACCCGTGCTAAATTGCCTAGAAAGAAAACTCCTATTGCATCACATGATCATAACATTTCATTTAAAACTCTTGATGCATCTTATGTTTTAACTAACAAATCCGGCAAGGTAGTTGCCAAATATGTTGGGGGCAAGCACAAGGGGTCAAAGCCTTGTGTTTGGGTACCCAAAGTTCTTGTATCTAATGTCAAAGGACCCAAAACCATTTCGGTACCTAAAATCAAGAACTAAACTTGTTTTGTAGGTTTATGCATCCGGGGGCTCAAGTTGGATCATCGATAGCGGGTGCACAAACCATATGACTGGGGAGAAGAAGATGTTCTCCTCCTACGAGAAAAACCAAGATCCCCAACAAGCTATCACATTCGGGGATGGAAACCAAGGTTTGGTCAAAGGTTTGGGTAAAATTGCTATTTCACCTGACCATTTCATTTCCAATGTTTTTCTTGTAGATTCTTTAGATTATAACTTGCTTTCCGTTTCCCAATTATGTCAAATGGGCTACAATTGTCTATTTACTGATGTAGGTGTCACTGTCTTTAGAAGGAGTGATGATTCAATAGCATTTAAGGGAGTGTTAGAGGGTCAGCTATACTTGGTAGATTTTGATAGAACTGAACTCGACACTTGCTTAATTGCTAAGACTAACATGGGTTGGCTCTGGCACCGCCGACTAGCCCATGTTGGAATGAAGAATCTTCATAAGCTTATAAAGGGAGAGCACATTTTAGGATTAACAAATGTTCATTTTGAGAAAGACAGGATTTGTAGCGCATGCCAAGCAGGGAAGCAAGTTGGTGTTCATCATCCGCATAAGAACATCATGACGACTGACAGGCCACTGGAGCTCCTACACATGGATCTATTCGGCCCGATTGCTTACATAAGCATCGGCGGGAGTAAGTACTGTCTAGTTATTGTGGATGATTATTCTTGCTTCACTTGGGTATTCTTTTTGCAGGAAAAATCTCAAACCCAAGAGACCTTAAAGGGATTCTTGAGACGGGCTCAAAATGAGTTCGGCTTAAGGATCAAGAAAATTAGAAGCGACAACGGGAGGGAGTTCAAGAACTCTCAAATTGAAGGCTTCCTTGAGGAGGAGGGCATCAAGCATGAGTTCTCTTCTCCCTACACCCCACAACAAAATGGTGTAGTGGAGAGGAAGAATAGAACTCTATTGGACATGACAAGAACCATGCTTGATGAGTACAAGACTTCGGATCGATTTTGGGCCGAGGCGGTCAACACCGCTTGCTACGCCATCAACCGGTTATATCTACACCGAATCCTCAAGAAGACATCATACGAACTCCTAACCGGTAAAAAGCCCAATATTTCATATTTTAGAGTCTTTGGTAGCAAATGCTTTATTCTTGTTAAAAGAGGTAGAAAATCTAAATTTGCTCCTAAGACTGTAGAAGGCTTTTTACTAGGATATGATTCAAACACAAGGGCATATAGAGTCTTTAACAAGTCCTCTGGACAAGTTGAAGTTTCTTGTGACGTTGTGTTTGATGAGACTAACGGCTCTTAAGTAGAGCAAGTTGATCTTGATGAGATAGGTGAAGAAGAGGCTCCGTGTATCGCGCTAAGGAACATGTCCATTGGGGATGTGTGTCCTAAGGAATCCGAAGAGCCTCCAAATGAACAAGATCAACCATCCTCCTCCATGCAAGCATCTCCACCAATCCAAGATGAGGATGAGGCTCAAGATGATGAAGAGGAAGATCAAGAAGAAGAGCCACCTCAAGAAGATGGCAACAATCAAGGGGGAGATGCAAATGATCAAGACAAGGAGGATGAGCAAGTTGCAAGACCGCCATGCCCAAGAGTCCACCAAGCAATCCAATGAGATCACCCCGTCGACACCATCCTCGGCGACATTCATAAGGGGGTAACCACTAGATCTCGTGTTGCACATTTTTGTGAGCATTACTCTTTTGTTTCCTCTATTGAGCCACACAGGGTAGAGGAAGCACTTCAAGATTCAGATTGGGTGGTGGCAATGCAAGAGGAGCTCAACAACTTCGCTAGGAACGAGGTATGGCATTTAGTTCCACGTCCTAACCAAAATGTTGTAGGAACCAAGTGGGTCTTCCGCAACAAACAAGACGAGCATGGTGTGGTGACTAGGAACAAAGCCCGACTTGTGGCCAAGGGATATTCACAAGTCGAAGGTTTGGATTTCGGTGAAACCTATGCACCCGTAGCTAGGCTTGAGTCCATTCGTATATTATTAGCCTATGCTACTTACCATGGCTTCAAGCTTTACCAAATGGACGTGAAGAGTGCCTTCCTCAATGGACCAATCAAGGAAGAGGTCTATGTTGAGCAACCTCCCGGCTTTGAAGACAGTGAGTACCCTAACCATGTCTATAGGCTCTCTAAGGCGCTTTATGGGCTCAAGCAAGCCCCAAGAGCATGGTATGAATGCCTAAGAGATTTTCTTATTGCTAATGGCTTCAAAGTCGGAAAGGTCGATCCTACTCTATTCACTAAAACTCTTGACAATGATTTGTTTGTATGCCAAATTTGTGTTGATGATATTATATTTGGATCTACTAACGAATCTACATGTGAAGAATTTAGTAGGATCATGACACAGAAATTCGAGATGTCAATGATGGGGGAGTTGAAATATTTCTTAGGATTTTAAGTAAAGCAACTCCAAGAGGGCACCTTCATTAGCCAAACGAAGTATACTCAAGACATTCTAAACAAGTTTGGTATGAAGGATGCCAAGCCCATCAAGACACCCATGGGAACCAATGGGCATCTCGACCTCGACACGGAAGGTAAATCCGTAGATCAAAAGGTATACCGGTCGATGATAGGTTCATTACTCTATTTATGTGCATCTCGACCGGACATTATGCTTTCCGTATGCATGTGTGCAAGATTCCAAGCCGACCCTAAGGAAGCTCACCTTATGGCCGTAAAACGAATCTTGAGATATTTGGCTTATACTCCTAAGTTTGGGCTTTGGTATCCTAGGGGATCCACATTTGATTTAATTGGTTATTCGGATGCCGATTGGGTAGGGTGTAAAATTAATAGAAAGAGCACATCGGGGACTTGCCAGTTCTTGGGAAGATCCTTGGTGTCTTAGGCTTCAAAGAAGCAAAATTCTGTGGCTCTTTCAACCGCCGAAGCCGAGTACATTACCGCTGGCCATTGTTGCGCGCAACTACTTTGGATGAGGCAAACCCTTAGGGACTATGGTTACAAATTAACCAAAGTTCATCTTCTATGTGATAATGAGAGTGCAATCCGCATGGCGGATAATCCCGTTGAGCATAGCCGCACTAAACACATAGCCATTCGGTATCACTTCTTAAGGGATCACCAACAAAAGGGAGATATCGAGATTGCATACATTAATACTAAGGATCAATTAGCCGATATCTTTACCAAGCCATTAGATGAACAAACATTTACCAGACTTAGGCATGAGCTAAATATTCTTGATTCTAGGAATTTTTATTAATGTCTTGCATACATAGCTCATATTTATACCTTTGATCATCTCTTTCATGTGCTATGACTAATGTGTTTCTTCAAGACCATTTCATGCTAAGTCATAGATTGAAAGGGAAAAGGAGTCTTCGGCGAAGACAAGGCTTCCACTTCACTCCATCACTCATCCTTCGCCGTCGCTCCGAGCATCTCTCTGTCTTTTGGTATAATCTTCACTCATATTATTTGTTTACCAAAGGGGGAGAAAGTAGTTCATACAAAGGGCTTATATTTCACTCAAACATCCGTTTTTGGCGATTCATGCTGTCGGGGACCATAATTAGGGGTACCCTCAAGGCTCCTAATTCTCAGCTGGTAACCCCCATCATCATAAAGCTGCAAAGGCCTGATGGGTGCGATCAAGTCAGGGATCAGTCCATTCGAGGGGCTCGATCACGCCTCGCCCGAGCCTAGCCTCGGACAAGGGCAGCCGACCCCAGAGGATCTCCGCCTCGCCCGAGGCCCCC
Source organism: Zea luxurians (assembly GCA_029449295.1). Lineage (NCBI taxonomy): Eukaryota > Viridiplantae > Streptophyta > Magnoliopsida > Poales > Poaceae > Zea > Zea luxurians. The sequence goes on along the minus strand of JAOPSE010000008.1, from coordinate 39,255,240 downwards.
CCCTCCAGCGGCGAACACGTTCCCGGCTCGCCCAAGGCCCTGTCTTCGCCAAGAAGCAACCCCGACCAAATCGCAGGAGCATTTAATGCAAAGGTGGCCTGACACCTTTATCCTGACGCGCGCCCCTTAGCTGACAAAGCCGAAGTGACTGCCGTCACTTCGCCGCTCCACTGACCGGTCTGTCAGAAAGACAGCGCCGCCTGCGCCGCTCCGACTGCGGTGCCACTTGACGGAGTGAGGCTGACAGGCAGTCAGGCCCGGCACGCACCATAGGAAACTCCGCTCCACCCGACCCAGGGCTCGGACTCGGGCTAAGCCCCGGAAGACGACTAACTCCGCTCCGCCCGACCCAGGGCTCGGACTCGGGCTAAGCCCCGGAAGACGACGAACTCTGCTTCGCCCGACCCTAGGACTCCAATTCCGCCCTGGCCTCAGCCAACGGCCTCCGCCTCGCCCGACCTAGGGGCTCGGACTCGGCCTCGGCCATGGAAGACGGGCTCGACCTCAACCTCGGAGGAGCCTCCACATCGCCCAACCTAGGGCGCGGACCGGCCACGTCAACAGAAGGCGCCATCATTATCCTACTCCAGGCTGACTCAGGCTACGGGGAACAAGACCGGCGTCCCATCTGGCTCACTCCGCAGATAGGCGATGATGACGCCCCGCACGCTCCCTGACGATGGCGGCTCTCGGCCCCCTTACAGAAGCAAGAGGACGTCAGCAAGGACTCGACGGCCCCGACAGCTGTCCCTCCGCCAGGCTCCAGCGCTCCTCCGACGGCCACGGCATCACACAAACCGGGCGCCAAAATCTCTCCGGCCGCCACGATGGCGTGTACTTAGGGCACTAGCTCTCCTCCGCTAGACACGTAGCACTCTGCTACACCCCCCATTGTACACCTGGATCCTCTCCTTACGCCTATAAAAGGAAGGACCAGGGCCCTCTTAGAGAGGGTTGGCCGCGCGGGGACGAGGACGAGACGGGCGCTCGCGTGAGGCCACTCGCTCCTTCCCCCGTGTGGACGCTTGTAACCCCCTACTGCAAGCGCACCCGACCTGGGCGCGGGACGAACACGAAGGCCGTGGGATTTCCACCTCTCTCACGCCCATCTCCGGCCACCTCACTTCCCCCCTTCGCGCTCGGCCTCGCGTCGACCCATCTGGGCTAGGGCACGCAGCGACACTTCACTCGTCGGCTCAGGGACCCCCCGGTCTCGAAACGCCGACAGTTGGCGCGCCAGGTAGGGGTCTACTGCGTGTTGACGAACAGCTTCCCGTCAAGCTCCAGATGGGTAGTCTCCAGCAACCTCTCCGGCCCGGGACGGTGCTCCGTTTCGGGAGCCTTGAGTTCATGTCCCTCGACGGCAGCTACGACATGATACTCTTTCCACCGCCGGGCGACAGCGACAGTGGCGGCCGACAGTCCGCCCGCCGGCGGCGGGATCGACGACATCTTCCCCGCGTGGTGGAAGAACAACCTTCGAGCTCGCCCCGTCCTCTTCCCCGTTGACGGAGGAGGAGGAGGCGGGGCAACCAAGGCCAAGCAGGAGGCGGCGCCTCATCGACTGTCGAGCGAGTCGACAACGCCAGCACTCCAACAGGGGGCGCGCCGGGCATCGGCCTCGCGCTTGAGACGAAGACGAGCGCTGTCCCCCCGCGACACGTCAATCCCGAGCAAACGGACGACGCCAACACGCTCGCGAAAGGCTTGCTGGGTGTCGCCCTCGTACCTGAGACGACGGTGCAGTCAGCCCCCGACGTGACCTCATCGCCGCCCGTCGACCAAGAGGTACCGACCGATTCCCATCCCACGCCTCTCGGATTTAGCCTCGACCCGCCTAGCGGCTCCGCTTTGGCGGACGCCCTCGTAGAGGCAAAACTGAACCCTCTGGGGTTTCGTATGCGGTCACCTTGGGACCGGCTGACGGACGTCTCGACCTACGGGCCCTCTGGGTCCGAGGAAGACGACGAGCCCAGCGTCTGTTGGGATTTCTCCGGACTTGGCAACCCCAGTGCCATGCGGGGCTTCATGACCGCATGCGACTGCTGCCTTTTCGACTGTTCCGACGGTAGTCGTAGCCTCGACGACGAGGACTGCGGCCCGAGCCGCGAATGTTTCCATGTCGATCTATGGGGTCCCTCCGAAGGCAACCATCTCGGCATGCCGGAGGACGGTGATCTCCCTAGGCCGGTGCCTCGCGTCGACATCCCGCGGGAGCTAGCTGTGGTCCCCGTTCTGGTGGGGGGTCATGACCCACAACTCGAGCAAATCCGCGGGGTGCAGGCCAGGCTCGACGAGGGAGCAGGAGCGCTCGAGCCAATCCGCCGGGACGTCGGGCAGGCATGGGCGGGCCAACCTCCGGCCGGAGAAATGCGTCATCTACCCCAGGGCTTCCAGCACCGCATCGCCGACGATGTCAAGGTCAGGCCGCCACCCGCATCCAGTTGGGTCGGCCAGAACCTGGCTGCAGCAGCAATGCTCCTCCGCGCGATGCCGGAGCCATCAACCACCGAGGGGCGGCGAATCCAGGGAGAGCTCAAAGATCTCCTGGAAGGCGCCGCGGTCCGGCGGGCTGAGAGCTCCGCCTCCCGAAGGTAGGGGTACCCCTCGGAACATCATGCCGCGACTTCTCGATTCATGCGGGAAGCCTCGATCTACACCGGGCGCACGTGCAACACAGCGCCATGCGGCCCCGGGTCGCCTCGGCGACGAGCACCATCACCGCGATCGTCGGGCCCACCTCGACGAGAGGGTGCGCCGAGGCTACCACCCCAGGCATGGGGGACGCTACGACAGCGGGGAGGATCGGAGTCCCTCGCCCGAACCACCCGGTCCGCAGGCCTTCAGCCGGGCCATACGACGGGCGCCGTTCCCGACCCGGTTCCGACCCCCGACTACTATCACAAAGTACTCGGGGGAGACGAGATCGAAACTGTGGCTCGTGGACTACCGTCTGGCCTGCCAACTGGGTGGAACGGACGATGACAACCTCATCATCCGCAACCTCCCCCTGTTCCTCTCCGACACCGCTCACGCCTGGTTGGAGCACCTGCCTCCGGGGTAGATCTCCAACTGGGACGACCTAGTCCAAGCTTTCGCCGGCAATTTCCAGGGCACGTACGTGCGCCCCGGGAATTCCTGGGACCTCCGAAGCTGCCGACAGCAGCCGGGAGAGTCTCTCCGGGACTACATCCGGCGATTCTCGAAGCAGCGCACCGAGCTGCCCAACATCACCGACTCGGATGTCATCGGCGCGTTCCTCGCCGGCACCACCTGCCGTGACCTGGTGAGCAAGCTGGGTCGCAAGACCCCCACCAGGGCGAGCGAGCTGATGGACATCGCCACCAAGTTCGCCTCCGGCCAGGAGGCGGTCGAGGCCATCTTCCAGAAAGACAAGCAGCCCTAGGGCCGCCCATCGGAAGATGCCCCTGAGGCGTCAGCTCAGCGCGGCGCCAGGAAGAAGGGCAAGAAGAAGTCGCAAGCGAAACGCGACGCCGCCGACGCGGACCTTGTCGCCGCCGCCGAGCACAAGAACCCTCGGAAGCCCCCCGGAGGTCCCAACCTCTTCGACAAGATGCTCAAGGAGCCGTGCCCCTATCACCAGGGGCCCGTCAAGCACACCCTTGAGGAGTGCGTCATGCTTCGGCGCCACTTCCACAGGGCCGGGCCACCCGCAGAGGGTGGCAGGGCCCGCGACGACGACAAGAAGGAAGATCACTAGGCAGGAGATGTCACACCCGGGTTTTAGGGGCACCAAGACCCGGGCGCGAACATAAACACCAGGTATGCTGGGACCAAGTCTCACACATATGATGTATAGTGGCACAGGATCGAATGTCACATCTTTATATATAACAGGAGTTCTATACAAAATAAATAATTACATTATAAGGAGACAACGGTCCAGCAACCCAAAGTTGACTGGGAGACGACGACCTAGACCTCTCACGAACTCATCGCAGCATCCTCCAAGCGCCTCATCCTGCGGTACCTGTTCTTGACCTGTGGGGTGTGTGAGACAGCAAGAGTGAGCTCACATACGTTCATCGCTCAACAAGTTGTGGGGAATAATGTGCATGAACTCGCCAAAGGTGGGAGCTCACGTGGAGTGTAAGGCTTACCAAAGAAGATGGTTAGAGCTGAGCATTGCTTTTAAAGTTGGTCAAAATTTTATTAGCAGTTACTAAGTATAAGTAAATACCAACCCAGTTAAATAGTAAAACAAAAGTAACAACTTCACCTGCGATGCAATGCATATGACAAATTGAGTTTAAGTTCCATAATTTAATCATGTGAGGGTCCGAGACGCTCATGACCGTGAGCACGGCTAGTATACCAGTTTTACACTCTGCAGAGGTTGCGCATCTTTACCCACAAGTCGTGTATCCCATGTCGCCAGGGTTTGCAAGGCCCTTAGACACTACCGAGGTGAATGGCTAGGGATCCACTACGAGGCCTTTACAAAGTTCCACTAGCTTCCGAAAACCCGCTACAGTTTATAGGAAGTTCCAATGCAGGAATCCCTTGCAGGACCGCCATCGCAGCAAAATCCTCCCGAGGGCCTCCCTACACTGACCACTCCCCTACTGCCCTTGCCCCTTTCGGGTAAGGTAGTCTTCCACTAGCTTTCCTAATTAATCAGCCAAGGGGTCCCATTCCTCCCTTGTGGTAGCACTGTTTTCCCGGGTGGTCGCTCCATGTTCCAATTAACATAATGATCTTATCATGAACAGTAATAATAAACATATAATAAAAGTGTGATCATGAATAATATACCTTCATACCCAAAACCACATAAAGCACTAGCAAGTACTACCCAAAAAGTTCAGTGGTAAACAAGGTATAAAGATAGACAAACTAGGGTAACCTATTGGGTCCCATCAAAATTAACCTATGCAGATCATTATGATTAATTAGAACATGAGTGGGTAAAAAGAAGTGATCAAGGGCACAACTTGCCTGGGCCTTGAGAATCCAGGTACCAGGATGATCTTCAGGTGACACGTGACCTCACTGCTAGTCGTAGCAATACAAACAAACATTGTATAGGCAAAATTAACATTACACCAAACATAAGTACAAACTGAATAATAATAATCTACGCGTTGCTACGAGATCGTAGGAACAAGAATCACTAAATTTGGAGTTATAGTTATTTAGTTATGAATTTCTGAAGTTATTAAGCACCTAGAACAGATTAATTCAAATGAACAATTTTGCTTCAAGTTTCATGGCTAAACAGTGTTACTAGTTGATATACAATATTAAAATAAAATTATTGCAACTGGAATGACTCAATTTGGAGTTAAAATGAATTAAATATTAATTTTACATGTTTCTAGCATTTATTTTCACATTAAAATTACTTTCTAAATTTATTTTTCTGATTTTTCTATCTCTCTGGACCGCGCATCAAATTCTGTAAAGTATAGGGGCCCCTGCGCAAATGTTCTTCAACACTCAGAACCACACCCGCATGGACGGCGGGTTAATTTGGAATAAGCTGAGGGGCTCTTATGCAAAACGCACCGGCCGAAGGGGTATCTGCCGTTGTGAGCCGTTGGATTGAAATGCCATGGCACGGATTAGATTGCTTCTTATGAACAAACCGTTACGCGTTAACGGCCATAGGATCGAGATTCAATGGTCAAGGTTTTTAAATAGCACGGACCGCTCAGCAACCACCCAATCTAATATTAACGGTTGAGATCTTCGATCCACGGAGATCAGCACAGATCCGACCGATCCCCAATCAATGCTCCAGATCGACCTCACGTAGAACGTTTACTCAGATCCAATCTAAGCCTTTGATCTATCGATTGATGGTCACGATTTAACGCAGCAGGAGGTATACACGACTCCAAATCTGGTGCGCCCGTTGAGCATCCAACGGCCGAGGTCGAACCAACCTCCCATTGCCCAAGCTTTATCCCTCAGTCCCAATCTCCACCGTCGATCCAAGGACCAACGACCACTACTCATCTCCCCCAACCCAGCACTCTCAACGACGGCGCACAAGGCCCGTACGGCGGCGGCCAAATTCCCCACCGGCGAGCACCATCGGTAGCCGCACCAGGGCAGTATTTCCCCCGAACAAACCATGCTGCATGAAGGGGCGACAATGGCGAACATGCGGGTATGCTACTTACCGGCGTCGGAGGCGGAGACGTGCTTGCCCACACATCGAAGCGGACCCGCGGCGATGATAAAGCTCTGGCGAGCAATCGCCAACTCCCCGTGCACCAATCACGCACGGCGAGACTACGGCTAGATGCGGCGTGTACTTGTGATTCTCCAGGAGAATCTATCGGGCATGAGCGAAGGCATGCGCGGGACTTCGATCGACGGATCTCTCCACTCTGACAAACGCAACGATGGCGTTAATCCACTCTCTGCAATCAGGGTGCGCAGGGCATGGCAGGAGAGGTCGCGGTTGCGGAGAAAGGGTGGCGTGACCTGAGAAGTCGACTGGAGAGGGTGCCCTGCGCCTTTCGGTCTTATGGGGAAGGGCGACCCCAGGTCGGTCAGAGCGGCCACGGACGACGCGCGGAAGAAGCTCCGGCGAATTCGGCAGGGTAGTTGCGGCGCTTGGCCACCGGGCCCCACCGGTCAGAGCGGAAGATGCGCAGGACCCGCCAATATCGCGCAGCTGAAGTGCGGCCGGGCGGATAGGCAGAATCGCCGCCGAATCCGGTGGAATGGTGACCAGGTGAAGCGGGGGTTCGTTGGAAAGAACAGAGATAGAACTGACCGCGGGAACGAAGCGCCTGACCACGGGTCCCGCTGAGGAGGTCCGAGTCCGGTGGCGAGGGTTTCAGGCGGTGGGCGAGAGAGCGAGATGCGCGCGGCGCCTGTACGAACGACCCGAGCATCGCGGAGTCATTCCACGCGCGCACGGCTATTTCGGTGAGAAGGACAGAGATGACGCGCGGGCCCCACATGGAAGTGTGACAGGGAAAAAGAATAGGGAGAGAGAGTGGATTGGGCCGAGCAGGGGGAAAAGGACAGCAGTAGTGGGCTGTAGGAGGGGTTTCGGCCCAGGTTAGGAGTGAGTTTCTCTTTTTATTTTTTTTTATATTTTGCATTTCTTTCTCCATTTCAAAGTTTACCATTTGAATATGAATTTGTTAGTGAGTTTTACACATAGTTCAAGTTCACAAAATTACCAGTATAAGAATATATATTTATTTATATATTATTATTACTATTTTTCCCTATAGCACATATTCTTTTCCTTTTTCTTCTCTTTTATTTTATATTTCCATTTTCAAATTCTAGTTTTCTAGCTTAAGCTTGTTTCACAAATTTGAATACAAAGTGCAACAATACAATAACTTTATCATGAGATGCATTTTTTTTTTATTTATTTGTTATGTTAACCAATATAATTCCATTAATCAAATATGCACAAAGAAGAGAAAACCAATTAACTCCCAAGGGTTCCATAATCCCAAGATACCCACTTATAAACATATTTATTTATTTATAACCTTATTTTTCTTTGATACAAATTTTGGGCTCTATAAATCCTACCCCCCTTAACAGAAATCTCGTCCTCGAGATTTGTAAGAAAGAAGATATAGGAAGTGTGATTTAAAATTTAGCTTTTAGTTTCTAATTAGTTCAAAAATCAAGAGATTTTTTTTAGTCTTTGATACAAGTGAGTAGGTGATTAGGAAGGCATGGTTATATATATGTATAATCACCTTATTATGTAGGATAAAAGATAGGTTAGGGCAAGAATAGCCTAGGGTAAGCAGATTTATGATGGGAAAGAATTCTGTGTTGAGTGGTAATGCATCTAAAGGTCGAGTTTGACTTCTCTCCTTCCTTGGCGAGGTTCATCCTTTCTTCTCCTTCTTGCTCTTTGGTGTCTCCATCCGGGTTTGGGATAAGAGGCTTAAGATAGGTCTATAGATAACACATTAGTAGGTTGAGTAGCTAGTTTAGTAGGTAGCTATAGGTTGAACGAGATTAGTCAGAATATAGTTTGGTTATTTGCTTTTAGATTGGCTGGATAAGTTATGTAACCTATTATTTAGGTCAAGTTGCTGTGTATGGCCGAGTCGATCTAAGTCACCAATTTAGGCGTAAGTGAATTAGGGTATGGCCTTATCTTTCGTACCAGTATCGAGTAACTCACTCTAGATTAGATCATAATAGATTAGATAGGATATAGAATGGATATGACTGGATTAGACTAGTTTAAGTTAGATAGATCTACCAGGATAGGATAAACATTATTAGGATTATGTTAGAAATTTTTTTGAGGTCAGGTAGATCTATTAGGATGAGATAAAATCTTTTCAAGATGAGATGAGTCTACTAAGGTAATAGAGTATCTTTTAAGATAAGATGGATCTATTAAGCGGGATATATTTTAATTAGGATAAGTTAGGATCTTTTGGGATGAGATAGATCTATGAGTGTAGGATAAAAATCTTTTAAGATGGAATGAATATTGTTAGGCTAGATACTTTTAATGAGGGATAATCTAGTTTGTCTAGTTATTTTATAAATACTATCCTTTATGCCTGAATGTATATGTAGATGTAATTGTGGACATTGATCCACAACCCATCACACTCAACCAAAGATCCAAATCAGACAAATATCATAAGAACAAGCATTCAAGCAAAAAAATAATAGTTTTGTTTTTGTCCCTAAGAGTAGGTCTCCTATTCCTAAACGTCACATTAAGCACAGGATTTCAAAGTGTGAAATCCAAGTTTGTCTTTAGAAGAAAGAGGTAAGAGTAATCAGAGTAAAGCGGAAATAGATGAGAAAAGATTAAGAAGAGTTTAGAAAGAATCAGAGTAGCAGAGGTAAGTAGACAATGGTTGTCCAGTTCTATCTAGGTTTCGTCCTACAGTCAACATTCCTCTGATACCACTTCTGTCACACCCGGGTTTTAGGGGCACCAAGACCCGGGCGCGAACATAAACACCAGGTATGCTGGGACCAAGTCTCACACATATGATGTATAGTGGCACAGGATCGAATGTCACATCTTTATATATAACAGGAGTTCTATACAAAATAAATAATTACATTATAAGGAGACAACGGTCCAGCAACCCAAAGTTGACTGGGAGACGACGACCTAGACCTCTCACGAACTCATCGCAGCATCCTCCAAGCGCCTCATCCTGCGGTACCTGTTCTTGACCTGTGGGGTGTGTGAGACAGCAAGAGTGAGCTCACATACGTTCATCGCTCAACAAGTTGTGGGGAATAATGTGCATGAACTCGCCAAAGGTGGGAGCTCACGTGGAGTGTAAGGCTTACCAAAGAAGATGGTTAGAGCTGAGCATTGCTTTTAAAGTTGGTCAAAATTTTATTAGCAGTTACTAAGTATAAGTAAATACCAACCCAGTTAAATAGTAAAACAAAAGTAACAACTTCACCTGCGATGCAATGCATATGACAAATTGAGTTTAAGTTCCATAATTTAATCATGTGAGGGTCCGAGACGCTCATGACCGTGAGCACGGCTAGTATACCAGTTTTACACTCTGCAGAGGTTGCGCATCTTTACCCACAAGTCGTGTATCCCATGTCGCCAGGGTTTGCAAGGCCCTTAGACACTACCGAGGTGAATGGCTAGGGATCCACTACGAGGCCTTTACAAAGTTCCACTAGCTTCCGAAAACCCGCTACAGTTTATAGGAAGTTCCAATGCAGGAATCCCTTGCAGGACCGCCATCGCAGCAAAATCCTCCCGAGGGCCTCCCTACACTGACCACTCCCCTACTGCCCTTGCCCCTTTCGGGTAAGGTAGTCTTCCACTAGCTTTCCTAATTAATCAGCCAAGGGGTCCCATTCCTCCCTTGTGGTAGCACTGTTTTCCCGGGTGGTCGCTCCATGTTCCAATTAACATAATGATCTTATCATGAACAGTAATAATAAACATATAATAAAAGTGTGATCATGAATAATATACCTTCATACCCAAAACCACATAAAGCACTAGCAAGTACTACCCAAAAAGTTCAGTGGTAAACAAGGTATAAAGATAGACAAACTAGGGTAACCTATTGGGTCCCATCAAAATTAACCTATGCAGATCATTATGATTAATTAGAACATGAGTGGGTAAAAAGAAGTGATCAAGGGCACAACTTGCCTGGGCCTTGAGAATCCAGGTACCAGGATGATCTTCAGGTGACACGTGACCTCACTGCTAGTCGTAGCAATACAAACAAACATTGTATAGGCAAAATTAACATTACACCAAACATAAGTACAAACTGAATAATAATAATCTACGCGTTGCTACGAGATCGTAGGAACAAGAATCACTAAATTTGGAGTTATAGTTATTTAGTTATGAATTTCTGAAGTTATTAAGCACCTAGAACAGATTAATTCAAATGAACAATTTTGCTTCAAGTTTCATGGCTAAACAGTGTTACTAGTTGATATACAATATTAAAATAAAATTATTGCAACTGGAATGACTCAATTTGGAGTTAAAATGAATTAAATATTAATTTTACATGTTTCTAGCATTTATTTTCACATTAAAATTACTTTCTAAATTTATTTTTCTGATTTTTCTATCTCTCTGGACCGCGCATCAAATTCTGTAAAGTATAGGGGCCCCTGCGCAAATGTTCTTCAACACTCAGAACCACACCCGCATGGACGGCGGGTTAATTTGGAATAAGCTGAGGGGCTCTTATGCAAAACGCACCGGCCGAAGGGGTATCTGCCGTTGTGAGCCGTTGGATTGAAATGCCATGGCACGGATTAGATTGCTTCTTATGAACAAACCGTTACGCGTTAACGGCCATAGGATCGAGATTCAATGGTCAAGGTTTTTAAATAGCACGGACCGCTCAGCAACCACCCAATCTAATATTAACGGTTGAGATCTTCGATCCACGGAGATCAGCACAGATCCGACCGATCCCCAATCAATGCTCCAGATCGACCTCACGCAGAACGTTTACTCAGATCCAATCTAAGCCTTTGATCTATCGATTGATGGTCACGATTTAACGCAGCAGGAGGTATACACGACTCCAAATCTGGTGCGCCCGTTGAGCATCCAACGGCCGAGGTCGAACCAACCTCCCATCGCCCAAGCTTTATCCCTCAGTCCCAATCTCCACCGTCGATCCAAGGACCAACGACCACTACTCATCTCCCCCAACCCAGCACTCTCAACGACGGCGCACAAGGCCCGTACGGCGGCGGCCAAATTCCCCACCGGCGAGCACCATCGGTAGCCGCACCAGGGCAGTATTTCCCCCGAACAAACCATGCTGCATGAAGGGGCGACAATGGCGAACATGCGGGTATGCTACTTACCGGCGTCGGAGGCGGAGACGTGCTTGCCCACACATCGAAGCGGACCCGCGGCAATGATAAAGCTCTGGCGAGCAATCGCCAACTCCCCGTGCACCAATCACGCACGGCGAGACTACGGCTAGATGCGGCGTGTACTTGCGATTCTCTAGGAGAATCTATCGGGCATGAGCGAAGGCGTGCGCGGGACTTCGATCGACGGATCTCTCCACTCTGACAAACGCAACGATGGCGTTAATCCACTCTCTGCAATCAGGGTGCGCAGGGCATGGCAGGAGAGGTCGCGGTTGCGGAGAAAGGGTGGCGTGACCTGAGAAGTCGACTGGAGAGGGTGCCCTGCGCCTTTCGGTCTTATGGGGAAGGGCGACCCCAGGTCGGTCAGAGCGGCCACGGACGACGCGCGGAAGAAGCTCCGGCGAATTCGGCAGGGTAGTTGCGGCGCTTGGCCACCGGGCCCCACCGGTCAGAGCGGAAGATGCGCAGGACCCGCCAATATCGCGCAGCTGAAGTGCGGCCGGGCGGATAGGCAGAATCGCCGCCGAATCCGGTGGAATGGTGACCAGGTGAAGCGGGGGTTCGTTGGAAAGAACAGAGATAGAACTGACCGCGGGAACGAAGCGCCTGACCACGGGTCCCGCTGAGGAGGTCCGAGTCCGGTGGCGAGGGTTTCAGGCGGTGGGCAAGAGAGCGAGATGCGCGCGGCGCCTGTACGAACGACCCGAGCATCGCGGAGTCATTCCACGCGCGCACGGCTATTTCGGTGAGAAGGACAGAGATGACGCGCGGGCCCCACATGGAAGTGTGACAGGGAAAAAGAATAGGGAGAGAGAGTGGATTGGGCCGAGCAGGGGGAAAAGGACAGCAGTAGTGGGCTGTAGGAGGGGTTTCGGCCCAGGTTAGGAGTGAGTTTCTCTTTTTATTTTTTTTTATATTTTGCATTTCTTTCTCCATTTCAAAGTTTACCATTTGAATATGAATTTGTTAGTGAGTTTTACACATAGTTCAAGTTCACAAAATTACCAGTATAAGAATATATATTTATTTATATATTATTATTACTATTTTTCCCTATAGCACATATTCTTTTCCTTTTTCTTCTCTTTTATTTTATATTTCCATTTTCAAATTCTAGTTTTCTAGCTTAAGCTTGTTTCACAAATTTGAATACAAAGTGCAACAATACAATAACTTTATCATGAGATGCATTTTTTTTATTTATTTATTTGTTATGTTAACCAATATAATTCCATTAATCAAATATGCACAAAGAAGAGAAAACCAATTAACTCCCAAGGGTTCCATAATCCCAAGATACCCACTTATAAACATATTTATTTATTTATAACCTTATTTTTCTTTGATACAAATTTTGGGCTCTATAGGAGAGTTCCCCGAGGTCCGCGACTGCTTCATGATCTACGACAGGCAAGCGACAAACGCCTCGGCTCGGCACCGCAAGCAAGAGCGCCAGGAGGTCTGTTCGGTGAAGGTGGCGGCGCCAGTCTACCTAGACTGGTCCAACAAGCCCATCACCTTCGACCAGGCCGACCACCCCGACCATGTGCCGAGCCCGGGGAAATACCCGCTCGTCGTCGACCCCGTCATCGGCGACGTCAGGCTCACCAAGGTCCTCATGGACGGAGGCAGCAGCCTCAACATCATCTACGCCGAGACCCTCGGGCTTCTGCGTATCGATCTGTCCTCGGTCCGGGCGGGCGCTGCGCCTTTCCATGGGATCATCCCTGGGAAGCGCGTCCAGCCCCTCGGACAACTCGATCTTCCCGTCTGCTTCGGAACACCCTCCAACTTCCGAAGGGAGACCCTGACGTTCGAGGTGGTCGGGTTCCGAGGAACCTACCACGCGGTATTGGGGAGGCCCTGCTACGCGAAGTTCATGGCCGTCCCCAACTACACCTACCTCAAGCTCAAGATGCCGGGCCCCAACGGGGTCATCACCGTCGGCCCCACGTACAAACACACGTTCGAATGCGACGTGGAGTGCGTGGAGTACGCCGAGGCCCTCGCCGAGTCCGAGGCCCTCATCGCCGACCTGGAGAGCCTCTCTAAGGAGGTGCTAGACACGAAGCGTCATGCCGGCAACTTCGAGCCAGCGGAGACGGTTAAGTCCGTCCCCCTCGACCCTAGCAGCAATGCCTCCAAGCAAGTCCGGATCGGCTCCGGGCTCGATCCCAAATAGGAAGCAGTGCTCGTCGACTTTCTCCGCGCGAACGCCGACGTCTTCGCGTGGAGTCCCTCGGACATGCCCGGCATACCGAGGGATGTCGCCGAGCACTCGCTGGACATCCGAGCTGGAGCCCGACCCGTCAAGCAGCCTCTGCGCCGATTCGACAAGGAGAAGCGCAGAGCCATAGGCGAGGAGATCCACAAGCTAATGGCGGCAGGGTTCATCAAAGAGGTATTCCATCCCGAATGGCTTGCCAACCCTGTGCTTGTGAGAAAGAAAGGGGGGAAATGGCGGATGTGTGTAGACTACACTGGTCTGAACAAAGCATGTCCGAAGGTTCCCTACCCTCTGCCTCGCATCGATCAGATCGTGGATTCCACTGCTGGGTGCGAAACCCTATCTTTCCTCGATGCCTACTCAGGGTATCACCAAATCAGGATGAAAGAGTCCGACCAGCTCGCGACTTCTTTCATCACACCCTTCGGCATGTACTGCTACGTCACCATGCCGTTCGGCTTGAGGAATGCGGGCGCGACGTACCAGCGGTGCATGAACCATGTGTTCGGCGAGCACATTGGCCGCACGGTCGAGGCTTACGTCGATGACATCGTAGTCAAGACGAGAAAAGCCTCTGACCTCCTTTCTGACCTTGAAGTGACATTCCGATGTCTCAAGGCGAAAGGCGTCAGGCTCAATCCCGAAAAGTGTGTCTTCGGGGTGCCCCGAGGCATGCTCTTGGGGTTCATCGTCTCCGAGCGGGGCATCGAAGCCAACCCGGAGAAGATCACAGCCATCACCAGCATGGGGCCCATCCAGGACTTGAAAGGCGTACAGAGGGTCATGGGATGTCTCGCGGCTCTGAGCCGCTTCATCTCACGCCTCGGCGAAAAAGGTCTACCCCTGTACCGCCTCTTAAGGAAGGCCGAGCGCTTCACTTGGACCCCTGAGGCCGAGGAAGCCCTCGGGAACTTGAAGGCGCTCCTCACGAAGGCGCCTATCTTGGTGCCCCCAGCTGCCGGAGAAGCCCTCTTGGTCTACGTCGCCGCGACCACTCAGGTGGTTAGCGCCGCGATTGTGGTCGAGAGGCAAGAAGAGGGGCATGCATTGCCCGTTCAGAGGCCAGTCTACTTCATCAGTGAGGTACTGTCCGAGACCAAGATCCGCTACCCACAAATCCAGAAGCTGCTGTACGCGGTCATCCTGACGCGGCGGAAGTTGCGACACTACTTCGAGTCTCATCTGGTGACGGTGGTGTCAACCTTCCCCCTGGGAGAGATCATCCACTCCCGAGAGGCTTCGGGTAGGATCGCGAAGTGGGCGGTGGAGATCATGGGCGAGACGATCTCGTTCGCCCCCCAGAAGGCCATCAAGTCCCAGGTCCTGGCGGACTTCGTGGCTGAATGGGCCGACACCCAGCTCCCGACGGCTCCGATCCAACCGGAGCTTTGGACCATGTTTTTCGATGGGTCGCTGATGAAGACAGGGGCCGGCGCAGGCCTCCTCTTCGTCTCGCCCCTCGGGAAGCACCTACGCTACGTGCTACGCCTCCACTTCCCGGCGTCCAACAATGTGGCGGAGTACGAGGCTCTGGTAAACGGGTTGCGAATCGCCATCGAGCTAGGGGTCCGACACCTCGACGCTCGCGGTGACTCGTAGCTCGTCATCGACCAAGTCATGAAGAACTCCCACTGCCGCGACCCGAAGATGGAAGCCTACTGCGATGAGGTTCGGTGCCTGGAAGACAAGTTCTATGGGCTCGAGCTCAACCACATCGCCCGACGCTACAACGAGACTGCGGACGAGCTGGCTAAAATAGCCTCAGGATGAACAACAGTTCCCCCGGACGTGTTCTCCCGAGACCTGCATCAACCCTCCGTCAAGCTCGAGGATACGCCCGAGCCCGAGGCACCTTCGGCTCCGCCCGAGGCACCCTCGGCTCAGTCCGAGGTACCCTCGGCCCAGCCCGAGGTACCCTCGGCACGGTCCGAGGTACCCTCGGCCCCCGAGGGCGAAACGCTGCGCGTCGAGGGGGAGCAAAGCGGGGTCACGCCTGATCAAAACTGGCAGACCCCGTACCTGCAATATCTCCACCGAGGAGAGCTACCCCTTGACCGAGCCGAAGCTCAGCGGTTGGCGCGGTGCGCCAAGTCGTTCGTCTTGCTGGGAGAAGGGAAGGAGCTCTACCACCGCAGCCCTTCAGGCATCCTCCAGCGATGCATCTCCACCACCGAAGGCCAGGAACTCCTCCAAGAAATACACTCGGGGGCTTGCGGCCACCACGCAGCACCTCGAGCCCTTGTCGGAAATGCTTTCCGACAAGGTTTCTACTGGCCAACGGCGGTGGCTGACGCCACTAGAATTGTCCGCGCCTGCGAAGGGTGTCAGTTCTATGCAAGGCAGACCCACCTGCCCGCTCAGGCTCTGCAGACAATACCCATCACCTGGCCGTTTGCTGTGTGGGGTCTGGACCTCGTTGGCCCTTTGCAGAAGGCACCCGGGGGCTACACGCACCTGTTGGTCGCCATCGATAAATTCTCCAAGTGGATCGAGGTCCGACCCCTAAACAGCATCAGGTTCGAGCAGGCGGTGGCGTTCTTCACCAACATCATCCACCGCTTTGGGGTCCCGAACTCCATCATCACCGACAACGGTACCCAGTTCACCGGCAGAAAGTTCCTAGACTTCTGCGAGGATCACCACATCCGGGTAGACTGGGCTGCCGTGGCTCACCCCATGACGAATGGGCAAGTGGAGTGGGCCAACGGCATGATCCTGCAAGGACTCAAGCCTCGGATTTACAACGACCTCAACAAGTTCGGCAAGCGGTGGATGAAGGAACTCCCCTCGGTGGTCTGGAGTCTGAGGACAACGCCGAGCCGAGCCACGGGCTTCACACCATTCTTTCTAGTCTATGGGGCCGAGGCCATCTTGCCCACAGACCTAGAATACGGTTCCCCGAGAGCGAGGGCCTACACCGACCAAAGCAACCAAGCTAGTCGAGAAGACTCGCAGGACCAGCTGGAAGAGGCTCGGGACAAGGCCTTACTACACTCGGCGCGGTACCAGCAGTCCCTGCGACGCTACCACGCCCGAGGGGTTAGGTCCCGAGACCTCCAGGTGGGTGACCTGGTGCTTCGACTGCGACAAGACGCCCGAGGTCGACACAAGCTCACGCCTCCCTGGGAAGGGCCGTTCGTCATCGCCAAGGTTCCAAAACCCGGAACATACAAGCTGGCCAACGGTCAAGGCGAGGTCTACAGCAACGCTTGGAACATCCAACAGCTACGTCGCTTCTACCCTTAAGATGTTTTCAAGTTGTTCATATACCTCGCTCTCACGCAAAGTTTAGTCATCAAGGAAGGGTCAGCCTTGCCTCGGCAAAGCCCGACCCTCCCTCGGGGGCTAAAAGGGGGGAACCCCCTCTGCGTCAAAATTTTCCTCGAAAAAAGATCTTTTCCGCCGGAATGTCTTTCGTGCTTTTCGACTACTTCGAAAGTGGATCCTAAAAACGACGGAGTACACGTAAGCAGCCAAGGCTGACCGAGCCGAGGGACTCCTACGCCTCCGGGATACGGATACCTCACTCATCACCTTCTGCCATAAGTAACTCACGTTCGGATAAGTGATTCCGCGGACCGAACAAGTCTTCACGTTCGGAAGCTCTTCTGCCGGAGCGATTCTTCGAGCTTTCTCGACTGCGTCGGTGACAGAACCCCATGGACGGGTAAGAGTGCGCGTAAGCGGCAAGGCCGACCGAGTTGAGGGACTCCTACGCCTCCGGGATACGGATACCTCACTCATCACCTTCCGTGAGAAGCAACTCTCGCTCGCACAAACAGTTCTGTTATCAACAAAAAAGTCCAGATACTCGAAACAAGAGGAAAGGAGACATAGCTTTACAATACGGCGAGGGTGTGTTTTGGCCTCGGCGGCCGCAGAAAACACACGCTACAAGATAATCCGATCCTGCAGGCTCGGATCTTGACGGCTAAAGGGAGCAGCAGCACCCTCGGCGTCGACAACACCTCTGGCGAGGTCCGACCTAGCCTCGGACGGCGACGCGGTCCAAGGGCCTCCGCTCTGAAGGACGACGTCATCACCAAGCCCGGGCCATTGCCGCCAGGGTCTTCTCCGAGAATCCGGCCCGAGCAGGCGGCTCGGCCGGTCACCCCGGGGCCTCGGCTAGCTATCCCCCAAGGACATCAGCCCGGCTCGAGGCCTCGGCAGGTCAATTCCGGCGTCGGTCCCGCTAACGAACGACCCGACCAGGCTCCGGCCGACCTGGTCTTCTTTTCGAGCCGACTATGCCTCTGTTCACGCTGGCACCGCTACCCCTGGCCTCGGCTCATCGAAGAGCGGCCGAGGGTTTCCTCCAACTAAGCAAGGGAATGTGACGGAACCTCCCAAGTAATTAGGCCCACCTATAGTTGTCCTTGTCCAACGGACCTCAGACAACCCTATAGGTGCCCCAGAACTACTTGACAAGCTCGGTATTTTTCCTTACCTTTCCAGGAACGTCTCACCCGTCTTGCAGACATTACAGAACATCGGAGATAAAGAAATGCGGAAGCGATTACATAACTTACATTTATTAAAAAGTAAGATCAGGTTGTTTATTACAGACCAGGAATATAAACGAGTGCAGAGTAATATTATTACACATACCAAGGGAGGCAAAAACTCCTCCCGATAGTCATTACACAAGAAGTCTTAATGGAGGATCCTTTCCTCCTGCACTTCACTCTTGCTTATCTTCGTTAGGAACCACCTTGGTACAGAAGCAACAGAAATCTGCTGCTTCCTCACCTAAAAACAACGAGGGAATAAACCCTGAGTATGGAATTACTCAGCAAGTCTTACCCGACTAAGGAAAAGACTCTCAAGGGTATGCTGGATAAATAGGAATCAAGGAGAGGCTTTAGCAAGAATCACTTAGATACTTTTGAAGAAATAGCTTACTAAAGTGAGTCCTTACTTTCAATATTTTAACGCCAGATTGAATATTAATAGACACTGTTTGCATCTAGTCTAATTTCAGCATCTCATCAATACAACATCCTTTTAATTCATAATGTTCACATCCTGACTTAGGTTGCAGGGAAGTGACCAAGTCTTCATAACCGCGAAGGTACGGCGATCCGAATCGATTATACTCAGCTGAGGATCTCCAATCACACGACATATGTAGCACTTAACCCTTGCATATGTCAACCCGCCACCGGGGTTCTTAAGACCAGATCAGGTTCACGCAAACCGAGAGCACAGATACACCACCGTCCAGCCTCTTGCCACGGTGGGTACACGCTACTCCCGCCACCGCTCCACACCCATTTCGTGTTATCTTATTCTGGCCTTAGTCTGCCCGAGGCAAGGCTTACCCATGACGAGGCATGTGACCAGTTAAAGGGTCCTCGATCAGCACGCCTACATACACATTCAATCCTTAATCAACCTGGGTAGAACATCACCTGTTCCTAACCCAAGTTTCGATTTAAGTACTTCCACCCTTAGGATTGTTTCTGTTCCTTAGGATGAACGAAGCATCACAGGGAACTTTGCAGTAAGATCCCGCCACGCTCTCAATGAAAGTATTCTTGCAGGTAGAAGTAATCTTTCCTCAGGATAACCCCTGAGCTAGGCAGGATAGCAAAAGACAACCTCTATCCACAAGACCTAAGCATGGCTAAGCATTTTTATAAATCAAATTTTGATACTTCACCAGAAGTATCTATAAAGGTGTGGATATCAAGGAAAGCAATGCATCAAAGGGTTCCAAGCAATTCCTATGAACCTAATGCACATTCCACCTGACTTAAAGTGTGCGAAAAGTATTTAAAAACACAAGGAAAGGGGTTGCATGCACCGGGGCTTGCCTTCGTTAACAGGTGAGTCTGGCTCGGATCCGCAAATATCAAAGTAGAAGCAGTTGCGTGCTTGAGAATCCGAGGGTGGTGGTGTCCTTTCTTCGGTGACTTCCTCTTCTTCTTCACGTTCTAATCATAACCATGCAGATGTATAAGAATGGATGCCATGGGATGCTCATGAGGGTGCAAAGATAATATAAACTTATTATCTAAGTCTTGAGTACAACTTTCCTTCACGGTACTCCGAGAACTTAGGGTTTCCGGAGTCAGTAAAGGAGTTCATAGGGCAGGGGGGGGGGTGTTTTGGGGTTTGGTGATCAAACAAGGTCCAAATCAACCCAAATTCTACCCAAGGCTTCTAAATAATCTGAGGAACTCATGTAAAAATTTTGAGCATTTTTGGGATTACAACTTATCTTTTAAAAATCCAAAACTACTACTTTTAACTACTTTAAATGCCTTAAAATTCCTTATTTAACCTAAAAATCACAAAACTATTTTTACTAAATTCTAGGGAAAATAAGAAACCTAGGAAAATTGGTTTCATAATTTTAGGATTTTTCTGTAATTTTCTACAATTGTTTTAGCTCTGGAGTAAAAAGAAAAAGAAAAACTTAGGAATAGTACTGGGCAACATCTGGCCCAGACGGCCCAGTACACAGGGAAAACGCGCGCGCGCGCCCGCGCGCTGGCGGCTTTGCAAAAAGGACCTCTGGTTTTTGGTTTACTGAGAATGAATTCTTTTACTATTTGTTCAAGTCCCTGACGCTTTGTAAATAACCCCCCCAGGTTCTATTTCTTTGCAGTGGGAGGTCCACGACGGCGTTCTCGCGCGGAGAAACTCCGGTAAGGTCCTGGACCGGCCGATTGAGGCAATGACCGGCGTCCAGACTAAGACTAACCCAAATTCATGACCAGGGGAGTATTTTCCCCAAACTAATTGTATCAAAGACTAACTATGGAGCTCTAGCCACGGTGACCGAAAGCATGGCGGTTAGCTTGTCGTGTTCCCGGCGATTAATGGACTCCTAGTTCAATTCAGTGGCTCGACAAGCATCGTAGGCTTAAGGGAAAACTTGAACGAGGAAGAGGAAGAGGTGAACTGACCGGGAGAGGGGCTGGCCACGGTGAGGCGAGTTCACGGTGGCGGAAACAGTTTTGGGGAGAAATCCAAATTCGAGCTCTCGGAGGCACGACTGCTAACAATTGCTGGGGGCTGGGTGGGTGATGATGCTACGCAGCTAGGGAAGGGCTCAATTTATAGGCAGCTTCGACGGTGGCCGGGAATTTTAACGGCGACGTGTGGCGGTCGGAGATAAGTAAAAACCGGGGTGCGGTGATTTCGTGTCCATTGCCGTGGCAGGCTCCCCGGCGACGATGGAACAGCCTTAAGGTGTCACGGCGGTGCTGCAGAGAGGCTAGGCCACGCGGCGCACGGCCGGGAGGCGGCGTTCACCGGCGTTCTTATCGATCTCCGCCACGGTGACGCCTGTACGGTGGCCGGACTTGTTTATGGCCGAAGTTATCCACGGCGAGGATGTTTATGTGACCCAAAGTACTATCCAACCAAGCCGAGCCCAAATCGCGGCAACAGCAGCACGAATCGCGGCGGCAGGTCACCGGCGGTGAGAACCGTTGCGCTGGCGATCTGATCCCCTTTGCTACTGTACCATGGCGAACTCCCAACAGAGCACCTGACAGCCAGAGTTGAGGGTCGATTTTCTCCAAATTTCACTTGGCAACTCACCCAAGCCTCTGCATCAAAGTTGTAGTGCTATTTACCAGCTACAAATCGACTATAGGGATTACACTTATTTGAGCACTGGATCAAGATCAAACTGGCTCTCAAACTGGGGTCTAGACCACTGGCGGTCTGAAATTTAGACAGTATTAGCCTGACAGTCCAACTTTGAGCTGAATTATCTCCAAATTGCTCATAAGAACATGGCTTGCACTCTTAAGCAAAATTGTTCTCCTATAATTGGGCTACAATTTTGATGTGGTGACCTAGGGCAAAAACCCTAGAATTTGAAGGATACAGGACCCAATATCACTAAAATCAGACTTAGACTCTAAAGGGCTTAAGAGGTGAGTTTTGCAAATTAGCCCAAAACTTATGGTTTAACTTGCAATTTCACATATTTGTGACCCAGATGACTTAAAATACTTATTTGACTTGGTTTTTGCACTTTAGCTCAAAAGTGGACTAATTTTGCACATAGGTCCCTAGGGTTTGGTTTTAGGGTTTTCCAGGGTTCTAATTGAGATTTTTGGTATCCTAGGGGTATAAATGTGATTCAACTTTGTGTTTGGGGATATTTTATGACTCCTTCCCAAAAGTCTTTAGGTTTTCTCATCTTGGGTTAGGTCTTACCCCTTTAATCCTTATTTAGGGTTAAGTTTCCTATCCAAGGTTCTATTTGCAAAAACACTTAAACAATACAACTTGTTTGAAATTTTTACCTAGTGAATGCACTCTAGGTGTATCAAACATATGCAATGTCAATGCTTATGATGCCATGCTCAAGTTTTAGTTACAGTAACACCAGGGGTGTTACAGGGAAGCCTCGGACAACAAGGCTGACCGAGCCGAGGACTCCTACGCCTCCGGGATACGGATACCTCACTCGTCACCTTTACACGGGGCGACTCACGCTTGGCGAAGCGGTTCAGACAACCAACAGGCGAGTCTTAGTGCTCGAAAATGGGGAAAAACACGGCTCCGTGCCGAATTTACATACATGTTCAGGCCTCGACAGCCACAGTGAACAAAAACACTAGCATTCGAAGTGCCATTACAAACGGAACTCCGGTTCCACCTCCGCAGGTACGAACAACCCCACTCGATGGGGGGGGTCCTGCGGAGCAGCAGAAGACCGACGGGCGGCTCGCCGTCGTCCGCTCCGCCAGCAACGACATCGGCCCCCGCTCCGGGTGGCCGAACTGCAGCAGCGAGGGCCTCAGGGCGGATGCTGCTGCAATCTTGCCCTCGCCCATGCCGACGCTCGAGGGGCGAGGACAAGTACAAAGAGTCGGAGGCCCGAAGCGCGGATGGTGGCGGTGATCCCGTCGGCAACGGGGACTTCTCGAGCCGCCTCCACCTCGGCACCGATGACAGGGGCCATCAGCCCTCCGGCAGATCCCCACTCAGATCCTCCCGGGCGAGTGAGGCACCGACCTCCGCGTGGAGGCGCCGTACCGGTGCAAAGGGAGAACCGCCCCAGAACACGAACGCCGCCCTGGCAGCGCGCGATATCTTGGGCGGTCCTCCCGTGCACACGGCGCGGCAGCCACCTTCCGGCAGGAGGGGGCACCAGGAGCTAAGCTGACGAGCCCAACGCGCTGAGGCTGACGACGCCCGCCGTCGACCAGCCCCGCGTTGTCGAAGTCCGACCCGCCCGCAGGGCCAGTGAGCGCCCTCTCCCTCGAACGCCGAAGGAGAGGCCGACCCACGAACCCGCGCGGGAGGTAGAGCTCTGGCTCAACCCGGCCTCCACCCCAGCGGGGATGATGAACATCCTTGCAGGGGAGGGTGGGACCAAGATCACAGCCCGGCTTGCCTCTCCCCATCCAGGCACTTGAGGTCACCGTCTTGGGTGACCGCCGGCGGAGGGATGCCGCCGGGCTGCATGATGAAAATCCTTGAAGCCGAACGACGGCTAAAAGGTACCAACTCCCGCAGAGTTGCGTTCCTCCAACGACGAAGCGGAAAGACGGCGGATATCCCCCATCCGGGGGCTTGGAAGATGGAAAGACACGATGCATAAGGGAGCGCGAAGACACGGTCGCCCTCCAAGAGGGTCACCCTCCTTTTAAAGGCGACTCTCCCTACTTGCGTCCCCAGCCGTCGTGGGCTGAGTCTTCTCCAACACGCTCCAAGGTCCTCCCCCTACGGCGCGGGGGCTAGGTCCCACACGTCATGCAAGCCGGCCCAGAGCAGAAGAAGCCAAACCGCCGCGCGTGGTGCGTGCAACCGCCCAGCGGTTACAAGCGGCTCTCCACTTTTGCCCAGACCAGCGGGCGAAAGGGCGGGCAGCCATGCAGGCGGCATGCAACCGCGCTAAGTGGGCGCGCTTCTCCGACTCCCAACACGCCCAGCATGGAGGCCCAGACTCACGCGTCATGCAACCGGCGCGCCGAATGCTTCGTGCCTGCAACTGCACCGCCACCTGCGCCACCACCGCGCCTCCTCGACTGCGGAACCAATACCGTGACTCGAGGCGACCCAGCGCACGACCCAGCGGCTCCAGCCTGGCGCGACGGTCAATGCGGCCGAAGACGGGCCGGCAGTAATGGCGGTGGCAGGCGGGCAGGAGCAGTGGTCACGTCGTAAGCCAAGCTTACGTCCCATCCGGGGGCAGCGAGAGAACCCTCTCTCACAGCGTGAAGACAACGCGCCCGTGTTCCGTTCCTCGAACGGCTCGCGCACGCGCAACGACTGCCCCGTGAACCACTCGCCCCGTCGCATTAACTCCACGGCGGGACAGGCGGTGCCTCTGGCAGGAGAAGCGAGCGACGCTTCGCCTTCGCCATAATGACCGCGTCAAAAAAGGTACGCCGCGTCGTTCGATTTCGTATCCTTTTCCTTTTTTCCTCTTTCTCTCTCTTGCAACAGGGACCAGGAAAGGGGGATACCCCGGAAGGGATCCTTCCCTGTGAAGGAACCAGGCTCCGAGCCTCCCTACTGATCAGAGGTTCGAAGGCTGGCCCCTCGGAAGGGTTAAACAGCCGCCTCAGAGCACGTGGGCTCCACACCCACTACTGGTCAGAGGTTCGAAGGCCGGCCCCTCGGAAGGGTTCAACGGCCGCCTCAGGCTACTCGGGCTTCGCGCCCACTACTGATCAGGGGTTCGAAGGCTGGCCCCCGAAGGGTTCACAACCGCCTCAGACACAGAGCGAGGGATGACCATGGGTACGTTCGATACATAACCAAGGCTCGGGCTGCGCTCCCGAGGTACCCTAGGACATTTCCGAGACCAACGGGAACGATCTTGTAACGGAATCCCATCGGACGGAGGCATCGAGCCCTCGGACCCCATCACCAGGGGACTGGGTCCGGCAGATCACCCGTAGGTACTTTCGGGCGCGCCTCTGGGCCCCTAGCCGACCCCTAACGAATGGGGCACGGACGTCCGCTCGGATCACCCGCCTACAGCTCACCAGAGACACCATGTTCGGCGCCCACCGAGGGCAACATGGCGCTCTCCCCCCTCCTCCTTGCGGAAAGGCGACGCAGGGCCGTATGTAAAAAAGTTGAGTCTGTCCCTGATCGCCCTCTCGCCCTGTGGCAGAGGCTCGGGGGCTGCTCTCGCAAACCCGGCTCTGGCCAAACCGTTGACAGCGTCAACATACCAGCCCGAGAACTTGGGACCCGACCGTAAACCCGGGCTACGGCCGGCTCGCATGAGGGAACGACCAGACCAGCCGAAGCATTGCGCGAGGCGTTAAGACCTCGGAGGAGTCGAACCACTCCTCCGAGGCCTCGGGGGCTACACCCGGCGGGTGCGCTCGCGCGCACCCACCGGAACAAAACGCAACCGAGAAAGGCTGGTCCCCTTGCAAAAAAGTGCGACGAAAGCCTCCAAGCGAGTACTAACACTCCCTTCGAGGCTCGGGGGCTACTGTCGGGGACCATAATTAGGGGTACCCTCAAGGCTCCTAATTCTCAGCTGGTAACCCCCATCACCATAAAGCTGCAAAGGCCTGATGGGTGCGATCAAGTCAGGGATCAGTCCATTCGAGGGGCTCGATCACGCCTCGCCCGAGCCTAGCCTCGGACAAGGGCAGCCGACCCCGGAGGATCTCCGCCTCGCCCGAGGCCCCCCTCCAGCGGCGAACACGTTCCCGGCTCGCCCAAGGCCCTGTCTTCGCCAAGAAGCAACCCCGACCAAATCGTAGGAGCATTTAATGCAAAGGTGGCCTGACACCTTTATCCTGACGCGCGCCCCTCAGCTGACAAAGCCGAAGTGACCACCGTCACTTCGCCGCTCCACTGACCGGTCTGTCAGAAAGACAGCGCCGCCTGCGCCGCTCCGACTGCGGTGCCACTTGACGGAGTGAGGCTGACAGGCAGTTAGGCCCGGCACGCACCATAGGAAACTCCGCTCCGCCCGACCCAGGGCTCGGACTCGGGCTAAGCCCCGGAAGACGACGAACTCCGCTTCGCCCGACCCCAGGACTCCAATTCCGCCCTAGCCTCAGCCAACAGCCTCCGCCTCGCCCGACCTAGGGGCTCGGACTCGGCCTCGGCCACGGAAGACGGGCTCGACCTCGACCTCGGAGGAGCCTCCACATCGCCCAACCTAGGGCGCGTACCGGCCACGTCAACAGAAGGCGCCATCATTATCCTACTCCAGGCTGACTCAGGCTACGGGGAACAAGACCGGCGTCCCATCTGGCTCACTCCGCAGATAGGCGATGATGACTCCCCGCACGCTCCCTGACGATGGCGGCTCTCGGCCCCCTTACGGAAGCAAGAGGACGTCAGCAAGGACTCGACGGCCCCAACAGCTGTCCCTCCGCCAGGCTCCAGCGCTCCTCCGACGGCCACGACATCACACAAACCGGGCGCCAAAATCTCTCCGGCCGCCACGATGGCGTGTACTTAGGGCACTAGCTCTCCTCCGCTAGACACGTAGCACTCTGCTACACCCCCCATTGTACACCTGGATCCTCTCCTTACGCCTATAAAAGGAAGGACCAGGGCCCTCTTAGAGAGGGTTGGCCGCGCAGGGACGAGGACGAGACGGGCGCTCGCGTGAGGCCACTCGCTCCTTCCCCCGTGTGGACGCTTGTAACCCCCTACTGCAAGCGCACCCGACCTGGGCATGGGACGAACACGGAGGCCGCGGGATTTCCACCTCTCTCACGCCCATCTCCGGCCACCTCACTTCCCCCCTTCGCGCTCGGCCTCGCGTCGACCCATCTGGGATGGGGCATGCAGCGACACTTCACTCGTCGGCTCAGGGACCCCCCGGTCTCGAAACGCCGACACATGCCAAAGGGGGAGAGAGTATTAAGCCCAAAGCAAAAGGACCGCACCAACCACCAAATTTTAAAACTTATGATTTTCAAATTAGTATCTTTTTATATCCAAAAAGGGGGAGAAAGTAGCACCTTCAAAAATTGGTATCTTAAAACCCTCTTGAACACTAAGAGGAGAATTTTATTGAAGGGGAGTTTTGTTTAGTCAAAGGAAAAAGCATTTGAAACAGGGGGAGAAAATTTCAAATCTTGAAAATGCTTCTCAAAATCTTACTTATTTACCTTTGACTATTTGCAAATGAACTTTGAAAAGAATTTACAAAAGTATTTGCAAAAACAAAACATGTGGTGCAGGCGTGGTCCAAAATGTTGAGAATATAAAGAAACAATCCATGCGTATCTTATGAGAATTTGTATTGGCTCAATTCTAAGTAACCTTTGCACTTACATTTTGCAAACTAGTTCAATTATGCACTTCTCTACTTCCTTTGGTTTGTGTTGGCATCAATCACCAAAAAGGGGGAGATTGAAAGGGAATTAGGCTTCCACCTCTTTCCTAATTGATTTTGGTGGTTGAATTGCCCAACACAAATATTTGGACTAACTAGTTTGCTCTAGTCTATAAGTTCTACAGGTGCCAAAGGTTCACAATAGGCCAATAAAAAGACCAAGAAAAGGGTTCAAACAAAGAGAGCAAGGGACAACCGAAGGCTGCCCTGGTCTGGTGCACCAGACTGTCCGGTGTGCCACCGGACAGTGTCCGGTGCACTAGGGGACTTCAAGCTGAACTCTTCACCATCGGGAAATCTCAGAGGCGCTTCGCTATAATTCACCGGACTGTCCGGTGCACCACCGGACAGTGTCCGGTGCCCCAGGGGAGAGCGACTCTGAACTCACCAGCTTCGGGAATCAGCTCCGCTAAAATTCACCGGACAGTGTCCGGTGCACACCGGACTATCCGGTGTGACTGTGGAGCAACGGCTACTTCGCGCACAACGGTCGACTGCAACGCATTAAATGCGCGCTTGCACGCGCAGAGGAGCAGAGCACGCGCGGGTGGCACACCGGACAGCCTACAGGGCCTGTCCGGTGCACCACCGGACAGCCAGGCGGGCCCACAGGTCAGAGCTGCAACGATCGAACCCCAATGGTCTGCTGACGTGGCTGGCGCACCGGACTGTCCGGTGCGCCCGTCGACTGCAGCCTCCACCAACGGTCAAGTTTGGTGGTTGGGGCTATAAATACCCCAACCACCCCCACATTCAAGTTATCCAAGTTTTCCACCTTCCAACTACTTACAAGAGCTCTAGCATTCAATTCTAGACACACCAAAGAGATCAAATCCTCTCTCAATTCCACTCAAAGCTTTAGTGATTAGAGAGAGTGATTGTTGTGTTCATTTGAGCTCTTGCGCTTGGATTGCTTCTTTTTCTCATTCTTTCTTGCGATCATCTCAATTGTAATCAAGGCAAGAGACACCAATTGTGTGGTGGTCCTTGCGGGGAAGTTTGGTTCCCATTTGATTGAGAAGAGAAGCTCACTCGGTCCGAGGGACCGTTTGAGAGAGGGAAAGGGTTGAAAGAGACCCGGTCTTTGTGACCACCTCAACAGGGAGTAGGTTTGAGAGAACCGAACCTCGGTAAAACAAATCCTTGTGTCTCACTTCTTTACTCGCTTGCGATTTGTTTTTACGCCCTCTCTCGGACTCGCATTATATTTCTAACGCTAACCCGGCTTGTAGTTGTGATTAACTTTGTAAATTTCAGTTTCGCCCTATTCACCCCCCTCTAGGCGACTTTCAGTTACTCCTCTAACGATTTCTGGCAAACTCCATATACACAGGAGTACACACCGAATGATAGGTTCAATTTGGCTTTTGTGCGTTTAATAGAATATTGAGGCATTACATTATATGTGTAGGAAACGGGTTACGCCTAAGAGGGGGGTGAATTAGGACTTCTAAAACTTGCACTAAACTAGGCCAAATCCCTAGAGCAAAACCTATGAAAATAATCAAACTAGAAAGTGCAATCTAGGTTTTGTCTAAGTGTTGCTATCTCTACCGCAAAGGCTAAGTTTCAATCTACACTAAATAAGTATGAATACAAGATTAAAACTTAAATGCTGAATATAAATGCGGAAACTTAAAGAGCAAAGTAGAGAAGCAAACTCTCGTGGATGACGCCGGTATTTTTACCGAGGTATCCAAAACCACGCAAGGTCTCGACTAATCCTCGTTGGTGCCCCTACACAAAGGGAAGCCCACACGAGGCCCAAGCACCACGGTCGAGTAACTCCGTAGAGAGCCGCTGGCCTTCTCCACGCGCAAGTGGTGCTCCGCTTCCGGCTCCTCTCGGACGCTCCCTGCCGTCTCCACTATCGAGCTTCCGGCCGAAATGCCGTGGGCCTCGTTCCCTTCGGTACACGGTGGCGGCCGTGACACAAACGCGGTTGTCACGGTCTCGCAAGACTCTCGCCCCACTCGGTACAATTACAATGGCTCACGCAAGAGCCGAGGGGTTGTGTGGTTTTACAAAACTCACTCAACTAACTAGGGTTCACCTAGAGCAAGCTCTAAAGTGGTCTAACTAACCTAAGCACTTCGCAAAGCACCTACGCTAATCACCGAGTGATTATATTAAGCACTTGGGTGTTTGAGCTCTTGGAAATGTGCACTATATGCCTTGGTATGTTGCTTGGGCTCCCACACCTTCAAATGGCCGGTTGGGTGAAGTATATATAGGCCTCAACTCCAAAATAACCGTTGGAGAAAAGCTGCAGTTCTCTGTGGCACACCGGGTAGCCCGGTGGTGCACCGGACATCGCACTGTAGCCTGTCCGGTGCGCCTAGCCGTTGCCCTGTCCGAGCAGGTGACCGTTGGCGTCGCAGGCTTTCCACACCGGACAGTCTGGTGCTCACACTATACAGTCCGTTGGTCTTCTCTCCAAGTGCCACTTGGAACTAGCCGTTGGGCTGGAGTTCCCTGGTGCACCGGACAGTCCGGCGTGTGGGCACCGGACAGTTCGGTGCGCCTCGCACAGACAGTCCGCAGCAGCACACTTGGACTTTTCTTGGATCTTCTTAATGTCTTCTTTTGAGGTGTTGCTTTCCTCAATTCCTTAGTCCAAGTAAATCTTGCATCCTGTGAACTACAAACATAAACACTAGAAAACTTATTAGTTCATGGATTGTGTTGTTCATCAAAGACCAAAACTCAATTTGCCAAATGGCCCAGGGTCCATTTTCCTTACAATCTCCCCCTTTTTGGTGATTGATGACAACACAACCAAAGCAAGCAAATATTACAAGTATTTGAATGAAAATATGCAATCTACTTGCTAGGATGCATGTTTGTCCCCACAATGTGATATTATGGACTTAAGCCTCCCCCTAACTCCATAATTCACTTACTTCCTATTTTAGGACCAAATAACCAAAACCACTTGAAATACCATTTGTAGATATAAAATTTTAAATTTGTGGTGTTTGGTGTTTGATATAGTTTTCATTGCTTTGGTCCCTAAACTTCTCCCCCTTTGGCATCAACCACTGAAAAGGAAGACATTAAAAGCATTTAGGAAGTAAATAAAAGCTTGTCCTCAAAAGATTACTCCCCCAAAATGAGTGTTCTCCTTTAGAAAGAGTTTTTCTCCCCCTTTAGAGATGAAGAAAAGCTCCCCTTGACAGAGATCTTAGGAAAAAGCATGTGAAAATTAGAGGTGCAAGACTTGATTTGAAAAGACTAACTTCCCTTATGCATAGGTAACAGAATATGAGTTAACCACTTATGCATTTTTAGCAACATGGAAGTTTATGATATGAAATATAGTCTAATCAAATATTGGAGAAGACATGTAAATGATACTAGATGTAGTCTCAAAAGATACCGATTGAAATTCAATGGCGAGCTTGAGAGACATGAGAGTTCTTGGAGATTTTGCAGTGGAAGATTGTTGTCTTACTCCGGGGACCTCATTTTCTTTACAATGAGACTATCACATGAAATAGACTTGAAAAGGTGTTAGTCTCAAAGTATTAGATTATAGAGTAACCTCCCCGTGAAGGTGTGCATACAAGTTTTGAATACTTGTAGGAGACATGCACTTTGATTTGATATCAAGAGGGGCAAATTATCTATAATCTGAACTTTGGCACATATAAGTTAAATGATACAACTTGTAGAAATCAAAATTTTCAATTGATGCATCATTTACTATGGAGTGATATAGAAGCTATGTGCCGTGCTTAAATAAACATTTTACGCCATGTAGGTTTGCTTAAGTATATGAATTGAAAGCAAGCAATCCTACCATGTGATTTACCTAGTATGCATAATTTTAAACAAAAGTAATTAACAAATGTAATACTAGGCAAGAAAGGTAAACTAGATACAAGGTAAATAGATACGCTTATCTAAAAACAAGAGATACAATAAATCTAGTTACCTTAGTCATGGGTGGGAAATTTGGGTCCAAAATTTTCACTAACCCACTTTGCAAGTAAACTTGATCCAATATGATGTATCCCATGATATACATCCCAAATTTGCCAAGTCACCAAATTTCCGGAGACCTTCGGTCAACTCACTTCCCTTTCGAGATCCAAACTTTCTTGGTGCTTTTCATGGTTGAATATATTTCCTTTGGCACCCAGATGCGTTTGGCCCCCTTTCCTTTGTTTGCTTGCTTGTTGGCCTTGATTTCTATCACCTTTCCATTCTTTTTCTTCTTGATCAAATATGGTGTAGCATCCTTTTTGTTCACCTTTTTGATGTAGGTGTTGGAGATTTTGCTTGATGGCTTTTGCTTGAGCTTTTGCCTTTGTTTATCCCCGGTCATCGCCTTGCATTGGAAAGACTTATGGCCTTCCTTGTGGCATAGCCTACAAATCACAGTATCTCCCTCCATAGGCTTGTTCACTCCCGCAGTGGTGTTATCCTGTGGAGGTCAGATTTGTTTAGCTTTGCCTTTCTTGTCATACAAAGCCTTACCAAGGCGAGCCACCTCTTGCTTTAATTGTTCATTTTCCTTTGCAACCTCATCCGAACATGTTTCTACAACAATATTCTTAACAAGAACTTGGTTGCAGGGGTTAGAATCATCAATTAAATCAAAGCAGGAAGTAGAAGCATCTTCTTAATAATTTCAGGTATTTCAACTAAAGATGTTGCTGGGGTGCTACCAATGTTTTCTAGCTTAGTAGTTAGCTCATTATTGTGTATGCTAAGAATTTCCATTTTCTCTAGCAAATTTTCAATAGCTTCTTGGAGCTAGCTAACTTAGCCTTAAGTTTTTCATTCTTTTTAATGAGACCATCATCGGTAGCAGTGGATGGAGCACTTGATTCTAATAGCTCAATTTTAGTTGATAGCTCACTATTTAAGTTTGCAAAAGTTTCAACTTTTTTTCTAGCAAACCTTTGTAATCATTTTGAGAGCTAACCAACTTATTTTTCAAGGTTTTAAGTTGAGCTTTTTGTTTAGTACAAACATCCTGAAAAAATTCAATGGCTTCCACAAGCTCATCTATGGAGGGCTTTCCCTCACCTTCATCATCACTACTGCTATCATCACTAGAGGATGGAATGCTTTTGTTACCTCTTGCCATAAGGCATTTGTGTGATGACTGCGATGAGCGTGATGAGGACCAGTGGCTGCGCGTCCTTGGAGGTTCATCTTCACTTGAAGAATCATCCTAAGTTCAAACACTTGTTAGAGCCTTGCCTTTGCTCCTCTCCTTTTTGGGTTTGGCCATATTTGGACAGTTGTCCCTGAACTGGCCCTTCTCCCCACATGCGAAGCATCCTCTCTTCCTTTGCTTTTTCCTGTCAATGTTAAAGAGAAGATCTTCGACCTGCAGGGGCACACCCATTAGATTAATCTTGCGTATCATCCTCATTACCTTTCCGACGCGTCGGATTGTTTCTTCGTCCTCGGAGGATGATGTGCATGGTTGATTATCTTCATCATCATCACTTTATTCTTCTTCCTCTTCTCCACTTGAGGAACTTGGAGTAGGAGCCTTCTTTTTGCCCTTCCTTTCATCACATGCAAAAGCATATGGCCTTGAGGAAGTTGGCTCCTCTCCCTGACACATTTTTCGCGACATCTCAAAAGCCGTGATTTTCCCAATCACAATGGTCGGGGTCATGTTGCTCAAGTCCTCCATGTTGTGAAGGATGGCGATGATGCTCTCATATCTTTGTTGTGGTAGCAGGGAGATAATCTTCCTCACAATGTCCGCATCACCTAGCTTATTAATGCCAATAAAATTGAGGTCATTGATAATTAGATTCAAACGAGAATACATGTCTCTAACAAGCTCATCATCTCTCATAGCAAAAGAATTATACTCATTTAAGACTAGGCAATGTTTTTGCTCACGGACATTGGATGTGCCGTCATGGAGCTCATGCAATTTTAGCCAAATCTCATTAGCAGTTTTTAAGATAAATACTTGATTAAAAATATCCATGCTAAGAGATTCATACAAGCAATTTTTGGCTCTAGCATTTAAATAAATTTCTTTTTCCTCACTCGTGGTGGGTTTCTCGGGATTCTTGAGGGGTTTCATCCCGTCACGAGTGACTCTCCAAACACCTAGATCAACGGCCTCTAGGTAACAAGCCATTCTAGCACTATAATATGGGAAGTTAGTGCCGTCGAAGTGTGGTGGCCTATGGGTATCCGTCCCTTCCTCTAAAAAGCGTCGGCTCTTTTAGCGGTGAAGCTAAAGCGTTTCAAATGAGCCAAACCGGGCTCTGATACCACTTGTAGGAAATGGGTGACGCCTAAGAGGGGGGTGAATTAGGACTTCTAAAACTTTCACTAAACTAGTCCACAATCAAATCCCTATAGCAAAACCTATGCAAATAATCAAACTAGAAAGTGCAATCTAGATTTTGTCTAAGTGTTGCTATCTCTACCGCAAAGGCTAAGTTTCAATCTACACTAAATAAGTATGAATACAAGATTGAAACTTAAATGCTTAATATAAATGCGGAAACTTAAAGAGCAAAGTAGAGAAGCAAACTCTCGTGGATGACGCTGGTATTTTTACCGAGGTATCCAGAACCACGCAAGGTCCCGACTAATCCTCGTTGGTGCCCCTATGCAAAGGGAAGCCCACGCGAGGGCCAAGCACCACGGTCGAGTAATTCCGTAGAGAGCCGCGGGCCTTCTCCACGCGCAAGTGGTGCTCCGCTTTCGGCTCCTCTCGGACGCTCCCCGCCGTCTCCACTATCGAGCTTCCGGCCGAAACACCGCGGGCCTCATTCCCTCCGGTACACGGTGGCAGCCGTGACACAAACGCGGTTGTTACGGTCTTGCAAGACTCTCGCCCCACTCGGTACAATTACAACGGCTCACGCAAGAGCCGAGGGGTTGTGTGGTTTTACAAAACTCACTCAACTAACTAGGGTTCACCTAGAGCAAGCGCTAAAGCGGTCTAACTAACCTAAGCACTTCGCAAAGCACCTACGCTAATCACCGAGTGATTCTATTAAGCACTTGGGTGTTTGAGCTCTTGGAAATGAGCACTATATGCCTTGGTATGTTGCTTGGGCTCCCACACCTTCAAATGGCCGGTTGGGTGAAGTATATATAGGCCCCAACTCCAAAATAGCCGTTGGAGAATGTAAGTCGCCTAGAGGGGGGTGAATAGGGCGAATCTGAAATTTACAAACTTAAGCACAACTACAAGCCGGGGTTAGCGTTAGAAATATAAACGAGTCCGAGAGAGAGGGTGAAAACAAATCACAAGTAAACAAGGAGTGAGACACGGTGATTTGTTTTACCGAGGTTCGGTTCTTGCAAACCTATTCCCCGTTGAGGTGGTCACAAAGACCGGGTCTCTTTCAACCCTTTCCCTCTCTCAAACGGTCACTTAGATCGAGTGAGCTTCTCTTTTCAATCAAACAGGACACTAAGTCCCCGCAAGGACCACCACACAATTGGTGTCTCTTGCCTCGGTTACAATTGAGTTGATCACAAGAAAGAATGAAGAAGAAAAGCAATCCAAGCGCAAGAGCTCAAATGAACACAAGTCACTCACTCACTAGTCACTATTTAATTGGAATGATCTTTGGACTTGGGAGAGGATTTGATCTCTTTGGTGTGTCTTATATTGAATGCTATAGCTCTTGTAAGGTGTAGGAAGTCTGAAAACTTGGATGCCATGAATGGTGGGTGGTTGGGGGTATTTATAGCCCCAACCACCAAAGTAGTCGTTGGTGGAGGCTGCTGTCGCATGGCGCACCGGACAGTCCGGTGCGCCGCCGGACATTGTCCGGTGCGTCAGCCACGTCACCCAGCCGTTAGGGTTCGACCGTTGGAGCTCTGACTTGTGGGGCCACCGGACAGTCCGGTGGTGCACCGGATAGGTTCTGTAGACTGTCCGGTGCGCCTTCTGGTGCCTGTTCTGACTTCTGCGTGCGCAGGCGCGCACTGTAGCGCATTTAATGCCTTCGCAGACGACCGTTGGCGTGAAGTAGTCGTTGCTCCGCTGGCACACCGGACAGTCCGGTGCTACACCGGACAGTCCGGTGAATTATAGCGGAGCGGCTCCCAGAATTCCCGAAGGTGGCAAGTTCGGAGTTGGATTCCCTGGTGCACCAGACACTGTCCGGTGGCACACCGGACAGTCCGG
Source organism: Zea luxurians (assembly GCA_029449295.1). NCBI lineage: Eukaryota > Viridiplantae > Streptophyta > Magnoliopsida > Poales > Poaceae > Zea > Zea luxurians. The sequence continues at coordinate 39,220,248 of JAOPSE010000008.1, read as the reverse complement.
TGCGCCAGACCAGGGCATACTTCGGTTGTCTTTTGCTCCCTTTGTTTGAACCCTCTCTTTTGACTTGTATTGGGTTGTTGTGAACCTTTGGCACCTGTAGAACTCATAGTCTAGAGCAAACTAGTTAGTCCAATAATTTGTGTTGGGCAATTCAACCACCAAAATTCATATGGAAAAGGTTTGACCCTATTTCTCTTTCAATCTCCCCCTTTTTGGTGATTGATGCCAACACAAACCAAAGCAAATAAAGAAGTGCAGAATTGAACTAGTTTGCATGATGTAAGTGCAAAGGTTGCTTGGAATTGAAACCAATATACTTATCTCAATAGATGTGCATGGATGGTTTTTCTTCTTATTTAAAATTTTGGACCACATTTGCACCACGGGTTTTGTTTTGCAAATTCTTTGTAAAATTCTTTTCGAAAACCTTTTGCAAATAGTCAAAGGTACATAAATAAGATTGAAGAAAGCATTTTCAAGATTTCAAAATTTTCTCCCCCTGTTACAAATGGTTTTCCTTTGACTTGAACAAAACTCCCCCTAAATAAAATTCTCCTCTTAGTGTTCAAGAGGGTTTTGCAATTTTTGAAGATACTACTCTCTCCCCCTTTTGAACACAATAAGATATCAAATTGAAAACTTCATTTTTAAATTAGGTGGTGGTGCGATCCTTTTGCTTTGGGCTCATACTTTCTCCCCCTTTGGCATGAATCGCCAAAAACGGATACTTGTGAGTGAGATATAAGCCCTTTTTATCAAACTTTCTCCCCCTTTGGTAAATAAAGACATAAGTGAAGATTATACTGAAAGGGAAATAGGGTCAAACCTTTTCCTATTTAATTTTGGTGGTTGAATTGCCCAACACAAATAATTGGACTAATTAGTTTGTTCAAGATTATATTCTACAGGTGCAAAAGGTTCAACACAAACCAATCAAAAGAACAAGTTAGGTCTCAATAGAAAGGAGCAAGAAGGAAACCGAAGGCTGCCCTGGTCTGGCACACCGGACTGTCCGGTGCACCACCGGACAGTGTCCGGTGCACCAGGGTGCTTCAGCTCGAACTCTTCACCTTCGGGTTTTCCAGGCGCAGCTCCGCTATAATTTACCGGACATGTCCGGTGCACACCGGACTGTCCGGTGTACCAGCGGAGCAACGGCTATCTGCGCGCAACGGTCGACTCTTCAAAGTGAACAGTGCAATTCAGATGTCAGAGTAGACGGTCAGAGGGGCACCGGACTGTCCGGTGTCGCACCGGACTGTCCGGTGCCACATGAGGACAAAGCCTCCAACGGTCGACCAGCTCCAAGACCTAACGGGTGGATGACGTGGCGGCGCACCGGACACTGTCCGGTGGCGCCCTTCGCCAGCAAACTTCACCAACGACTAGATTTTGGTTGGTGGCTATAAATACCACCCCAACCGGCCACTTCAAGGCATGGGAGTCCAAGCAACATTCCAAGTCATCTAGTTGACATACTCAAGCCCTCCCAACCACATACATTCATTGATCCATCTTATACACGAGATTTAGGCCACTACAACCAACACAAGTGCCACAAAAGAGAGAGCAAGCAATTGAGAGCTACTCAATTGAGTTTAGCCCTAGTGCCTTGTGAGATTCATTGAGAGATAGTGTGTGCTTCATCTTTGTGTTCATTTGTGCGTGGAGTTTTGACTCCCATTGAACTTCCTCCAAAGTTTTGGAGGCTTGTAAAAGCTAGCAAGAGACACCAAAGAGTGTGGTGGTCCTTGCGGGATCGAGAGTGATCCTTGAGAAGAAGAAGAGCTCGCCGATCCTTGTGTGATTGGTGGAGAGAGGGAAAGGGTTGAAAAAGACCCGTCCTTAGTGGACTCCTCAATGGGGACTAGACCTTCGAGGGCCGAACCTCGGTAAAACAAATCACCGTGTCCATTGTGTTTATTGCTTATGATTTGTTTGTTCTCCTTTCCTCTAAGTTTTCTTGCGCTATTCTTTGTCAATATCATTTGGTGTTGCTTCAAGTTAAAATCTCATTTAGTGAAGCAACACTTCGCAAGAAAAGCATTGCTCTTCCCACCTAAGCCTCCTTGCTTGATTATTCTATCAAGTTGTATTGATTACCAATTCCGCATTATTTAAGCACAATACTCTTTACAAGCAAGAACTTAGTTTTTATACTCCGATATTTATATATCTTGTTCTAACCACTAATCAAGGGATCTAGTTGGGGGATAAAGTTTTAATTTTCAGGTTTTGCCTATTCACCCCCCCTCTAGGCGACTTTCAATTGGTATCAAAGCTAGGCACTTCATCTTGAGTCTAACAACTCAAAGTGATGGCTCGTAGAAGATCCCAAAAGAACAAGAAGACCCAGGAGACCAAGGAGGTAACTCTTGAGATATTACTTTCCGATTGTTCTAATTATGACTCATGGTCTACTAGAGTGATAAATGCTTTTAGAGCGGTAGATCCTCAATTAGAACAAATTTTAGACAAGAGTATTATTCCTCCTAACTATGCTAGGGAAAATGCCTCCGAAGAAGATTTAAGATGTATACGCTTAAACTATCTAGCTTATGACATCTTAAGTAAATCCCTTAGCAAAGAATATTATCATGCCTTCATAATAAAATATGACAAACCCATTTGTGATGTGCATGATATTTGGACTAGAATTAAAAGCAAATTTAATAAGTCCAAACATGATAGTTCATTTTGTGCTTCTACTCCCTTTGGTATTTGTGATACTAACCCTTGCAAGGAAGAAGAAGAAAATGAACGGTGGAGACCAAACGATGAATCCACCTCTCTAAGAGGTTTGTCTTCCCATTTCGATTCCCACATATGTTGTGTGGCTAATGAAAATGATAGCGGAAGCACAAATGAGGATGAGGAGGAAGAAAGAAGCTTCATGCAACTCTACGCTCGCCTAAGCCAAGAAGATAAGGCGGTCATGCTCAAACTTCTAGAAAGAGCGAGAGAGCAAGGCGAAGCTCGTCAAAGGCTAGAAAGTATTCTCTCCATGAAGATGCAATACTTTGACGAGTTGGCTAAAGAACATGAGGAGCTAAAATGCTCTCATGTTGATTTGGTACAAAGGTATGAAAATGTTTCAATTGAGCATGATAACGCTTTACATTGTATCACTCAATTAGTGAATAGGAATACCTTGCTTAAGGACCAAGTAGAAAAGCTAAAAGTTGAAAATCTAGCTTTTCAAGAAAAATATGATATGCTTCTATGTTCTCATGAAAATCTTATGGATGATCATATCATATTAAATTTGACTCATGGGGTTGTGATAGAAAACTTAAAATGCCAACAACCTCACTCATGCACATGTATTCAAATTGATACTATATTACCATGTGCTAATGCTTGTTGTACATCGACAAGCAAATCTTCCTTTGAGCTAGAATTTGCAGGAACAAATGATGATTCATATCAAAAGCTCAAAGAAGAAAATGAGAGGCTAAAGATGAGCTTGACACAACTAAAAGGGAAGTGCATTGCTCAACCTTCTCAAGATAACCGTGATCACATGGTGAAGAAGCTTGAGACGGGAACAACCGAGGCATGCACAAAATTCCTTGAAGAAAATGTCAAGGACTTGAGGATTGCAAAGAGGAGGAAACAAAAGAAGAAAATCAATACCTCTTCCAAAAGCCTCAACCACACCTCCATACAAGGTAACATCCAAGGTAATGATCAAGCCACACTTCACACTAAGAACAATAAGAAGTGTAGTGAATACTTTGAAGAGGGACACTTGATTAGGTCTTGTCCCTACATTAAAAAAGGCTTGATTATTAACAAGGATAATAGACTTTGTTTTAAATGCTCAAAGAAGGGACACTTGTTTAAGTCTTGTCCCCATTTAAAACAAAAAGGCATAGGGTTAGAAAAGAAAGTTTTTACTAACCATGTAGCAAGCATCAAACAAGGAAAGAAGAAAGCTTCAAAACTTGAAAAACGCTTATGCTATACCTGCCGAAAGAAGGAACATCAATGCAAGGATTGTCCCATTGGTAACAATCCCACTCCTAACTTGTCAATTGATTCTCATATAACTAGGAAACCCAAAAATGCAACTTGTGTTAGAAAGGTAATGAGTTTACCAAATGCTAACACAAAGGACTCTTGGGTTCCTAGATTTTTATTGACTAACCAAGATGGACCCATCAAGCGAAGGGTACCAAAATATGCTTGACAAGCTTTGTAGGAGAAGGAGATGATATGATGCCTTGGGGTGCTTGAGAGAGTTCATTCAATTCTTATCAACTCAAGCTATCAATCTTCAATGATCTCTATCCGTGATTGACCCAAGGTTATTCTTCAAATTACTATGTCTTAAACTCATATCATCTCGAGGAAGACATTGATGTTGTAGGAAATAAAAGAAGTATCATGTGTGAAAAATCAAGGCCTACAACTTGAAGGAAAATCAAAGGATGGTAACTTCTATGCTTTTAAGTGCAAGTATCTTAAATTATCATTTCTTAAGTGTCTTGTGTAGTCACATAGAAATATGTAGCACTTCTAATGTCTTTAATTTGTATTACCATTCTTTGAAGAATTTCCTCTCATATGGTAGATTGCTCTCATCATTTCCATCTTATGGCAATCTACATGCTTTAAATTGTTGCAAGTATCTCATGGCATGTTTTTCGCTAGTCATTCTATTATTGCCATGATTCTAGATATAGAGAGATATTTCAAGTTCTTAAAAGAATAAGGTGTCATGTAAGGAATTCAAATCCTTAGGACACTTATAAAAGGAAAACTCTCTCTATAACTAGAATAGTGAGACTAATGATTTTATCTAAGTAACCCAAGTAGTCTCACTTGTAGAGAATAGGTTTCTCTTTGGAAAAGCATGTAATCTAACATAAAAAGAAAAATCAATCCAAAGATTTATGATATACTTCTACTTGCTTAAATTGGATTTGATTCTTTCACATTTATCGCTTTCCATATCATGAATTAGATTTATTCCCACAATCTTAAAGGATTATTTATGCTTGTTTTAAGAATTAAAATTGAGCATAACATCATCTATGGATAATCTAGTTCATGCTAGAAAGTTTCCATGTTTTTGTAATCTATGTCTTTCACTCTTTCTCAAAAATGATTATAAAAATGGAAACTAGTGCTTGTGTTACTAATAACGTATCTCTTGAGCCTACTTATAAATATCCACAAAAGAGAAAGTGCACAAGCCTCATGGGTTGCTCTTCACCCAAAGGAAGAAAGGTAAAAGCAAAGGTATGGGAACTCATCTTCTTAATCAAGTTTAGTTCCCATCTCAATGGGTATTTAATCTAAATTATCATATTCTACCCTTGTGAGGAATAGATTCTTCATTGGACCTAAATTAACTAAGTGTGCATTCAATATCATTTTCATAAATGTGTTTGTCCATTAGAATCTAATTCATGCCTTTGCTATATCCATTCTCATATTGATGCGCTTCTAAGTAATGATTACTAAAGTCAATATGATGAAGTAAAATCTCCAATGATTATTAAAATGCTTAAAAAGTGCACATTCCTCTTTCTCAAATGAAATGCACTAATGTTAAGGATTTTACTTCATGTCTGTGTGACTTAAAAATGATGAATTGTTTATATTTCCTATCTAAAGAGATCATCTTTCATCATATGCTCCCTATACTGTTAACATCTTTCTTGAGTATTTTCAATAAGTTTGAAAGGAAAAAGAAACAACCACAAAGGGAGGACTCTCAAATGAAAGTGGAGGACATCAAGAACAACAACACCTACTTGGATAATAAGATCTACTAAACTATCAATGGTGTGGTTGTGAGTATTCTAAACCCTTTCATAATGAGAATTCTAGGCTTAAGTTGTTTATTGCAAATTTTATAAGCCTTGATCAAGATGTATAATGCTTCTCCCCATTTGTCTTTAAAGTAAGGGCTTATTTCTCACTCAAAGTATCCGTTTTTGGCGATTCATGCCAAAGGGGGAGAAAGTATGAGCCCAAAGCAAAAGGACCGCACCACCACTCTAATTTTAAAACTAATGATTTTCAATTGGTAAATTTCAAATTGGTATCTTATTGTGTTCAAAAGGGGGAGAACGTAGTATTTTCAAAATTAATATCTTAAAACCCTCTTGAACACTAAGAGGAGAATTTATTTGAGGGGGAGTTTTTGTTTAGTCAAAGGAAAAGCATTTGAAACAAGGGGAGAAAATTTCAAAACTTGAAAATGCTTAGCAAAATTTTATTCATTTACCTTTGACTATTTGCAAAAGAACTTTGAAAAGGATTCACAAAAAGAATTTGCAAAAAAAAAACATGTGGTGCAAGCGTGGTCCAAAATGTTAAAAATAAAGAAACAATCCATGCATATCTTATGAAATATAGACTGGTTTAATTCCAAGCAACCTTTGCACATATATTATGTTAACTAGTTCAATTATGCACTTATATATTTGCTTTGGTTTGTGTTGGCATCAATCACCAAAAAGGGGGAGATTGAAAGGGAAACAGGGTCAAACCTTTTCCTATTTAATTTTGGTGGTTGAATTGCCCAACACAAATAATTGGACTAACTAGTTTGTTCAAGATTATATTCTACAGGTGCAAAAGGTTCAACACAAACCAATCAAAAGAACAAGTTAGGTCTCAAGAGAAAGGAGCAAGAAGGAAACCGAAGGCTGCCCTGGTCTGGCACACCGGACTGTCCGGTGTGCCACCGGACAGTGTCCGGTGCACCAGGGTGCTTCAGCTCGAACTCTTCACCTTCGAGTTTCCCATGCGCAGCTCCGCTATAATTCACCGGACATGTCCGGTGCACACCAGACTGTCCGGTGTACCAGCGGAGCAACGGCTATCTGCGAGCAACGGTCGACTCTGCAAAGTGAACAGTGCAATTCAGATGTCAGAGCAGACGGTCAGAGGGGCACCGGACTGTCCGGTGTCGCACCGGACTGTCCGGTGCCACATGAGGACAAAGCCTCCAACGGTCGACCAGCTCCAAGACCTAACGGGTGGATGACGTGGCGGCGCACCGGACACTGTCCGGTGGCGCCCTTCGCCAGCAAACTTCACCAACGGCTAGATTTTGGTTGGTGGCTATAAATACCACCCTAACCGGCCACTTCAAGGCGTGGGAGTCCAAGCAACATTCCAAGTCATCTAGTTGACATACTCAAGCCCTCCCAACCACATACATTCATTGATCCATCTTATACACGAGATTTAGGCCACTACAACCAACACAAGTGCCACAAAAGAGAGAGCAAGCAATTGAGAGCTACTCAATTGAGTTTAGCCCTAGTGCCTTGTGAGATTCATTGAGAGATAGTGTGTGCTTCATCTTTGTGTTCATTTGTGCGTGGAGTTTTGACTCCCATTGAACTTCCTCCAAAGTTTTGGAGGCTTGTAAAAGCTAGCAAGAGACACCAAAGAGTGTGGTGGTCCTTGCGGGATCGAGAGTGATCCTTGAGAAGAAGAAGAGCTCGCTGATCCTTGTGTGATCGGTGGAGAGAGGGAAAGGGTTGAAAAAGACCCGTCCTTAGTGGACTCCTCAACGGGGACTAGGCCTTCGAGGGCCGAACCTCGGTAAAACAAATCACCATGTCCATTGTGTTTATTGCTTGTGATTTGTTTGTTCTCCTTTCCTCTAAGTTTTCTTGCGCTATTCTTTGTCAATATCATTTGGTGTTGCTTCAAGTTAAAATCTCATTTAGTGAAGCAACACTTCGCAAGAAAGCATTGCTCTTCCCACCTAAGCCTCCTTGCTTGATTATTCTATCAAGTTGTATTGATTACCAATTCCGCATTATTTAAGCACAATACTCTTTACAAGCAAGAACTTAGTTTTTATACTCCGATATTTATATATCTTGTTCTAACCACTAATCAAGGGATCTAGTTGGGGGATAAAGTTTTAATTTTCAGGTTTTGCCTATTCACCCCCCTCTAGGCGACTTTCATATACCATAGTGGAGAATAATGCGGAATACCGGCAAATAACAATGGAGTTGAGTGGAAGCGCCTTCTTTGCCGAATACTCCATTTCCCTTTCAATATCTATGACTAAGCATAAGATGACACTTGAAAACACATTAGTGAAAGCTCTCTTGTGAGTTTTGGTGTTTGGATGACAACTCAATTAAAGGACTAACAAGTGTATTAAGTGTTGAACAGGTGCTTAAGGTAAATCTAACAGGGTTCAACACAAGTGAACAAATGTGATGGTCCAAGAACTGGATTATGGATACATGATGGACATCACAAGTAAGATGGATGTTGCAAAAGTGATACTCGGGTGCATAGCTCGGAGACAACTGATCAAGCCAAGGACAGAGGCAAGAAGAGCTTCGAGGTACCAAGTGCATGGGAGAAGGTCAAGAAGGCTGAGGAACCCAAAGCCAAGGGTGAAGAAGAAGGCTTGCAAAGTCAAGGGTGATCGAGTTGAGAACAGCTACGGCACATCAAGGATCACTACATAAGGACGTGACTTACAACCAATGAGGCAACAGCTACAGTTATGTGGTGTAAGTCATAAGGCTCAAGATCAAGCTCTAAGAAGGAGATCAAGGTCACTAGAAGGAGAACAAGTGTCAAAACCAGAACTGGAAGCAGCCCAAAAGAGCTAAGTTCACCTTGATCTTTAGTTTGGGTTGTTCCTATGTTTGGAGATGCTCTATGTGGCCTTTGCAGGATGTTGGAGCCAAGAAATGTCAATCTAGATCAAGTCAAGCCGACTTGATGATTTATGAGTCCAACATCAAAGCTCAAGCATGTGAAATGCTGTAGATGTAATAATTACGAGAAGGTATGTTTCTAGACTTAGTACATTGGTTTTTGTGTACTAATATACTTGTCTAAGTGTTAGAAACAGAAGGAAGAAGAAAAGGAAAGAGGTGCAAATGGCTTGGCTGTGTACAGCCAAGACTCAGCTCAGTCTGGCACACCGGACTGTCCGGTGGTGCACTGGACAGTGTCCGGTGCGCCAGGTTGAACTCCGGTGAACAGGCCGCTCTCGGGAGGAGTCTGGCGACGTACGGCTATAATTCACCGGACTATCCGCGCCACCCGACAAAAGGCAAGATTTGCCTTCCTGGATTGCTTCCAACGGCTCCTAGGCCTCTTGTGCCTATAAAAGGGACCCCTAGGCGCCTCAAACAATGTACAAGTGCAGCCAACAAGTGTAGACATCACTCGAGTCAATTCTCACTCTCCCTCTTGTGTGTAACTCTATAGTTTGTGTAGAAGGCACAGCTATAAGCCTTTAGAGAGAGGAGAAGTGCTGCTAAGAGCTAGAGCAAGGTCTTGAGCGTATCGTTACTCTACCGAGGTGCTGCCGAGAAGTTTGTAAGCAGCCACGGTGTTGTTGTAACCCAGCTCAATAGTGAAAGGCTCTATCTGTCATACTGACAGATCTGAGCAAACAGAGGAAGGAGTTGAAATAGACTCCAAGCCTAGGTGTGGCTAACTCCAACGAGGACTAGGCAAGCATTTCAGGCTTGGCCGAACCTCGGGATAAATCCTTGCGTCTGTGTGCTCTGTTCTGTATTGTATCCTGACTCTCTGTCTTACTCGCTTTTATATCTGCACTTCAACACTTATCTGTGGTATAAGCTTTATTTGGAGTGCAGGACATATTGAGACAGGATCTCCAATTTCGCTGCAACCTACTCGAAGGATCTTCTCATTCCACTGCATACGAAGTCTTCGAGTAGAGTAAGAATTTAAGTTTTAAATTGAAAAGTTTTATTCGCCTATTCACCCCCCCTCTAGGCGACATCCAGATCCTGTTCTCGGGTCAAAGGGAACTTTCAATTGGTATCAGAGCTAGGCCTCTCCAGTGTGGGCTTAGCCGTCCGGAGATAACGATGTCGTCACAAGAGGTAACTGTAGAACTTCTTTTAGGCAATGGTTCTAATTACAAATCTTGGTCTGTCTCTATTTACAAAGCTTTCATGAATATTGATCCTGATTTGAGACAGATCTTTAGTAGAAGTATTTTTCCCTCTGATTTTAGTAAAAATCCTTCTAATGAAGAACTAAGATGTTTATCTCTCAATCACCATGCTTGCAACATCTTAGTTGACTCTCTTTCTAGAAGTGCTTATTTTGCCATCATGAGCAGTGATAGTGATCTATTTGTTGATGCTCATGATTTATGGAATAGAATTAAAGAAAAATATTCTGTGGCAAACTGTGATGCTCCTACTCCCTATATTACTTGTGTTACTAACCAATCAGAGGGAGAAGAACAAGAACAATGGCACCCAAACGATGAATCCACCTCGTCGACAGGTTTGTTCTCCACTAGTGATAAATGTTTTATTGCTAACAATGACAGTGGAGACGAAAGCCAGGATGAGGAGGAATATGAGGATGATAGCGAGGATGAATCTTCATCATCACAAGGTACATTTTCCTATATTGCTTCCACTGACATTAATGACAGGGAAAATGAGACCGATGATGTGGAGGAAGAGGAGATTCGCCGTTTCTACAACCATCTCAACAAAGCGGACAAAGCTCTCTTGGTTAAGTAGTTGAGAAGGAACAAGGAACAAGGCGAGACGCTTCTCAGGCTAGAGGAGACTCTCATCAAAACAAACAACAGCCTGGAGAAGATGACCAAAGAACATGAGGAGCTAAGGTGCTCTCATGATGTCTTGGTCCAACGGTATGATTCAATGTTACTTGAGCAAAGCAATAATGATGACGCTCTATCTAATGTTGCTCAACTTAAAACTGAAAATTCTATGCTTAGAAGTCAAGTAGAAACAATGAATTTAGAAAAGCTTGCTCTTAGTGAAAAGTATGATACGTTGTCATACTCTCATAGTAAACTAGTTGATGATCATATCATGCTCGATATTGCTCATGAGGTAGTAATTACTAGTTTAAACTCATATGAACCTCATTCTTGCACTAGTAATCAATTGGTCAAAATATTATCATGTGCTGACCTCCACCACCCCAAGAAAGGCCAATCTTTGTTTGAGAAACAAGTTGCAGGATCAAAAAGGAAATTGCTTGGGAACAAAAAACAAAGACAATTGAGGAGAAGATGCCTTGCTCGACTTCCGCAAGATATCTACGAACACGTGGTGAAGAAGCTTGAGGAAGGAGAAACCGCAGCAAGGGTCAAACTCCATAAGAAGGATGTTCCCAAAGCAATAAATGAAGAAATCAACATGAACAAGGAAAAAGGTAAAAATTCAATTAATCATGTTGTTTGCACTGATCATCTCTCCATGTCATTCAAGTACAAAAAGGGAAAAGGAAAAAGGAGGTGCTTCAAGTGCAAGAAGTTAGGCCACCTCATCGTGTCTTGTCCGTACAAAGACAAGAATGAAGGGACAAGGAGTTGTTTTGGATGCAACAATAAGGACCACACGATCACTTCATGTCCGATCATGAAGAATCAAGGATGTGCATCCTCCAAGGTGACCCTCACCAAGGAAAATGACAAACAGCAAGCGTCATGTCAGGTTGACCGACGCTTCTGCTACAAGTGTGGTGAGCAGGGTCATCTATCCAAGGTATGTTATAAAGGTAAGATTCCTAAGCAAGTGAATTTGTCTCAATCTTATTCGTGTAGGAGACCCAAATCATACACTTGTGCTAGATCTATAACGAGATCACCTAGAACTAGCACAAAGACAATTTGGGTACCAAAGGCACATTTAGATGATCATTATGGACCCATCCCGAGATGGGTACCAAACTGTGCTAACTAGACCATGCAGGTGCCTTGAGATGGACTGGAGACCATGGGAGAGCTTAAGACGGTTATCTAAAACTCTATGCTTAAGCTGTTAATTGTTTTGGTGTTTATTGACCCAAGGTTGAATTATTGTGAGACACTAATCCCATGTTCATCTCAAGTGAAATAAGGTGTATAGGTCCTTAATCATTATTGGTGAATCAAACAAAGGACCTTGATGAGATTCTTCAACTTGCTCTCCATAGGATGGTACCCTTGTATCGTAAGTACTTAGTTGATAATCAGTATTGCTCGGTGTGTTACCTGTCCTTGGAGTAGTTATGTCTCTTGATTGCTTGTGTTGAGTATCTTTCAATCAATGATTAGTGATTTCCAAGATCGTAACCATGCGTGCTTAATCATGATTAGGTGCTCTCAATTGGTATCTTATCATTGCTTAATCATTCTTTGGGTAACTTATCATTTGAGATATCCTCCATGATTAACTCTTGTTGTGTTCGTGAATAAACCTGCATCCCGTTGTGAGTTATGCTATATGGTTTTATGATTAGCCTGTGTGAAAATATGACATATTGCTTAGTTTATATGATGACCCTATTGTGGCACTATGTGTTATGCCTCTAATGCCTCTAATGCATTCTCTCGAGCTATGAAGTGCATAAATAATAGGGAACTTTCAGTTGGTTTGTGGTAATAACTGGTGCTCTCATGGCCATACTGGTAAAAGGCAAAGGTATGGAAAATGGAACTGTGCAATTTTATTGAATATCTTGAAGTTCCATTGATTGTGATCATAGCTGTGTTCTTGCTTTTCACTGGTAGTACCGTGGCTTAGGAGACTTATGCCTTAAAATGTTTTTTCTTCTGGTGTACCTAAAGAACCTTCTTAACTATGATGTGCTTAAGACATGATCGTGTTGTTTTTCAATTGGTATATGTGATGCAATGATAGTTAAGCATGTCTAAGTTGCGTGTAAATGTTAGACTTCCTGTGAGTATTCAATTGGCTTAAGTGCTCCTGAGGCATGCATTGTTGTATTTAGTCAACCTTTCATTTAGCCTTCAATTTGTATTAAGTGGCTTTCAATTTGGTATTTAATTGATATCTCTTTGGGATGAAAGTGATAGAGTATGCCTTGACCAAGGTATGTTGTGATCCCCTCTAGTTCTGAGGAAGCTAGAATGTGCAAAGTGCAAGTCATTCAAATACTTGATGCACAACTTGAGGGGGAGCACACATAACTTGTGTCTTTTGAGACTAACTGTTTCTTGAGCAATCTTGTACAGTCTCAAGGTGGAAAATAGAAGATGAGCATGAAATGGAGCAATCAGGACTTGGGTACCTCTGTAAGTCAAGTAATTGGTATCTTAAGTCATGAGTAATTGTATATCCCTAGATTGCTCATGCTCTATAATATTTGGTGATACTCTATGCCTATCCTTAAATATCATGGAGCTATGATAATAAATGATCTTGCAATTGGTATCTTTCAATTGGTAGCCGTGATAGTTTGCTTCAATTGACATCTTTTGATAATCATTAGAATAGAAGTTTCTTCTTGTGCCCAATACTATAACTTGTTCTAAGTTTGGTGTCTTAGCAACAAGAAAAGGTTAGGATAAAGAATCAGGCACAAGTGTGGAGAAGCTCTCGAGAGATTAAATACTTTCAAGATGGGAAGTGCACTACAACATGGTAAAGGTTCAAAAGGAAGTATTAATCTTTTTGCGTATATGTATCTTACTTAAATGTTGGTGGTGCATATGTTCAATAAGTAAGGGGGAGTGTTGATAGTGTGTTTTTCCTCCTAAAACACCCTGCTGTCCCTTGACATCATCCTATGTTCTTGCTTGAGTATGGTTTTTGGTGTTTGATGTCAAAGGGGGAGAAGTTGTGCATTAAAGCTTATCTCAACCTGAGAGGAAAGCTTATCCTAAGGGGTGATGTGTTAGTTTGAGCTTTGCCAGTGTGATATTCATATGCTTCTTCTTGCAGTATTATATGTGTTGCATCATATGGACTAGTGCTTGCGCTGCTATGAATTAATTGGCATCTATTGTGTTCTTTCTGAAATAGATAGTCATAAAGATAATGGGGCATGTGGTTAATGGTGCTTTAAGATTGTTTAAATTAGTATCTTAGTATAAATTGGTATTAGTTTGAATTGGTATCTTAATGGTGAATAGTGGTAGGTTGATATTCCTGTGATATATCCACTAAATTGAATGATGTTTAACTCTGATTACATGCATTTGTGTATTATAGCATCATGGTTTGATTCTTGACACAATGCATCCCAAAAAGTGCTAAGGTGTAGAAATGTTTCGAATTGCCTAAGTATGTGCAAATTGGCGTCTGAGGCCAAAATTATGTTTTTGAAGTAAGCACATATTTAGGGGGAGCATTCTATAAACTTAGAATTCAAAATTTGTGCTTCAAATCTTATTCTTACGTAAGCTTTAATTGTGTTGCCATCAATCACCAAAAAGGGGGAGATTGAAAGCTCTCTTGTGAGTTTTGGTGTTTGGATGACAACTCAATTAAAGGACTAACAAGTGTACTAAGTGTTGAACAGGTGCTTAAGGTAAATCTAACAGGGTTCAACACAAGTGAACAAATGTGATGGTCCAAGAACTGGATTATGGATACATGATGGACATCACAAGTAAGATGGACGTTGCAAAAGTGATACTCGGGTGCATAGCTCGGAGACAATTGATCAAGCCAAGGACAGAGGCAAGAAGAGCTTCGAGGTACCAAGTGCATGGGAGAAGGTCAAGAAGGATGAGGAACCCAAAGCCAAGGGTGAAGAAGAAGGCTTGCAAAGTCAAGGGTGATCGAGTTGAGAACAGCTACGACACATCAAGGATCACTACATAAGGACGTGACTTACAACCAATGAGGCAACAGCTACAGTTATGTGGTGTAAGTCATAAGGCTCAAGATCAAGCTCTAAGAAGGAGATCAAGGTCACTAGAAGGAGAACAAGTGTCAAAACCAGAACTGGAAGCAGCCCAAAAGAGCTAAGTTCACCTTGATCTTTAGTTTGGGTTGTTCCTATGTTTGGAGATGTTCTATGTGACATTTGCAGGATGTTGGAGCCAAGAAATGTCAATCTAGATCAAGTCAAGCCGACTTGATGATTTATGAGTCCAACATCAAAGCTCAAGCATGTGAAATGCTGTAGATGTAATAATTAAGAGAAGGTATGTTTCTAGACTTAGTACATTGGTTTTTGTGTACTAATATACTTGTCTAAGTGTTAGAAATAGAAGGAAGAAGAAAAGGAAAGAGGTGCAAATGGCTTGGCTGTGTACAGCCAAGACTCAGCTCAGTCTGGCACACCGGACTGTCCGGTGGTGCACCGGACAGTGTCCGGTGGTGCATTGGACAGTGTCCGGTGCGCCAGGTTGAACTCCGGTGAACAGGCCGCTCTCGGGAGGAGTCTAGCGACGTACGGCTATAATTCACCGGACTGTCCGGTGCGCCACCCGATAGAAGGCAAGATTTGCCTTCCTTGATTGCTTCCAACGGCTCCTAGGCCTCTTGTGCCTATAAAAGGGACCCCTAGGCGCCTCAAGCAATGTACAAGTGCAGCCAACAAGTGTAGACATCACTCGAGTCAATTCTCACTCTCCCTCTTGTGTGTAACTTTATAGTTTGTGTAGAAGGCACAGCTATAAGCCTTTAGAGAGAGGAGAAGTGCTGCTAAGAGCTAGAGCAAGGTCTTGAGCGTATCGTTACTCTACGGAGGTGCTGCCGAGAAGTTTGTAAGCAGCCACGGTGTTGTTGTAACCCAACTCAATAGTGAAAGGCTCTATCTGTCATACTGATAGATCTGAGCAAACGGAGGAAGGAGTTGAAATAGACTCCAAGCCCAGGTGTGGCTAACTCCAACGAGGACTAGGCAAGCATTTTAGGCTTGGCCGAACCTCGGGATAAATCCTTGCGTCTGTGTGCTCTGTTCTGTATTGTATCCTGACTCTCTGTCTTACTCGCTTTTCTATCTGCACTTCAACACTTATTTGTGGTATAAGCTTTATTTGGAGTGCAGGACATATTGAGACAGGATCTCCGATTCCGCTGCAACCTACTCAAAGGATCTTCTCATTCCACTGCATACGAAGTCTTCGAGTAGAGTAAGAATTTAAGTTTTAAATTGAAAAGTTTTATTCGCCTATTCACCCCCCCTCTAGGCGACATCCAGATCCTGTTCTTGGGTCAAAGGGAACTTTCAATTAGTCATAGACATAAAAGAGATATGATCAAAGGTATAAAAATGAGCTATGTGTGCAAAGAATCAATCAAAATTTCTAGAATCAAGAATATTTAGCTCATTCCTAAGTTTGGTAAAGGATTGTTCATCTAAAGGCTTGGTAAAGATATTGGCCAATTGATCTTTGGTGTTTATATAGGCTATCTCGATATCCCCCTTTTGTTGGTGATCTCTCAGAAAGTGATACCGAATGGCTATGTGCTTAGTGCGGCTGTGTTCAACGGGATTATCGGCCATGCGGATTGCACTCTCATTGTCACATAGGAGAGGGACTTTGCTAAACTTGTAGCCATAGTCCCTAAGGGTTTGCCTCATCCAAAGTAATTGCGCGCAACAATGGCCTGCGGCAATGTACTCGGCTTCAGCGGTAGAAAGAGCTACTGAGTTTGGTTTCTTTGAGGCCCAAGACACCAGGGATCTTCCCAGAAACTGACAAACCCCTGATGTGCTCTTCCTATTAATCTTACACCCTGCCCAATCAGCATCGGAATATCCTAATAAATCAAATGAGGATCCCTTGGGGTACCAAAGACCAAACTTAGGTATATGAACTAAGTATCTCAAGATTCGCTTCATGGACCTAAGGTGAACTTCCTTAGGGTCGGCTTGGAACCTTGCACACATGCATACAGAAAGCATAATGTCCGGTCGAGATGCACATAAATAGAGTAAAGAACCTATCATCGACCGGTATACCTTTTGATCTATGGATTTACCTCCCGTGTCGAGGTCGAGATGCCCATTGGTTCCCATGGGTGTCTTGATGGGCTTGGCATCCTTCATTCCAAACTTGGTGAGTGTTAGGGGCCTTCGGCTTCCGAAGGTCCTCAAAAATGTGATTTAACAATGCTTCTGGAGTATAATACATGAACAGGTACCTTCAGACATGGACCTTTTGGACTTGAGTCAAAATCACTATATGAAGAAACACAAGGGGAACGAAGGACGGAACAGAGCCGAAGTTGTACGCAAGGGAGCTTCGGCATGATGACAGGAAAAGGGAAACCGACTTAAAGAGGAAAAGGCTATCTAGACCCCGATGAATTGCTATAGAGTTATTATTAAATGCAAAGGGCCTAAATGTAATTTTACATGGGCTGCGACCCGTGCCTATAAATAGATGAACAGTACTCCCGTACTGTTCATGCTGACTGGACATTTGCTTTTGCGTCACGCTTGTACTTTTACTTCCTTCAAGCCGAAGGTACACTTGTAATAAATCATTACCTTTACTTATTCATGTTAATAACACAAAAATAATACAATAATGATAACATACTTGATTGTCCACATTGTTCATGTTTCGTATAAACCCTTCTTCATTTTTATATATGTCGTACTTACGAAGGTACGCTTTCTATAACCTTCGTCCGAGAGTCGTTATATCATAAGGGAAATAATGCTTCGAAGGACGAAGGACTTTAACATCTAACATTCTTTATGTTGCCTTGTTCTTAACTCATAGCATTTGAGAACAAGTCCCCAACATTGGCGCCCACCTCCGGTGAACCCCTTTTCGACCACCTTCGACAACCATCGACCTTCATCATGCCGCCAAAGAAAGTTTCGGCAACGGGGGTTGCCGTTCTGCAGCCGCTGGACCCGAACCAGGAGACCCTTTCTCTTCGGGAGGCCCGAAGCCAGAAGAGGAAGGCCACTAGTCCAACACCACAAGAGGATGAGTTGGACCAAGAAATCAGGAATATGGAGATGCTTCATCAGCAGGTACAGAGGAAGAAGGAGAAGATGGCTCGGTTAGCTGACCTGCAGAGGCAGATTGACGAAGCCACCGAAGAAGTGCGTCATCTTGCTCAAGATGAGCAGCACCGAAGGCCCCACCACAGAGAGCTGCACCAAGAGGGCTTCTTCAACGAAGATGACTGGTATGAGGATTTCCATCATGGAAATTTTGCTTTTGATGATGCTTCTCCTCTGTCAGTAGAACTGCAGGCTACGCCCTGGCCCCCGTCTTACAAGCCACCACAGCTCCCCATGTATGACGGACACTCAGATTCGAAGCAGTTTCTGATGAGCTACAAAGCAACTATATCTTCGTATGGTGGCAACACTGCAGTCATGGCGAAATCTTTCGTCATGGCAGTCAAAAATGTTGCACAAACTTGGTACTCCTCTCTTCGGCCAGGAACAATCACATCATGGCAGAAGCTGAAGGACATGCTGGTCACCAGTTTTCAAGGGTTTCAGACGAAGCCGGTTACCGCTCAGGCCTTGTTCCAGTGCACGCAAGATCAAGAGGAATATCTCCAGGCGTATGTCCGAAGGTTCTTGCGTCTGAGGGCACAAGCGCCAATAGTGCCCAATGAAATTGTCATTGAGGCCATGATTAAGGGGCTTCGGCCAAGACCTTCAGCCCAATACTTCGCCAGGAAACCCCCTCAAACCCTGGAGAAACTGCTTCAGAAGATGGATGAATACATCCGCGCTGACAATGATTTTCGACAGAGAAGGGAGGAAGCTTACAGGTTCTCCGAAATGGTCAGGGGCTTCGGAGGGAGAATTCACCCTAGGCACGTCAGATCAATTCATTCCACTCAGAATGACGACAGGGGAGGTCAACAACAGAGGCCGCAATATTCCTCCCAGGCTTCGGGGCAGCAACAGAGCTATCCTCGGCCCCCAGCTCCAAGGGGCAGAGGCGCCAGGGGCTTCGGAGGAAGGTTTGCGGATCAGCCCAGGAAAATTTATTGTCTATTCTGCGGTGAGGACAAGGGCCACACTACCAGGATGTGCCACGTCACCATCCAGAAACAAAAAGAGATAGCAGAACTCTGTTGCTTCGGCAAGCCAACCTCAGGCATCTTGGCAACAGCTTCCACCTCCACCACCATTGCAACAAGGCCAGCAGCCAGAAGGGAGCCACCACACTCATCAGCAACGAGACTTCAGAGAGGAGTCCGAAGCTCGCACAGTCAACAGTACTGTGCCAGAATCGAAGCACATCTACTAAGAGGATATCCTACTTCTGAAATAGTTCTGTCATTCGTTATCATTTTTCCTTTTTTAATAGAGAACAATCGTTAAAAGCCTAAGTTTTTCCTGTCATTTTCAATTCCTTGTAATAGCTTCGTTTTGGCCATAGTGGAAATGTATCTCTTTTACAGACTCACGAAGTCTAAAAAGTTGGTGAAAGCACGAAAGTTGCTCTTAAGAGAGCGCGGGGTTCATAATCACATTACAAGTTTTGCCGAATCATTAGAAAAGTTGTTCTAAGGAACGCAGCGTAAGTTTTCCGAAAGCAACAAAAAGTCGTTCCTAAGGAACGCAGCGTAAGTTTTCCGAAAGCAACAAAAAGTCATTCCTAAGGAACGTAACGTAAGTTTCCCGAAAGCAACAAAAAGTCGTTCCTAAGGAATGCAGCGTAAGTTTTCTGCTCAAAAGTCGTTCCAAAGGGAATGCAGAGCTTACAGCGAAAAATAAACGCTGATACCGCCGAAGTAAAAGGCGAAGAAGCTCCTAAGGGAGGCTTACAACGAAAAATAAATGCTGATACCGCCGAAGTAAAAGGCGAAGAAGCTCCTAAGGGAGGCTTATAGCGAAAAGTCAATGCTGATACACCGAAAAATAAACGGTGAAGCCGAAAAATAAACGGCAAAAAGATTGTGTGCTTTACTGAGGGAATGTGTGTGTATCTTCGGCACAAATATCATTTCGCACGTCATAACATCATTACATCATTTGCATAACATAACATCATACATCATATTGCATCAATGGCACAAGAAGGGGATGCAATGTTGACCTTCAGAAGGGTTTACAATGTTGACCTACAATATTGATCTTCGGAGGTTGTTTCGAAGAAGTGACAAGGCACAAAATAAGTTTTGAAAGAAGTACGGCTTTGTCAACTTTAATATGAAAAGGAGATCTATTGCTTACGAAGCATATTATTTTTACGGAATATGGATATTCTTCACGAAGCATGAAAAGAAGGGAAGGTGTTTTTTCGCCAAAGGCTCAAAAACGGTATGTACGTAAAGTTTCATGCATCGTAAAGAATTGAATTATAAATAGCTTATAAATTACATTCAAAATCATAAAATATTACACACTTTGTTCAATAAATATTACATTCCAAATGTCTTTACAATAACAGCTATTCTTCTTTTAAAACTACTTCCGCAACTTCGTTTAGTAGTTGATCAACAACTTTATCCATAATAGCTTCGGCCATTTTTATAATTTCATCATCCTCCTTTGCTTTGGGGTTCGCCAATGGCTCGACGGGCTCTGGGGGAGGAGATAGTGCGGCTGTGATGCAAAGCGTAAATAAGTTCGAAGTCATAAAATTAGAACATAAAGTCAAAAGCTGTTAATCAATACCTATTCGCCTCTTGAGATCCGCAGTTTTCTCAGCGGTCTCTGCTGCTTCTCTAGCATCGTGAGTATCTTTTTCACTTTTCCTTATAATTTCTTAAGCCATCTCCCGACCGCCATTTTCCCAGATGTCGGTGAAAATTTTTCCACCAACCAAGCTTGCTTCGGCCGAGGGGTCTTTTGTATCTTCAATAGATAACGCAGCCTCGGTTTGTGCCAAGGATTTCACATGTTCGCAGCCCATCCTCTCCAAGATAGCAGCAATCCCCCTAGCACCCGAGAAGGCACATATGTCTCCACGGCCACTCAAAACTTCCTCAAAAGCTTCAGCTTCGTGGCTGATCCATTCAATTGGGCCTTCGGGATCGCCCCTTATGAAATTCTCCTCGCTTGAGTATGCGCCAACATTGGCGAAGCTAATTTTTATTCTCTTCACGCAATCCATAGATTTCTCAAAACATTTCTCCTTCGACATACGAAGTTCTTCAATGTTTTTCTCTAAACGATTTGTCCTTTGTTCGCTAATTTCTCGTTTAGCTTCTGCAACAGCATATTTTTCTTTAGCTTCGAATAGCTGTTTCCGAAGATCTTCGATTTCGTGTTTTTTAGCTTCGGCTTGGGCTTTGGAAACAACTTCGTCTTCTTTTATTTTACTCAACAGTGAGTTTAATATTTTGTCTTTTTCAAGACCTTCGTTCCTTAGTTCAATTACTTCGGAACGAAGGTTGTTCAAGGCTATGGTACACCCTTCATCTTCGGCATCTTTTTGTGCCCTGAGGGCATTGCTAAGAATAAGGCCCTGCAAAAAATACGGTATTAAGTTTAAGCAAATGAAAATTTTTGTTTTTAAATACAAAAATCTCAATTTTTCACCTTTAAGCTATTGTATGCCAAGCTGTCGGCCAACTCATCTTTTGACAGTACCGAAAGTCTGTCTTCTAATGTAGGGAAACCGAAGCTCTTGCTCATCTCCCAGCAGACAGAAATCTCTTTACTATCTGGGAGACAATACAAGAAATTTTCCTCCCTGCTGCCGTTGAATATCAGGGCCCCCTTTGGATATTTTAATCTTTGAGCATAAAATTGAGCCTCTCACTTTTCTTTTTCAGATAGTCTTTTTCCCGAAGCATGTCGTATAATATAATCAGTAGCTTCAGATGATGCTTCGGGAATGGGACTGGTGGTTTTTTCAGTCAGAATTACTTCTGCAGCTCCTTTATCTATCTTGTCTCCGATTCTCAAGGATTTCTCCTTGGCGGACTCTGGAGGCCCAGCTTCAGTCTCGACTTGGACCTTGGAAGCTTCGGCCTCAAGGTATGTTTCCGAAGCTTTGACAGCTTTCTTCGGAGTAGAGCTTGAAGTTTTTATTATCTCTAGCACATCTAATACGTTGACCATTCTTTTTCTCTTGGGGGTTGTCGAGAGATCCTTTTGTGCCTTCGGCATTGTCACTTCCGCTGAAGGACTTACTACTTCCAATATTCTTGTTTTCTCAATCTTCATCTCTTCAATGTTAATGGCCTTCGGCTCATCCGGTTTAGCTGATGATGCCTTCGGCGATACAGCCGGTTCAATTTTCTGCGTAATCGCAGGTTTTTCGCCTTCGGTCGCCGAAGAGGTTTCACCGCCAAATTCAGGCACTATGGCCGGTTCAATATAGCGTGGTCAATGAGTAAGGACCTTCACCCTTTTCCTCTTTGGCGCGGGCTCGCTCGGAGCAGCTGAAGCATCATCTCTCCCAAAATCTCCACTTTTTCCTTTTTGCCCCCGGGGCGGGTAGCGGTAGTCGGGATACATGAACCCAATGGCATCAAAAACTCTGTTTAGTCTCTTCTTTTTACGGTTCCTGAAGGCCGCAGATAATGTGTTATCTTCTGCTTTGGAGTACAGCCCAAGCAGATCATCGCTTGTAGCTTCGATGCTTTTCAGCCAGTCGTCGTCTGGCTCAATAAACTGGTCTCTGAATCTAAAGGTATATTTTAGTTGAACCAGACCACCTTCGTGGGGATTGCTGATGGATTCTTTTGGCACCTCCCAGTCGGCTAACAACGGCCATATCCTGTAGGCCACGTGCTCTTGAACCAAGTCTCTTGTCCCAATGAAAGAACACACTAACCCGAGAGCCTTGCGGCATTCTTCGGTTACTCCGTCAATTTCTACCTTCGGTTTTCGGAGCCCGAAGCGTTGCCAGATAGGGCGCATGATTATATCTTTAATGTCTTCTCGTGCCTTTAAATCATTCTTTACATAAAACCATTCTTTTGTCCAGTCTCCGGGCCATCTCTTCCGAAAAGTCGGTACTGGGGAGCTTGAACCAGAACGAGCAATGAAACTATAGCATCCGAAATTATTATGATACTGTTCCTTACCCCAGGGCTTCGTCTCATATAACAATTGATGCATGCTGCAGAAGCTTTTTGCATTTGGTTCTAAGCCCCGACTCCTTAAAGCCCACACGAAGATTCCCATTCTTATAATAGCTTCGGGGGTAATGTGGTGAAGGTAAATCTGAAATATCTTCAAAACCTCGACCACAAAGCTGCTAAGAGGAAGCCGAAGCCCAGCCTTCAAAAAGCTCCGAAAGATCACGACTTCATTTTTCTCTGGAGTAGGACAAGTTTTTTCTCCATCGTCAGCCCTCACAACAGACATATCCCGAAAGTATTTCCCCCTCATGTTATCAAGATGGCTTTGTTTAATAGTTGATTTTCCAAAAACTGCATGGCTTGGTCGCCAGGGTCGATCTTCAGAGTCTTCCCCGCCGCTCTCCATATCATAGTTGTCACTATCACTAGTATCTTCAGATAAACCCTCCAAAGTTTCCCTAGCAATCTTCTCTGCATTTGTCCTTGCTATCGATTCAATAAAGCCAAGATTCATCTCCTCATAAAGGCTCAGCTTCGTTTCAGCGGTAGCTTTCTTATCCTCAGACATCTTCGAAAGTGCTGAGAAAAGTGCTCTCAAAGCCGAAGCTTAAAAATTTAAAAATCTGGTCAAGCGTTTGTAAGCAAAGAGCTGTTTGAGCAGGCAAAGCAGATGGCAAGAAAGCTTGCCAAATGAGCTAGTGGTGCGCTCTTATTTATACGCCTGGTGCATTGCGCGCTGGAGGGCCCGCTTGTCAGTGGCTGTTGCTATTCTAGCAAAGGGAAGGTGTTTTTTCGGACCTTCGGCTCAGAGCCTTCGCCCTTGTCGCAACCTAAATTTATCATTCTGACAAATTAATATTGCGAGGGGCTACTGTTGGGGGCCTTCGGCTTCCGAAGGTCCCCAAAAACGTGATTTAACAATGCTTCTGGAGTATAATACATGAACAGGTACCTTCGGACATGGACCTTTCGGACTTGAGTCAAAATCACTATATGAAGAAACACAAGGGGAACGAAGGACGGAACAGAGCCGAAGCTGTACGCAAGGGAGCTTCGGCATGATGACAGGAAAAAGGAAACCGACTTAAAGAGGAAAAGGCTATCTAGACCCCGATGAATTGCTATAGAGTTATTATTAAATGCAAAGGGCCTGAATGTAATTTTACATGGGCTGCGACCCGTGCCTATAAATAGATGAACAGTACTCCTGTACTGTTCATGCTGACTGGACATTTGCTTTTGCGTCACGCTTGTACTTTTACTTCCTTCAAGCCGAAGGTACACTTGTAATAAATCATTACCTTTACTTATTCATGTTAATAACACAAAAATAATACAATAATGATAACATACTTGATTGTCCACATTGTTCATGTTTCGTATAAATCCTTCTTCATTTTTATATACGTCGTACTTACGAAGGTACGCTTTCTATAACCTTCGTCCGAGAGTCGTTATATCCTAAGGGAAATAATGCTTCGAAGGACGAAGGACTTTAACATCTAACATTCTTTATGTTGCCTTGTTCTTAACTCATAGCATTTGAGAACAAGTCCCCAACAATGAGAATATCTTGAATATACTTTGTTTGGCTGATGAAGGTGCCCTCTTGGAGTTGCTTGACTTGAAATCCTAAGAAATACTTCAACTCCCCCATCATAGACATCTCGAATTTTTGAACCATGATCCTACTAAACTCTTCACAAATAGATTTGTTAGTAGACTCAAATATGATATCATCAACATCAATTTGGCATACAAACAAATCATTCTCAATGGTTTTAGTGAATAACGTAGGATCGACCTTTCCGACTTTGAAGCCATTAGTGATAAGAAAATCTCTTAGGCATTCATACCATGCTCTTGGGGCTTGCTTGAGCCTATAAAGTGCCTTAGAGAGTTTGTGAACATGGTTAGGATACTCACTATCTTCAAAGCCGGGAGGTTGCTCAACATAGACCTCTTCCTTGATGGGTCCGTTGAGGAAGGCACTCTTCACGTCCATTTGGTAGAGCTTAAAGTCATGGTGAGTAGCATAGGCAAGTAATATTCGAATTGACTCAAGCCTAGCTACGGGTGCATAGGTTTCACCGAAATCCAATCCTTCGACTTGTGAATACCCTTTGGCCACAAGTTGTGCCTTGTTCCTTGTCACCACACCATGCTCATCTTGTTTGTTGCGGAAGACCCACTTGGTGTCGGTGTTTTGGGTCCGACCGCACACCCGGGGTTGCCCCTCAAGGTGTTTTAGGAGTAGGACGGTGTCGACAACTGTAGCAAAATGGTTCGCGCCGATCGCACGAGGGACAGTGGACGAGTTTTACAGGTTCGGGCCGCTTAGAGATGCGTAACACCCTACGTCCTGATGAGTATGCTTGGTGGATGTGGCTACAAGAGAGCTCCCTGGATCGAGAATACAGAGAGTTGATGTGGGTGGCTAAGTGAAGAGTCCATCGTTCTGAAAGGGTGCCCCCTAGGCCTTATATACTCGACCGTGGGGCAGTACACGTGGATAAGATAGCAACGAGTAGCTAAAAGATAGTGAACCTCTTGAGATTATCCCTACGTAACCCTCGCCGACTTATCCTCGCGTGGCTTCGTTGCATGGAGGCTCCAGCGCGGGAAAGTCGGATCTCTGTTGCGGTTATTCGCTCGATGCTGCGGGCCGTTCGGGCGTGTACCAATCCGGCCCCATGTCGTTCTGCTCCGCTGGCTGTTTCTCCCCAGGCCCACGAAAGAATGACCTTACGATTTATTGGGCCCTTGGGCCTTTCGTGAGGTCCTTTACTCTTTTAGTGGACCCGGGGGATATCTTTCCCCCACACTTGGTTCCTACAACATTTTGGTTAGGACGTGGAACTAAATGCCATACCTCATTCCTCTTGAAATTGTTGAGCTTTTTTTGCATCGCCAACACCCAATCCGAATCTTGAAGTGCTTCCTCTACCCTGTGTGGCTCAATAGAGGAAACAAACGAGTAGTGTTCACAAAAATGAGCAACACGAGATCGAGTAGTTACCCCCTTATGAATGTCTTCTAGGATGGTGTTCACGGGGTGATCTCGTTGGATTGCTTGGTGGACTCTTGGGTGTGGTGGCCTTGGGTCTTGTTCATCTTCCTTGTTTTGATCATGGGCATCTCCCCCTTGATCCTTGTCCTCCTCTTGAGGTGGCTCATCTTCTTGATCTTCTTCTTCATCATCTTGAGCCTCATCCTCATCTTGAGTTGGTGGAGATGCTTGCATGGAGGAAGATGGTTGATCTTGTGCTTGAATGGGCTCTTCGGATTCCTTAGAACACACATCCCCAATGGACATGTTCCTTAGCGCGACACACGGAGCCTCTTCATCATCTAATTCATCAAGATCAACTTGCTCCACTTGGGAGCCGTTAGTCTCATCAAACACAATGTCACAAGAAACTTCAACTAGTCCAGTGGACTTGTTAAAGACTCTATATGCCCTTGTGTTTGAATCATACCCTAGTAAAAAACCTTCTACAGCCTTAGGAGCAAATTTGGATTTTCTACCTCTTTTAACAAGAATAAAGCATTTGCTACCAAAGACTCTAAAATATGAAACATTTGGCTTTTTACCAGTGAGGAGTTCGTATGATGTCTTCTTGAGGATTCGGTGTAGATACAATCGGTTGATGGCGTAGCAAGCGGTGTTGACTGCCTCGGCCCAAAACCGATCCGAAGTCTTGTATTCATCAAGCATGGTCCTTGCCATGTCCAATAGAGTTCTATTCTTCCTCTCCACTACACCATTTTGTTGTGGCGTGTAGGGAGAAGAGAACTCATGCTTGATCCCTTCCTCCTCAAGAAAACCTTCTATTTGTGAGTTCTTGAACTCCGTCCCATTGTTGCTTCTTATTTTCTTGATCCTCAAGCCGAACTCATTTTGAGCCCTTCTCAAGAATCCTTACAAAGTCTCTTGGGTTTGAGATTTTTCCTGTAAAAAGAATACCCAAGTGAAGCGAGAATAATCATCCATAATAACTAGACAGTACTTACTCCCGTCGATGCTTATGTAAGCTATCGGGCCGAATAGATCCATATGGAGGAGTTCAAGTGGCCTGTCAGTCGTCATGATGTTCTTGTGTGGATGATGAACACAAAAGTTCTTCCCTGCTTGGCATGCGCTACAAATCCTGTCTTTCTCAAAATGCACATTTGTTAGTCCCAAAATGTGCTCTCCCTTTAGAAGCTTGTGAAGATTCTTCATTCCAACATGGGCTAGTCGGCGATGCCAGAGCCAACCCATGTTAGTCTTAGCGATTAAGCAAGTATCGAGTTCAGCTCTATTGAAATCAACTAAGTATAGCTGACCCTCTAATACTCCCTTAAAAGCTACTGAATCATCACTTCTTCTAAAGACAGTAACACTTGTATCCGTAAAAAGACAGTTGTAGCCCATTTTACATAATTGAGAAACAGAAAGCAAGTTGTAATCTAATGAGTCTACAAGAAAAACATTGGAAATAAAATGGATAGGTGATATAGCAATTTTACCCAATCCTTTGACCAAACCTTGATTTCCATCCCCGAATGTGATAGCTCGTTGGGGATCTTGGTTTTTCTCGTAGGAGGAGAACATCTTCTTCTCTCCAGTCATATGGTTTGCGCACCCGTTGTTGATGATCCAACTTGTGCCCCCGGATTCATAAACCTACAAAACAAATTTAGTTCTTGATTTTAGGTACCCAAACAGTTTTGGGTCCTTTGATATTAGATACAAGAACTTTGGGTACCCAAACACAAGTTTTTGATCCCTTGTGTTTGCCCCCAACATACTTGGCAACTACTGAAAGGATCACGATGCCCAAGAGGGGGGTGAATTGGGCTTTTCTAAAAATCAACACTAATTAAAACCTAAGCAAAGGCTAAGCAAGAGCCCAAGTTCACCCCAACAACTAGCACTAAGAAAATAATACTAGAAATACAACAATGCTAAGACAATACTTCAATTACTTGCTAAACAAATACACAATGTAAAGTGCTTGAATTAAGTGCGGAATGTAAAACAAGGTTTAGAAGACTCCTCCAATTTTTCCCGAGGTATCGAAGAGTCGGCACTCTCCACTAGTCCTCGTTGGAGCACCCGTGTAACGCCCCGAATTTTGCAGTTGAATTTTTTCTTTTCTTTACTCGCCAAATTCGGGCGTTACCTTTTCTTTTTCTTTTTCCCCTCGCTAGACCTTGACCTTTTCCAAAGCTAGCGGGATTCGGTTTGGAATTCCTATGTAAAGAAAAAACCCTAAATTGCTTTATGTTGTTTGATGCACCATGCCGAACTATGCATTCTTTGATTGCTTGAAAGTGCAAATGCATTCATCTAGGAAGATCGGATTTCGAAAATGAGAGAAACCTTTTCTTTCTTTTTCTTTTTCTTTCTCTCTCTCTCCTCCCTTTTCTCTCTCCCGCGCCGTGGGCTGCTCCTGGCCGGCCCAGCCGCCCCCCAGCCGCCCCCGCGCCCCCTCTCTTGGGCCTAGCCGGCCCAGCCGCCCCTCCCTTTTTTCCCCCAACTCCCTCTCTCTCCCTCCCATTCTCCCTCTCCCCACCCTAGCCGCCGCCGCCCCCTGCCCTAGCCCCGCCCCTGCAGCTCGACCGCCCCTGCAGCTCGGCCGCCCCTGCAGCTCGGCCGCCCGTCCCCGGTGAGCCCTCCCCCTCTCCTCTCCTCTCCCCTCTCCCCTCCTATCCCTCCCCAGCCCAACCGCCCCGCGCCCTGGCCAGCTCGGCCGCCTCCATGGCCGGCTCGGCCGCCGCCGCCCCTGCGCGCCCCCGGCTCGGCCGCCCTGGCCGGCCCAGCCGCCCCTGCCCCCGCCTCGGCCGGCCCAGTCGCCCCGGCTCGGCCGCCCCTGCGCGCCCGCCGGCCCAGCCGCCCAGCTCGGCCGCCCCCGGCCGGTTCAACCCCCCCCCCCCCCCCCCCCCGCCAGCTCGGCCGCCCGCCGCCGGCTTGGCCGCCCCCGCCCCTGCCCCAGGCCGGTTCAACCGCCCCCTGGCCGGTTCAACCGCCCCCTGGCCGGTTCAACCGCCCCCCCCCCCTTTTTTATTTTATTTTATTTTATTTTACTTTCTGTTACTTATTTTATTTTAGGTAGGCTAATCATTGTTCATGTCAATGAAATGGAAACTTAATTTAGAATTCCATTACGCTAGTTAATTCATATAATCAATTGTTTATTCAGTTCAATGTTGATCAACTAAAAATGACTAGGTTTCCATTAGTGCATATAACAGAATTCTTTTGCTAAGAACCAATTGTAACTAATCATTAGTGCATAAGCTTTAACCCCTGCGAGACCTTTTCCTGTTTCTTTCTAACCATAACAAATGCGATATCGAATGTCATACTTGATGCATATTCACTTTATTTGTTCCCTTGTATGGTGTACTGTTCTTTTGTATTAAATATGTGGATGTATGTATGTTTGCGCTCGCATAGAGAACGATCCGGTCGAAGAGCCCGAGGAATTCGCAGGAGAAGCCCCTGAGCAGCAGTCGGTTGGTGGAGGCAAGTGTCCTTTGACCTATTGCTATCCTATTCATTCTTTAATTCACCTCCCGCATTACACATTTATACCTAAGGATTTACTAGCTTTTGTTATCCCTGTCCTTGATTACCTATTTGGGTCGGATTATTACTGCTTAGTCTGATGCTATTGCTCAACTCTAATCAATGAACATGATGTGATTATCTATGATACGCTGTTTTCCCTTCTTATTTATGATTATATTTGTGACCTTCAAGGGGACTCGAGCGGTTTCTCGAGTGCCTCTCCGTAAGGACCTGTTCAATGGATGACCGCCCGGGAAAACAGTGCAACCATGAGGGTGGAATGGGACGCCCTTAGCTGAATAATTAGAGGAACCGGGGTGTAGATCACTTAGCCGTTGTGCCGTCAATGGGGCTCGGTGTATGCGGCTCGCTCTGCCAAGGTTGATTTGTCCCTTGGGGAGGAGTGCGGTACATTTAGGAAACCTAACGGGTGGCTACAGCCCCGGGGAATCTTTGTAAAAGCTTCGTAGTGAATCCCTAGCCATTCACCTTGGGAGTGAATAAGGGTCTTGCAAGCCCGGGCTAGAGAGGGAATCACGGCTTATGGGTAAAGTGCACAACCTCTGCAGAGTGTTATGAAACTGATATATCAGCCGTGCTCACGGTTATGAGCGGCCAAGGGAGCTCCAGAGATTAGTGATACTTGATCAGAGACATTTTGGTACAGGTGGCAATGAGATTGATGGTTCTGATTATGATTATGGTGCTGGTAAGTGGTATTCTTTCCGTTTGGAAAGGATACATTGGGCTAATAACTTGGGTTAATGTTAAAACCTGGCTTTCTACTAGTAAGTAATAACCTGACCAACTAAAAGCAACTGCTTGACTTATCCCCACATAAAGCTAGTCCACTACAGCCAAACGGGATGCTTGCTGAGTATGTTGATGTGTACTCACCCTTGCTCTACACACCAATCCCCCCCAGGTTGTCAGCATTGCAACCACTGCTCAAGAGAAGATGAAGCTGTGGAAGGAGACTTCCAGGAGTTCCAAGACTACGACGAGTTCTAGGCGTGGGTTAGCGGCAACCCCCAGTCGGCTGCCTGTGAAGGCCGCGTTATCTACGTTTCTTTTCCGCACTTTGATTTATTGTAAGAACTATATGGACGTCTCAGACGTATGATGTAATCGACTATTATTTCCCTTTTAATACTATTTTGAGCACTGTGTGATGATGTCCATGTTATGTAACTGCTGTGTACGTGAATAACTGATCCTGGCACGTACATGGTTCGCATTCGGTTTACCTTCCGAAAACCGGGTGTGACATAAGTGGTATCAAAGCCATGCTGACTGTAGGACCGCTAACCTAGAGTAGAATGGTCGTTCTAAGGATTATAGACCTCTGTCCCTGCCTTGACTTTGGTACCCCTTCAAAAGTTGGTCATACCGACCAAACCTATGTTCTACTATATATTATACCTTGCTGAAAATTATGTTTTATTCCGATCCTTCATTTATTTATGATTCATTACTTGCTGGTCATATTGATTCTGTTCTCACCCTTTTGCTTGCGATGTCTTTTGTAGATGGCTCGTCTTAGACACACTGCACGAAAGTCCGTCATCCCCTTCTTACCCTCCCGCCTTGCTGAGCGTCCGCTTCGCCGTCCCGTGGCCGGACAGTCCAGCCACTTGGAGAGACTGCACCACCGCCTGCATGAGGAGCAGGAACGTCGACGACAGGAGCAGCAGGGCTCTTCTTTCTCGCTCCAGCAGGAGATAGAGTCTGTGAGGAGCTGCTCTCCTGTGCTTCCCCTGGAGGCGCCCCCTGCACCACCACTGGGCGCCCCAGCTTCTGGAATAGCTGCTGGAGGAGACCCAGACGACGGAGGTGGCGACGACAGCCCGAGCCACGACACCGACCTCCCTGCTGACCATGAGCCGGAAGGATGGGTTGCTCGACCCATCACTCGCGACGCTGCTCGCGGATGTCACTTCCACGACGCGCTCGACACCCTGCTACGTCGGGCACTTGACCGGCGTACTTGGTCCATCGAGTATCGCTGTGTGGTCTACCAGCATAGTCGCGGGGTCTACCCGGACCGCTGGGAGGCGACCTGCTTGGTGCGCCGTCCGGAGAACAGTCTCCAGGGCGCGGAGGCTTGCTCAGAGCACTATTCTATCTCTGAGCGGGACTCAGCTGAGGCAGCCATGCAGGATGCTGCACGGCGTGCGCTTTCGCACTACTGCTCGGTTTTCGGTGGGGTAGCTGACGGTCTCGACCTGAAGTATTACCCCCGCCGTCCATCTGGCAGCACAGGAGGCGTGATTGTTTCACCTGCTGGTGAGGACAATCCTAGGTTGAGCAGCACAGTCAACCTAGCCGCCGTGCTAAACACGGAGCTGGACCATGCATTAGACGAGCTGAGTAGGGCTCGTGCTGTGATCGCCCTGCTGCGGGCTGAGCGCGCGGAACGTCGTCACTTGGATGATGGTTCCCCCGCTCCCGTCGGGACTCAGCACCCGTACCGCTCACCTCGGCGTGGACACCAGTCTTATGGCAATCCGGACTGCAAGACCAAGATAAATCTAGAACCATAGCTCGTTAGAGTTGGATCTTGTAATTAATACGAAATATATATACATAGAAGCTTCAGTCTTAGCGTTAGTCTCGGTTTTAGTTAGTCTTAGTTAGACAGGGTAGTTTGCTATATCCTGTGCATTTATGTTTGTCATGATGAACTATGTTTGGTTTGGATCTTTGTAATGACTGTCACCAGAGTGTGGGTATCCCCTGCATTTTGGTTTACCCATTATGTTAATGGAGTTAGTTATATAGTTGGGAAAACCTTTATTCTACTTTCCTCTTTATCTAAGAAGCTGTGTGGTCTGCGATGGAGATCAGTGAAGATGCTCATCTGTTCAGTGCTGTTGGAGAATTCTATACTCTTTTCTTATGCTGCAAGATTTGCCAGATCAGTTCTGATGTGTGGTTGCGTTCTGCAGATGTCAGAGAACAGGTGCAGAGGAGGAAGGCGTGCTCAGCAGGAGTGAGCCGCTCTGTAGGATTAGGTGCCCCAGCAGCAGCACCTGCCACCCCCGCCCCCGATGTCGATCGAGCAGATGTTTCTGATGCAGACTCAGGCAGTTCAGGCCATCGGTCAGACTCTGGCCGCCATTCAGCAGCAGCAGCAGCAGCAACAGCAGCAAGCACCACCCCAGCCTCAGATGCCTCAGATGCCCAGAGACAAGCGTGCTGAATTCATGAGAGGTCATCCCCCAACGTTCGCTCACTCTTCTGACCCCATGGATGCTGAAGATTGGCTGCGCACTGTGGAGCGGGAGTTGCATACCGCTCAGTGTGATGACCGGGAGAAAGTTCTGTATGGTCCCCGTCTATTGAGAGGAGCAGCCCAATCATGGTGGGAGTCTTACCTCGCCACTCATGCCAACCCCGATGCCATCACCTGGGAAGAGTTCAGATGTAGCTTTCGTCAGTACCATGTGCCTGCAGGTCTGATGACAGTGAAGAAGGAGGAGTTCCTGGCCCTCAAGCAAGGGCCGATGTCAGTCAGTGAGTACCTGGACAGGTTTCTGCAGCTGTCTCGCTATGCTCCTGAAGATGTCAATACCGATGCCAAGCGACAGTACCGTTTCTTGAGAGGCTTGGTTGACCCTCTTCAGTACCAACTGATGAATCATACCTTCCCAACATTCCAGCACCTGATTTACAGAGCAATCATGACAGAAAGGAAGCGTAAGGAGATGGAGGATCGTAAGCGCAAGATCAGTGGACCCCAGCCTGGAAGCAGTAGCCATCCTCGTTTCTCAGGCAATCAACCTCAGCAGTTCAGACAGAACCAGCGTCCACCTCAGCAGCATCAGCAGTTCCAAAGGCAGTATCCTCAGCACCAGTACCAGAACCGTCAGAACAATCAGTCAGGAGGAGGTCAGTTTCAGAGGCAGAATCAGCAGGCACCTCGTCTTCCTGCCCCCGCAACTCAGCAGAACAGTCAGGCAGCACCAGCTCAGGTTGGAAACAGAGCATGTTTCCACTGTGGAGAGCAAGGCCATTGGGTGATGCAATGTCCGAAGAAAGCAGCCCAGCAGCAGTCAGGCCCCAATGCCCCAGCAAAGCAGAATGTGTCTCAGCCTGGATCAGGCAACCGCCCTCAGCAGCGCTATAATCATGGAAGATTGAACCACTTGGAGGCTGAAGTAGTTCAGGAGACCCCCGGCATGACAGTAGGTATGTTCCCAGTCGACTCCCATATTGCAGAAGTGTTATTTGATACTGGAGCAACACATTCTTTCATTACTGCATCATGGGTAGAAGCACATAATCTTTCGATTACTACCATGTCAACCCCCATTCAAATTGACTCAGCCGGTGGTAGAATTCGAGCTGATAGCATATGTTTGAATATAAGTGTGGAAATAAGGGGGATAGCGTTTCCCGCCAACCTTATAGTAATGGGTACTCAGGGAATAGATGTCATCCTAGGGATGAATTGGCTAGATAAGTATCAGGCAGTTATCAGTTGTGATAAAAGGACAATCAAGTTGATGTCCCCACTAGGAGAGGAAGTGGTGACCGAGTTAGTCCCGCCTGAGCCGAAGAAAGGAAGTTGTTATCAGATGGCTGTCGATAGCAGTGAAGCAGACCCGACTGAGAGTATCAAGGTTGTGTCTGAGTTCCCAGATGTGTTTCCAAAGGATTTACCGGGTATGCCACCAGAGCGGAAAGTTGAGTTTGCCATAGAGCTTCTTCCTGGAACTGCCCCTATCTTTAAGAGAGCTTACAGAATATCTAGACCAGAGTTGGTTGAGCTTAAGAAGCAGATTGATGAGCTGTCAGAGAAAGGTTACATCCGGCCAAGCACCTCGCCTTGGGCCGCCCCTGTCCTGTTTGTGGAGAAGAAAGATGGCACCAAAAGGATGTGTATCGATTATCGAGCTTTGAATGAAGTCACGATCAAGAACAAGTATCCCTTCCCCAGAATAGAAGATCTGTTCGACCAGTTGAGAGGAGCCAGTGTGTTCTCCAGGATTGATCTGAGGTCAGGTTATCATCAGCTCAGGACCCGACCTTCGGACATTCCGAAGACGGCATTCATTACCAAGTATGGGTTATATGAGTTCACAGTGATGTCTTTTGGTTTGACCAATGCACCAGCGTTCTTTATGAACTTGATGAACAGTGTATTCATGGATTATCTCGATAAGTTTGTGGTGGTATTCATTGATGACATTCTGGTTTATTCTCAAAGCGAAGAAGAACATGCAGATCATTTGAGGATGGTATTGCAGAGATTGCGAGAGCACCAGTTGTATGCAAAGTTGAGCAAGTGTGAGTTCTGGATCAGTGAAGTCCTGTTCTTGGGTCACATAATCAACAAAGAAGGATTGGCTATGGATCCGAAGAAAGTGGCAGACATTCTGAGCTGGAAAGCGCCAACGGATGCTCGAGGAATCAAGAGCTTCATTGGAATGGCCGGATATTATCGGTGATTCATTGAAGGGTTTTTGAAGATTGCGAAACCAATGACAGCGTTGCTAGGCAACAAGGTTGAGTTCAAGTGGACCCAGAAATGTCAAGAGGCCTTTGAAGCGCTGAAAGAGAAGTTGACAACAGCGCCTGTCTTAGTCTTGCCTGATGTGCACATGCCCTTCTCAGTGTATTGTGATGCTTGTTACACAGGTTTGGGATGCGTGTTGATGCAAGAGGGAAGAGTTGTGGCTTACTCGTCCCGACAGCTGAAGGTTCATGAGAAGAATTACCCAATCCATGACCTAGAGTTGGCAGCAGTGGTTCACGCACTGAAGACATGGAGGCACTATCTGTATGGACAGAAATGCGATGTTTACACAGACCACAAGAGTCTGAAGTACATATTCACTCAGTCAGAATTGAACATGAGGCAACGAAGATGGTTAGAGTTGATCAAAGACTATGAGTTGGAGATCCATTACCATCCAGGCAAAGCAAACGTAGTGGCAGATGCTTTGAGCAGGAAGAGTCAAGTCAATCTGATGGTCGCTCGTCCGATGCCTTATGAGTTGGCCAAGGAGTTCGACAGGTTGAGTCTCGGATTTCTGAACAATTCGCGAGGAGTCACAGTAGAATTGGAACCTACCTTGGAGCGAGAAATCAAAGAAGCGTAGAAGAATGATGAGAAGATCAGTGAGATCCGGCGACTGATTCTAGATGGCAGAGGCAAAGATTTTCGAGAAGATGCAGAAGGCGTGATATGGTTCAAAGACCAGCTTGTGTGTTCCCAATGTCCAGTCCATTCGGGAGTTGATTCTCAAGGAAGCTCATGAGACAGCCTATTCGATTCACCCTGGTAGTGAGAAGATGTATCAGGATCTGAAGAAGAAATTCTGGTGGTACGGAATGAAGAGGGAAATTGCGGAGCATGTGGCTATGTGCGATAGTTGTCGGCGAATCAAGGCCGAACACCAGAGACCTGCTGGATTGTTGCAACCGTTGCAGATCCCTCAGTGGAAATGGGATGAAATCGGTATGGATTTCATAGTCGGATTGCCTCGCACTCGAGCCGACTACGATTCCATTTGGGTAGTAGTGGACCGCTTGACCAAGTCAGCCCACTTCATACCAGTCAAGACCAACTACAGCAGTGCAGTATTGGCAGAACTGTATATGTCTCGGTCGTTTGTCTTCATGGTGTGCCAAAGAAGATAGTGTCAGACAGAGGAACGCAGTTCACCTCTCATTTCTGGCAGCAGTTGCATGAAGCCTTGGGCACGCATTTGAATTTCAGTTCAGCTTATCATCCGCAGACAGATGGTCAGACTGAAAGGACCAATCAAATTCTTGAAGACATGTTGAGGGCCTGTGCGTTGCAAGATCAGTCCGGATGGGACAAGCGATTGCCTTATGCGGAGTTTTCCTATAACAACAGTTACCAGGCCAGTTTGAAGATGTCACCGTTTCAGGCGCTCTATGGAAGGAGTTGCAGAACTCTGTTGCAATGGGATCAGCCTGGAGAAAAGCAGGTGTTTGGGCCAGACATTCTGCTTGAAGCCGAAGAGAACATCAAGATGGTCCGAGAGAATCTGAAGATAGCGCAATCAAGGCAGCGAAGCTATGCAGACACAAGAAGGAGAGAGCTGAGTTTTGAAGTCGGAGACTATGTCTATCTGAAAGTGTCACCGATCAGAGGAGTCAGAAGGTTCGGAATCAAAGGCAAGCTAGCACCCCGCTACATTGGTCCGTACCAGATCCTCTCAAAGCGTGGAGAAGTGGCCATCAGCTCAGTCTGCCAGAGAATTTGTCAGCTGTGCATGATGTCTTTCATGTGTCTCAGTTGAAGAAGTGTTTGCGTGTGCCAGAAGAGCAGTTGCCAGTGGAAGGTCTGGAAGTCCAGGAGGACTTGACCTACGTCGAGAAGCCAGCTCAGATCCTTGAGGTTGCAGACAGAGTCACCCGAAGGAAGACCATCAGAATGTGCAAAGTCAGATGGAGTCACCACTCTGAGGAAGAAGCAACCTGGGAGCGTGAAGATGATTTGATGGCCAAGTACCCAGAGCTCTTTGCTAGCCAACCCTGAATCTCGAGGGCGAGATTCTTTTAAGGGGGATAGGTTTGTAACGCCCCGAATTTTGCAGTTGAATTTTTTCTTTTCTTTACTCGCCAAATTCGGGCGTTACCTTTTCTTTTTCTTTTTCCCCTCGCTAGACCTTGACCTTTTCCAAAGCTAGCGGGATTCGGTTTGGAATTCCCGTGTAAAGAAAAAACCCTAAATTGCTTTATGTTGTTTGATGCACCATGCCGAACTATGCATTCTTTGATTGCTTGAAAGTGCAAATGCATTCATCTAGGAAGATCGGATTTCGAAAATGAGAGAAACCTTTTCTTTCTTTTTCTTTTTCTTTCTCTCTCTCTCCTCCCTTTTCTCTCTCCCGCGCCGTGGGCTGCTCCTGGCCGGCCCAGCCGCCCCCCAGCCGGCCCAGCCGCCCCCGCGCCCCCTCTCTTGGGCCTAGCCGGCCCAGCCGCCCCTCCCTTTTTTCCCCCAACTCCCTCTCTCTCCCTCCCATTCTCCCTCTCCCCACCCTAGCCGCCGCCGCCCCCTGCCCTAGCCCCGCCCCTGCAGCTCGGCCGCCCCTGCAGCTCGACCGCCCGTCCCCGGTGAGCCCTCCCCCTCTCCTCTCCTCTCCCCTCTCCCCTCCTCTCCCTCCCCAGCCCAACCGCCCCGCGCCCTGGCCAGCTCGGCCGCCTCCATGGCCGGCTCGGCCGCCGCCGCCCCTGCGCGCCCCCGGCTTGGCCGCCCTGGCCGGCCCAGCCGCCCCTGCCCCCGCCTCGGCCGGCCCAGCCGCCCCGGCTCGGCCGCCCCTGCGCGCCCGCCGGCCCAGCCGCCCAGCTCGGCCGCCCCCGGCCGGTTCAACCGCCCCCCCCCCCCCCCGCCAGCTCGGCCGCCCGCCGCCGGCTTGGCCGCCCCCGCCCCTGCCCCAGGCCGGTTCAACCGCCCCCTGGCCGGTTCAACCGCCCCCCCCCCCCTTTTTTATTTTATTTTATTTTATTTTACTTTCTGTTACTTATTTTATTTTAGGTAGGCTAATCATTGTTCATGTCAATGAAATGGAAACTTAATTTAGAATTCCATTACGCTAGTTAATTCATATAATCAATTGTTTATTCAGTTCAATGTTGATCAACTAAAAATGACTAGGTTTCCATTAGTGCATATAACAGAATTCTTTTGCTAAGAACCAATTGTAACTAATCATTAGTGCATAAGCTTTAACCCCTGCGAGACCTTTTCCCGTTTCTTTCTAACCATAACAAATGCGATATCGAATGTCATACTTGATGCATATTCACTTTATTTGTTCCCTTGTATGGTGTACTGTTCTTTTGTATTAAATATGTGGATGTATGTATGTTTGCGCTCGCATAGAGAACGATCCGGTCGAAGAGCCCGAGGAATTCGCAGGAGAAGCCCCTGAGCAGCAGTCGGTTGGTGGAGGCAAGTGTCCTTTGACCTATTGCTATCCTATTCATTCTTTAATTCACCTCCCGCATTACACATTTATACCTAAGGATTTACTAGCTTTTGTTATCCCTGTCCTTGATTACCTATTTGGGTCGGATTATTACTGCTTAGTCTGATGCTATTGCTCAACTCTAATCAATGAACATGATGTGATTATCTATGATACGCTGTTTTCCCTTCTTATTTATGATTATATTTGTGACCTTCAAGGGGACTCGAGCGGTTTCTCGAGTGCCTCTCCGTAAGGACCTGTTCAATGGATGACCGCCCGGGAAAACAGTGCAACCATGAGGGTGGAATGGGACGCCCTTAGCTGAATAATTAGAGGAACCGGGGTGTAGATCACTTAGCCGTTGTGCCGTCAATGGGGCTCGGTGTATGCGGCTCGCTCTGCCAAGGTTGATTTGTCCCTTGGGGAGGAGTGCGGTACATTTAGGAAACCTAACGGGTGGCTACAGCCCCGGGGAATCTTTGTAAAAGCTTCGTAGTGAATCCCTAGCCATTCACCTTGGGAGTGAATAAGGGTCTTGCAAGCCCGGGCTAGAGAGGGAATCACGGCTTATGGGTAAAGTGCACAACCTCTGCAGAGTGTTATGAAACTGATATATCAGCCGTGCTCACGGTTATGAGCGGCCAAGGGAGCTCCAGAGATTAGTGATACTTGATCAGAGACATTTTGGTACAGGTGGCAATGAGATTGATGGTTCTGATTATGATTATGGTGCTGGTAAGTGGTATTCTTTCCGTTTGGAAAGGATACATTGGGCTAATAACTTGGGTTAATGTTAAAACCTGGCTTTCTACTAGTAAGTAATAACCTGACCAACTAAAAGCAACTGCTTGACTTATCCCCACATAAAGCTAGTCCACTACAGCCAAACGGGATGCTTGCTGAGTATGTTGATGTGTACTCACCCTTGCTCTACACACCAATCCCCCCCAGGTTGTCAGCATTGCAACCACTGCTCAGGAGAAGATGAAGCTGTGGAAGGAGACTTCCAGGAGTTCCAAGACTACGACGAGTTCTAGGCGTGGGTTAGCGGCAACCCCCAGTCGGCTGCCTGTGAAGGCCGCGTTATCTACGTTTCTTTTCCGCACTTTGATTTATTGTAAGAACTATATGGACGTCTCAGACGTATCATGTAATCGACTATTATTTCCCTTTTAATACTATTTTGAGCACTGTGTGATGATGTCCATGTTATGTAACTGCTGTGTACGTGAATAACTGATCCTGGCACGTACATGGTTCGCATTCGGTTTACCTTCCGAAAACCGGGTGTGACAACCCGTGCAAGGGTATCGCTCCCCTTGGTCCTCGCAAGAACCAAGTGCTCACTACGAGATGATCCTTTGCCACTCCGACGCGGTGGATCCCTCGAGACCGCTTACAAACTTGAGTCGGGTCACCAACAAGATCTTCACGGTGATCACCGAGCTCCCAAGATGACTCATCTTTGTCATTGATGTGCATGTACATCTCGTGAGCATTGATCTTTCCCAAGATCTGTGTAGGTGTGGTAACTGAAAGATCCATTTGATGTAGCACAGTGACAATGTGTCCATATTTGTCTATTGGGAGGACACTGAGAATCTTCCTCACAACATCCGGTTGTGAGATTTGAGTAAGCCCCAATCCATTTACTTCCTCTACAAGAATATTGAGACGTGAGTACATAGCATTGACATTTTCATTAGCAAGCATTTCAAAAGAATTCAACTTTCTCATAGCAATGTGATATCTCTCCTCACGCTCACTCCTAGTTCATTCATGTAGAGCACAAATGTCCATCCACAAATCATGAGCATTTTTATGATTTCTAACTCTATTGAACACATCTTTGCAAAGGCATCTAAAAAGGGTGTTTTTGGCCTTAGCATTCCATTTCTCATAATTAAACTCATCACCTACAAGATTTGTGGGATCTCTAGGTTGGGGGAATCCTTGTGTGGCGGCTTTGTAGACCCCAATGTCTATAGCCTCTAAATATGCTTCCATACGAATTTTCCAATATGGAAAATCGTCACCATCAAAAACGGGAGGAGGTCCATCCCCACTGGACATCGTTACTCTAGCGGTTAAGCTAATCTAAGAGCAACAAGGCTTTGATACCAATTGAAAGGATCACGATGCCCAAGAGGGGGGTGAATTGGGCTTTTCTAAAAATCAACACTAATTAAAACCTAAGCAAAGGCTAAGCAAGAGCCCAACTTCACCCCAACAACTAGCACTAAGAAAATAATACTAGAAATACAACAATGCTAAGACAATACTTCAATTACTTGCTAAACAAATACACAATGTAAAGTGCTTGAATTAAGTGCGGAATGTAAAGCAATGTTTAGAAGACTCCTCCAATTTTTCCCGAGGTATCGAAGAGTCGGCACTCTCCACTAGTCCTCGTTGGAGCACCCGCGCAAGGGTATCGCTCCCCCTTGGTCCTCGCAAGAACCAAGTGCTCACTACGAGATGATCCTTTGCCACTCCGGCGTGGTGGATCCCTCGAGACCGCTTACAAATTTGAGTCGGGTCACCAACAAGATCTTCACGGTGATCACCGAGCTCCCAACGCCACCAAGCCGTCTAGGTGATGCCGATCACCAAGAGTAACAAGTCGTAGACTTTCGCTTGACCAAGAGAAGCATAATGCAAGTGGTGTGTGCTCTAGGTGGCTCTCGCTAGCGCTAATGAGGAACAACTGCGGGATTAAGATTCTCTAATCTCCTCACTAGGCTTTTGGTGCTTGCAATGCTCTAGCAATGTGCTGGAATTAATGTGGGCAGCAAGACATTGAATATGGTGGGTGGAGGGGGTATAAATAGCCCTCACCCACCAACTAGCCGTTACCAGCAATCTTCTGCGCATTGGCGCACCGGACAGTCCGGTGCGCCACCGGTGCGCCAACGGTCGTTTCCAACGGCTAGTTCTGACAGATAGCCGTTGGACTGATGGCACACCGGACAGTGAACAGTCACCGTCCGGTGCACACCGGACAGTCCGGTGCACTGTCCGGTGCGCCACTAAAATTCATTTCGCATACTGGCGCTCTCGGGTTTTTCTGCTCGGGGAAGCCTTTCCCCGGGCCAGCCTGGCCCCACCTGGCAGAGGGTGCACCGGACAGTCCGGTGCACACCGGACAGTCCGGTGCCCCAAAGCCAGAAACCCTATTCCTTGTTTTTCAGCTGATTTTCAAATCGGTTTTCGTTCTAACTTGTGAGTGAGTTCTAGAGTGACACCTAGCACTGTATGTGAGTGTGAATGTGCACCAACACTACACTAGAACTCTCTTGGTCAAACTACTCATCAACAACCCCTCTTTATAGTACGGCTAAAAGAGAATAAAAGACCTAACTAAATCACGAGTGTCCACATCTCCTTGACACTCGGACTCCGTAGTCCTTCACCTTTTGTTTCGTCATTTTAGTCGTCGCTTCGAGTTCTTATCTCCGGGATTGTTTTCACCGATGTAGTACTTCTACCTGTAATGCGACCTAACTTACCATTTGTCTCTGCAAAACACACGTTAGTCACATATAACATTACGTTGTCATTAATCACTAAAACCAACCAGGGGCCTAGATGCTTTCAATCTCCCCCTTTTTGGTGATTGATGACAACCCTGCAAGATTTGTGAGAGTAGTTTGATTTGAAATTTCTGTCAATAGAGAAGATAGTTAGTTATACTCACTAATCTTTGATAGAAAGAGTGTGTACCAAAATAATAAGAATGAGGGCATACACATCATAAGTTTCTTGTTCATATAAAAGTGAAATCAAATCGATGAACAAGAACTTAAAAGACTGGTGATAACATATAAGGTGAAAACATAATACACACACAGTCAACATAAGCATCGAGAGTATATATAGAGTTTGTGAGTCAAAAGCACCATACAAAAGTGAAGCTAGTACAGAGAGTAACAA
Source organism: Zea luxurians (assembly GCA_029449295.1). Taxonomy (NCBI): domain Eukaryota; kingdom Viridiplantae; phylum Streptophyta; class Magnoliopsida; order Poales; family Poaceae; genus Zea; species Zea luxurians. Next base: position 39,178,123 of record JAOPSE010000008.1, on the reverse strand, counting down.
GCACATATATTACATCAAAATGACTCTCTACTAACTCCCTAACTCCCCCTAGCTCTCACAACTCATATCTCTCCCCCTTTGGCGTCAAACACCAAAAGGGCACTCAAACCTACACATCAGAAGTGGGAGGAGGCGGCGGAGGCGCATCCGGTCGCGGTCGAGGCAGTAGAGCGTACGCTAGCTGGGGGTCAGAGTCAGTCTCGGATCCAGTATCTGCTGTAGAAGCTGGAGCTGGTACTGACTCGAACGGAAGCTGCGCTACTGGAGCTGCCGGAGCCGAAGAAGTGGTCACAGACACCGCCACAGCAGTAGTGGGAACAGCAGAAGCTGGTGGCACTGACGGCTGAGGGCAGACGGAGCTGAAGATCGGCGACGTGAAAGCCAGGGTGACCGGCCGGAGCGGAGAGGAAGAAGGACCAACAGGGGGTCCTGGCTGAAGTGCTGGCACAATAGGAGCCTGAAGAGGAGGAGGCGGGACTGACTGAACCGGGGGAATCGATATACCAGAATGCTGTAGCATAAGAGTCATGAATGCCCTGCTCCTGCCTGTCATGTATGGTCTGAAACATCAAGAGCATCCTCTCGGACAACTGCTGATGGGCTGCTGCCTGGCGGGTCTGCTCGGCTGCCAAGTGAGCCTGCTGCTGAGTAAGTGTCTGGAGAATCGAAGCAAAAGCAGGGTCAACGGCAGGAGGGGCAGCAGGGGTAGCACGAGAACTCCCAGCCTCATGATCATGTGAGCGTGGAGGCATAGGAGGCGGAGGCGGAATCCCAAAATCATCATCATCATCATCAACAACAACTGCTGTGCCCTGAGCCTTGAACTGATGAAGTGCAGTATCCTCGGCCTGAGTGTCAAAAACTAGAGCAGAAGCTGGCACAGGAGCCTCAGGCGTAGGACGGTAGGACCCAAAGACAAGGCGTGAGGCCTCAAGTGTGCCCTGGAACTGTGGAGGCCGAATCAGCTGAGCAAAAATGTGACATAGGTAGTGAGCATACGGCAGCTGTCCACGGGCACGCAAACCATCCAAAATGGTGTCCTCGATCTCACAAATAAGGAAATCCACAACGTCAAACTCGGAGTGAGAGACCAGGGCACCAAGGAGCCAGAGCTGGATATGTGTGGTAGCCTCCCTGTATCCCATCCGCGACAGAAGTGTCCGTCTCATAAGCTGAAATAGGAACTTTGCTGCTGTAGTGAAATCTGCCGGAGAGCGTCGCGACCCATCTGAGAAGGGCAGTCGGAACAGAGCCGCGACGTGAGCTGTACCCGGAGCAACACCGCCGTGAGGGCGACAAGGAGGGTCAGAGGTGCCATAGCATAAGCTGTGAAGACGAGTCGATGACTCGTGAAATCCAAAGAGCTGGCAAATCTGGCTGGCATGGATAGTGACATCCTCTCGCTCAAAACGAAATCTCATCCACTGGTGATCAGGGTCTATCCAGACTATCGTGTAGAAAACTCGGACCCATTCCTCAACATACCTGCCGCTGGTAGTCAAAAGAGTCAGAAAGCCAGGCAGATATGAGAGGTGCACCTCAGAGTCAGCACCGGCGGCTAGCAGAAAAGCGGGAAGGTCCAAAAGCCGGTGCACTCGCAGAGCAATCTGTGCAGACATCTATGCCCTGAAGAAGGATTCCTGAATCCTGGTGCTGAAAAGGTCAACTGCAGTAGGGTCCCTCTGAGCCGGTAACCAAGACTCCACGGGTATGTACCTGAACCTGCGTACCCGTGCAGCTGTAGCACGCTAAAGGTCAAACAACCTGGGATCTGCAGCCAGAGGTCGCACCTCAGTCTCATCGCGCTCCCGGAAGCGAGCAGGTGGGATAGGTGGAGCGGAAACGGGAGGAGGAGCAGTGGAAGCTGGTGTAGTGGAGGTGGTGGATGGTGCAACAGGGGTGACAGGAGCAGGCAAAGTGGGTGGTGGAGTGGAAGCAGTGGTGTGAGTGGAGGAGCGAGGCCGGGAGGCGAGGCGACGAACACGGTACGCAATCTGATCTGAAGGAGTCTGAGGCTGATCTCCTAGCTCGGTCTGCTTAGTGGCTGCTGCTGCTGCTCGGGCTGCTCTGTCCATACGCCGCTTCTTGCGGCCTTCCTGCTGCTCCAAATATACGGTCTTGCCCTTGACCTGCCTGAAGGGGCGACGAGGATCCTCATCATCGCCTCCCCCTGGCGCCGACACATTCTTCGTGCGCGGCATCCTGACCTGACGACTGCAAATGAGAGAGAGAAGCTAAGCACAAGTCGATAATAGCCGATAGAATATCAAAAGAGGAGATGTCTACCTGGAAAGCTCACACGAGAGGTGGAAATCCAGGCAGGACAGGAGACGGTTCACGGGAAGGCAAGGTCACTGAAATGACAGAAGAGGTGAGCACGTATTAGTCACATAGTCATAAGTATATGAAATGTGAATAAATACATACATAGAGAATTATGGCACAGAAAACAAGAGTCAAGGCGATCGAGAGGTCAAACGACGCGAAAACGACGTTTGAACGAGAAATAGTGTCATAGGAGGTTTGAAATTGAAAATGAGGCATGAAATTATTTGGAATTGAGCCGATACTTCACGAATAGGTTTATATGGGTAAATATGAGTGAAGTGTGTGCTTGGTTTGAATTTAGGCGGAGAAAATGGAATTTGGGCACTCAGCTCGGAAACGATCGCTTGAAACAGGGAATTTGGTGAAAATGAAGCTTGGTTTTTTGGATGGGCGTGAAAATTGGCGAATATGTTACTGGAGGTGTTGTGAAGGTGCCTGAAAAATTTGGGTTCAATCGGAGTATATTTGGCTGGTTTGGGCATTTCAACGAACACGTGACGTGCGGTGAATTAGGTTTTCGGAGATTTGGCTATATAAGGATTGAAACCCTCCCAAAGGGAGCTAGAAACCTGCAGGGATATTTAATGGGCACATAGGAACTCATTGCACGACTTGGATTCACTGGAATTGATAGAGATTGGAATTTGAATCAGGGTGGAGGAGAAGTGCACTGCTTAGAGAAACAGAGAGAGAGAAAAGGCAGAGGGATAACGGGCTCCTCATCGAGCGAGGGCAGGAGAGGAGCACTGGGTCGCCGGAGCTAAGGTCGCCGGAGAAGGGAGGTCACCGGCGAGGGAGTGGAAATCGCCAGAGAGAAAGTGAGCCAGAGAGTGGGAAGAAATCTAAGAGCCTCTGGCTCGGCTCGGGCTGGAGGCGTTTTTTTTAAAACGCGATATGGGCGCACCGGACAGTCTACAGTGCCTGTCCGGTGCACACCGGACAGCGCACAGTAGCTGTCTGGTGAACCACCGGACAGCGCACAGGAAAATGGATTTGAAGCGTGCGGCTGCCAGTGCACTGGACATTGCACAGTGCAGTGTCCGGTGCACACCGGACTGTTCGGTGAGCCCAGACAGAGGGTAGATTTCAAATTTTTGAATTTTTCTATCTAATTTCCAACCAAACCAAATCCCAACTTATAATCACACAAAATAACACTTGTTGGGACAGGTATTGTCACCCTCATATATCTTCTCATAATTTTCAAAATATTTTGCCATAGGCTAGATAATTTTTAGAGAAAATAGGCAAATGGTGAAATTTGCATTTTGGCCTTGCACTAGGGGTTTTCATGAGTGATTTGAGTTTTGAATACTCTCCCTAAGTGCAGTACCTCATGCATATTTCAAGAACCAACAATTGCATAAAAAGTAAGAATTCAAGTGCTAAAAGCTTAAAACTAAGACTTGTCAAGTTTGATCCGAGTTAAGCTTTTTCACTCGCTTTGTTGTCGGTTATCTCAACTAGGTTAGACAAGCCCTAGATGCAATACAAGAAATTTAAACATGCAATGCAAGCTTGACAACACCATTTGACATCTTACATAAAATTTCTGAGATCAAGAATATTTAGTTCATTCCTCAACATGCAAAAGCGGGTCTTATCAAGTGGCTTAGTGAAAATATCCGCTAATTGATCTTCCGACCTCACTCCTTCTAAAATGATATCTCCTTTAGCAACATGATCTCTAAGGAAGTGATGACGGATATCAATATGCTTGGTGCGAGAGTGTTGTATAGGATTATTAGCAATTTTAACAGCACTCTCATTGTCACACAACAAAGGTACCTTTTCTAGAACTACGCCGTAGTCTAGAAGAGTTTGTTTCATATATAAAATTTGTGTGCAACAAGCACCCGCGGCAATGTATTCTGCTTCGGCGGTTGACAAGGCAACACTATTTTGCTTTTTGGATGTCCATGAAACTAGTGATCTACCAAGCAGATGGCATCCCCCAGAAGTACTTTTCCTATCAATTTTGCAACCGCCATAATCCGAATCGGAATAGCCAATTAAATCAAAAGTAGCTCCTTTGGGATACCACAGACCAACGCTTGTGGTGTGCCTGAGATACCTAAGAATTCTCTTAACATCGCGAAGATGAGCTTTCTTAGGATTAGATTGAAATCTAGCACACATGCAGACACTAAACATGATATCAGGCCTAGATGCGGTAAGGTACAATAAACTACCAATCATAGAACGGTAGAGAGTTTGATTAACCGGGTTACCTCCCTCATCTAGGTCGAGATGTCCATTTGTTGGCATAGGTGTCTTGATTGGTTTGCACTTCTCCATGTTGAACCTTTTCAACAAGTCTTTGGTATACTTCTCTTGTGAGAGAAAGTTACCATCTTTCATTTGCTTGACTTGAAAGCCGAGGAAGTACGTCAGCTCACCAATCACTGACATCTCGAACTCCTTCGACATCAACTCACCAAATTCCTTGCAATGATAGTCATTTGTCGAGCCAAAGATTATATCATCAACATATACTTGACAAATGAAAATATCACCGTTATGTTTCTTTGTGAATAGAGTTGTGTCGATGGTCCCGATCTTGAAGCCCTTTTCGATGAGGAAGTCGCGAAGGCGCTCATACCAAGCCCTTGGAGCTTGCTTTAGCCCATATAGCGCCTTGGACAACCTGTAAGCATGGTTAGGATATCTAGGGTCTTCAAATCCAGGTGGTTGCTCAACATATACAAGTTCATTTATGAAGCCATTTAAAAATGCACTTTTTACATCCATTTGATAAAGTTTTATATCATAGCATGATGCATACGCAAGTAGGATACGGATGGCTTCCAGTCGAGCAACCGGTGCAAAGGTCTCTCCAAAATCTAAGCCTTCAACTTGAGAGAATCCTTTTGCAACAAGTCTTGCCTTGTTTCTTACAATCACACCTTGATCATCTTGTTTGTTTCTGAACACCCACTTTGTTCCAATGATTCTTGCATCTTGTGGGGGCTTCTCCAAGGTCCAAACTTGGTTACGGGTGAAGTTGTTAAGTTCTTCATGCATAGCGTTCACCCAGTCCGGATCCTGTAGTGCCTCATCTATACAAGTAGGCTCAACACAAGAAACAAAGTAGTGATGTTCAATAAAAGAAGCATGTCTATGGGATCGAGTAATAACCCCTTGTGAAGGACTCCCAATGATTTGGTTTTGAGGATGAGCTTGAAGTAGTGATGAGTTTCTCCTATTAACCACTTGGGAAGAAGATCCTGGAGCATCAACATCTTCGGCTTGTACCCTTGCTTGTTCATGAGAGACAAATGTATCTTCATTTGCATGCCTCTCATCTTTTTCATCATCTTGTGGTACATTTGATGAAGAAGGCCTGTCAATGTTTTGCACCTCTTCTTCATCTTCTTTTGGTTTGATAGCTCCAATTGGCATGTTCTTCATTGCTTCCCTAAGTGGCTCATCACCTACATCATCAAAATTCTCAAGTGCTACTTGGGAGCCATTAGTCTCATCAAATTCCACATCATATGTTTCTTCTACCACACTAGTGGCATGATTGAATACTCGATATGCTTTGGACTTTAATGAATAACCCAAAAGAAAACCAATATCACAACGTCTTTGAAACTTCCCTAGGTGATGGCGTTTCTTGAAGATGTAGCATTTGCATCCAAACACCCGAAAGAAAAAGACGTCTGGCTTTTTCCCATTTAGCAGTTCATAGGGAGTCTTCGCAAGTAGCCGGTGAGGAAATAGCCTGTTTGATGCATAACATGCAGTGTTGACAGCTTCGGCCCAAAACCTCTCCGGTGTGTTATACTCATCAATCATTGTTCTTGCAAGAGTGATCAAGGTCCTGTTTTTCCTTTCAACAACTCCATTTTGTTGAGGTGTATATGTTGCAGAAAATTCATGCTTGATCCCAATTTCATCACAGTACTCATGAATGTTGGTGTTGTCAAATTCTTTGCCATTATCACTTCTAATCTTCTTGATCTTGCAATCGAATTCATTTTGAGCTTTCTTGGCAAACTTCTTGAATATAGATGCAACTTCAGATTTGTCATGAAGAAAGAACACCCAAGTGTATCTTGAGAAATCATCAACAATCACTAGACAGTAGAGGTTGCCACCAGCACTTACATAATTTGTAGGTCCAAATAAATCCATATGAAGTAGTTCTAGTGGTCGTGATGTTGACATGAAAGCTTTAGTAGGATGTGTATTAGCAACTTGCTTCCCAGCTTGACATGCACTACAAGGCTTGTCCTTTTCAAACACCACATCCTTTAATCCTCTAACCATGTCCTTCTTTAATACCTTCTTGAGTGTGCTCATCCCAACATGTGCAAGCCTCCTATGCCAAAGCCATCCAAGTGAAGCTTTGGTGAAGAGGCAAGTTCTTAAGTCTGCATCTTCTGATGTGAAATCCACTAAGTAGAGATTGTTGTATCTAAATCCTTTGAACACCATTGATTCATCATCCATTTTTGATACAATAACCTCTGTTGGAGTGAATAAGCATTGAAGTCCAAGATCATAGAGTTGACCCACTGATACTCAAAGGTGCAACCAAGAGAACATTTGAAATTGATAAATCATTTGAAATTGCCACCTTGCCAAGTCCTTGCACTTTCCCTTTTGAATTGTCTCCAAATGTGATTTTGTCTTGTCCATCAACATTCTCATCAAGTGAGGTGAACATCCGTGGGTTGCCTGTCATATGTTGTGTGCATCCACTGTCAATAACCCAATGGCTTCCACCGGTCTTGTAGTTCACCTACATCCACAGACAAATCAAGCTTGAGTTTTGATGGCCCTATATTGCATAGGACCAGTAACTCTCTCAATCAAGGACTTTGCAACCCAAATTTGTCTAGGTCTACTCTTGCTTGGTGGACCTAGGAATGTAACTTTGACCTTTCCATTTGCTACTTTTCTTAGAACATAATGAGCATTGAAAGCAAATGGTCTTGAGTGCTTAGGCAAGGGAGTTGGTGGTTTGGCTTTGCAGTTGTGGGCAAAGTGACCTTCTTTTCCACATTCAAAGCATTTGATGGGCTTGTGAGTCTGCTTTGGCTTGTATTGAGTGGTAGCTTTCTTTTGCACAAAAGCATTGTATCCAATACCACTCTTGTTGTTTTTCATGATAGTGTTCATAAGCAACTCATTTTGGAGGTATTGGCCCTTGTTGAACTTTTGCACACTTGTTGCAAGATGTTCATTTTCACTCTTAAGTTTCTTGGCCTCATTTTTAAGCCTTTCATTATCCACTACCAACTCTTTGTTGAAATCATTGTTCTCAATGGCAACCTTTCCTCTAGTAGTTGCATCAGTCAGGTATCTCTTCAATTTTTGGTTGTCTAAAGTCAAGACTTCAACTTTTTCAGTCAATTCATCATGTAGACTAGTTTGCTCTCCTTGACTCAAATCATCACATGAGGTTGCTACATCAATCTTAACAACAGGGTTAATAGCCTCATGTGTTTTGTAAGATAAAAGTTCATTCTCAACAAGAAGATTATCATGATCAAATTTAATCTTAGTATAATCTTCCTTGATTTTTACTAATCTATCTTGCAACTCCCTATTAGCTTCATTTAATTTGTCACATTTATTCTTAGCATCTTTTAGGGAGGTTGTGAGCTCATTTACAGTTGATGACATAGTTTTGTTCTCTTCTTTCAGTTCATCACTAGCTTTCATAACTATGTCATATTTGGCATTTAAAGATTCATTTTCATTTTTCAACCTATCACATTTAGCTTTTGACTTCCTAATGATTTGAGTATATTCTTTAAGCAAGTCAGCTAGTTCATCATATGAAGGTGAAGCAAATTCCTCATCACTATCACTATCACTATCATTAGTAATATCAATATCATCTTGTACCTTCCGTTCACCTCTAGCCATGAGGCATAGGTGAGAAGTCGATGATGGCGATGGTGGTGGTGAAGAGAAGTCCCCGGCGATGGCAGCAACCTTTTCATCATTCTCCTCTTCACTTGAAGAAGATCCACTTGATGACTCAATGTCAGTGAGCCAGTCACCAACAATATATGCCTTTCCATTTTTCTTTTTGTGGAACCTCTTTTGCTTCCCATCCTTTCTCTTGAAGAATTTCTTTTCGTTTTCTCATCATCGCTGTCATCTTCTTTCTTGCCCTTGAACTTGTTCTTCTTGGGCTTGGTACATTGATGAGCAAGATGACCAAGCTCTCCACAGTTATAGCAATCCATCTCAGAAATGGGCTTTCTTTTGCTGGAAAAGAATTTCTTCTTTCTTGAATCAAATTTGATGCCTTCTCTGTTGAGCTTCTTTAACATCTTGGTGGTCTTCCTCACCATCAAGGCAATGTTAGCATCAAGGTCATCATCACTTCAGGATTCTTCCTCAATTTGTACTTTAGATTTTCCTTTTCTTTCTTGATTTGCTTTGAGAGCCAAATCCTTTCTCTTGGAAGATGACTCATCTTTGTCATTGATGTGCATGTACATCTCATGAGCATTGATCTTTCCCAAGATCTGTGTAGGTGTGGTAACTGAAAGATCCATTTGATGTAGCACAGTGACAATGTGTCCATATTTGTCTATTGGGAGGACACTGAGAATCTTCCTCACAACATCCGGTTGTGAGATTTGAGTAAGCCCCAATCCATTTACTTCCTCTACAAGAATATTGAGACGTGAGTACATAGCATTGACATTTTCATTAGCAAGCATTTCAAAAGAATTCAATTTTCTCATAGCAATGTGATATCTCTCCTCACGCTCACTCCTAGTTCATTCATGTAGAGCACAAATGTCCATCCACAAATCATGAGCATTTTTATGATTTCTAACTCTATTGAACACATCTTTACAAAGGCATCTAAAAAGGGTGTTTTTGGCCTTAGCATTCCATTTCTCATAATTAAACTCATCACCTACAAGATTTGTGGGATCTCTAGGTTGGGGGAATCCTTGTGTGGCGGCTTTGTAGACCCCAATGTCTATAGCCTCTAAATATGCTTCCATACGAATTTTCCAATATGGAAAATCGTCACCATCAAAAACGGGAGGAGGTCCATCCCCACCGGACATCGTTACTCTAGCGGTTAAGCTAATCTAAGAGCAACAAGGCTTTGATACCAATTGAAAGGATCACGATGCCCAAGAGGGGGGTGAATTGGGCTTTTCTAAAAATCGACACTAATTAAAACCTAAGCAAAGGCTAAGCAAGAGCCCAACTTCACCCCAACAACTAGCACTAAGAAAATAATACTAGAAATACAACAATGCTAAGACAATACTTCAATTACATGCTAAACAAATACACAATGTAAAGTGCTTGAATTAAGTGTGGAATGTAAAGCAAGGTTTAGAAGACTCCTCCAATTTTTCCCGAGGTATCGAAGAGTCGGCACTCTCCACTAGTCCTCGTTGGAGCACCCGCGCAAGGGTATCGCTCCCCTTGGTCCTCGCAAGAACCAAGTGCTCACTACGAGATGATCCTTTGCCACTCCGGCACGGTGGATCCCTCGAGACCGCTTACAAACTTGAGTCGGGTCACCAACAAGATCTTCACGGTGATCACCGAGCTCCCAACGCCACCAAGCCGTCTAGGTGATGCTGATCACCAAGAGTAACAAGCCGTAGACTTTCGCTTGACCAAGAGAAGCCTAATGCAAGTGGTGTGTGCTCTAGGTGGCTCTCGCTAGCGCTAATGAGGAACAAATGCGGGATTAAGATTCTCTAATCCCCTCACTAGGCTTTTGGTGCTTGCAATGCTCTAGCAATGTGCTGGAATTAATGTGGGCAACAAGACATTGAATATGGTGGGTGGAGGGGGTATAAATAGCCCTCACCCACCAACTAGCCGTTACCAGCAATCTTCTGTGCATTGGCGCACTGGACAGTCTGGTGCGCCACCGGTGCGCCAACGGTCGTTTCCAACGGCTAGTTCTGACAGATAGCCGTTGGACTGATGGCACACCGGACAGTGAACAGTCACCGTCCGGTGCACACGGGACAGTCCGGTGCACTGTCTGGTGCGCCACTAAAATTCATTTCGCATACTGGCGCTCTCGGGTTTTTCTGCTCGGGGAAGCCTTTCCCCGAGCCAGCCTGGCCCCACCTGGCAGAGGGTGCACCGGACAGTCCGGTGCACACCGGACAGTCCGGTGCCCCAAGGCCAGAAACCCTATTCCTTGTTTTTCAGCTGATTTTCAAATCAGTTTTTGTTCTAACTTGTGAGTGAGTTCTAGAGTGACACCTAGCACTGTATGTGAGTGTGAATGTGCACCAACACTACACTAGAACTCTCTTGGTCAAACTACTCATCGACAACCCCTCTTTATAGTACGGCTAAAAGAGAATAAAAGACCTAACTAAATAACGAGTGTCCACATCTCCTTGACACTCGAACTCCGTAGTCCTTCACCTTTTGTTTCGTCGTTTTAGCCGTCGCTTCGAGTTCTTATCTCCGGGATTGTTTTCACCGATGTAGTACTTGTACCTCTAATGCGACCTAACTTACCATTTGTCTCTACAAAACACACGTTAGTCACATATAACATTACGTTGTCATTAATCACTAAAACCAACCAGGGGCCTAGATGCTTTCAACTATCTTGCCTGATTTGTTAGTTAGCACATAAGAAGCATCAAAAGTTTTAAATGAAACATTATGATCATTTGATGCTTTAGGAGTTTTCTTTTTAGGCAATTTAGCATGGGTTGATTGCCTAGAACTAGATGCCTCACTCTTATACATTAAAGCATGATTAGGGCCAGAGTGAGACTTCCTAGAATGAATTCTCCTAATTTTGTGTTTGGGATAACCGGTAGGGTATAAAATGTAACCCTCGTTATCCTGAACCACGGGAGCCTTGCCCTTAACAAAATTAGACAATCTTTTAGGCGGGGCATTAAGCTTGACATTGTCTCCCTGTTGGAAGCCAATGCCATCCTTAATACCAGGGCGTCTCCCACTATAGAGCATGCTTCTAGCAAATTTAAATTTCTCATTTTCTAAGTCATGCTCATTAATTTTGGCACTAAGTTGAGCTATGTGATCATTTTGTTGTTTAATTAAGGCTAGGTGATCATGAATAGCATCAACATTAATATCTCTACATCTAGTACAAATAGTAACATGCTCAACAAAAGATGTAGAGGGTTTGCAAGTATTTAATTCAACAATCTTAGCATGCAATATATCATTCTCATCTCTAAGATTGGAAATAGAAGCATTGCAAACATCTAAATCTTTAGCCTTAGCAATTAATTTTTCATTTTCAATTCTAAGGCTAGATAGAGAAGCATTCAATTTGTCAATCTTAGCAATTAAGTTGGCATTATCATTTCTAAGACTAACAATTGAATTATCACAATCATCAAGCTTCCCAACCTTAGCAATAAAATTGGCATTCTCATTTCTAAGGTTGGAAATAATATCATGGCAAGTGCTTAGCTCACTAGTTAATTTTTCACATTTTTCTACTTCTAGAGCATAAGCATTTTTCACCTTAACATGCTTTTTGTTTTCTTTAATTATGAAGTCCTCTTGGCTATCCAAGAGTTCATCCTTATCATGGATAGCGCTAATTAATTCATTCAATTTTTCTTTTTGTTGCATGTTTAAGTTGGCAAAAAGAGTAAACAGGTCATCCTCATTATCACTAGAATTAGCCTCATCACTAGATGTTGCATATTTAGTTGAGGATTTTGATTTCACCTTCTTCCTTTTGCCGTGTGAGCTTCATCGAGTAGGACTTCTTGTGCCTCTCCTTTTGGTACGCACAGACGGTTCTTGAACCAAAGGACTCCTTGTTCATCTGTCCTGAGGTCCGGAAATTGTTCTTTGTGAGCTTTTTCCATAAGTCTTGCTGTCTTCGTGTCCAGGCGTTGAGCCTTGCATATAAGGTCTTCTAGCATTGGTTTGACTTCTAGGCTGTCGTTGTTTCCCAGACATGCATTCAGCTGAGCTAATTCCTTCTTCCAATCTTCTAAAAAGTTGGCTCCCTTTATCTTGAAAGGTTTTTGGCTGAGGGCGTCTGCTACCACGTTGGCCTTTTTGGGGTGGTAATGGATCTCAAGGTCATAGACTTTGATCAGTTCCAGCCATCTTCTCTGACGGAGGTAGAGATCTGGCTGAGTGAAGATATACTTCAGACTCTTGTGATTGGAGAAGATGTGACATTTGTTCCTAATTAGGTAGTGCCTCCATATTTTCAGGGCATGTACTATGGCTGCCAATTCCAAATCATGGGTGGGATAATTCTGCTCATGCGGCTTGAGTAAGCGTGATGCATAAGCAATGACTTTCTCATTTTGCATCAGAACACACCCTAAGCCTTGCCTTGAAGCATCACAGAAGATGACGAAATCCTGATGTATATCTGGTAGTGTCAAAACGGGTGCGGTCGTGAGCATTTCCTTTATGATCTGGAAACTTTCCTCACACTTCGGGGTCCACACAAACTTATTGTCTTCCTTGAGGAGCTTAGTCATAGGTCTTGCTATGCTGGAGAATCCCTTGATAAAGCGGCGGTAGTATACTGCCATTCCCACAAAGCTTCGAACCTCACTGACGTTGGATGGCTGCTTCCATTTTGATACTGCTTCTACCTTGGATGGGTCTACTTCTATTCCTTCTGCAGTCAAGATGTGCCCAAGGAAGGCTATCTTTTCTAACCATAATTCACACTTGCTGAGCTTAGCATAGAGTTGATGTGCCCTGAGTCTTCCGAGGACGATCGGAGGTGACGCTCATGATCTTCGTGACTCTTGGAGTAGATAAGGATGTCGTCAATGAAGACTACGACAAACTTATCCAATTCTTCCATGAATACCTTATTCATGAGGTTCATGAAAAAGGCGGGTGCGTTCGTTAGTGCGAAGGGCATTACCGTGAACTCATACTGTCCGTACCGGGTGACAAATGCAGTCTTCTGAATATCTGCTTCCTTGATTCTCAATTGGTGATAACTAGACCTCAAGTCTATCTTGGAGAAATATTTGGCCCCTTGAAGCTGGTCGAAGAGGTCGTCGATCCATGGGAGTGGATACTTGTTTTTTATTGTAACTTCATTTAAAGATCGATAATCAATACACATCCTCATACTTCCATCCTTTTTGGTGACGAAAAGGACTGGTGCTCCCCAAGGGGATGAGCTGGGATGGATGTACCCTTTTTGTTGAAGCTCTACGATTTGGAGTTTTAATTCTGTTAACTCGGTAGGAGCCATGCAGTATGGTCTCTTTGCGATGGGTGTCATGCCAGGGATCAGATCTATGTAGAACTCCACTTCTCTTTCTGGCGGCATTCCTGACAACTCTTCTGGGAACACATGTGGCAGAACCTCCAAGTTATTGGGCCCACATGCACCTGTCCTTGTCCCAAAGACCTCAGACGGCTATGCATGTGCACCAGATAACTTAACAGGATCTGTCCGATTGTCCCAAGGACATCGGGTAAACCACTTTCAACCAGAACCGCGGGATTAAGTAACACAAATCACACACACCAATATGGTTGCAGCGGAAATCTTACTACCAAATTTTACAGGTTACAAAAAATTTTACATTAGTTTATCGGAGTGATTACAAAAGTATAAGTTTGAAATATATATGCTAGCTCAAGGGATCATCCTCAATAAGAAGTATAGAAGGGTTACTTAGACTTATAAGAAGGCCGAGCCCACCGGCACTTAACACCATCAACAACAGCACAAAGTTAGAACCTGAAAAACAACAGGGAATAAAACCCTGAGTATGGAATTACTCAGCAAGACTTACCCGACTAAAGAAAAGACTCTCAAGGGTATGCTGGATTTGGGAATCAAGGAGAGGCTTTAGCAAGAATCAACTTAGATACTTTTGCAGAAATAGCTTACTAAAGTGAGTCCTTACTTTCAATCTTTTAATGCCAGATTAAGTATTAATAGACTCTGTTTGCCTCTAGTCTAATTTCATCATCTCATCAATACAACATCATTTTTATTCATGAAGTTCACATCCTGACTTTAGGTTGTAGAAAAGTGACCAAGTCTTCATAACCGCGAAGGTACGGCGATCCGAATCGATTATACTCAGCTGAGGATCTCCAATCACACGACATATGTAGCACTTAACCCTTGCATATGTCAACCCGCCACCGGGGTTCTTAAGACCGGATCAGGTTCACGCAAACCGAGAGCACAGATACACCACCGTCCAGCCTCTTGCCACGGAGGGTACACGCTACTCTCGCCACCGCTCCACTCCCATTTCGTGTTATCTTATTCCGGCCTTAGTCTGCCCGAGGCAAGGCTTACCCATGACGAGGCATGTGACCAGTTAAAGGGTCCTCGGTCAGCACGCCTACATACGCGTTAATCCTTAACCAACCTGGGTAGAACATCACCTGTTCCTACCCCAAGTCTCAATTTACGTATTTCCATCCTTAGGAATGTGTCTGTTCCTTAGGATGAAAGAGCATCACAGGGAACTTTGCAATAAGATCCCACCATTGCTCCAAATGAAAATATTCTTGTAGGTCGAAGCAGTCCTTTCTCGAGTTAAATTAAGGACAACCTCTATCCACAAGATCTAAGCAAGGCTAAGCATTTTTTTGTAAATCATAATTTTGATACTTCACAGAAGTATCTATAAAGGTATGGATATCAAGGGAAGCAATGCATCAAAGGGTTTCAAGTAACTCCTATGAACCTAATGCACATTTCACTAGACTTAAGTGTGCGAAAAGTATTTAAAAACACAAGGAAAAAGGGTTGCATGCACCGGGGCTTGCCTGGGTAACACTAGGTTAGTGTTGTTAGACGTCGATCACTTGACGAGTATTCTTCGACCGAGCACTTGCTTGATTTAACCATCTTCAGGTTGGTTCACCAGCTTCATTCTGCGGATTAGCCCGCTCTTGGGGTCGACTTGGGTCATCTTCTGCATCACGCGATTAATTAACGTATCTAAATGAAATGCATTATGCACATGAATGAACATTCGAAGGAATGACGCAAAATATTACGATGCTACGCAATAAAGAATTAGACACTTAATGGCGAGATGTATGACAACATTCATAAGTAAACGCTGGATGTCGATAATACCACTAAGTGCAACAATTATGCTTTTCTAGCTCACCCGGAGCTAGCTTAAACATTACGAACAATAAATTATACCCGTGTTCTATGCTTTTCTTAGCTAGAGCATAACACCGAAGACTAACAACACTTAATTCATCAACCTAAATACCTCAAGCATTTGTATACCGTCTACCACGGTGTTTTTTTTGGATTTCAACTAAAATCGACTTGCCCACTCTACTTGATTCCAAATTAATTGGGTAGCGATTTACATTCATCCTATACTATTACCCTGAGCAACAACATAAAAAGTACTATTGACTAAGGCAAGGCATCAATGCTACCCAACAATAAGAATTCTCACGAGAAACACTCATAGCACTATCGGCTAGATGCATGAAACGTTAACCTACTATTCAAATCCCGGAACCAATCATACCTCGCACACCATCTAATTAGGATATCAAATTATTTAATCTCACAGGCAGAACATCAACAAGTATTATAGATTTTTACCAAACCACGACTTAAAACCAAAATACCTAAACACTAATATGCAGTGTTCACTATGTAGTATCCAGATTTCAACTGAAACGGACCTAGCGATGTTAATTGCTTCCAAATACATGGAGAAGCAATCAACCACCATCTATAACATTTAACCGGTCACTAAATATAGTGTGTTCAAACTACACGAGCAGGATAACGACTTCATCTAATAATTAAAATCGGAGCAAACACATTGAAAGATCCTGCTAGTTAGCTAATTGAAATATTAAACTTATCCTTCACGCCACCAACTTGACCATATACCGCATCTATGTCTACAACTATACTTTGCATAATTTTGTATTTAAAATCTAAACCTCATCATGCACATATGATACAACTATTTCCCAATCACGAATGTCATTATAATAATTCGGCGTGTCTACTTCATTTTTATGCACACTCAAAACTGAAATCGATTCAGAACTTGTGGAACGACAATGGTTTTGAGTCACGCAACTCATCGAACACCTAGCGGGCGTCTTGTTGGGACTTGCTTCTCTTGATACTAATGGAACTCCTATGCTCCAATGTCCCACCCATACACACATACATCCCAACCAGTCTTTCTCACACGCACAGCACAGTCAGCGGCAGGGAAAAGAAGCTCACCACTATGGACACGATGACGTTGCTGTGGAAGTCAACGACGGTGGTTGACGCGAACCAGCCCATGGCAAGGCTGAGGAGGTCGGTCACACCTTTCGACGAGCAAGAGGCGTGCGTCGAGCACAGGAGCGTCCCCACGACATTGGAGACGACGATGAGGCTGAGCAAGGAACGACAAGCGCAAACAGCAAACTCCGGCGAGGAGCAAGGAGTGGCTGCTGACCTCCCATTACAACGGGCAGGTGGCCACCTGGAGATAGAGAAGAATGGCGCGACGGCCATGGGAGGCAGAGGAGGAGCGCCGGCTGGGGAACCTAGAGACTCGAGGCCGACGAGCAGAGGGGAGAGGGATGCGACGCGGGGCTCTGGGCGTGCGCAACCGAGCAGGAAGAAGCACGCAGGGAGGTACGCCGGCGAGGGCACAAGCGCCGTACAGGGGCAGAGCGAGCTCGCGCACAGGGGAAGACAGATGGAGCGCACGCGACCTGCGGCCAGAGAGAGAGGTAGCCGTGACCACGCGACAAGGAAGCTCCAGGGGCGCCGACGCAGAGGCGAGCTGAGGGGGCACGGCACCAGGAAGCTCAGTCGCCATGGGAGAGCCGAGCTGGGGGCTGGGGAAAGCTCAGCCGGCGGTCTGCAGTCGAGCAGAGAGAGAGAAGGGAGAAGCAAGGGGCGCAGGCGGCCATGGCTGGGAACCGAGTAGAGGGTGGGCGAGCTCGGCAGGGAGAGCTCCGGGCCGGGGCTCGGCCGACACCATGGGCAGGGGAGCTCGCGGTTGGAGATTGAGGAAAACTGCACGATGGAAGATAGAGATGCTGCAGCCAGAAGATAAAGGAAGCAACGGTGAAAAATCTGAGTAGGGCGGCGCGTGAGATAAGGATGCTGGCCGTCGAGCGACGGGGAAAAAAAATCAACGGCGGCCAGGAGATAACGTCGACGAAGAAGAAAGACGGCGGGAAGATGGGCTCCGTAGGATATTTTCTTCCTTTTTTTATTTCTTTTGATACAAAAATCTGTGTACCTCTATGTTCTAAGATGTAGATCAAAACAAGATGCAATCTGATCGAAGCACAACATTGGCTTCGATATTTTGATCTGCATTTGATTATGTTGAATTTAGACGAATTCCGATTTGGTACTCGAGCACTCGACTAGAGAATAATTTAGTCAATAATATGTAGATGCGATGTCATGGTTGACAGAAGGGGATTAGATTATTTTACCCCGAAAATGTTAGTCGTCGAGTTCGACTAAATTACCCGGGATAAAATTGTCCGAGTGGATCGAGCTTCCGAATTTCGTATTCGCGCGAGCGATAAATTTTAAATATTCACCGGACGCACCAATCCTCGGAACAGCTATGTCCCGAATATCACGAAAATTTAGGAAGAGCCCGGACGAATAAAAATGATGTCGCACTCACGACAGATGGAACAGATACGATATAAAAATCGCGATAGACGAAAATGATTAAAATTTAACCTCTGTTTTATCCACTAATTACGTGCTTAAATCCGTACTCGTTGTCGAGCAGAATATAAACACCTGGGGTGTTACAGCCCTCCCCCCTTAAAAGAATCTCGTCCCGAGATTCGGAGCGAAAGACTTCTAAGAGTAGAGAAGCATGTACCCCATATCCATATCAGCGATAAACATAAGATAGTCCGAAGCGAAGGCGAGTGTCTCAGGATGTGGTTTCTCTAGTGGACATAATATCGCCTTAGGCTAATTAAGAAATGTCCACCAATAGAGACGCTGTCTGCTAGAGGAACACATAAGGTTCCATGTGTGCAGTTTGCTTTTTCTGATGACACCGTACTATCCGAGTCTGTTGAGCGAGCGGCAAATACGCGATTTTACCCAAACAGAATTAGATGCACCATCTTGGGTAAAACACACAGAAAGAGGTTTACCAACAAGTGGTTACGGTAAGCTCATAGCACACGTGACAAGTGCGGATGGCGAACAACACCACATTTGACCCGTGGCTAGCCAGAAAATCCAAGTCCAAGAGAAATGATAAAGACTCATAAAATATCAACGAAGAGATCCGTTGATGTTGGCTTTGCAACCAATCCATTTTATCAAGCATTAGTCACGGCTCGACTTGATCACTCATGCTGGAAAAGCACACGCGAGGCGATCGAGGCACGACTAGAGCGAGGATTAGGTGGTTACTAGTCGAATTAACTTGGTTTTTGTAAGTACTTTCTCAAGATGGTTTGTGCCAAAGTGAGTTTAGATAACTCGACAAATCGATCTCTAAACTCAACCTTTGTTCATTGGGCAGTTACAAGTTAGTAACACCAACTTGTTGAACTACTTTTGACATTGAGCAGGTCCTCTCAATACCATCGGTAAGCCGAGGGTCGAGAGTTCACTCATACTAACAGTTGATCATGCACTTGGGCAGAAATCCATTTGGTCATGTTGTTTATCCGTTTCTTCATACGAGACGCATTATCCAATTGGTTAGGGAATACTTGGATTAAATAAGAGAGCGAATGAACAAACTCCTGCATCTCAGCAGCAGGGGAAATCAAACCTCCATTTTGAGAGCTAATCAGTTGTTTTCCAACACTAAAAAGCTCCAAGGCTTCACCTTTACACAAAGGATGTAAAGGGAACTTGTATGAGTAGTCACTACCAAGATCAAAAGAAAAGCGACCACACATGAAAGTGGTATGCCCTTTTGATCCAATGGAGATGACAGATGTTGCTTGATCACTTCACAAACAACATAGAAATTGCTTCAAGGAAGGAGTCCACGGAAGATCACACATCAGTGTAGTTCAACAATGGATCATGACCAGCGACCTCGGTACCGGCATCCGACGAGTAGCACAGTCCTGTGTGCGCATTCACAGGAGGCTCTCAGTTTCGCTGCGGCACCATAAGTCACTAACCATGACACCATTACCGAACTGGCACCAATAGAGAATCTCACGTAGCAAAAATAGATTGTGCCAAGATAACACATTGATATAGTCTCATAATGGACTGTAACTACTAACAGCGATACCAGCGCGTGCCGAGCAGCACGACCATGTGTGCGCACACACAGAAGGCCCTCGGTTTCGTCACGGCACCACCGGTTTTAGTCATAACACCATTACCAGACATAACCAATAAGAAATCTCGCACAACACAATTAGACTGGGTAAGGGTGACAATATACAAAGAGATACTCCACCTGTATGAATAGTTACAAGTAGAGAGCCAAATAGATCATGGCCCGAGAAAATGAACAAGGCATGGCCATAACCTAAACTTATTGATGAGTGAGTACAAGGGGAGACTGTTGATTCAGCCCCAAGCATATTTCTATGCTCATTGCAAAGATTACAAGGTCAAGGATTAGTATTCGATTAGATGCGGAGGGAAAACAATCATCAAATTAAGTTGGTATGCCTTTGATAGATATGGGGAAACCAAAGGCATGAAATTCAAGAAAATGATCGGACAGGTCTTTCCTAGGTTGGGTTGATAAAACAACATGGCGATCCTTAAGAAGAAGCAAACTGAAATTAGGGGTATCAGCTTGCACCAACAAAGCAAAGGCATGGTTTTGGTTGGAAATAGGACCATAAAAGAGTTATAAGCTAATTACCAAGAATACAGACTCGAGGTCCTTGTTTTAAGCTCGGGTACATTTTATGTTCAACAAAGAAATTATCTAGGCATTTATTTTTATGTGTTTGGTCCTGGAGTGATAACGGAAAATTTTAAGTTTTGGGTCCTGATTCACTAAATAAGAACGTGGCCTAATTCTGGGTTTAAGCAAACAAGTTACTAACCTTCTATCGACACATCAAGCACAAGAGCAAACACCATATAAGACCTTAATAGGTTACCTAAAGAATGGAGGACACCTATTTCATCGAAGTTCATAATTCAACACTACACCACATTATCTACAATCAATGGTTACTGGAATAGAGGCGAGAGAAGCATTTTGGGTGTATAGGTGACAAACATGATGCAACAATCAGGATGCATGCTCGTCCTACACGTCCTCACTGATTTTGCCAACCAAATGTGGCAATAACGTTCTATATCGGTGGCATACGTTCTCTCTCGGTATTTTGCTAGTCGTCAGCTACACATACGTTTTCGAGGTTAGTGTACCTGCAGAAAAATCCATCACAGCCCAACTCCCAATGATGCAATTCACACATGACAGTTTATCACAGTTTATACTCCATATATTGCTATATGGAGGCCAGCTCATCATTAAGCGCCGAGCCACGCATAGGCGTCGTTGCCACACTTTAACCATAGGGCAACTCATTATGGTAACTCACCTTCTTACCTGAGCGTATGTGCGTCGTTACAAGTACATTACACTTCTCAGTATTCCCATGTCTGTATACCCATACACATCCATGGGGTACTGATTTCCTGGAAAAGTAATTACTCCACATCGCAGCCTTCATATACACATATGTGGAATATGTATATAATCGGATGCCACATTTAAACACTCCCCTAGACCGACGATTGTTCGGTCATGCTCTCACATCTCACCTTACCTTGAGCGTCGATCCATTCAAGACTGAATGGCTTTCAAAAATAACAATACACATGTATGCAATATCCACCCGGTTATGGTTTTCAACTAAGCCACCTGGTAGTCCTTAGTATAGGGCTTAACAGAGGATGTCGCTAGCATTATAGTTTTTTTTCAAAACTGTTTTTCAAAGCCAAACAACGTGTTTAGTTGAAAATAGGTTTTCTAAAACCAAAACTTTGTTTTTAAAATACGTATGTGACCGTATTACTTAATCCTGCTCCGATACCAGCTGTGGCAGAACCTCCAAGTTATTGGGCCCACATGCACCTGTCCTTGTCCCAAAGACCTCAGACGGCTATGCATGTGCACCAGATAACTTAACAGGATCTGTCCGATTGTCCCAAGGACATCGGGTAAACCACTTTCAACCAGAACCGCGGGATTAAGTAACACAAATCACACACACCAATATGGTTGCAGCGGAAATCTTACTACCAAATTTTACAGGTTACAAAAAATTTTACATTAGTTTATCGGAGTGATTACAAAAGTATAAGTTTGAAATATATATGCTAGCTCAAGGGATCATCCTCAATAAGAAGTATAGAAGGGTTACTTAGACTTATAAGAAGGCCGAGCCCACCGGCACTTAACACCATCAACAACAGCACAAAGTTAGAACCTGAAAAACAACAGGGAATAAAACCCTGAGTATGGAATTACTCAGCAAGACTTACCCGACTAAAGAAAAGACTCTCAAGGGTATGCTGGATTTGGGAATCAAGGAGAGGCTTTAGCAAGAATCAACTTAGATACTTTTGCAGAAATAGCTTACTAAAGTGAGTCCTTACTTTCAATCTTTTAATGCCAGATTAAGTATTAATAGACTCTGTTTGCCTCTAGTCTAATTTCATCATCTCATCAATACAACATCATTTTTATTCATGAAGTTCACATCCTGACTTTAGGTTGTAGAAAAGTGACCAAGTCTTCATAACCGCGAAGGTACGGCGATCCGAATCGATTATACTCAGCTGAGGATCTCCAATCACACGACATATGTAGCACTTAACCCTTGCATATGTCAACCCGCCACCGGGGTTCTTAAGACCGGATCAGGTTCACGCAAACCGAGAGCACAGATACACCACCGTCCAGCCTCTTGCCACGGAGGGTACACGCTACTCTCGCCACCGCTCCACTCCCATTTCGTGTTATCTTATTCCGGCCTTAGTCTGCCCGAGGCAAGGCTTACCCATGACGAGGCATGTGACCAGTTAAAGGGTCCTCGGTCAGCACGCCTACATACGCGTTAATCCTTAACCAACCTGGGTAGAACATCACCTGTTCCTACCCCAAGTCTCAATTTACGTATTTCCATCCTTAGGAATGTGTCTGTTCCTTAGGATGAAAGAGCATCACAGGGAACTTTGCAATAAGATCCCACCATTGCTCCAAATGAAAATATTCTTGTAGGTCGAAGCAGTCCTTTCTCGAGTTAAATTAAGGACAACCTCTATCCACAAGATCTAAGCAAGGCTAAGCATTTTTTTGTAAATCATAATTTTGATACTTCACAGAAGTATCTATAAAGGTATGGATATCAAGGGAAGCAATGCATCAAAGGGTTTCAAGTAACTCCTATGAACCTAATGCACATTTCACTAGACTTAAGTGTGCGAAAAGTATTTAAAAACACAAGGAAAAAGGGTTGCATGCATCGGGGCTTGCCTGGGTAACACTAGGTTAGTGTTGTTAGACGTCGATCACTTGACGAGTATTCTTCGACCGAGCACTTGCTTGATTTAACCATCTTCAGGTTGGTTCACCAGCTTCATTCTGCGGATTAGCCCGCTCTTGGGGTCGACTTGGGTCATCTTCTGCATCACGCGATTAATTAACGTATCTAAATGAAATGCATTATGCACATGAATGAACATTCGAAGGAATGACGCAAAATATTACGATGCTACGCAATAAAGAATTAGACACTTAATGGCGAGATGTATGACAACATTCATAAGTAAACGCTGGATGTCGATAATACCACTAAGTGCAACAATTATGCTTTTCTAGCTCACCCGGAGCTAGCTTAAACATTACGAACAATAAATTATACCCGTGTTCTATGCTTTTCTTAGCTAGAGCATAACACCGAAGACTAACAACACTTAATTCATCAACCTAAATACCTCAAGCATTTGTATACCGTCTACCACGGTGTTTTTTTTGGATTTCAACTAAAATCGACTTGCCCACTCTACTTGATTCCAAATTAATTGGGTAGCGATTTACATTCATCCTATACTATTACCCTGAGCAACAACATAAAAAGTACTATTGACTAAGGCAAGGCATCAATGCTACCCAATAATAAGAATTCTCACGAGAAACACTCATAGCACTATCGGCTAGATGCATGAAACGTTAACCTACTATTCAAATCCCGGAACCAATCATACCTCGCACACCATCTAATTAGGATATCAAATTATTTAATCTCACAGGCAGAACATCAACAAGTATTATAGATTTTTACCAAACCACGACTTAAAACCAAAATACATAAACACTAATATGCAGTGTTCACTATGTAGTATCCAGATTTCAACTGAAACGGACCTAGCGATGTTAATTGCTTCCAAATACATGGAGAAGCAATCAACCACCATCTATAACATTTAACCGGTCACTAAATATAGTGTGTTCAAACTACACGAGCAGGATAACGACTTCATCTAATAATTAAAATCGGAGCAAACACATTGAAAGATCCTGCTAGTTAGCTAATTGAAATATTAAACTTATCCTTCACGCCACCAACTTGACCATATACCGCATCTATGTCTACAACTATACTTTGCATAATTTTGTATTTAAAATCTAAACCTCATCATGCACATATGATACAACTATTTCCCAATCACGAATGTCATTATAATAATTCGGCGTGTCTACTTCATTTTTATGCACACTCAAAACTGAAATCGATTCAGAACTTGTGGAACGACAATGGTTTTGAGTCACGCAACTCATCGAACACCTAGCGGGCGTCTTGTTGGGACTTGCTTCTCTTGATACTAATGGAACTCCTATGCTCCAATGTCCCACCCATACACACATACATCCCAACCAGTCTTTCTCACACGCACAGCACAGTCAGCGGCAGGGAAAAGAAGCTCACCACTATGGACACGACGACGTTGCTGTGGAAGTCAACGACGGTGGTTGACGCGAACCAGCCCATGGCAAGGCTGAGGAGGTCGGTCACACCTTTCGACGAGCAAGAGGCGCGCGTCGAGCACAGGAGCGTCCCCACGACATTGGAGACGACGATGAGGCTGAGCAAGGAACGACAAGCGCAAACAGCAAACTCCGGCGAGGAGCAAGGAGTGGCTGCTGACCTCCCATTACAACGGGCAGGTGGCCACCTGGAGATAGAGAAGAATGGCGCGACGGCCATGGGAGGCAGAGGAGGAGCGCCGGCTGGGGAACCTAGAGACTCGAGGCCGACGAGCAGAGGGGAGAGGGATGCGACGCGGGGCTCTGGGCGTGCGCAACCGAGCAGGAAGAAGCACGCAGGGAGGTACGCCGGCGAGGGCGCAAGTGCCGTACAGGGGCAGAGCGAGCTCGCGCACGGGGGAAGACAGATGGAGCGCACGCGACCTGCGGCCAGAGAGAGAGGTAGCCGTGACCACGCGACAAGGAAGCTCCAGGGGCGCCGACGCAGAGGCGAGCTGAGGGGGCACGGCACCAGGAAGCTCAGTCGCCATGGGAGAGCCGAGCTGGGGGCTGGGGAAAGCTCAGCCGGCGGTCTGCAGTCGAGCAGAGAGAGAGAAGGGAGAAGCAAGGGGCGCAGGCGGCCATGGCTGGGAACCGAGTAGAGGGTGGGCGAGCTCGGCAGGGAGAGCTCCGGGCCGGGGCTCGGCCGACACCATGGGCAGGGGAGCTCGCGGTTGGAGATTGAGGAAAACTGCATGATGGAAGATAGAGATGCTGCAGCCAGAAGATAAAGGAAGCAACGGTGAAAAATCTGAGTAGGGCGGCGCGTGAGATAAGGATGCTGGCCGTCGAGCGACGGGGAAAAAAATCAACGGCGGCCAGGAGATAACGTCGACGAAGAAGAAAGACGGCGGGAAGATGGGCTCCGTAGGATATTTTCTTCCTTTTTTTATTTCTTTTGATACAAAAATCTGTGTACCTCTATGTTCTAAGATGTAGATCAAAACAAGATGCAATCTAATCGAAGCACAACATTGGCTTCGATATTTTGATCTGCATTTGATTATGTTGAATTTAGACGAATTCCGATTTGGTACTCGAGCACTCGACTAGAGAATAATTTAGTCAATAATATGTAGATGCGATGTCATGGTTGACAGAAGGGGATTAGATTATTTTACCCCGAAAATGTTAGTCGTCGAGTTCGACTAAATTACCCGGGATAAAATTGTCCGAGTGGATCGAGCTTCCGAATTTCGTATTCGCGCGAGCGATAAATTTTAAATATTCACCGGACGCACCAATCCTCGGAACAGCTATGTCCCGAATATCACGAAAATTTAGGAAGAGCCCGGACGAATAAAAATGATGTCGCACTCACGACAGATGGAACAGATACGATATAAAAATCGCGATAGACGAAAATGATTAAAATTTAACCTCTGTTTTATCCACTAATTACGTGCTTAAATCCGTACTCGTTGTCGAGCAGAATATAAACACCTGGGGTGTTACAACACATCCATGAATTCTTCTACCACTGACATGCTTTCTGTTGCTAGATTAAACACCATTGGATCATTGGTGGGTGGCTGAGCTTGACAAGAGATTGACTTTCCTTGGTGGTCCGTGAGAAGGACTGTCTTGTTTGCGCAACTTATGACGCCTTTGTGCTTGGTTAACCAATCTATCCCTAAGATCACATCAATTCCTTGGGATGGCAAGACGGTTAAGTCTGCCAAGAATACTACCCCACTTAAAAGAATTCTGACTTGGGAGCATTTGAGCTGGCATAGAAGGTCTGACCCTAGGGTCCAGGTGACCAAGGGAATTTCTAGGTGGGTAGAGGGGATGCCATGCTTTTCCACAAAACTAGTGGCTATAAAAGAATGGGATGCTCCTGAATCAAAAAGTATAGTAGCGGGGGTAAATTCAACAAGGAACTCACCGAGCACTACTCCTGGAGCTTGCTGAGCCTCCTAGGCATCGACGTGGTTTACTCGTGCCCTTCCTTGATACTGGGTCTTGTTCTGCTGGCTGATGGAGGAGGGCGCCTTGGGGGTGGGTGCTGAGGTATTCTTGGGGCCATTCACCGAGTTGGAGTAAGCAGGTCCTGATGCCTTCAACTGGGGGCAGTTGTTCTTGAAGTGACTAAGGTCTCCACAGTGCCAACAGGCATTTGCTGGCGGTTGGTTGCTTGCAACCAAGGAGCCTGGAAGGAGCTCTGACTCTACTGACTGAAATGTGATGGAGTGGGTCCAGCTGCTCTATTGAAGCTTGGTCCCTTGGGTGGAAACCCAAAGGATCGAGTTTTCTGGTGCCGGTCTTGTTGCTGAGCTCGGAGGACTTGGAATTTCCTCTTGAGGTGACCTTTTTCTTCTTCCCTTGCCCTTTCCACTTGTATGGCTTTGTTTGAGAGGTGCGAGAAGCTGAGGAAATCTTGGCTGGCTAGGATGGTCTTGAGTTTTGGTCTGAGCCCTTTCAAAAAGCGGGCCATCTTTTTGGCTTCTGAGTTGAAGTCATCAGGCGCGTAGCGGGCCAATTCTGTGAATTTGTGCACGTACTCACTGACAGATCTTCCACCTTGAGTTAGTTCCCAGAATTCATCTTCCTTGAGCTGAACGATTCCTTGGGGCACATGGTGCTCTCGAAAAGCGGTTTCAAACTCTATCCAGGTAGCATCTCTGACGGCAGTGCTGAAGGTATCCCACCATGCTAGGGCCATCCCGGAAAGTTGATGAGCAGCCAATTGAACATGCTAATTCTATGGGCATCCGATGGCTTCTAACTTCCTTTTAATCGTGCGCAGCCAGTCATCAACATCGAGGGGATTGCTGGATCCATCGAATGTGAGAGGCTTGAGTCTCAGAAAATCTCCCATCCTGTCTTGTGGTCTTCCACCATTTGGGCGTTAATTCTCCAGACTTCTAGTGAGGACCTCAATGAGTCGGGTTTGATTGGCTAGAACTTGGGTTAAATCTAATGGCAGCTCCGGAGGTGCGGGGAGGTGGGTCTCACTCCCTTCTCCACCGGCTCCTCCTTCAGCTCCTAGGGGAAACCTTGCTCCAATCCCGGAGGCGGCAGGCGTGGTTTTATCCGAAGCCATCTGCCAGGGGGAGAGAGAGAGTTACTACTATGCATATGCCAATTTTTTTCAACCAAGTTATTTTATTCATTACACCAGTTCATTACAAGCATACAGTTACCACAAGTCGCACTACACGCGAGCGCTTTCTAAGGTACTTCCGAACTCCTTTTCTAAGGTGTCCCCAAATTCCTTGAGAAGGTCATCAAGGCTAGCTAGGGACATATCCTCAACGTCAGACAGATTCTCTATCCTAGAGAGAGGTGGAGCTGGAGGGGCTTTCTTCTTCCGCTCAGTCTGGCATCCTTGGCTCTTGGTCTTTTTTTCGATTTTCTTCGTGGGGGCGAGCTTCTTTAGCTTCTTTTCATAATCCATCTTTAGGGTTCGGTAGGCTTCACGAGTGTTGGCCTCTTCGCCTTCTGCTATATCGAGACTCTCTTGGAGGGATGCCTTCTCCTTTTAAGTTCCTTGACCTGCTACTCTAAGCTTTCCACCCGGGAGTTTAGGTGGGTGCAGTGGGAGGAAAGGTCATCGTAGTGGTTATCGAGAGTGTGGAGATATCCGACCATGTAGATGATGGTGGGGTCATCCTCGGTAGGATCTCTTCCTAACAGGGCCTGAAGTCTTTTCCTCCAGGTAGGGGTATTTTTGTTGCTAGGTGGGAAGTAATGAAGGGGGGTTTCAAAAACCTCTTTGCTGTAGTTTTGGCATAGCTGACGGAGGGCTTTTCGGGCAACATTTTGGCAAGTGTCTAGGAAGTGGTGTCCAGTGAAGGTAACTTGGAAAGGGGGTGGTTTGGGTAACTTCGGCTTTCTCCCAGGTAGACTGCCATAGAGCACTTCTCAATTCCGTTTTCGCGGTATTCTTTCTAGACATACTTCGGCTTCTTGCGGATTCCCATGCGAAGCGCGCAACTCCGCAAGAGATGAGGGAATCCTTCCTCCTCTAAGCAGTAGGATGTCCTAATGACCAAAGAGCCTTCCATCTGGTAGAAGAAAAGAGGGGTCTGTTAATATCGGGGGAAAGGAGAGGAGATTTTTCTTAGGGGTAAGAGGTGTTCTCTTGTTAAGGCAAACTTTTAAGGTCGGGGCTGCGATCTACGGCCAGTCCTATGGCTCCGATACCACCTGAAGCGTCTTGCTCCTTTGGGACTCAAATGTGATACAATTACTAGTCCCAGGAGACTAGTAACCACATTCCTTACTTCAAATAGTACATAGTTCGAATAAAGGTTATTACAATACCAGAGTACAAGCTCGAGATAGCCAGAAATACAAAGTGCAGTAGAAGATAAACTAGCCCAAGCCATAGGTAGAACTGGGTGCAGACATAGCCCCCTTAATCAAGCATAGCAGAAAAGAAGTCTTCAGCTGCTAAAAAACATAAATGAATCTGGTGAATACACTAGGTATTCTGCAAGCCCATCCTGCTCCCATAAAGAGAAAGGGACCTATATCACACATGCTTTATATGGTGGAGTTGAAGTCACTCTTCTTTTTCTCAGAGAAAGGCAGTACTTTTAGGGTTTTCCCAAATAAATAGAAATAACACATTACTCAACCACCACTGAGCTTCCTGCTCCCGTGGCATCGTTTTCATTTCCAAAAACACACTCACACACACAATTCCCTATTCACGGAGGTTGTAAAACACTAATTGTCATACCACACCAGACTCGTCCATTCCAGTGGACACGGACTATTCGAATAGGTTTGAACTCTGCGCAGAGGGGTACACTTTACCCACTAGTCTGGCTCTGCGATCTCATGGCCAATGAGATCCGAATCCGAATCTCTTTCTTCCCTCGCATGTCCTAACCTTAACGGTTATACCGGAAGGAGTCAGGCCACCGCCATGCCCAAACCGGACAAAACATTCCCCCTCCTTATCCTCTCGGTGCTCCCCAGCCTTCATAACCCTGGGGTTGGACCGTACGAGTTCAGATTGAGTGATTGCCCATACAGTCTCGAGTGGTTGTACTTATCATGAGTACAGGTAGTGAAGGATGACAAACTGGTCCTTATATGAGGGGACAATCCTTCTGCTCACACCTAAACCAGTTGAGCCATCACCTTATGCCCTCCCCTAAACCAGGGTGATAGTAGACGCGGCCCGATCTTCCGTGAGATACGATAACTTGATTGAGTGGAGATCTCGACGTTGATGATCCAAGGCTCCGAGCGAACGGTTCCTCACAATCACTACACCACGGCTCCGTTGGTTATCACCCGTGACACACGAATGACCTCGCCACGAAGGCTTATCCCTGCAAGCGCAATCAAGAACACAAGCAAGAACAGGAAAGAAACGCAACCAAAATTGTATTGATTATGGGATGGGGTCTCACAAACCGATGACGGCGATACTGTTCGATGACACAATTGATCTAAGCAAAACCCAAACCTAAATGTGGCGGCGGCTACTGAATAAATAGAGTATTAGGGCGTGTGTGACCCCTGGACTCGCCCCTAATGGGCTCCGACGCGATACACGGCCCAGCGGCCCAACAGACGGTGTCGCAGCACCAAAACAGAATCTGAACGCTGACTTGTTTCGATGATTCCTGTTGACTCCAGATGAATTTTAGGGTGGAACCAGTTGGGTTGGTTAGATAATCTCGTTATCTTTCCAACCATATCTAGTCCGTCGCAATCAGAGTCCGGATGCATCATGGGCGTCCATTTTAGTGCAGACTGGTCCTGGAACCCGAGATGGAGTCACAGCTGACTCGAACTTGATCTCCTTCCTATTGTGGACGCCCTTGCTGCTCCTCCTCAACACCTAGGCCTTTCCTAAGTCCTTGCTGGTCCTCTCCAAGGTTCCTAATCCTCAAAATATCCATGGCCCCAAGTGTAAGCTCTGAAACACAATTGACTAGGGTAGAATGTACCTGGAGATTTAGCTGTCGTGCACGCGATCATGTTATCGGTCCATTCATTGTATGTATAGAAGTGATGTTCTCATCATCCTCCTCCTCTTGAATTGGAGTCGTCCTCGACTCGATCTCATCTTTATCACCCATATATGGCTTCGAATCTGAAATGTTAAAGGTGGGACTAACCCGAAAATCTGGAGGCAACTCAGGTGGTAATCCAGGGGGTGTCTCAGAGGGAAACACATCCATATACTGTTGCAAAGGGTTAGCAATAGCCGGTGGCAAAGTAATAGACTTATCATCAATGGAATAGAAAGCATTTTTGCACACTAAGGCATAGCAAAGTCCAACAGAGGCATGTAACTCATCAAGATCAGATCTAGTGGCTAGCAAAGTAGGAGTTTTTAACTTAATAGGTTGCTGATTTTTAGAGTTCAAAACACCTTTTTGCTTAGCATTAGTCTTTTTCTCATGTTCAAAGTGGACAATTTCAGTGGGAGTCATAGGAAGCAACACAATTTTCTTTCCCTTATGCATGAAAGTATATTTATTAGATCTACCATGGTGAATAGCATCAGTATCAAACTCTCAAGGACGTCCCAGTAAAAGAGAGCAAGAATCCGTAGTCACCACATCGAAATCAGCAAAGTCATGGTAAGAGCCAATAGAAAAATGCACCCTTGCTGTTTTTGTTCCCTTGAACTTACCGTTGTTGTTAAACCATTGAATGTGATAAGGGTGGGAATGCTCTCGTGTGGTCAAGCCAAGCTTCTTGACCACCTCAACGTTCACCAAGTTGTTGCAGCTACCACCGTCAATGATGGTATGTACACGGCAGTCCTTGACGATGAGGAACATGTTGAAAAGGTTGTGGCGCTGTCTGTTGTCGTCGTCACTAGTCGTGGTACTCAAAGCTCATTGCACAATCAAGGCCTTATAGGTCTCGGTCGCTGTTGTACCAAGAACCTCTTCATCACCATCATAAGTCTCTGCAATGTTAGCTCCAACAGTATCTTCATCTTCAACATCAGAAGCACTAACATACCCACCATCACCAGTAGCAATGTATGCCCGTTTGCTAGGGCAATCTCGCTGAATATGACCAAGTCCCTGGCAGCGGTGGCACTTGATGTCGGAGGAGCGGCCTGTGGAAGAGGTGGTCATAGCAGGTTTTGCTACAACACCCGAAGGTACAGTGGAAGATGTGGACGTCCGTACGCCCGAAGATGGTGACGCCTTGGCTGGCGCCGGTGGCTGGCGTGGAGCGAAAGTGCTGCTCCTCCGTTGTTGACGACCCTGCAATTCTTTTTCTGCCAACATAGAAAGATGGAACAAGCGTTGTATAGAATGATATTCTTTATAATCAATAATATCCTGAATCTCCTGCCTCAATCCCCCATAAAACCTAACCATTTGATCCTCCGGATCCTCAACTACCCCACATCGTAGCATACCTTTCTGAAGTTCTTGGTAGTATTCCTGTATCGACATGTCTCCCTGATCTAAGCATTGCAACTTTTTTCGAAGATCACGTCTATAAGAAGGGGGAACAAAGCGAGCTCGCATCTCCTCTTTTAGCGCATTCCATGTTTGTGGTGCAGCACGTGTGTTAACAAGTTCATTCCACCAAATGATAGCAAAATCTCTAAATTCACTAGTGGCTTGTCTAACCCTATGCTGCTCAGGAACAAGATGGGAATTAAATTTTTGTTCTACTGTCATCTCCCAGTCTAAGTAAGCTTCAGCATCATAAGAACCCATGAACGGTGGAATAGAAAACTTAATCTTAGCAAATGGATCATGGTCTGGTTCAGGATTATGATGACGACGTCTACCATTACCTCCCATACCTTGTCGATTACGTGCGAAGCATTGTGGCAGCAGTGCATAAACATCGTTGTCATCGTTGTCGTCGTCCACAGGAGAGTGAGATGGGGCTGGAGTTGTTGGTGGGGGACGAGCCTCCAGTACGTCCATGCGTGTAACAAGTTTATCAACTCGTCGATCAAGCTGCTCATAGGATGTCGCCGTAGAGTCCTGGTATTTTTTAAAAGCTTCAGTCATCGCACACATCATCTCCTTCAATTCCAGCTAAGAGACACACTCATCGTCGTTAAGCTTAGGCCCCTTGTCCTTGTCCATTTGATTCATTGGTCATGTCATTGTTAGCACAAAACAGAGACAAAAAGGCAACAAACAATGTGAACCCTACAACTATCTCTCAGGGTGGTGGTGGTGGTGGTGGTGGAATACAAATTATGAAGCGTCTTACCCCGCTCTTACAACGTTCTTACCAACACTGCAGGTGGCAAACAGTGACCGGTGTGACTGTCCAACGAGCGTGGGTGTGATTGCAAAGGAGTACCTGTTCTGCTCGAGAGAAAGCTGGAGTTCTGGGAAGGCTGACTAAATATATATATGTGGCACACAAGTCAGATAGCAATGTTGAATAAGTGTTTCAAGTACTCGTCCTAGTTGCTGGCCTAGAAAATGTAATAGAACAGTTGGACCAAGGCACAAGAAAGGAGATACAAGTATATGGGTGCAGCAAGAAAACAGGCTTTGGGCAAAATAATCACAGAGGTGCACAGAACACTGGCGTTTCTGGTTATGTGCTACCCTTCTTTTTTTGTGATTTTCTTTTTTTTCAAATATTTTTTTATATTTTTCTATTTTGCAGCAGCACATAAGAAGATAACACACCAAGTTTCAGATTTTTTGTGCAATGACGCGTCCTCTGGAATTTCTGCAAGTTTGCCCTAAAATTGGAAATAAATGTTTGAAAAATGAAAAGTCCTATTTCCCAGCCGAATTTGGGAATTTTAAAAACAGCAAATCCGGCATAGCCGGAAAGAATCGGATGCAAAATTTAATTCTGTGTGATTTGAAAAAAATGGGCCCGATTCGAGTTCCGAGGCGAAAGTTACAACTGTTTTAAGTTTGGACTCCAAATCAGGATTTCTGGCGAGGTGTTGGAAGGGTGGGAGTTCGGTTTTGTGGATAGGGTCGGTTTTAGAGATAGGATTTATTTTGTGGATAAGGTCGATTGTAGAGATAGGATTTATTTTGTGGATAGGGTTGGTTTAGAGATAGGATTTGGTTTGTGGATATGGTCGGTTTTAGAGATAGGATCTGTTTTGTGGATATGGTCGGTTTTAGAGATAGGACCTGTTTTGTGGATAGGGTCGGTTTTTTAGATAGGATCTGTTTTGTGGATAGAGTCGGTTTTGTAGGATGGAAGCGGATGGACACAATCAAACTGAACCAAAACAAATCTAATCCAGCAACCAAACTCAACTAGAACACGAACTCAGAACTGCGAACTCTAAAACTGAATTGTGCAAAGGCTAAGGCGATGGTTTTAGGTCGGAATAAACTGATCGTTATTTTTTTTGGCTTTTTTGGCCTATGGGACGAAACAAAACTAATCTAAAGGTAGAATTGTACCTCACGGGCAACCTGGAAATTTGATACCAATTGATAGTGGACGCGGCCTGATCTTCTGTGAGATACGATAACTTGATTGAGTGGAGATCTCGACGTTGATGATCCAAGGCTCCGAGCGAACGGTTCCTCGCAATCACTACACCATGGCTCCATTGGTTATCACCCGTGACACACGAATGACCTCGCCACGAAGGCTTATCCCTGCAAGCGCAATCAAGAACACAAGCAAGAACAGGAAAGAAACGCAACCAAAATTGTATTGATTACGGGATGGGGTCTCACAAACCGATGACGGCGATACTGTTCGATGACAGAATTGATCTAAGCAAAACCCAAACCTAAATGTGGCGGCGGCTACTGAATAAATAGAGTATTAGGGCGTGCGTGACCCCTGTACTCGCCCCTAATGGGCTCCGACGCGATACACGGCCCAACGGCCCAACAGACGGTGTCGCAGCACCAAAACAGAATCTGAACGCTGATTTGTTTCGACGATTACTGTTGACTCCAGATGAATTTTAGGGTGGAACCAGTTGGGTTGGTTAGATAATCTCGTTATCTTTCCAACCATATCCAGTCCGTCGCAATCGGAGTTTGGATGCATCTTGGACGTCCATTTTAGTGCAGACTGGTCCTAGAACCCGAGATGGAGTCACAGTTGACTCGAACTTGATCTCCTTCCTGTTGTGGACGCCCTTGCTGCTCCTCCTCGACACCTAGGCCTTTCCCAAGTCCTTGCTGGTCCTCTCCAAGGTTCCTAATCCTCAAAACATCCATGGCCCCAAGCGTAAGCTCTGAAACACAATTGACTAGGGTAGAATGTACCTGGAGATTTAGCTGTCGTGCACGCGATCGTGTTATCGGTCCATTCATTGTATGTATAGAAGTGATGTCCTCATCACAGGGAGTCCCTGGTCATCCCACTCACAAGGTGATGAGGGTGAATACCCTTCATCACACACTTTTTGAAAACATCGCTTAGTCAAAGCCACTGCCCTTTTCCCATCCCACATTTTGTACTCAAAAGATGTTTGTTAATGCAGGCTATCTCTCTGCTCATAATGCAAATATTCCATCCCTTAATCCTAGCTTAGGTAGTGGTAGAAAAAATAGGTAAATTATGCATCAAGGGAAGGATGGACTTGCCTTCGTCAAAGCTTTCCTAGCACAAAAGATTTATTTCAGAGGGGTCGGGTTCCTACCCTTCTTTCGGAGCCACAAATTCCAGAGGATCGGATCCCTCTTCCGCTAACAAACACAGATAAGGAACAATACATCAATCATGGTGACTTGGTGGGGTGTGCCAATTATTATACATTATTATTTTTGTGCCCTATAGTTTATTTAAACTATTTTTTATGCATAAAATATCAGTATATAAATATATATATGAAAATGGGAAAAAGAATTGGAAAAGGAAAAAGAAAAAGGAATTCTCAGCTAGCTGGGCCGGGGGGTTCGGCCTAGCGAGCGCGGGCGCGGGCAGGCAGCCCAGCCGGCCCACGGAGGAGCGGAGCGGCACGGGCGGACGTCGTGGGTGCGAGCCCACGCGTCAGCGAGAGGAGGGGGGCGAACCGGTCGGCTCGACCGCCGGTGAGTTTCGCGATGGTTCTCTGCCGGGAGCCCGATTTTGCGACGAAGGAGTGGCGGCAAGGCACGGGCGGGGGTAGGGGATTATGGGGGTAGGGCCAATTTGGCCGGAGGGTGCCTGGGGTGGCCGATCCATGGCGCGGTGGCGGGCGCTCGCGGTGGTGAGGTCGTCGGCGAGGCTGCCGAGCGCAATAGGAGGCGGGGATGGGTGCATTGTGTTTGTAAGGGAATTGCGAAGCTCGAGAACTATATGAATTAGACTGGAACTTAGCAGAGGGAGAAGGGCGAGGCTCACCAGAGCAGGGGAGGGACGCGGCGGCGCTGGCTCAATCGGGCACGGGGAAGGAGGAAGAGGGTGGCCGAGGCTGGTGTGAGGGATTGGGGAGCTCAGGGTGGCCCTTTTATAGGCGCCCGGGGCAGGGAAGGGGTGAGAGGTGGCATGCACCGGCGAGCTTGCCACGGCGGGGATGGTGGCGCACAGTGGCGACGACGAGACGGCTTGGGCAGGGGGGATGGCTCGGCTGGCACAAGAGACAGGGCCGCAAGGCGCCAAGTCTCGCTGGGGAGGCGTAATGGCGAGATGACGGGGCGGTGGCGATCGCGTCGCTAGCCCCGATCACGGGAGCGAGGAAGGCGCTGACGGGTGGGGCCCGCTTGCCAGGGAGAGATCGCGGGGGGGGGGGGGGCTAACGGGTGGGGCCGAGCCGACAGCGGGAGAGCGAAGAGAGAGGGAGAGGGGGCAGCTGACGGGTGGGGGCAGGATGTCAGTGGTGGGTGCTCGTGCGCGGCGATGGGCCGCTTGGGCCGCGGGAGGGAGGGGAGTGTGGGCGCGCGCGAGGGAGAAAGGCGGCCTAGGCTAGAAGCGACCCAGCCAAGGGGGGGTTTCCTTTTCCCTTTTTTCTTTTATTTTTCTATTTCTTATTTCTATTTTCTATTTCTATTTCTTTTATCTCCTTTTCTTTTGAACAAATAAATAGCTAAATAATCTTGGGTGCTAGAAAAATAATAGTCTATGTGAGGTGCTTCTAACAATCAAGGGTATGCATATGATGAGATGACCTATGAGGTGGAATTTAGGGAGAGATAAAAGGGGGGGTTAGGAGATTAGGGTTCCAAACCTCGGGTTGAAATTTTTGGATGTTACACTTACAGTGTATACCAAACATGTCAAAGGACTATCCCGAGTCAATTCAGTGACTATAAGTATTTACAATTCCAAGAGATGTATGCGACACAAGCATAGAGGTCCTAGATAGAACGAGTAAAGTGGTTCGACGGGAACACGCTATGGTTTTCACACCGACATAGTGAAAAATTTCTCAGAATAACCTCTCGGTATACTCGCAACTTCGTGTTGCTAGCGGTTACATGTCCTTTTATCTCATAGTTTGCTTCATGTCATCCAGCAACAAAGAGAGCAATGTGCTAACATCTGGTTGAGCAATGTATGACTGAGATTTCTGATCTTAAATCATTTGGTAAGGTCTTTTTGCTTACTAATATAACCCCAATTTGTGATATCTTCTATGACAAAAAGGCTTTCATGCATTATATTATATATCTTCGGATTACTTCGGGTAAAACTTTATGCATGAGGAGAGAGCAGAGAATTAACTTATCCATGTTCTGTTGTATTTCAATTTAATTTCCCAGATTATTCAAGCACTATAGAGCTTGATATAGTTGTTATGGCCACTTGGCAATATAAATAAATATATGATGCCACACAACACAAGCAAATAAAATATAGAGCTAAACAAAATTATTTACGAAGGTTGCGCATAATGTGATTTTAGGGCTTGAACGACCCACCACAATCCACGCGAGTACAAGCTCTATCGTATCTGGCGTCAACGCGTGTGTGGCCATCTAGGCTATGACAACGCAACAAGCCTCCATAACAAGCGCAACAGGCACAGTTGTGGCTCGGTAATTGGGGTACGCGACAAATCCACACAATGTGTGCAACAGACGCAATTGTGGCTCGGTGATAACGACAGACGAACAGTGCCTACTGGGCATACGAAAAATACGTGACTCGGCGATGCCGGTCCAACTCAACAGGAGTGGTCCGATTAAGCGAGAGTACAACATAGCAATCACATGACGTAACCAAGTTCTTACGACACAAATAATGCGTCGTGTTGCCAGGGCGCAGCCAATGCTTAGCAAATGTCGTAGCTCAGCCAATTAAAAATGCAATCTGATCGACGTGTCTGAGTACCCACTATATCATTTAATCACTCGACGTGAGCCCAAAAGCTCAACGCAACACAAATATTTAGAGCGATTTGAGTATACACAATATAACCTTCACATGCATTTTAATAATTTTCTGCTAATTATTTACTATGGGAAATAATTATTAATGCAGAAAAAATGAACACCATAACTAATACATGAACATAACGTGTTAAGAACTACATTACCATGGATCACCAGATCCTCTCCCTTCCCTCCCGTCAGTAGTAGAGACGCAAGAAGCTGTAGAGGACCCGTCTCCCTTCCCATAAGCATGACAGAGGAAACACACGAGACACAGGATATAGGGTTGGGCCTCTGGCCTCTTTCTCTTCTCTCTATTATGAGGGAGTGTACAGGTTCCTTATATAGAGATGTGAGACCCCTCAGGGACAAAGCAGGTATTTGCCCACATAACCGTAACTAGGGTTACTTAACATATTTAAGTATAAAGTTTTTATTGTACCTTTAAATCTATGTTTTTTGTAATTAATCCATATCTACATTTTCTATGGTCCAATTGAAATGAAATTTTTATAGCAGACTATGAAGAGTATGATTGTATTCTGCAACAGATTTGAAATCTTGCACGCGAAGTTGATTTCACTCATGATTAGTCGAAGGTCATATTAGTTCCTTCTGTTGTTCATAGCGCTCTTTAAGAGCTTTCCATAAATTATGTGGGTATCTCTCCACAAGGTACTCTTGCTTGAAATCTTTATGGATGTAGAGCCTCAAAAGAAAAAGAGCAGGGTTTTTTTAACATCATTAATTGGGTTGTCACCAGTGATTGGTGATGCAGTAGCATCAATAATCCCACGAGAAGCAAAAGTTATTTTAATGTATGAAGTCCAAGTTGGGTAATTGTGCCCATCAAGATCGAGTTCCTTGAACTTAGGGCTGGACATTCGTTTTTTGGAACTTTAGTTCATTTTTCAGTTTTAAAAAACTTCGGTTTTTCAAATATTAGAACCCGATGGGTTTTCTAGAAAATGAAAAACCGGTAAGTTCGGTTTTGGTTTTTTACTTCGGTTTTTTGGTAAATTCCCGAATACCAAAATTATACTCAAGAAGGCTACATGACAACACATTACACACAAATTTAAAAAGTAAAAATTATATAGGTATAAATATTTCAAGATATATCATACATCACATACAAATAAGTGAATACCAATTCGGTTGCATCACACATTTAGTTCACATAATCAAATAGTCAAAATTTTGAATTCCTAAAGTTTGGTATTCGGGTTTTTTTGGTATTTTGGTTCGATATACGGTGAAAACCGATTACGATACCGAATACCGAAATTATCAGATATAAAAACTGAAACTAAACCGAACTACCAAAAAATCGAAATTTTGGTTCGATTCGGTTTTCGGTTTACAGTAAAAAATGCCCACCCCTACTCGAACTATTTAGTTGACATGTCCCTATAGTCATGACCATGGAGTTCCATTAATTTATATGAAAATTAACAATCACAATGGTGATATTGTAAGCTCAAATGCAAAATCCTTAAAATCACATATGATATGAGTTGCATAAAGATATTAAACCTTCCAATTGAATAAATATTTTGAATATTAGTGAGAAAAATATAGATAATCCTTAAATTAATGAGGTAGATCTTCTAGTAGTGGGCAAGTAACTTGCTGCCTAAAAGCATGGTCCCTGGGCTCATAAGTTCACAAATGAACAAATCACAATCAATGCTTAGGTCTCGACTACCCATACTCGACTAATTATGAAAATAATATTCAAAAAGTTCATATGATGTTATTTTGGGTTAGCACATATAGGTAATCATCTCGAAATATGTAGACCTCATAGTGATAGGCATTTAAAATGCTACCCGAAGCACGATCTCTAGGCTTCTAAACTCTATAAAAGAATTTAGCGTAGCCAGTGCTTAGGACTCTATCACCTTGTACTCATATCTCAAAATAAATGTAATGTAGTTTTATTTTTACACGAGAATTATTAAGTTTGAACTTAATTATTGCTATTTGTGCATGGAAACTTAAAAGAATGCGAAAACAATAGCAAGTAGAGATATATGAATCATAAATGTAATAACAAACGAACCAAAGTATGATATATTGATAATAAAATAGACAAATATATAAAAATATATGTAACAATTGCAGTATAAATGCCGAATTTAGACGTACTAACAACTGGTTAAAACTGAATTATATACAAACATAGTCTTGTACTGAAAATTCAGAAAATAAAAATGATAAAACAATGTAGCGGTCGGGCAACCAGCAAGGCGGGACAGACAGCGGCCTGGCGGCCTGCACGTCGGCCCAGCCGAGCGGCCCAAAACGGCCAGCAAGGCCCATTATAAATAGGGCGGTTAGTGTTTGAAAACCCTAACCGCCCCAACTCCACTAGTCGACGCCGCTAGAGGGCGTTCCAGCCGCCGCCACCATGGGGCCCGTCCGCCCGCGTCAGTTCGCTCATGCGTCGAGGCCGCCGACGCGGGGTCGCGCAGGTTGTCGGCACATCGGAGCCGAGCCGCGCCCATGCCCGTCAAGGATCCCCGACGCCATCCCCCCACCGGCCAACGTGGTGGCAACCGCCACGGGGGGCCTCTCACCAGAGGAGGCAGTTGAGGTCACCCCACTAGGTGGTGATTGGTGAAGATGATGCGTCCGTGCGGAACGTCGATGGCGCAAGGGGTTGTCCGAACGGGCAGCGATGGTTTCGACAACCATCGTCTTCGCAGGGGGTTGGGGAACGACGACAAACTGTCGCTGCAGTGGGTGGAGGACGCGGTGGTGCCGCCAACTCGAGATCCATCGGCACCGTTGCCGATGATTCCGCGTCTCCCATTGGCACCGACGGTGACAGGAGCGCGATGGGGAGGCCGCATTCAACCACCGGTAGTGGCACTATCGCTGTCCATCCGCAGGGATGGCATTCACCGGCGGGATCACCGCCTCTTGCCCAGCGGCATACGCCTCCAACAACGCATCATCGACGACACGGAGAACTTCACGCATACGACGGATGCGAAGAGGAACGGTTTGCTCCGTACCTTTCCTATCGATTTGGAGGCCGGTGCCTCTGTTATTGTAAAAAACAGCGAGTGTTTTTCTTCTTGTTCCTCTGTTCTCACGAGCACGTGCTGATAACGTGTTGTAATTAGTGAAAACGAGGTTAGGAAGAATGACAACAGTTGATACTTTGTTGCAGGGGTGTCTTGTTTATATACACATGAAGAGGTGCATTCCAAGGGGGTGTGTCTCTTGGGAAAAACCTGTCGCACCATTTGGATTGGTCACAATTATAATATTTTGTAATAAGAAGCATTGTGAAAGTAACCATGGTTGAACCATGAGAAACTTGAACAAGGGCTAATTGAATTAGTGAAATGAAATTGCATTTATATACCTAGTAAGTACTTACTTGATTTCTCCCAATTCTGCAAAACATAAATTGATGAGTGTTGTCACTAATCCTCTAAGGCCAGCGCCGACACAACTGTGCAACAGTGCGACAGTACCCTGCCTAGCGCCGACTTTGATGCGTCGTGGTGCTGAGATCGGTTGCACGCTCACACATCACGCGGTGCCCCATGTCGCATCGGCACCTAGCGCACCTGCTTGCTGCTCGCGACCTCAGGTCACCGCCATGCTGTGATGTCGCACTGGTTCCTCCACGACTGAGTGTCCCCTGCCGTCGCCGCCACACCTTTTGAGCTAGTTCGTTTTGGTCAGATTGCTCTATTTTTAGTCTTATTCCGGGCAAAATAAATTGGTCCAGTTTAGAATCTGGTTTAACATGTTAGATGTTTGTTTTGACAGGGGCCAGAAATAAACTGGCTGATTTTGACTCTCTTCCCTCAATCTTTAGCTTGGAATGAGTCAAGATAACCTACCATCTGGATTTGTTCTTGGTCTAGAAAATATGATGGTGACCAGAAACGAGTGGACATTCAATCCTGTGCTAGTTTGGTTACTTGTCTGACTTAAATATTAGCTTGTCGAACGAGGCCTTACCTGCTACGTGACGCGTGAACCAGCCTCGTCAGCCGGCTGGCCTAAGGTGCTGTTTGGTTGGGCATTTTTATTCCATGATCCATTTACAACGTGACCTGTTTCCGTTGTTGGACGTTTGGTTGGGCCGGTCCGTATCTGACTGCACCGTGACCGGTTATATAGCCATAGCTTCTCATTACCGCTCCCCACCCAGCGTGAAGCTATCCCGCAACGCTCGACCTCCGCTCGCGAGCTGCAAGGTCCGGCCGACGACCGTCGCACTGCAAGGTTCATTGAAGGTCCAACGGAACAAACAATGAAGGTTCAGAATCAGTGCCAGCTAGGGATGGCAACGGGTACATACCTGTCGGGGACCATAATTAGGGGTACCCTCAAGACTCCTAATCTCAGCTGGTAACCCCCATCAGCACAAAGCTGCAAAGGCCTGATGGGTGCGATTAAGTCAAGGATCAGTCCGCTCAAGGGACACGATCTCGACTCGCCCGAGCCTAGCCTCGGCAAGGGCAGCCGACCCCGGAGGATTTACGTCTCGCCCGAGGACCCCCTCCAGCAACGGACACACCTTCGGCTCGCCCGAGGCCCAGACTTCACCAAGAAGCAACCTTGGCCAAGCCGCCACGCCGACCGACCGTATCATAGGAGCATTTAATGCAAAGGTGGCCTGACACCTTATCCTGACGCGCGCCCTTCAGTCGACAGAGCCGAAGTGACCGCAGTCACTTCGCCGCTCCACTGACCGGCCAGACAAGAGGACAGCACCGCCTACGCCGCTCCGACTGCTGTGCCACTCGGTAGAGTGAGGCTGACAGCAGCCAAGTCCGGCCTCAGGCACCATAGGAAACTCCGCTTCGCCCGACCCCAGGGCTCGGACTCGGGCTCGGCCCCGGAAGACGACGAACTCTGCTTCGCCCGACCCCAGGGCTCGGACTCGGGCTCAGCCCCGGAAGACGACGAACTCCGCTTCGCCCGACCCCAGGGCTCGGACTCGGGCTCGGCCCCGGAAGACGACGAACTCCGCTTCGCCCGACCCCAGGGCTCGGGCTCGGCCCCGGAAGACGACGAACTCCGCTTCGCCCGACCCCAGGGCTCGGACTCGGACTCAGCCCCGGAAGACGACGAACTCCGCTTCGCCCGACCCTAGGGCTCGGACTCGGGCTCAGCCCCGGAAGACGACGAACTCCGCTTCGCCCGACCCCAGGGCTCAGACTCGGGCTCAGCCCCGGAAGACGACGAACTCCGCCTCGCCCGACCCCAGGGCTCGGACTCAGCCCTGGCCTCAGCCGACGGTCTCCGCCTCGCCCGACCCAGGGGCTCGGACTCGACCTCGGCCTCGGAAGACAGACTCGACCTCGATCTCGGAGGAGCCTCCACCTCGCCCAACCTAGGGCTCGGACCGACCATGTCACAGGAGGCGCCATCATTACTGAAAGGGAAATGTGCCCTTGGGCCATTTCTAAGTATTTTGGTGATTGAGTGCCAACACATGTGCTTAATTGTGAATTTATGTACATGGATGAACAAGGTGCAAATCATGAGATAAAGGTATGTTTCTAAGCCTTAGTACATTGGTTTTGTGTACTAATATATTTGTCTAAGTGTTAGAAACAGAAAGAAGAAGAAGAGAGAAGAGGAGAAAATGACTTGGCTGTGTGCAGCCAAGACTCAGCTCGGTCTGGAGCACCGGACTGTCCGGTGTGCACCGGACAGTGTCCGGTGCGCCAGGTTGGCTCGGAGCGAACTGGCCGCTCTCGGGAATTCGCCGACGGCGTACGGCTAAAATTCACCGGACTGTCCGGTGTACACCGGACTGTCCGGTGAGCCAACGGTCTGCCGGGCCAACGGTCGGCCGCGCAATCTGCGCGGGACACGTGGCGGAGCCAACGGTCGGAAGACGGCACCGGACTGTCCGGTGTGCACCGGACATGTCCGGTGCGCCAACGGCTCCAGATCTGCCAACGGTCGGCAACGGTCGGAAGCGCCAGATATGGAAACAAATCGGGCACCGGACACTGTCCGGTGTGCACCGGCGACAGAAGGCAAGGATGGCCTTCCGGATTTGCTCTCAACGGCTCCTAGCTGCCTTGGGGCTATAAAAGGAGCCCCTAGGCGCATGGAGGAGACACACAAGCAACCTTTGAGCATTCTTGATCATCCACACTCAGTCTTTGCGCATTTGTTCGTCATTCTAAGTGTTTCGAGCTCCGTTCTAGTGAGAACTTTGTGATACTCTTGTGAGCTCGATTCTTGGCCGTGTGTATGCGCGTTTCGCTGAGGATTTGTGTGTGTTGCTTCCCTCCCTTACTCTGTGCTTCTTTGTGATCATATACTTGTAAGGGCAAGAGACTCCAATTTGTGGAGATTCCTTGCAAACGGGATAGTGAAAGGAAAAACAAAACACCATGGTATTCAAGTGGGTCTTTGGACCGCTTGAGAGGGGTTGATTGCAACCCTCGTCCGTTGGGACGCCACAACGTGGAGTAGGCAAGCGTTGGTCTTGGCCGAACCACGGGATAAACCACTGTGTCATCTCTGTGCTTGATCTCTTGTGGTTTTGTGTTTTGTTGAGACTTCACCTTAGCCACTTGGCAATAATCGTGCTAACACTTAACAAGTTTTTGTGGCTTAAGTTTGAAGTTTTCGCAGGATCACCTATTCACCCCCCCTCTAGGTGCTCTCAATTGGTATCAGAGCCGTTCTCTTCACAAAGGGACTAACCGCCCGAAGAGATGGATCCTAAGGGGAAGGGTATTGTGATCAATGACAAAGAGAAGGAATCCTTCGTCAACGAGCCGAAGGACGATAAGCCTACCGACTCCGGCTCGGGCCAAAGACGGAAGGAAGGGAAGAAGAAGAAGACAAGGCGCATCAAGGAGATCGTCTACTACGACAGCGACGAGTCTACTTCTTCCCAAAAGGACGAGGACCACAACGACTACGAGAGAAGGAAACCGGTTAATTCGAACTTTTCTTTTGATTACTCTCGTATTCCGCAAAGTTCACATTCACATTTGCTCTCCATTCCACTCGGCAAGCCCCCACACTTTGATGGAGAGGACTACGGATTTTGGAGTCACAAAATGCGTA
Source organism: Zea luxurians (assembly GCA_029449295.1). Lineage (NCBI taxonomy): Eukaryota > Viridiplantae > Streptophyta > Magnoliopsida > Poales > Poaceae > Zea > Zea luxurians. The sequence goes on along the minus strand of JAOPSE010000008.1, from coordinate 39,133,533 downwards.
GTCACCTATTTTCTCTCCATCCTAGTATTTGGGAGATTGTGGAGAGTGGAATGCACTTTGATAGTTCGGATAGTCCCATGTTCATTAATGAACAAATTCATAAGAATGCACAAGCTACTACTGTTCTTCTAGCTTCCTTGTGCAGGGATGAATACCATAAGGTGAGCGGCTTGGATAACGCCAAGCAAATCTGGGACACCCTCAAGATTTCTCATGAGGGGAACGACGTCACCTTACTCACCAAGATGGAGTTGGTGGAGGGCGAGCTTGGACGGTTCGCAATGATAAGGGGAGAGGAGCCGACGCAAACATACAACCGGCTCAAGACCCTTATCAACAAGATAAGGAGCTACGGAAGCACACGATGGACGGACCACGACGTCGTCCGCCTAATGCTCAGGTCATTTACCGTTCTTGATCCTCACTTGGTGAACAATATACGTGAAAATCCCAGGTACACCAAGATGTCGCCCGAAGAAGTTCTTGGGAAATTCGTTAGCGGGCGAATGATGATCAAGGAGGCGAGGTATGTGGACGACGCCTTGAATGGTCCGATCAACGAGCCGCAACCCCTTGCTCTCAAGGCAACACGAAGCAAGGAGGCGCTACCTAGCAAGGTGGCACAGATTGAGGCGGCTGGCCTTAATGATGAAGAGATGGCTCTCATCATCAAAAGATTCAAGACGGTGCTTAAAGGTCACAAGGGACAACCAAGCAAGACCAAAGCCAAGGGGAAGCGCTCATGCTTCAAATGCGGTAAGCTTGGTCATTTCATTGCTAACTGTCCCGACAATGAAAGTGACCAGGAAAAGGGGAACAAAAGAGAGAAGAAGAAGCAATACAAGAAGGCAAAGGGCGAGGCGCATCTAGGAAAGGAGTGGGACTCGGATTGCTCCTCCTCCGACTCCGACAATGAAGGACTCGCTGCCACCGCCTTCAACAAGTCTTCCCTCTTCCCCAACGAGCGTCTCACATGCCTTATGGCAAGGGAGAAGAAGGTGAGTACTCAAGACTCCACTTATGCTTCTTCTAGTGATAATGAGTCTAGTGATGATGATGACATAGATTATTCATGCTTATTCAAGGGCTTAGATAGATCTAAGATAGATAAAATAAATGAGTTGATTGATGCTTTGAATGAAAAGGATAGGCTTTTAGAAAAGCAGGAGGATTTATTGTATGATGAACATGATAAATTTGTAGAAGCACAAAAATCATATGCTTTAGAAGTGAAAAGAAATGAAATGCTTTCTTATGAACTATCTGCTTGTCATGAAACCATTTCTACTTTACAAGGTGTTAACAATGATTTAAATGCTAAGTTAGAAGTAGCAAATAAATCTAATTCTTGTGTAGAACATGTTATGATTTGCACTAGGTGTAAGGATTTCGATGTTGATGCCTGTAGTGAACACCTAGTTTTAATTTCCAAATTAAATGAGGAATTGGCTAGTCTTAATGCCCAACTTAAGACTAGCAAGAATGAAGTTGAGAAAATAAAATTTGCAAGGGATGCCTACACGGTTGGTAGACACCCCTCAATTAAGGATGGTCTTGGCTTCAAGAGAGAGGCCAAGAACTTAACAAGCCATAAGACTCCCATCTTCGTCAAGGAGAAAGGGAAGGCCCCTATGGCTAGTAGTGCTAAGAAGAATCATGCTTTCTTATACCATGATAGGAGACATGCTAGAAATGCTTATAATGATTCTGATTTACATGTTTATGATTCTCATGCCATGTTTGCTTCTAGTTCTTCCTATAAGCATGATAGAGATATGTGTAGGAGAAATGTTGTACATATGCCTAGGAGAAATATTGCTCATGTGCCTAGAAAGAATGTTATTCATGCTCCTAGGAAAGTAGTGAATAAACCTTCTACCATTTATTATGCTTGCAATGCTCCCTTTGCTATTTGTAGAAAGGGTAAGAAGGTAATTGCTAGGAAATTAGGGGCAAGATGCAAGGGAGATAAAACTTGCATTTGGGTCCCTAAGGATATTTGTGCTAACCTTGCAGGACCCAACATGAGTTGGGTACCTAAGACCCAAGCCTAAATTTGCCTTGCAGGTTTATGCATCCGGGGGTTCAAGCTGGATAATCGACAGCGGATGCACAAACCATATGACGGGGGAAAAGAAGATGTTCACCTCCTACGTCAAAAATAAGGATTCCCAAGATTCAATTATATTCGGTGATGGGAATCAAGGCAAGGTAAAAGGATTAGGTAAAATTGCAATTTCTAATGAGCACTCAATTTCAAATGTGTTTTTAGTTGAGTCTCTTGGTTACAATTTGCTATCTGTTAGCCAACTATGCAACATGGGTTATAATTGCCTTTTTACTAATGTAGATGTGTCTGTCTTTAGAAGATGTGATGGTTCACTAGCTTTTAAGGGTGTACTAGACGGCAAGCTTTACTTAGTTGATTTTGCAAAAGAAGAGGCCGGTCTAGATGCATGCTTAATGGCTAAGACTTGCATGGGCTGGTTGTGGCATCGCCGCTTAGCACATGTGGGGATGAAGAACCTCCACAAGCTTCTAAAGGGAGAACACGTGATAGGTCTAACCAATGTTTATTTCGAAAAAGATAGACCTTGTGCAGCTTGTCAGGCAGGTAAACAAGTTGGAGGAGCACATCACAGCAAGAATGTGATGACCACGTCAAGACCTCTGGAGCTGCTGCATATGGACCTCTTCGGACCCGTCGCCTATCTAAGCATAGGAGGAAGTAAGTATGGTTTAGTTATTGTTGATGACTTTTCCCGCTTCACTTGGGTGTTCTTTTTGCAGGATAAGTCTGAAACTCAAGGGACCCTCAAACGCTTCCTCAGGAGAGCTCAAAATGAGTTTGAGCTCAAGGTGAAGAAGATAAGGAGCGACAACGGGTCCGAATTCAAGAACCTTCAAGTGGAGGAGTTTCTTGAGGAAGAAGGGATCAAGCACGAGTTCTCCGCTCCCTACACACCACAGCAAAATGGTGTGGTAGAGAGGAAGAACATGACGCTAATCGATATGGCGAGGACGATGCTTGGAGAGTTCAAGACCCCCGAGTGCTTTTGGTCGGAAGCCGTGAACACGGCTTGCCACGCCATCAACAGGGTCTATCTTCATCGACTCCTCAAGAAGACTTCGTATGAGCTACTAACCGGTAACAAACCCAATGTATCGTACTTTCGTGTATTTGGGAGCAAATGCTACATTCTAGTGAAGAAGGGTAGAAATTCTAAGTTTGCTCCCAAAGCTGTAGAAGGGTTTTTATTAGGTTATGATTCAAATACAAAGGCGTATAGAGTCTTCAACAAATCGTCAGGTTTGGTTGAAGTCTCTAGCGACGTTGTATTTGATGAGACTAATGGCTCTCCAAGAGAGCAAGTTGTTGATTGTGATGATGTAGATGAAGAAGATATTCCAACAGCCGCTATACGAACCATGGCGATTGGAGACGTTCGGCCACAGGAACAAGATGAACGAGATCAACCTTCTTCCTCAACGACGGTGCAACCCCCAACTCAAGACGATGAACAGGTTCATCGAAAGGAGGCGTGCGATCAAGGGGGAGCACAAGATGATCATGTGATGGAGGAAGAAGCGCAACTGGCACCTCCAACCCAAGTTCGAGCGATGATTCAAAGGGATCATCCCGTCGACCAAATTCTGGGTGACATTAGCAAGGGAGTAACTACTCGGTCTCGATTAGTTAATTTTTGTGAACATTACTCTTTTGTCTCCTCTATTGAGCCTTTCAGGGTAGAGGAGGCCTTGCTAGATCCGGACTGGGTGTTGGCCATGCAGGAGGAACTTAACAACTTCAAGCGCAATGAAGTTTGGACGCTGGTGCCTCGTCCAAAGCAAAATGTTGTGGGAACCAAGTGGGTTTTTCGCAACAAACAGGACGAGCACGGGGTGGTGACGAGGAACAAGGCTCGACTTGTGGCAAAAGGTTATGCCCAAGTCGCAGGTTTGGACTTTGAGGAGACTTTTGCTCCTGTGGCTAGGCTAGAGTCCATTCGTATCTTGCTAGCATATGCCGCTCACCATTCTTTCAGGTTGTACCAAATGGATGTGAAGAGCGCTTTCCTCAACGGGCCAATAAAGGAGGAGGTGTACGTGGAGCAACCCCCTGGCTTCGAGGATGAGCGGTACCCCGACCACGTATGTAAGCTCTCTAAGGCGCTCTATGGACTTAAGCAAGCCCCAAGAGCATGGTATGAATGCCTTAGAGATTTCTTAATTGCTAATGCTTTCAAGGTTGGGAAAGCCGATCCAACTCTTTTCACTAAGACTTGTGATGGTGATTTGTTTGTGTGCCAAATTTATGTCGATGACATAATATTTGGTTCTACTAATCAAAAGTCTTGTGAAGAGTTTAGCAGGGTGATGACGCAGAAATTCGAGATGTCGATGATGGGCGAGTTGAACTACTTCCTTGGGTTCCAAGTGAAGCAACTCAAGGACGGCACCTTCATCTCCCAAACGAAGTACACGCAAGATCTGCTAAAGCGGTTTGGGATGAAGGACGCCAAGCCCGCAAAGACTCCGATGGGAACCGACGGACACACCGACCTCAACAAAGGAGGTAAGTCCGTTGATCAAAAAGCATACCGGTCAATGATAGGGTCTTTACTTTATTTATGTGCTAGTAGACCGGATATTATGCTTAGCGTATGCATGTGTGCTAGATTTCAATCCGATCCTAAGGAGTGTCACTTGGTGGCGGTGAAGCGAATTCTTAGATATTTAGTCGCTACGCCTTGCTTCGGTATCTGGTATCCAAAGGGGTCTAACTTTGACTTGATTGGGTACTCAGATTCCGACTATGCTGGATGTAAGGTCGATAGGAAGAGTACATCGGGGACGTGCCAATTCTTAGGAAGGTCCCTGGTGTCATGGAACTCTAAGAAACAAACCTCCGTTGCCCTATCCACCGCTGAGGCCGAGTACGTTGCCGCAGGACAGTGTTGTGCGCAGCTACTTTGGATGAGGCAAACCCTCAGGGACTTTGGCTACAATCTGAGCAAAGTCCCACTCCTATGTGATAATGAGAGTGCTATCCGAATAGCGGAAAATCCTGTTGAGCACAGCCGCACAAAGCACATTGACATCCGGCATCACTTTTTGAGAGACCACCAGCAAAAGGGAGATATCGAAGTGTTTTATGTTAGCACCGAGAACCAGCTAGCCGATATCTTTACCAAGCCTTTAGATGAGAAGACCTTTTGCAGGCTGCGTAGTGAGCTAAATGTCTTAGATTCGCGGAACTTGGATTGAATTGTAGCATACATGTGTGTATGCCTTTGATCATGTTCATTCTGCATTTTGTTGCTTATTATGGTGCTCAAGTTGTACAAACACTCCCTGGACCTCACAAGTCCGCTGCAAAGTGATGCACATGTTTAGGGGGAGATGTGTTACAACTTGATCCCTTGAGACTAACCATATGCTTGAGTTTGTTTGATTTAGTCTCAAAGGAGAATTGAAAGGGAAAAGGTGGACTTGGATCATGCAAGACTTCCACTGCACTCCGATGAGAGGGTAACTTATTCCAAGTCCATCTCATGAACTCTTATTGCCATCTGCTCTTAATTGAAGATTTTTGTGAGGCAATGGGGTTAAAGGGCCAAAATTGATCCCGTTTTGGTGTTTGATGCCAAAGGGGGAGAAAATAAAGGCCAAAGCGATAAATGGATCAGCTACCACTTGAGAGATTTTGAAAATAGTAGAATAGAGTTTTTGGTTTGTCAAAACTCTTTTATTGTCTCTTTTGGCTTCTTGTGGGGAGAAGTAGTAATTATGGGAAAAAGGGGGAGTTTTTGACATCTTTGATCAATCTCTCTTGAAATGACTCTCTTTTTGCTTCAACATGTGTGTTTGACTTAGAGATAGAGATTTGAGTTTGATTTGCAAAAACAAACCAAGTGGTGGCAAAGGATGATCCATTCATCCATATATGCCAAAATTGATTCAAAATAAATTTAAGTTTTATTTGAAGTGAGTTTGCACTTGTTCTAGTTGCTTTATGTAGTGTTGGCATAAATCACCAAAAAGGGGGAGATTGAAAGGGAAATGTGCCCTTGGGCCATTTCTAAGTATTTTGGTGATTGAGTGCCAACACATGTGCTTAATTGTGAATTTATGTACATGGATGAACAAGGTGCAAATCATGAGATAAAGGTATGTTTCTAAGCCTTAGTACATTGGTTTTGTGTACTAATATATTTGTCTAAGTGTTAGAAACAGAAAGAAGAAGAAGAGAGAAGAGGAGAAAATGACTTGGCTGTGTGCAGCCAAGACTCAGCTCGGTCTGGAGCACCAGACTGTCCGGTGTGCACCGGACAGTGTCCGGTGTGCCAGGTTGGCTCGGAGCGAACTGGCCGCTCTCGGGAATTCGCCGACGGCGTACGGCTAAAATTCACCGGACTGTCCGGTGTACACCGGACTGTCCGGTGAGCCAACGGTCTGCCGGGCCAACGGTCGGCCGCGCAATCTGCGCGGGACACGTGGCGGAGCCAACGATCGGAAGACGGCACCGGACTGTCCGGTGTGCACCGGACATGTCCGGTGCGCCAACGGCTCCAGATCTGCCAACGGTCGGCAACGGTCGGAAGCGCCAGATATGGAAACAAATCGGGCACCGGACACTGTCCGGTGTGCACCGGACTGTCCGGTGCCCCCGACGACAGAAGGCAAGGATGGCCTTCCGGATTTGCTCTCAACGGCTCCTAGCTGCCTTGGGGCTATAAAAGGAGCCCCTAGGCGCATGGAGGAGACACACAAGCAACCTTTGAGCATTCTTGATCATCCACACTCAGTCTTTGCGCATTTGTTCGTCATTCTAAGTGTTTCGAGCTCCGTTCTAGTGAGAACTTTGTGATACTCTTGTGAGCTCGATTCTTGGCCGTGTGTATGCGCGTTTCGCTGAGGATTTGTGTGTGTTGCTTCCCTCCCTTACTCTGTGCTTCTTTGTGATCATATACTTGTAAGGGCAAGAGACTCCAATTTGTGGAGATTCCTTGCAAACGGGATAGTGAAAGGAAAAACAAAACACCGTGGTATTCAAGTGGGTCTTTGGACCGCTTGAGAGGGGTTGATTGCAACCCTCGTCCGTTGGGACGCCACAACGTGGAGTAGGCAAGCGTTGGTCTTGGCCGAACCACGGGATAAACCACTGTGTCATCTCTGTGCTTGATCTCTTGTGGTTTTGTGTTTTGTTGAGACTTCACCTTAGCCACTTGGCAATAATCGTGCTAACACTTAACAAGTTTTTGTGGCTTAAGTTTGAAGTTTTCGCAGGATCACCTATTCACCCCCCCCCCCTCTAGGTGCTCTCAATTACCCTACCCCAAGCTAACTCAGGCTACAGGGAACAAGACCTGCGTCCCATCTGGCTCGCCCTGATAAACAAGTAATGATGGCGCCCCGCATGCTCCATGACGATGGCTGCTCTCAGCCCCCTTACGGAAGCAAGGAGACGTCAGCAAGGACTCGACAGCCCCAATAGCTGTCCTTCCGCCAGGCTCCAGCACTCCTCCGACGGCCACGACACCACACGAACCGGGTGCCAAAACCTCTTCGGCTGCCACGACGGCATGTACTTAGGGCGCTAGCTCTTCTCCGCTAGACACGTTAGCACACTGCTACACCCCCCATTGTACACCTGGATCCTCTCCTTACGCCTATAAAAGGAAGGTCCAGGGCCCTCTTACAGAAGGTTGGCTGCGCGGGGAAGGACGGGACGGCGCTCGCGTAAGCCTCTCGCTCCCTCCCGCGTGGACGCTTGTAACCCCCTACTGCAAGCGCACCCAACCTGGGCGCGGGACAAACATGAAGGCCGCGGGTTTCCCCTTTTACGCTTGTCTCCCTCCGGCTTCTTCCCCTCTTCGCGCTCCGTCTCGCGCCGACCCATCTGGGCTGGGGCACGCGGCGACAATTTACTCGTCGGTCCAGGGACCCCCCGGGGTCGAAACGCCGACAGTTGGCGCGCCAGGTAGGGGCCTGCTGCTTGTTGACGAACAGCTCCCCGTCAAGCTCCAGATGGGTAGTCTCCAGCAACCTTTCCAGCCCGGGACGGTGCTCCGTTTCGGGAGTCTTGAGTTCATGTCCCTCGACGGCAGCTACGACATGATACTCCTTCCCCCGCCGCGCGACAGCGACAATGGCGCCGACAACCCGCCCGCCGGCGGCGGAATCGACGACATCTTCCCCACGTGGCGGAAGAACGACATTCGAGCTTGTCCCGTCCCCTCCCCCGCCGATGGAGGAGGAGGCGGGGCAACCAAGGCCAAGCAGGAGGCGGCACCTCATCGGCTGTCGAGCGAGTCGACGGCGCCGGCACCCCAACGGGGGGCACGTCGGGCATCGACCTCGCGTCTGAGACGAAGACGAGCGCCGTCTCCCCGCAACACGCTAACTCCAAGCAAACGGATGACGCCAGCACGCTCGCAAAGGACTTGCTGGGCGTCACCCTCGTACCTGAGACGATGGTGCAGTCTGCCCCTCATGTGACTTCGTCACCGCCCGTCGACCAAGAGGTACCGACCAACTCCCATCTCGTGCCTTTTGGATTCAGCCTCGACCCACCAAGCGACTTCGCTTCGGTGGACGCTCTCATAGAGGCGAGTCCAAACCCTCTAGGGTATTGTATGCGGTCACCCTGGGACCGGCTGACGGCCGTCTCGACCTACGGGCCCTCGAGTTCCGAGGAAGATGACGAGCCCGACTTTTGTTGGGACTTCTCCGGACTTGGTAACCCCAGTGCCATGCGGGACTTCATGACCGCATGCGACTACTGCCTTTCCGATTGTTCCGACGGTAGCCGCAGCCTCGGCGACAAGGACTGCGGTCCAAGTCATGAATGTTTCCACGTTGATCTAGGGGGTCCCGGTGAAGGCAACCATCTTGGTACGCCGGAAAACGGTGATCCCCCTAGGCCTGCGCCTCGCGTTGACATCCTTCGGGAGCTAGCTGTGGTCCCCGTCCCGGCGGGGGGTCATGACCCACAGCTCGAGCAAATCCGCGAGATGCAGGCCAGGTTCGACGAGGGAGCAGAAACACTTAAGCCATTCTGCCAGGACATCAGGCAGGAATGGGCAGGCCAACCTCCGGCCGGAGAAGCGCGTCATCTACCCCACGGCATCCAGCACTGCATCGCCGACGATGTCAGGGCAAGGCCGCCACCGGCTTCCAGTGGGGTCGGCCAGAACCTGGCTGCAGCGGCAATACTTCTCCGCGCGATGCCGGAGCCATCTACCACCGAGGGGCGGCGTATCCAGGGAGAGCTCAAGAATCTCCTGGAGGATGCCGCGGTCCGACGGGCCGAAAGCTCTGCCTCCCGAAGGCAGGGGTACCCCTTAGAACATTGCGCCGCGACTTCCCGATTCATGCGGGAAGCCTCGGTCCACACCGAGCGCACGCGCAACACAGCGTCTGCGGCCCCGGGTCGCCTCGGCAACGAACACCCTCACCGCAACCGTCGAACCAACCTCGACGAGAGGGTGCGCCGACGCTACTACCCCAGGCGTGGGGGACGCTACGACAGCGGGGAGGATCGGAGTCCCTCGCCCGAACCACCCGGTCCGCAGGCTTTCAGCCGAGCCATACGACGGGCGCCATTCCCGACCCGGTTCCGAACCCCGACTACTATCATAAAGTACTCGGGGGAGACGAGACCGGAACTGTGGCTCGCGGACTATCGGCTGGCCTGCCAACTGGGTGGAACGGACGATGACAACCCCGTCATCCGCAACCTCCCCCTGTTCCTCTCCGACTCCGCTTGGGCATGGCTGGAGCATCTGCCTCCGGGGCAGATCTCCAATTGGGACGACCTGGTCCAAGCCTTCACCGGCAACTTCCAGGGCACGTACGTGCGCCCTGGGAACTCCTGGGATCTCCGAAGCTGCCGCCAGCAGCCGGGGGAGTCTCTCCGGGACTACATCCGGCGATTCTCGAAGCAGCGCACCGAGCTGCCCAACGTCACCGACTCGGATGTCATCGGCGCGTTCCTCGCCGGCACCACCTGCCGCGACCTGGTGAGCAAGCTGGGTCGCAAGACCCCCACCAGGGCGAGCGAGCTGATGGACATCGCCACCAAGTTCGCCTCTGGCCAGGAGGCGGTTGAGGCCATCTTCCGGAAGGATAAGCAGCCCCAGGGCCGCCCCCCGGAAGATGTCCCCGAGGCGTCAACTCAGTGCGACACCAAGAAGAAAGGCAGGAAGAAGTCGCAAGCGAAACGCGACGCCGCCGACGCGGACCTTGTCGCCGCTGCCGAGTACAAGAACCCTCGGAAACCTCTCAGAGGTGCCAATCTCTTCGACAAGATGCTCAAGGAGCCGTGCCCCTACCATCAGGGGCCCATCAAGCACACCCTTGAGGAGTGCGCCATGCTTTGGCGCCACTTTCACAAGGCCGGGCCACCTGCGGAAGGTGGCAGGGCCCGCGACGACGATAAGAAGGAGGATCACAAGGCAGGAGAGTTCCCCGAGGTTCGCGACTGCTTCATGATCTACGGTGGGCCAGTGGCGAACGCCTCGGCTCGGCACCGCAAGCAAGAGCGTCGGGAGGTCTGCTCAGTAAAGGTGGCGGCACCGGTCTACCTAGACTGGTCCGACAAGCCCATCACCTTTGACCAGGGCGATCACCCCGACCGCGTGCCGAGCTTGGGGAAATACTCGCTCGTTGTCAACCCCGTCATCGGCAACGTCAGGCTCACCAAGGTCCTCATGGACGGAGGCAGCAGCCTCAACATCATCTACGCCGAGACCCTCGGGCTCCTGCGGATCGATCTGTCCTCGGTCCGGGCAGGCGCTGCGCCTTTTCATGGGATCATCCCCGGGAAACGCGTCCAGCCCCTCGGACAACTCAATCTACCCGTCTGCTTTGGGACACCCTCCAACTTCAGAAGGGAGACCCTCACGTTCGAGGTGGTCGGGTTTCGAGGAACCTACCACGCAGTGCTGGGAAGGCCATGCTACGCCAAGTTCAGGGCCGTCCCCAACTACACCTACCTCAAGCTCAAAATGTCGGGCCCCAACGGGGTCATCACCGTCGGCCCCACGTATCGACACGCGTACGAATGCGACGTGGAGTGCGTGGAGTACGCCGAGGCCCTCTCCGAATCCGAGGCCCTCATCACCGACCTGAAGAGCCTCTCTAAGGAGGCACCAGACGTGAAGCGCCATGCCGGCAACTTCGAGCCGGCGGAGACGGTTAAGTCCGTCCCTCTCAATACCAGCAACGACGCCTCCAAGCAGATTCGGATCGGCTTCGAGCTCAACCCCAAATAGGAAGCAGTGCTTGTCGACTTTCTCCGCGCAAACGCCGACGTTTTCGCGTGGAGTCCCTCGGACATGCCCGGCATACCGAGGGATGTCGCCGAGCACTCGCTGGATATCCGAGCTGGGGCCCGACCCGTGAGGCAGCCTCTGTGTCGATTCGACGAAGAAAAGCGCAGAGCCATAGGCGAGGAGATCCACAAGCTAATGGCAGCGGGGTTCATCAAAGAGGTATTCCATCCCGAATGGCTTGCCAACCCTGTGCTTGTGAGAAAGAAAGGAGGGAAATGGCGGATGTGTGTAGACTACACTGGTCTAAACAAAGCATGTCCGAAAGTTCCCTACCCTCTGCCTCGCATCGATCAAATCGTGGATTCCACTGCTGGGTGCGAAACTCTGTCTTTCCCCGATGCCTACTCAGGGTATCACCAAATCAGGATGAAAGAGTCCGACCAGCTCGTGACTTCTTTCATCACACCCTTCGGCATGTACTGCTATGTTACCATGCCGTTCGGTTTGAGGAATGCGGGTGCAACATACCAAAGGTGCATGAACCACGTGTTCGACGAACACATTGGTCGAACGGTCGAGGCCTACGTCAATGACATCGTAGTCAAGACGAGGAAAGCCTCCGACCTCCTTTCCGACCTTGAAGTGACATTCCGATGTCTCAAGGCGAAAGGCGTAAAGCTCAATCCCGAGAAGTGCGTTTTCGGGGTCCCCTGAGGCATGCTCTTGGGGTTTATCGTCTCCGAGCGGGGCATCGAGGCCAACCCGGAAAAAATCGCGGCCATCACCAACATGGGGCCCATCAAGGACTTGAAAGGCGTACAGAGGGTCACGGGATGCCTTGCGGCTCTGAGCCGTTTCATCTCACGCCTCGGCGAAAGAGGCCTGCCTCTGTACCGCCTCTTAAGGAAGGCCGAGTGCTTCACTTGGACCCCTGAGGCCGAGGAAGCCCTCGGGAACCTGAAGGCGCTCCTCACGAACGCGCCCATCTTGGTGCCTCCCACCGTCAGAGAAGCCCTCTTGATCTACGTCGCCGCTACCACTCAGGTGGTTAGCGCCGCGATCGTGGTTGAGAGACGAGAAGAGGGGCATGCATTGCCCGTCCAGAGGCCAGTCTACTTCATCAGTGAGGTACTGTCCGAGACCAAGATCCGCTACCCACAAATTCAGAAGCTGCTGTACGCGGTCATCCTGACGCGGCGGAAGTTGCGACACTACTTTGAGTCTCATCCGGTGACTGTGGTGTCATCCTTCCCCTGGGGGAGATCATCCAGTGCCGAGAGGCCTCGGGTAGAATTGCAAAGTGGGCGGTGGAAATCATGGGCGAGACAATCTCGTTCGCCCCTCGGAAGGCCATCAAGTCCCAGGTCTTGGCAGACTTTGTGGCTGAATGGGTCGACACCCAGCTCCCGACAGTTCCGATCCAACCGGAACTCTGGACCATATTTTTCGACGGGTCGCTGATGAAGACAGAGGCAGGCGCGGGCCTGTTCTTCATCTCGCCCCTCGGAAAGCACCTACGCTACATGCTACGCCTCCACTTCCCGGCGTCCAACAATGTGGCCGAGTACGAGGCTCTGGTCAACGGGTTGCGCATCGCCATCGAGCTAGGGGTCCAACGCCTCGACGCTCGCGGTGACTCGCAGCTCGTCATCGACCAAGTCATGAAGAACTCCCACTGCCGCGACCCGAAGATGGAAGCCTACTGCGATGAGGTTCGGCGCCTGGAAGACAAGTTCTATGGGCTCGAGCTCAACCACATCGCCCGACGCTACAACGAGACTGCGGATGAGCTGGCTAAGATAGCCTCGGGGCGAACAACGGTTCCCTCGGGCGTCTTCTCCCGAGACCTGCACCAACCCTCCGTCAAGACCGACGACACGCCCGAGCCCGAGAGGGCCTCGGCCTAGCCCGAGGCATCCTCGGCTCGGCCCGAGGCACCCTCGGCTCTGCCCGAGGCACCCTCGGCTCAGCCCGAGGCAACCTCGGCCCTCGAAGGTGAGGCACTACGTCGAGGAGGAGCGAAGCGAGGTCACGCCTAATCGAAACTGGCAGACCCCGTACCTGCAATATCTCCACCGAGGAGAGCTACCCCTCGACCGAGCCGAAGCTCGGCGGTTGGCGCGGCGCGCCAAGTCGTTCGTCTTGCTGGGGGACGGGAAGGAGCTCTACCACCGCAGCCCCTCAGGCATCCTCCAGCGATGCATATCCATCGCCGAAGGCCAGGAGCTCTTACAAGAAATACACTCGGGGGCTTGCGGTCATCACGCAGCACCTCGAGCCCTTGTTGGAAACGCCTTCCAATAAGGCTTCTACTGGCCGACCGTGGTGGCCGACGCCACTAGAATTGTCCGCACCTGCAAAGGGTGTCAGTTCTACGCAAGGCAGACCCACCTACCCGCTCAGGCTCTGCAGACCATACCCATCACCTGGCCGTTTGCTGTGTGGGGTCTGGACCTCATCGGCCCCTTGCAGAAGGCACCCGGGGGCTACACGCACCTGCTGGTCGCCATCGACAAATTCTCCAAGTGGATCGAGGTCCGGCCCCTAAACAGCATCAGGTCCGAACAGGCGGTGGCGTTCTTCACCAACATCATCCATCGCTTTGGGGTCCCAACTCCATCATCACCGACAACGGCACCCAGTTCACCGGCAGAAAGTTCCTGGACTTCTGCGAGGATCACCACATCCGGGTGGACTGGGCCGCCGTGGCTCACCCCATGACGAATGGGCAAGTAGAGCGTGCCAACGGCATGATCCTGCAAGGACTCAAGCCGTGGATCTACAACGACCTCAACAAGTTCGGCAAGCGATGGATGAAGGAGCTCCCCTCGGTGGTCTGGAGTCTGAGGACAACGCCGAGCCGAGCCACGGGCTTCACACCGTTCTTTCTAGTCTATGGGGCCGAGGCCATCTTGCCCATAGACTTAGAATATGGTTCCCCGAGGGCGAGGGCCTACGACGATCAAAGCAACCGAGCTAACCGAGAAGACTCACTGGACCAGCTAGAGGAGGCTCAGGACATGGCCTTGCTACACTCGGCGCGGTATCAGCAGTCCCTGCGACGCTACCACACCCGAGGGGTTCGGTCCCGAGACCTCCAGGTGGGCGACCTGGTGCTTCGGCTGCGACAAGACGCCCGAGGGCGGCACAAGCTCACGCCTCCATGGGAAGGGCCGTTCGTCATCGCCAAAGTTCTGAAGCCCGGGACGTACAAGCAGGCCAACAGTCAAGGCGAGGTCTACAGCAACGCTTGGAACATCCGACAGCTACGTCGCTTATACCCTTAAGATGCTTTTAAGTCGTTCATACACCTCGTTCACACACGAAGTCTAATCATCAAGGAAGGGTCGGCCTTGCCTCGGCAAAGCCCGACCCTCCCTCGGGGGCTAGAAGGGGGGAACCCCTCTGCGTCAAAATTTTTCCTCGGAAAAAGATCTTTTCTGCCAGAATATCTCTCGTGCTTTTCGACTACTTCGAAAGTGGATCCTGAAAACGACAGAGTACACGTAAGCAGCCAAGGCTGACCGAGCCGAGGGACTCCTACGCCTCCGGGATACGGATACCTCACTCATCACCTTCTGCGATAAGTAACTCACTGCTCGGATAAGCGATTCCGCTGATCGAACAAGTCCCAACGCTCGAAGACCCTTCTGCCAAAACGATTTTTCGGGCCTTCTCGACTACATCGATAGCAGAATCCGGCGGACGAGTAAGAGTACACGTAAGCGGCAAGGCCGACCGAGCCGAGGGATTCCTACGCCTCCGGGATACGGATACCTCACTCATCACCTTCCGTGAAAAGTAACTCTCGCTTGGAAAAACAACTCTGTTACCAACAAATAAGTCCACATACTCGAAGCAAGGGGAAAAGACACGCAGCTTTACAACACGACGACAGTATGTTTGGGCCTCGGCGGCCGCAGAAAACATACGCACACTACAAGATAACCCGATCCTGCAGGCTCGGACCTTGACGGTTGAAGGGAGCAGCAGCACCCTCGGCGTCAACTACACCTTCGGCGAGGTCTGACCTAGCCTCGGACGGCAACGCGGTCGGAGGATCTCCACTTCGAAGGACGACATCAGCACCACGCCCGGGCCATCGCCGCCAGGGTCTTCTCCAGGAATCCGGCCCGAGCAGATGGCTCGAACGGCCACCCCAAAGCCTCAGCCAGCTGTCCCCCGAGGACATCAGCCCGGCTCGTGGCCTTGGCAACTCAACTCCGACGCTGGTCCCGCCAGTGGACAGCCCGGCCGGGCTCCGGCCGACGAAGTCTTCTTTTCGAGTCAACTCTGCCTCTGTCTGTGCTGACACCGCTACCTCCGGCTTCGGCTCATCGAAGAGCGGCCGAGGGTTTCTTTAACTAAGCAAGAGAAACCTCGGACAGCAAGGTCGACCGAGCCGAGGGACTCCTACGCCTCCGGGATACGGATACCTCACTCGTCACCTTCGCACGAGGCAACTCACGCTTGGTGAAGCGGTTCAGATAGCCGACAGACGAGTCTTAGTGCTCGAAATGAAGAAAAAACACGGCTCCGTGCCGAAAATACATACATGTTCAGGCCCCGACAGCCACAATGAATAGACTCTGGCACTCAAGGTGCCATTACAAACGGAACTCCGGTTACACCTCCGCAGGTACGAACAACCCCACATTATTGGGGGCCTGCGGAGCAACAGAAGGCCGACGGGTGGCACGCCGCCGCCCGCTCCAGCAGCGGCGACAATGACTTCTGCTCCGAGCGGCCAAACAACAGCAGCGATGACCTCAGGACGGATGCTGCTGCCATAAAGCCCTCGCCCACATCCCCACTCAGAGGGCAAGGACGAGCAGAAGGCCGTAGAGTTGGAGGTCAGTCCGTGGGCGGCACCGGCTATCTCGTCGGCGGAGAAACCTCTTTCGGCTGCCGTGGCGGAAGGTGGTGCCGGAAGCGGCGCCGAAGCCGCTCGGGTCGAAGAGCCGGGCACGCGGCAGCTGCCAGCGCCACGAACGGCGAACGCCCTTCCCCCCGATCACTAAGGGAAGGAGCGGGCCGCTGCCCGCGCAGAGACCGACCCCAACTCGGCGCACTCCCCTCCCCAGCACTGATGATGAACATCCTTGAAGCTGAGGGAGGGGCAGAGGCCGCAGCCCGGCTTGCTTCTCCCCACCCAGGGGCTGGTGGTCACCGTCTTGGGTGACCACCGGCGAGGGGATGCGGCCAGGCTGCCTGATGAAAATCCTTGAAGCCGAACGATGGCTGAAAGGTACCAACTTCCGCGAAGTTGCGTTCCTCCGACGACAAGGCGGAAAGACTGCGAGTATCCCCCATCTGGGGGCTCGAAAGGTGGAAAGACACGATGCATCAGGGGAGCGCGAAGACATGGTTGCCCTTCAAGGGGGTCGCCCTCCTTTTAAAGGCAACTCTCCCCACTTGCGTCCTCAGCCATCGCGGGCTAAGTCTTCTCCAACACACTCCAAGGTCCTCCCCCTACGACACGGGGGTTGGGTCCCACGCGTCATGCAAGCTGGCCCAGGGTAGAAGAAGCCAAACCACCGCGCGCGGCGCGCGCAACTGCCCAGCGGTTACAAGCATTCCCCCACTTTCGCCCAGACCAGCGGGTGAAAGGGCGGACCGCCATGCAGGTGGCATGCAACCGCACCGAAGGGGCGCATCTTTTCGACTTCGACGCGTCCAGCATGGAGGCCCAGGCCCGCGCGTCATGCAACCGGCGCGCCGGTCGCTACGTGCAAGAAACCGCACCGCCACTCGTGCCACTACTGCGCCTCCTCGACTACGGAACCAGTACCGCGACTCGAGGCAACCCTGCGCATGACCCAACAATGCCAACCAGGCACATCGGTCACGGGCCAGTCAGCTGCAGGAGAAGGCGCGATGGTCGATGCGGCCAGAAATGGGCCGGCAGTAATGGTGGTGGCAGGCGAGCGAAAGCAGCGGTCAAGTCGTCAGCCAAGCTCACGTCCCCTCCTGGGACAGCGGGAGAGCCCTCTCCCACGGCATGAAGACGGCGCGCCCGTGTCCCGTTCCTCGAACGACTCGCGCACGCGCAACGGCTGCCCCGCGAACCACTCGTCCCGCCACATTAACTCCGCCGCGGGACAGGCGGCACCTTTGGCAGGAGAAGTGGGCGACGCTTTGCCTTCGCCATAATGACCGCGTCCAAAAAGGTATGCCACGTCATTCGATTTCGTATCCTTTTCCTGTTCCTCTTTCTCTCTCTTACAACAGGGACTGGGAAAGGGGACACCCCGAAATAGATCCTTCCCCACGAAGGAAACGGGCCCCGAGCCCCCCTACTGATCAGAGGTTCGAAGGCTGGCCCCTCGGAGGGGTTCAACAGCCGCCTCAGAGCGCTCGGGCTCCACGCCCACTACTGGTCAGAGGTTCAAAGGTCGGCCCCTCCGAAGGGTTCAACGACCGCCTCAGGCCACTCGGGCTCCGCGCCCACTACTGATCAGGGGTTCGTAGGCTGGCCCTCGAAGGGTTCACAGCCGCCTCAGACGCAGAGCGAGGGATGACCCTGGGTACGTTCGATACATAACCAAGGCTCGGGCTACGCTCTCGAGTTACCCTAGGACATTTTCGAGACCAACGGGAACGATCTTGTAACGGAATCCCATCAGAGGGAGGCATCGAGCCCTCGGACCCCGTCAAAAGGGGACCGGGTCCGGCAGATCACCCGCAGGTACTTTTGGAGCGCGCCTCCGGGCCTCTAGCTGACCCCTAACAAATGGGGCACGGGCGTCCACTCGGATTACCCGTTAGCAGCTCACCGGAGACACCATGTTCGGCGCCCTCCGAGGGCAACATGGCGCTTTTTCCCCCCCTCCTCCTTGCGGAAAGGCGACACAGGGGCGTATGTAAAGAAGTCGAGTCTGTCCTTGACCGTCCTCTCGTCCTGTGCGGAGGCTCGGGGGCTGCTCTTGCAAACCTGGCTCTGGCCAAACCGTTGACAGCGTCAACATACCAGCCCGAGAACTTGGGACCCGACCGTGCACCTGGGCTACGGCCAGCTCGCATGAGGGAACAACCAGACCGGCCGAAGCATTGCGAAACGCATTAAGACCTCGAAGGAGTCAAACCACTCCTCCGAGGCCTCGGGGCTACACCCGGCGGGTGCGCTCGCGCGCACCCACCGGAACAAAATGCAACCGAGAAAGGTCGGTCCCCTTGCAAAAAGTGCGACAAAAGCCTCCAAGCGAGTATTAACACTCCCTTCAAGGCTCGGGGGCTACTGTCGGGGACCATAATTAGGGGTACCCTCAAGACTCCTAATCTCAGCTGGTAAACCCCATCAGCACAAAGCTGCAAAGGCCTGATGGGTGCGATTAAGTCAAGGATCGGTCCGCTCAAGGGACACGATCTCGCCTCGCCCGAGCCCAGCCTCGGGCAAGGGCAGCCGACCCCAGAGGATTTACGTCTCGCCTGAGGACCCCCTCCAGCAACGGACACACCTTCGGCTCGCCCGAGGCCCAGACTTCACCAAGAAGCAACCTTGGCCAAGCCGTCACGCCGACCGACCGTATCGCAGGAGCATTTAATGCAAAGGTGGCCTAACACCTTATCCTGACGCGTGCCCTTCAGTCGACAGAGCCGAAGTGACTGCAGTCACTTTGCCGCTCCACTAACTGGCCTGACAAGAGGACAGCGCCGCCTGCGCCGCTCCGACTGCTGTGCCACTTGGTAGAGTGAGGCTGACAGCAGCCAAGTCCGGCCTCAGGCGCCATAGGAAACTCCGCTTCGCCCGACCCCAGGGCTCGGACTTGGGCTCGGCCCCGGAAGACGACGAACTCCGCTTCGCCCGACCCCAGGGCTCGGACTCGGGCTCAGCCCCGAAAGACGACAAACTCTGCTTCGCCCGACCCCAGGGCTTGGACTCGGGCTCGGCCCCGAAAGACGACGAACTCCGCTTCACCCGACCCCAGGGCTCGGACTCGGGCTCAGCCCCGGAAGACGACGAACTCCGCTTCGCCCGATCCTAGGGCTCGGACTCGGGCTCAGCCCCAGAAGACGACAAACTCCGCTTCGCCCGACCCCAGGGCTCGGACTCGGGCTCAGCCCCGGAAGACGATGAACTCCGCTTCGCCCGACCCCAGGGCTCAGACTCGGGCTCAGCCCCGGAAGACGACGAACTCCGCCTCACCTGACCCCAGGGCTCGGACTCAGCCCTGGCCTCAGCCGACGGTCTCCGCCTCGCCCGACCCAGGGGCTCGGACTCGACCTCGGCCTCGGAAGACAGACTCGACCTCGACCTCGGAGGAGCCTCCGCCTCGCCCAACCCAGGGCTCGGACCGACCACGTCACAGGAGGCGCCATCATTACCCTACCCCAAGCTAACTTAGGCTACGGGGAACAAGACCGGCGTCCCATCTGGCTCGCCCCGATAAACAAGTAATGATGGCGCCCCGTATGCTCCATGACGACGGTGGCTCTCAGCCCCCTTACGGAAGCAAGGAGACATCAGCAAGGACTCGACAGCCCCAACAGCTGTCCTTCCGCCAGGCTCCAGCGCTCCTCCGACGGCCACGACACCACACGAACCGGGTGCCAAAACCTCTCCGGCTGCCACGACGGCATGTACTTAGGGCGCTAGCTCTTCTCCGCTAGACATGTTAGCACACTGCTACACCCCCCATTGTACACCAAGATCCTCTCCTTACGCCTATAAAAGGAAGGTCCAGGGCCCTCTTACAGAAGGTTGGCCGCGCGGGGAAGGACGGGACGGCGCTCGCGTAAGCCTCTCGCTCCCTCCCGCGTGGACGCTTGTAACCCCCTACTGCAAGCGCACCCGACCTGGGCGCGGGACAAACACGAAGGCCACGGGTTTCCCCTTTTACGTCTGTCTCCCTCCGGCTTCTTCCCCCCTTTGCGCTCCATCTCGCACCGACCCATCTGGGCTGGGGCACGCGGCGACAATTTACTCGTCGGTCCAGGGACCCCCCGGGGTCGAAACGCCGACAATACCCGTTGGGTAGTGCCGTTCCATACCCTTATCCATCAAAAAAATTTCTACCCGTCGGGTTACCCATATATGCTCGCGGGTATAAAATCCTACCCATATCCGTACCCGCGCGGGTAATTTTACCCGTCGGGTAACTCGTACCCGCTAGGAAAGTCTTAAATTCCAATATATCAATCACTCAAAACTTTAAATAAACATAAAAAACAAGTACAACTTCACATATAACAAATCATATGATTACATAACTTGGTAGCTAGACAAATGATAGCTAGAGAAGAGTTTTATTTTAGCTAAGATAGGCTCTAGATGATTATAGTGGTCTTGTTGTGGGTATATTCTACCCATGAGTAGATGGGTATGGGTAGTACCAACCCGTACCCATACCCGTCTACCCAATGGGTAAAGGATCTTGCCCATTAACATACCCGCGGGTAGAGAAATCATCCTATATATACTCGCCTTTATATCGGGTAAAACCCGTCGGGTACTCATTGCCATCTCTAGTGCCAGCCAATTAACCCTGTCATCTGATCGAGGGAGTAGAGAGACTTTTCCAAAATGAAGGTCCAGCGGATCGATATATTACCATTACTCGAGGAAAGCAAACATTGTAAAAGGACAACAATGCGTTACGTGACTCATCCAAACAAAATCAATTAATCATTACATTGTAATAAATAACGTTGTCTTTTCTTTACGTTATTGTTACCGCTGTGTTTGCTGAACCAAACGCCACCTAAGAGTCTGGTAATCGCGGATGACACACAATACGCTTCAGACGTGTCACCACCGTTTCCTCCTAAGCTCCAGGTTGCCGATGCTATCACCAAGAATGGCACGAAGCTCCTCCTCATCCCTTTAGTCGTTCTCCGGTACCCTGCGTTTGGATTTCGACAGGAATTTATGGCTGAGACAAAAAAAAAACCAAGAAATGGAACAGACAAAAGCCAATCATAGTGAGAGAGGAAAGGGAAAGGAGGTGCAAGCTGCTTACTTGGTCCATCCAAGGTAGTTATGCTCCCGGTCTCCTGCATCTTGACCGGGCGCCTCTCCCCGTGCGGCGGGGCAGCTGCTGGACACCGAACCATCAGCCCAGCTCCCGTGGGTGCGCGGTGCGCCACAGCACCCAGCCGGCGACACTCCAAACGGACATCGTGCCGTCGTACCTGCCACTGCCATTCGAGTCGGATGGTGCAGCGGTGGCGGTGTCTGGGGAATGCGCGTGGGTTGACATGCGGGTCCGGATCCTTGGCTCGGGCGCTCGGCTGTCTCTCGGCGATGGAGTTTTGCAGGGAAGGAGGTCGGACATTACGCGAGAGGCGGGGGTGCAGATGCCACGTGGGGTGAGCACCTTCTTCGCTAAGGCTGTCTCCAACAACGTTCCCTAAATTTTATCCTGTAAAGGAATATTTTTTTATCCTTTACAGCACTTTCTAAAAGATTCTATACTCTATATCTTCTTTATCTCCAGCAATATCCCATAAATTTCATCCTCTATATCAACAGTGTACTAGATTTAATATTCTATATTATTTTTTAGTACTCGTCACCACGTAAGCGTACAGACACAAAAAGATCTGACACGCATGTACAGTGTATAGAGCACCCTCTATAGAGGGGCACGCATGCCATACTCTAAATTTTAGAGGACCTTTTAGAGTCTCTTGTTAGAGGGATAAAGGATCTGACCGTTCCCTACATTTAGAGTACATGACCCTTTACAGTTTGCTGCTGGAGTCCGTCTAACTCGCTATCGTATTGGACGACATTGAATCCTTGCGTGATTGACGGTGACGACGACGGTCGCGGATAGGTGACGGGCGTGCGGGGGCATGGTACGACACAGGCATAGTGCGGATGGGTAGGAGATGTGCTTAACTAAAACACGATAAATAAAAAAGAACAAATGAAGTATTAGAGAAATAATAAGGTCGCCATCCCAACAAGCCGAGAAATACCAAGGTCGGGCATGGTACGAGCCGTCCGTCATGTGACGGGCCAGTGGGCCACGTACCTCTCTTTATCGACGTACGCCCATGTCACTGCGAGGCTGCGACTGCAGTACTGCACGACGTGGCCCGCAACACAAGATACTTCCCCCGGACGTCAAGCAGGAACAGCAACCCAGATCCAGATCCCCGGCGGCCCCACGAGAAACCTGCACCACCACCCAGATGGCCAGATGCTCGCTGCACAGTGGGCCGTCGGCCAGCGCACCAGTAGCCGGCCGACTCCCCACTTTGCTACGGGGGCTCCGGTGCGGCGTCCCATCTGTTAAGTAACCCTAGTCAGGGTTATGTGGGCAAATACCGGCTTTGCCCCTGAGGGGTCTCACATCTCTATATAAGGAACCTGTACACCCCTTCATATGATACAGAGATCAGAAAGAGGCCAGAGGCCCAACCCTATATCCAGTGTCTCGTGTGTTTCCTCTGTCGTGCTTATGGGAAGGGAGACGGGTTCTCTACATCTTCTTGCGCCTCTACTGCTAACGGGAGGGAAGGGAGCGGATCTGGCGATCCGTGGTAACGTAGTTCTCAACACGTTATCAGCACGCTCTACATCGACGTTGCTGCGGGAATGGATCTGCATCAACTCTCCGTCAAGCCGGCAGGTCCCGGCCTAGCCGAACTGTCCTACGCAACAGTTTTCGATTCCTCTACGCAATAAAGTGGTATGTTTTCTATTCTTCCTGATTCGTTGCGATCAATCGGAAGATAAAGAGGACTGAGATACACAACACCCAAAGATCAAACCGGAGGCGCCCAGTAACCGCGCGTTATCGGGGAGCAGCGCCAGAGGCCGCGCCCGTGCACCGAACAAGCCAGCGCCGAGCCTCGGCTGGCGTCTGCGGCCTGCAGCCGAGTCTGGCAGTCGAGCGCTGAACGCTGACGCCCCTGCTGACACACAGGCCAGTCCAGGATCGGGACCGATCGTGCATGTACGACGTGGGTGGATGGATTCATCTTCTCTGGCCTTCCGTGCTGCTGATGTTTCTAGAGCCGGATCAGTTCTAGCCTTTCAGGCCTTGACACTGGGGAAGAAAGCAGCTGCTAGGTTCCAGCACGCTTGTGTCGTGGCTATGGCGGACCAGGTCGACACCCTGCCGCACGCGTTCCCATGTGATCCTGTAGAATTTGGTCAAAACGGTTGCCATGAAAAGTGGAACCGTGACTCAATCAGTGCAGTGTAGTGCGGGTGCGGCAACGGTTCGCTTCGGAAAAAAATGTTGTACGCACGTCCGTGTGAGACCAAGTCTCATATTTCCATGGTCGTGTACTTGCCCTTGGCTTAACCAATGAGAGTGACGTGCACATATGGTTCATTTCTTTTGTTTCATTCCTCGTTGAAGGCTAGATACTTAATTGATTTTTTAATTTTCAATTTATCATAGTTGTGTTGTGTCAGTGATGTTTAGATACACAGATAATTATTTTAGTAAATAATCAACTGAGAATTATTAATGTACATGCTCTATGTTGTTTATTCTATTTATTTCCTGTAGCAAATAATAAATAGAATAAACCATTTTTGCAGTTTCTACTTTAATTAATTATTTCCCGTAGTAAATAATTAGTAGAAAATACATGCTTAAATATGGAGAAATATCTTTTACACCTGATGTGTTATGTTCATGTATTAATTATGGTGTTCATTTTTCTGCATTAATAATTATTTCCCGTAGTAAATAATTAGCAGAAAATTATTTAAATGCATGTGAAGGTTATATTGTGTATACTCAAATCGCTCTAAATATTTGTGTTGCGTTGAGCTTTTGGGCTCACGTCGAGCGATTAAATGATATAGTGGGTACTCAGACACGTCGATCAGACTACATTTTTAATTGGCTGAGCTATGACATTGGCTAAGCATTGGTTGCGCCCTGGCAACACGACGCATTATTTGTATCGTAAGAACTTGGCTGCGTCATGTGATTGCTATGTTGTACTCTCGCTTAATCAGACCACTCCTGTTGAGTTGGACCGGCATCGCCGAGTCACGTATTTTTCGCATGCCCTGTAGGCACTGTTCGTCTGTCGTTATCACCGAGCCACAATTGCGTCTGTTGCGCACGTTGTGTGGACTTGTCGTGTACCCCAATTACCGAGCCATAATTGTGCTTGTTGCACTTATTACGAAGGCTTGTTGTGTTGTCGTGGCCCTGATGGCCACACACACATTGGCGCCAGATACGCCAGAGCTTGTACTCGCGTGGATTGTGGTGGGTCATTCAAGCCCTAAAGTCATATTATGCACAACCTTCGTAAATAATTTTGTTTAGCTCTATATTATATTTGCTTGTGTTGTGTGGCATCATATATTTATTTATATTGCCAAGTGGCTATAGCAACTATATCAAGCTCTATAGTGCTTGAATAATCTGGGAAATTAAATTGAAATACAACAGAACATGTATAAGTTAATTCTCTGCTCTCTCCTCATGCATAAAGTTTTACCCGAAGTAACCCGAAGATATATAATATAATGCATGAAAGCCTTTTTGGCACAGAAGACATCACAAATTGGGATTTTATTAGTAAGCAATAAGACCTTACCAAATGATTTAAGGCTATAAATCACAGTTATACATTGCTCAACCAGATGTTGACATATTGCTCTCTTTGTCGTTGAAAGACATGAAGCGAACTTTGAGATAAATAGCTAGTACCCTAGCAACATGAAGTTGCGAGTACATCGAAAAGTTACTCTGAGAAAAATTTCACTATGTTGGTGTGAAAAAATATTGTGTGTTCCCGTCGAACCACTTTACTTGTCCTGTCTAGGACCTCTATGCTTGTGTTGTATATATCTCTCGGAATTGTAAATACTTATAGTCGCTGCATTGACTCAGGATAGTCTTTTGACAAGTCTGGTATACACTGTAAGCTAAATGGTAAAGGTCGGTCCTAAATGGACAAATACCTTGGGTTTATGTAGCTGAACTGCACTGAATTCCACCCTTTGGCATGCTTACCATTATCTACCTCCGATCTATCAGAAGTGAGAAGAGTAGACAAATAACTATGAAATCCCACATCACCACAGAGCTTGAAGCTAAATTAGACATTAATATGTCCATGGTCCTCGGAGCCAGAAGAGCCATATGTCTTGACCACTAGACTACTAGTGATGATAATTTGTGATAGAAATATGAAGATCTTGTAGAGACCTGTTGTATCCTCTCTACTCCTCATGTTTTCTTCGTATGAGAGCAGTAATATCTGTTGTTGAAGATGGATCCTAGGCGGATACCAGTATTGTTTCGTTCTTGCCAAGCAGTTATCCTCATTTGCTTCATCAAAAGCTAGTTATATGGTGATATTTCCCAGATAAAATGAATTCTTGGCCTTGTCTGTTCTATTCCAAAGCTTCTCTTTTTGCTGAACAATGAAGAGATCGAAATAATGCTATATAGAACAATTTGGTATATAATATGAGGAGAAATGTTTGCCCTGCTGGCAACATCACAAATTATTAACTATTGTTATAAATTCTCTCTCAAAATTATAATACCTAAAAATGTTGCACAAATTGATACCCAATTTTAGAACAGTATGAGTAATTGGGTAAACCATGGGCAATAATAAAATGAGCTGGACTATACATCTCTGCATATAAAAATCTCTGCTTGGCAGCATTGGCCTGATGCCGTGCACTTTACCACCATTATATACGCACATATTCTCCTATGTGCTTGAAAGCACAATGTAACCAATGAATGTCCTTGTGAGCGCTAGACCCTGATGGTCATTTTACTTGTTGATTTGAAGTCAACTACTAGCTCCAAACGATGAATGGTATGCATGAGCCCCTAAAGAACTCTTCTGGATAACATAGTGTTGCGCATATCAGTCTAAATCTTAATGATTGACTATGCATTTGGTAGTAATAACAATAATTTTGCAGAATTGTAACCATGAAGCAACTTGTTGTTGCGTGTCTCGCTGAATGTTGAGACTAACCCTTCATGTTGAAGGACAAATATGTAGTATTCATGCCACTACATTAATCTAAGTCTAAAACTCACTGCATAAAACCACTATCTATAATGTGCGTAAGATTTCCCAAATAAATCACCACAATAGCATACATTGGCCACAATTGGATGATTGTGGTTGGGGATTTTATCTGCATGCTTTTAGAACATCTCGGCATTAGGGGGAGGAATGCCCATATAGTGTAATGCCTCAATATTCTATAAAACGCACAAAAGCCAAACTAAACTTGTCGTTTAGTGTGTACTCCTATGTATATGGAGTTTGCCAGAAATCGTTGAGGAGTAACCATATTGGTCTGAATGCTTCTACCTGATGTAGATGTGGATATACCCGGGATTAATATCATATCCACATTTGACTTATTGGTATTTGATCTATTCTCGGGGACGCCTGCGAATATGATCCATTGACCTTAGTCAAAGCATATGTTCTGATTGCAGAATCACGTGGTCTGTGATAACTCTCCTCCGATTAATTCACCCTGATGGTGATTTGCCTCACGAAGAGGTTCATCTTGATGATGAAATTCCTAGCAATGCGCGCAATATCATTGTGCTGGGAATACAGAACAATGAATCTTTTGTTTTGGGAAATGACGGAGATCATTATTAAATGTGGGAGACAAATATGTCGACACCTATCTTGCCCCTCTAGATTGCACATGGATCCAAAACAAAGTCCTAGGCATGAGTGTTTTAAGCTCTCTTATCGGGTCATTGATAAATGCAATCGAGGCTGAACCAAGAATCGCAAAATGAAAGTCGCGAGCTTGAAGTTCGGACATTTATGGGCACTATTGAAATAATGTGTGGTGAATGCGATGGTTCAAGTGGTCTAGTGAGAGACCCATCCCACATATGTGTTGAATAAACACAGTTCCACTATGTAATATATCTGGCAAATGGCATGAATTATAATATGCAGTTAATAGGATTCTGAAGATCCGTCATGAGATCCTAGGAGGACTCATATCTTTGAATTATAAATATGCAACATATAAATCTCATACTGAATAATACATTCCTGATGAATGATCACTCTCCTATGTAGGGAGAATATCTCGTAGTTGAGACTATCGTTCCCAGATGGAACCTATCCAGAAGAAACAAAGTCTGTGTTGAACACCAAAGTTTGATAATCCCTATAAAGGGATAAAGACCCATACAGACCCAAAAAGGAATAAGATGAGGTACTAAAGGACTTAAAGTTCACCGAATAAGCACATGTGCATTCCATGAGTTTTACTCATGGTAATTTCCACTAGATGTGGAATTACGGTATCCTCTAAAGCCCTGATGGCAGAAACCTATAAGGTTTAGGTGTTACTGGCAAAATATCCCCATTGTGCCAGAATGACAGACTATAACGATGTATCTGATCGATGACAAATCCCTGATGGATTACGATCCTTGATGGACTTTTGTTACACCATCATAGATGTTGCAATGGATGAACGCCTAGAGCGATGTGTCATATTTAGAATATGTACTATTGCAACTATATTATCTCCTAAGTCCTATTGAAAGACATGTTATTTGCTTTGCACAACTATGTATAAATTGTGGTGTAAGATAGAAAATGATAGCACCCCAACCTCATCCATTCTCGTTATTCCAGATGAACAATGAGACATATATCTTGAAGAATATGCTTGAGTTATGAGGGATAACGACTTTGACATATGTCATCGTCAGGGGGAGCGAATGCTTATATTGATCACAATCGTGAGGCAATAAATGTCATATTCTATGCCCTGAAGGCGTGAGCTTGATGATCAATATGTAAACCTTTATGAAACTTTCTATCAAATATATAGATCCAGTCGATCGAACACCATCAGTCAAAGTGGCTTATTTATATTGATACGTGCACTTACCTCGTATATCCTAGAAGTGAGTAGAGGTAAAGTTCCTGAAATAGTCCTTGCAAGGATATATAATTCGTTTGGTAAATCTTTATGTGCATATACTTACAGAAGAAGATATTTTGCCTTATTGATGCGGTTTTGCAAGGATCAGGGGGAGCACATTTCTAAAGTTAGCCATTGTAGAAGATTCGATAGAATCTAGATCCCAAAGGATCGAAATCTGTCACGATGACAGTTGTTGTACTCTTTTTTCCTTGGTGAGTTTTCTTAAAGTTTCTCACATGAGGTTTTTAACGAGGCAACAAAGTGCAAATGCAATTTGTATCACCATGCACTCTTTCTCCACATTTTTCCCACTGGGTTTTTCGGAGTTTTAACGAGGCATGTGTTGGTCGCGGTATTCGCCCAAGGGGGAGTGTTAAGTAACCCTAGTCAGGGTTATGTGGGCAAATACCGGCTTTGCCCCTGAGGGGTCTCACATCTCTATATAAGGAACCTGTACACCCCTTCATATGATACAGAGATCAGAAAGAGGCCAGAGGCCCAACCCTATATCCAGTGTCTCGTGTGTTTCCTCTGTCGTGCTTATGGGAAGGGAGACGGGTTCTCTATATCTTCTTGCGCCTCTACTGCTAACGGGAGGGAAGGGAGCGGATCTGGCGATCCGTGGTAACGTAGTTCTCAACACCATCAATCATTCGCCTCGCCGTTCTCGCGCAGCTCCCCTTCCCAGGGATTTGGCCCTTCTTTTCCCCCGTACACGACGAGACGAGGCTTTCCCGTACGAGAATTTTGCAAACATGACACTGTCTACGGCGGGCTTCAAACTTTTGGCACCGCCGTCGTGGCAATTGAACGGGTGGCACTGAAATCTCCCTGCAATTGTAAATTTGGCATCGCGCGCGCTTAATGGTGTTTAGCCCTTGTGCAGTGCCCGTGCTGCCCTCGCGCCGTTAGAAACTTGCCGCCGTCCGTTCTTCTACCGTCGCCCGTGAGTCTTCGTATTCCATTCTTCCTATCTCCTCTCCTCCTTATTCTCGCCCTGGCCGTCGTCTTCCTCGAGCTGCTCTGTTCGTCTCCGCGCACTGGGTGCATTCGAGCCCTGTCCTCGTCCGGATCTCGCCCTTCCCTGCCTCGCCGGTTCCTGCGCCCGTGCTCCATTGCCTACCTCCGACGCTGGTGAGCTTTCCTTGTTCTGTAACCCTAGGGTTTGCAGATTAGGAAGCCGGCATGGATTCTGCCGCCGAGCATTGTGCCCAGAAGTTGTCCTTGGCGGCTGTTGCAGCCCGTGACACACTGAAAGCTTCTGCTGCCGCGAGTATTGTTGCTGGTGATTATTGCGCCACATTTTCGTTAGGTAACGATGTGGTTTCTACTCTGGATGTTCTTGAATCCGCTGTGGCTGCGGAAAATAGTGCTTTGCGATCTTACAAACAGGCGACTGCAGCCGTCGATTGTGCTAAGGAGACAGTGGCCAAATATTCTGAGGTTTGTATTCTTAAACTTATGCCCTGTGATTGAAATGTGAAGTGAGGAAATGTGAAGTGAGGAAATTTGAAGTGAGGAAATGCTTAGCCCTGTGATGAAATCTTTGAAAATAGTCAACTGAATACTACACTTGTTGTTTTGATGCGATGAAATTTGTGAGGGCTATGGCTGTTTGAGCCTGTTTGTTGCTGTTTCATTGAATAATTTGACCTGGGGCTTGTGCGTTGAGATTAACAGTTTGCTTAGCCCTGTGATGTTTTCTTTGAAAACAGTGAACTGTATACTACACTTGTTCTTTTTATGTTAAAAAAATACTGAGGGCTATGGCTGTTTCAGCCTGTTTCATGCTGTTTAATTGAAGAAATTTACCTGATGCTTGTGTTAATGGAAGATGATCTACTTGATTAGCCCTGTGAGGTTTTCTTTGAAATTAGTAAACTGTATACTACACACTTGTTCTTTTTGTTTCCAAAAATGACTGAGGGCTATGGCTGTGCCATGTTTGCAAAATTCTCCAGTTCAGTATTATTGATATGGCTGTTTTCAGCCTGTTTGCTGGTTTCCAAAGATGACCCTGAACCCTCAGCTCACTTTGGCAGTCTGACTGCTGTGGATGTTTTCAGCCTGTTTTTGCAGTTGAGTTCAAATTAGTAGTTGCCCTATGATGTTTACAACTGCCTAGTACATATGATGATTTTTAAAAAAACTGAGGGCATATGCATGTGTCAGCCAGTTTGGTTCATTTCATGGTATGTGGTTCATTTCATGGTATGTGGTTCATTGTTCAGTTGTAGCACCAATGGTTGTCCATATTCTAATTTAAATTTTGTTTTCAGGTGAACCAAAAACTTGCGCAAGCACTCAGATATGCCATGTCTCAAATGAGTGATACGGCTAAGAAACTTCAAGAAACTGCCTCTTTGTGCTACACAGATGAAGATGTTGTAGACGGTTTCAAGCTGACTCAAGTAGCTCGTTCAATGGACGAGATAGCTGAAATGCTTGAAGTAACTGCAATTGACTGCCAGGTCTCGATGATGGATCCAACAAGTATGTTAGAAGCTGGCTATGCTAGTGAAGATAGTGCGGTGTGGGAGGACGTATTCCGTGACCGAGAAATAATGAATCAACCATTAGAAGTCGAGACACTTGCTGAGCACTGTGCTAAGTGGGGGCTTAATTACAATGAGATCTGGGATAGATCAGTGTAACTTTGGCTTGTGTAGTTCTTTTGTAATGAGTTCACTAAGATGAACTGGATCAGTGTAGCAATGGCTATGGTATTGTAATGCGTGATTTCCAAATTGTAAGACATTTTGAACTACTTGTGGGTACTTATCTTCTATGAAATGAAATGAAGTACCTGTTATCTTCTATGAAATGAAATGACTAGTTCTGTTCTATTGTTTGATCTACTTTGAAGCAAGAGTGGTCATGTTAAACCATTATCTGTGACAGAAAAGCAAGCACTGGTGCTTGCAAGCATTGGTCCATGAGTGTTTGTTGCGCAGCTACTTGCCCATTTTCTGTTAACAGAATAGCAAGCATTTTTTGTTGCTTGCTCCATGAGTGCAGTAATGAGTTCAAATACTAGGTGCTATTCTGTCTATTTGAACTCATTTTCTGTTGCTTGCTCCATTTGTAGCAGTATCAACAAAAGGCTGGAAACCCATGCGTGCTTGGTGCTTGCTGGTTGCCCAGAAAATGAGTTGCTGTTTGCCCAGGAAGTTGCCAAAAAGAATAGCAGCTAGTAAATGAGTTGCTGTTTGCCCAGGAAGTTGCCAGAAAATGAGTTGCTGGCAAGATCAAGTTTGCTGCTACCTCCATTTCTGCTTGCTGCTTGCCCAGGAATTTGCCCAGAAAACATTTGCTCACACAGTAATGAGTTCAAATAGACAGAAATACACAGAAATACACAGAAAAAAGAGGAAATGTTACTTAGGTGTGGTACATAGGTTCTGGGTCATACAAATGACACAGAAATACCGTAGGTTCAGGGTCATACAAATGTCACATAGGTAAGTTACAGAAATACCACTGTCTCATACTCAAACATTCTTTTTCCTAGGTGTGATCTTTTTAACAAGGACACGAACTACACGTTCTTCGGGTGGCGACGAAGGTCTTTCAACAAGATCTTCAATAGCTGGTATAATTGCAAGGTCTGATCTTTCAACAAGGTCTTCATTAGCTTCATTCTCTTGGACATTTGCCTGTGATGACTCAGGTACATCTTTGGGGAACCAGCCTTTTGTTGAATTTTTCCTAGGCTTTCGCTTTCTGTTTTCAGAGATATTAGTTAATAGCAATAAAATAGACAATTCCGTCACATAAATTACTTAATATCATAAAATAGACAGATTAAATGTAACCTTTTCTTTGTCCCATTTAATGGACATTTGTAGCTTGCTTTCCTGTGCCCTAGTTCACCACAGTTTGGACACTTGATCTTGCCCCGAATGCTTTGCTTACCACTGTCAGTGTTAACTTTCTTTTTTCCACTACCTCCCTCAAGGCATCCTTTCATCCTATTTTTCCTCTGTCGACCCACAGCTCGTTTTCCAATTGGAGCACCAACTTCTTTTGCGAAAGGGACTTCTGGCCAAAATGATTTGTCACCAATAGGTGGAACCACCCTTGAGTATGCTGTTCTGAAATGAGATACAGAGTAGTAGTCATCGACAAATTCCTCCATTCTGACATCCCTAAATTCTTGTGCTGTTATCAAGCACAATGCATGGTTACATGGTTTGCCCGTGTGCTGCCACTCTTTGCAAGAACATTCCCGCAAATGAGCATTGACAATGTGCTTTGAATGCACATCATTGTTATCCCTTACCTCAGCAATGTAGTTGTCAGCTTTACGAACTGATAAATTACTTAAACCTCTTGTTCTGCCGTGTAGGATATGCAGAACCGACGGTAAAATCTTTCCTTGCAACTTCTGTGCAATCCTCCTCCGCCTGTGAAACATCTCCATAATTTCCTCCCTTATCCTTTCAGCCAAATCACACACAGGCAGATCCTTCCAATCCTTAATCCAATTGTTGAAAACCTCTGCAATGTTGTTAGTCACGTAGTCGCACTTGATGTCCATATTGAAGCCACTTCTGTACCAAAGATAGTCATGGTGCTCATTTAGCCAACTACTGACCCTAGGGATTTCTTGGATGGTACTAAAATAGTGGTCGAAGACTTCTCTCCTATAAGCCCTAGCTGCTGGATACATGTACTCGGACCCACCAAACAACTTTATGTAGTTTTGTATGAGATGCCTAAAACACTCCCTTTTTTCAGCATGCGGAAAGACATTGTTCATAGCATTTTTAAGCCCTTTGCAGGCATCTGAACACAATGCTAACAAAGGCAGATCCCCCACAACCTTGTGCAACTGATGAAAGAACCATGTCCAGTTTTCTGTATTTTCTGCCTCAAAAAATCCATATGCTACTGGATACATCCAATTGTGCCCATCAACACCTATTGCACAACATAGGTGACCATTCCACCTTCCATTGAGAGCTGTGGAGTCAACACTTAGGTATGGTCGGCACCCACCCTTGAAACCAGAAATGCATGGACCGATCGCACAAAAAAATCTACTAAAGAAAGGACGCCCCTCATCCATTTTGACATCAAGCTCAATGACACTATCTGGTGACTTTTGCATAACTGCTTCTCTCCAACGCCAAAGTAGCTGAAAGCTCTCTTCCCAACTTCCAAATAATTCCTTCAAAGCTTTCTCTTTCCCATGCCAAACTGTGTCATATGCAATTGTACAACCAAAAGTGTCCTGCAATGTAGTTTGAAGCTCCTTAGCACCCATATGAGGCTTCTTCATAAGCAAAGGAAGCGCACGTGCAGCAACCCAAGCTCCGGTAGGTGTAGTCGTCTTACGTCTACCACTTGATGTACAAGTATGTTTGTCATTGAAGACAATTACCTGAAAAATTGGTTAAATTGTCAAATACCTATATTCTTTGAATTGTACATGTTAAGTGAAAAAGCTATAATCTCAGCTTACTTGAATTGTAGGAGAACCTTTCGTCTCCGGTCTAGCATGAATGCTCCAAGGGCAATCAGGCCCTTTACAATACCCTCTAAATCTAGTCTTATTTGTTGCCTCAATTCCAAGCTCAAACTCTTTATTTATGGCGTATTGCCTAATTGCGAGTCTGAATTGCTGCATTGTTGCATACAAGCTGCCAGGCTCCATGACTGGATTGTTCATATCATATATGGTCCTAGTCTCATCGAGGACTGCATCAGAGCACGGAATGCCTTCTCCCAATTCATCTTCACAGGGAATGCTATTTCCAAAACGGGAAGCACTTGAATCATCTTCCCTTCTATCATCTTGAGAATGCAGTCCAAGCTGATAATATAGACCTTGTTCACTAGTTACATCATTTCTTCCTTCTTCGTTGTTGGTTTCTTCTAACATTATTGAATCCCAATCAATTTCATGAATTCCATGGCCACTCGCCTATTCACCAGAAACAGTTGTTATGTAATATGTAACTACTAACTTGCATACAATTAATTCAAACTACTGACCACTGTAGGCTGTGTCCCAATACAAGTCAATGTCCACTCGTCTTCTTGGACAGTGTATGCAGTGGTTTCGTCCATGGTGGGAACTGCCTCTTTGTTGGGAGTATTATTCATAGTACACTGCACATAAAATGGTGCTCACTGGCTGGTAACCTGTAGTATTGTTTACTACGCTAAATGGAACCGCGCAAAGGAAAGGAACGAAGCAAAGGAATTTCTTACCAGAGCCGGCGGCGTTGGGGGACTTCAACCGCGCAATGGAATGGCCCTCAGCGCAATGGACCACGGGCGCAGGAATCCGGCGACGCAGGGAAGGGCGAGCTCCGGAGAAGGACAGGGCCCAGTGCGCGGAGACAAAGACAGCAGCTCGAGGAACACGACGGCTAGGGCGAGTAGAGTTGGGGCGAGGAAGACGACGGCCAGGGCACAGAGAGAATGGAATACGAGACCTTCACGGGGAGATCTCCTTCACGGGCGAGAGAGGTAGAAGAGGAAGACGGCGGCAAGTTTCTAACGGCGCGAGGGCAGGACGGGCACTGCACGAGGACTAAACACCATTAAGCGCGCGCGATGCCAAATTTACAATTGGAGGGAGATTTCAGTGCCACCCGTTCAATTGCCACGACGGCGGTGCCAAAAGTTTGAAGCCCGCCGTAGACAGTGTCATGTTTGCAAAATTCTCTTCCCGTACCGTCCCGCCCCTCTATGCGCCTACGCCTCCTTGCCCCTTGCCCCCCCAACCCCAGCCCACCCACAAGAGTAGGGGAGTGGTGCGAGAAATCAATCCGCCCCATGCCCACATCCGTCGCCACCCACGCAACCCTCCTCATCAAAGCCGCAGCCGCCAAGCCCTTCTTCTCCCCCCGCCCGGCGGCCCGGATCCCCGCCCCTTCTCCTCACCCTCCTCCCCCGCCCGCCGGCCGCCGCCTGCCGAACACGGCGGCCGCTCTCGCCGCCGCAGCCCGCCGGTTCCGGTGGCCGTCGGCGGCCGCGTCGGCGCGGGGGCTGTGCGCGCCGCCGCATTCCGGCGGCGAGGGGATGGGATCTGATGCGGGGCCGGGGGCCAGGAAGAGGCGGGACCCTGCCGTGAACGGGCTCGCCAAGGACGTGCCGCCGGTGAACGGGATGATGATGCCCAAGGAGGAGCCGGCGACCGCGCCGCCCAGGTTGCTCACGCTGCCCACCGTGCTCACCATTGGCCGCGTCGCTGCTGTGCCGCTTCTGATCAGCAGTGAGTTAATCCGCTTTATTTTCTTGTAACTTTTACCCCGTGTCTCTGCTTCTGCGGGCCGGATCATGACGTGTTGACGCTAGTGGATCGTGGATTCGGGAAGTTGTGTTTCTTGTTTTGTCGCTTTTCGTTTGTCTAGTTTATTTTCTTTTACCTTTTACCCCTTGTCTCTGGTCGGATCATGACGTGTTGAGGACTTGAGGCTGGTGGATCGTGGATACGGGAAGTTGTGTTTCTAGTTTGGCGTTTTTCCTTTGTGTATATATGCTGTAGCAATGTTGGAAGCCCACGGCGGTGATAAGGTCATGTAATTCAGTGGAAGCCTAGAGAAGACACCTTCGTTCCTGGAATAAGCTCTTCTAATTATTTACTCATTTAACAGTGACAGATGCTGGAGGTGTATTGTCTTAACATCCCTAATTCACTTTTTTAATCTTGAATTCTTGACTGCCAGTACATACGTGTAACTTGCACAAACGATCTATGTTATCCTTACCCACGAAAAGAGTTTATGATCCAACTAGCAAATAACCTTGGGGGTTATGGACTGCGGCACATAACTAAAGGCTTGGTGTTTCTGAAATTACACAATGACCCACTCCATAATAATCCCAACCTACTGTACCTGGCCATCACCATTCACAACCTGCACATCAAGCTGTATGAGGTGGTTGTGGAGGAAGTGCCGAAGTGCTGCTGGCCAGATACTAGTCTTGTACTCTTAGGTGTTAGGATCAGAAAAAAAACGTGGCTATGTGCTACTTCACGTAAACACTAGGGATCTTTTATGCAGCTTGAACAGCAAAATTTGCGGTTTCAGTAATTTTACCAAATTAAATTCATTGTGAAATGAGACTGGTTGAAACATGTGCACCCATTGCCAGTTTCCAGAAGTCCAAGTGTCAAAACAATTACCTTCCGCTTATCCTAACATACCAAAGCTTTATTGAAATGACTTTGCACATGCATCTTTTTTTAGCTCTTGGTGATGCATGGAGTCAGTGCAAGTGTTTTTAAGGCGTCGCCTAGGCGTCCAGGCGGTGGGGCCAACGCCCAAAAACCCTTGCTCGCCTAGGCGCCCAGGCGGCGGTCCAACGCCTTGCCTCGCCTTATGCTTTAAAACACTGGTCAGTGCAGTGATTAAATGGATCGACATGATACTTATCATCCATATAAAGTAAAGAAGCATTACTGCACGATAGCTTGTGTTCGTACAACCCAACTCTTTACTGAAATGACTTTGTGCATACATCTTCTTATAGCTCTTGTTGATGCACAGAGTCGGTGCAGTGATTTGGATTGACACGATATTTATGATCCATGCATAAAGTAATGAAATCTTACTTGTTTGTTTGAAAGGTCCAACAACTTAGTTTTCATGCATTTGGACTTGATCACAAACCCCCTTCAGCAACTTGTCTTTTCTCCTGCTTGTATGTAGCTGGATTAAGCACCATGCGCTATTGCTTCAGACACAATACATTTCTTTTGGTTTCTGCTGGACATTGCTCTTTATATGCGCTTAGGCAGTTAGGCTATGGCTAGCTGACCGTACATATGGCCATGCAAAACACCGTTTTGCATTATAAACTGCTCTGTTTACATAGTGAAGTTTGAAATAAGAGGTGAGATGAGTAAGGCTGTTGGAGTTGTTTGGTTTGTTGTTATGTTTAACCTAATAATGTTTATTTGATTGCAGATGTATTGTTTAATTGTTTTGTTTCTTTTTTTACCTTTCGTTACCATCTATACCAACAGCTTTCTACATGGAGGGTCCATGGGCAGCTACGGCCACAACAGGCATCTTCCTTGCTGCTGCAGTCACTGATTGGCTAGATGGTTATATCGCTAGAAAGGTATGCCTGAAATATTATCTGAATTATATGGTAAACTTGGTTGCTGTTCCAGTTTTTTACTCATTTTACGTTTCCTGATGATCTGGTTTATATACAGATGCAGCTAGGAACACCCTTTGGTGCATTTCTTGATCCTGTGGCTGACAAGGTTTCTTTCTCTCTCTGCTGCCCACCATTTCCTGGCATGTTTACAACTAAGAATATCAGTTCTCAAGATGAGCTACTCACAGGATCTAATTTAATTGCTCTAATTCTTTGCTGCAGCTTATGGTAGCCGCAACATTAGTTTTACTATGCACCAAACCTTTGGAAACATCACTGCTTAATGATGGGCCATGGCTTCTAACAGTCCCTTCCATTGCTATCATTGGGAGAGAGGTAGTTACTGTGCCAATCTGCATTGCCACTTCCAAAGTACTTAGTGAAACCATTTGTTCATTTTTTTTATCTTGGTGGAGAATCATAAATCTGGAAGTTTCAGAATGTTGTTGTAACTTATGTTGATACACGTTTATGCATTACTGTCTGCTTCGCTGAGATTACAGTTGCCTGGTCATTAACTTGGTGCTTGTAGTATCATCTGCATGCATTTATACATATTATCATATATGCTCATGGAATGGAAAGTGTTTGGAATCCCTACGACCTAGTTGAGTCAGTGTGGTTCCCCTTAGTAAAAATGGAGTCATTTCACCATGTGGTACTGTGGCTTGTTTGGAACAAGACTAAAGCCTGGCCTCAGTTAATTCTTTTGATAATCAAAGTGTTTTAAGAAGCTATATAAGGGGCCATTTATGAGTGTCCCCAGCTCCAGATTCTGTGGGAATCACTCCTAGACACCCAATGTGTAAAACACGACTAAATTCTGGTGGAAATATTGACATGAATCGCTTCTCCATTTACATTGGGAGCTAAAAAACTGTTCCCATTCAATCCCCACCAACACCACTCCAGAATTACTTCCCACCTGCTTCCCACCAGAATGAGAATCAGGGTGGAGCTCTACCAAACAGGCCTAATTTGACATAAAAGATAAGAAACAACCTTCCTATGAATGTGCTATCATGAGTAGCTTTGGCTTTAGAGCAACTTCAGCAATCCTGTATCCATTTCCCCTTGAAGTCTTCTATAGGGGAATCTCCTTTAACATACATGTGATAGGAAGGATGGGTATTGCAGCAAACCCCGTCTAACATCATCCCTTTACCTCAGTTTTTTTCCCTTTTTCACCTCCCTCACAAGTATCCTTTTCCCCTCCCTCTTCTCTCTCACCTGATACCCTACCGAGAAACGCCCTGTTGGCACCTGGCACAGTAGTGGCACAGCACCCGACTGTCTGGCCAAGGCCTGCCCGCCCACCTGATTCCCTCTCTTCTCTCATTATTGGAGTGTGAACCCTAACCCTAACAGGGGTTGGGTGATGTATTAATAGGCTGAGTAAACTGGGCCAGACCCATTACAGAGGGGAAGACCCCAAACCTATTCTAACACCCCCCCGCAGTCACAACTCTATCCTGTACAGATGTTGAGACTGGATCGAAAGTTTAAAAAAACACTCGACGGTAACCCCCTTGGTGAAGATGTCGGCGAACTGCAGCGTGGTGGGAGCGCTGAGAACCCGAACGTCACCGGCAGCGACACGCTCGCGAACGAAGTGCAGGTCGATCTCCACATGCTTCGTGCGCTGATGCTGCACGGGGTTGGTGGAGAGGTAGACTGCGCTGACGTTGTCACAGTAGACGAGGGTGGCACGCTGGAGAGGACTGTGGAGCTCGTGGAGGTGCTGGCGCAGCCATGAGGCCTCTGCCACGCCGTTGGCCACGACACGGTACTCGGCCTCAGCGCTGGAGCGAGAGACGACGGGCTGACGCTTGGCGGCCCAAGAGACGAGGTTGGCGCCCAGGAACTCGGCGTAACCGGAGGTGGATCGGCGCGTGTCGGGACAGCCAGCCCAGTCAGCGTCGGTGTAGACCACGAGTTTCGACGTCGGGGATGGTCGGAGAAGGAGGCCGTAGTCGAGGGAGCCGCGGAGGTAGCGCAGAATCCGCTTGAGCGCGGTGAGATGGGGCTCCCGCGGAGTGTGCATATGCAGGCACACCTGCTGGACGGTGTATGCGATGTCGGGCCTGGAGAAGGTGAGGTACTGGAGCGCGCCAGTCAGGCTCCGGTAGGACGTCGCGTCGGCGACCGGAGGCCCGTCGTCCTCAGAGAGCTTCGCCTGAGTGTCGACAGGCGTGGAGCAGGGCTTGCAGTCTGACATGCCAGCCCGCTCCAGGATGTCGATGGCGTACTGGCGCTGGTGGAGGAAGAGACCCTGAGGCCGGCGCTCGGCGGTGATGCCGAGGAAGTGGTGTAGGAGCCCCAGGTCCTTCATCGCGAACTACCGCTGAAGGGCGACGATCGTGCGGTGTAGAAGGTCGGCGGTGGATGCCGTGAGCACAATGTCGTCGACGTAGAGCAGGAGGTAGACGGTGTCGTCGCCGCGCCGATAGATGAACAGGGACGTGTCTGACTTGGCCTCAACGAAGCCGATGGAGGCCAGGTAGGAGGCGAAGCGACTGTACCAAGCCCGTGGCGCCTGCTTGAGGCCGTACAGGGACCGATTCAGCCGGCAGACCAGATCCGGACGGTCAGCGTCGACGAAGCCGGTGGGCTGGCTGCAGTAGACAGTCTCTGTCAGAGTGCCATGGAGGAAGGCATTCTTGACATCAAGCTGATGAATTGCCCAGTCGCGGGAGAGGGCGAGGGAGAGGACGACGCGAACAGTGGCGAACTTGAGGAGGGCACCGGGGAAGCGTCGGGTGGAGTGCTAGACGTATCGGCTGCCAGGATCAGTCGGTCGACGGGGCGAAGAACGCCAGCGGCGCGTCGAGTCACCATCGGGTGGACGTGTCCGGGGTCGCGGTGGATGGCGACCGGGTGGTATACGGACGGCTCGGAGCGGACCGCCGGAACGTCAAGAGCGGCGGGTGTGGCCGGCTCGCGGCGGTGATAGACGACGGCGGGGTCAGCGAAGCGGGTCGCGCGTGTCGACGGGCCCGAGTCGGGGGGCGCCAAGGTAGTGGCGTGGCCGCGACGGTGGTAGACGAGCGTGGGGTTGGCGAAGCGAGCCGGGGTTGACGGGGCCGCGCGTGGCGCGGAAATGGGCGCGAGCTGTGGCGTCGTGGCTGCACGAGGAACCGGGTCGGCGGCTGGCGGCAGGAGAGGTGCCGTCGGTTGGGGGCCAGCGGCTGGGAGGGAGTAGAGTGGGAAAAACCTAATCTGATACCATATTGGAGTGTGAACCCTAACCCTAACAGGGGTTGGGTGATGTATTAATAGGCCGAGTAAATTGGGCCAGGCCCATTACAGTGGGGAAGACCCCAAACCTATTCTAACACTCATGATGTTGTGTTGTGTGACCTGGTGCGGTGGCACACACGATCCTGGTGGCGTGGTGGGTCCGTGGCGCAGGGGCATGTACATGATGAGTGCGAACTGATGTCGAGCACCTGGTGGGTTGAGTGAGGGAAGGGGAAAGGGAATGAAGAACTGATCCCCTTTGTTTGAAGGAGGGAGAGTTTTTCTCAGTTGAGAACAAAATTGGGGAGAAGGGATTGGAAAGGAGAATTGCTGGACCTTGTTTTTCCCTTCTAGTTCCCTCTATCACCGGTTGTATGAGAAAGGGGTCGCATTTTCTCAATCTGCTGGAGATGGTTTTAGTTCCTTAGTTCTCTCTTTCTTTGGCACAGATGTAGCTGTCCTTTTTTTTAATGAATAAAAGTTGATTATACTGCTTTGTGGTATGGGTTATTTCTGCTGCTGCTATGTGCCAAGCTTGCTTGCTTGCGAGTTGCCACGGGCTAAAAAACTGACATCAATTTTCTCTCGTATGTTTGTATGTAGATTACAATGTCAGCTGTGAGAGAATGGGCCGCATCTCAGAATAGTGAAGCTCTTGAGGTTCCTCTATCCTTACTCTTTTGTTCCATTGTATTGATAGAAGTTCAACAACTAAAGAAATTTCAACTTGCCACAACAGGCTGTTGCAGTTAACAACTTAGGGAAGTGGAAGACAGCAACGCAGATGACAGCATTGACTCTGCTTCTCGCCAGCAGAGACCCAAGGTACATGAAATTTCGTTTGCCCATGTATTGTAGCTTTGCTATTATTTCCTTTTTAAAAAATTGATACATGATATGGTTCATGTTATGCGATCTGTTTTGCAGTCTACCTGCGCAAGGTGCTCTAGTTGCCCCCGGTGTTGCTCTACTTTACATTTCCGCTGGACTCGCCATATGGTCCCTAGTGGTGTACATGAGAAAGATATGGCGGATACTTCTAAAATAGTATTAGCACAATATATATAGTGTAGTAGAAGAAACAGAAGCAAGGCGAGGTTCTATTCGTGATCGTACGATTTTTGGAAGGCTGCTTAGTTGATTGGTGGACTGGGACCTAGAGCTGCTTGTGATCCTCATTCCTCAGTAACTTGTGCGTCATCTATTTTTGCCGCCAAATTTGCTGAAGTATACCAGGATTCTAGACATGATGTGACCCTGCGCGCTTAAGGAGATATAAGTCTGCAATGCAGAAGATTGTAACCCAATACAAACACAAAACCCGGAGGTTTGTGCATGTGGAGTTCTATCATTGTAATCTGCACATAATATCATATGCCAGGAGCATGCAATTATTCTTTTCAGTGGTGACGATATCCCTGTCTCTAATGTGTAGCTCTTCTTTTGAATTTGACATCTGTTTTTGTTCATTGGCAATTTGCTACAGTTGTTTCTTGATCCAGGCTCGGTGGCCGTGTGATCGGAAAAAGTCTAGTTAGCTCCTTCTCAACTATGGTAGTTGTCTATTTCACTCGTCATCTATTTTGAGGTAGTTTTAAAGGTGGTTTTATTGATTGCTATTTTTAATAGTTTATATAATCCCTAGCTTCGTCTAGCTTCGTTTGAATGTCGATATTGGAGGGTGTCGAATTGAATTTGGATTCAATTACAAATCAGTCATGATGTTGAAATTAGTTGTAATTTCAATTCTATTGTTTGGATGTTATTGAATTAGAGTTTGGAATTGTGTGGTTCAATTCCACTCAATAATGAGTAGTGATGTTTTGTATTGGGGGAGAGAGTTTCTAGTTATAGACCAATTCTAGGGAATTGGGTCTCTGATTCCAAATATCAATTCTACGTGCAACCTAACAATAGAATTTTAGAAAGCTGATTTCAATTCTTAATTCCGTGCTCCAATATCTACATCCAAACGGGTTATAATACATCAAGGGTTGAAGACCTCCTCAAACCTTTGGCTACGTCAGTGGCAGATCTAGAATTTTACAGTATCTTGAAGGGTGTGTCATGTAAAATTTACATATACATTTAATCAAACAAGACAATTAGCACAATTTTTCTTCTATGTTGATCATTTTTAGATGTTTTTATTCTTTTTATAAGTATATTTATATATATACCGTGTATATGCTGGACACACGGAATGAGGTATGCCAAGGCATACCTAGCATACCTATAGATACGCCACAGTCACCACTAAGCTATTTGGCTTGTGGGACTGCTGGAGAACATCATCGACGTCAAAATCTAGCCACCGCTGTTGAAGATGACCAATCAGTCCACAATTGCAATCCATGTTCTTCACGATCGAAGTATTCATGAATTCATAAATGTGTGAAGAACAGGAAGATTTACGTAGATCACATTCTGATGAAGTCACTTAGGCGTCCACGATTCGCTGAAATTCGTGATATGATTGGCATCGCCGGGGCCAAATAAACCGAGACATCTTTAGAAGGAGATCGTTGCATAAACTAGCTTGGTTTATTTGTTTCCTTTTTAGCTGATTGACTAGTTTTATTTCTTAGCTAATTAGTATGTTCTGTAGTCCATTGCTTAATGTAGCAGCGGAATTTAGTGAGGTGGAGCTTGGTAGATTTGTATTCGACCGACGACTATTTACAGTTGAGCCTAAGAACACCGGGAAGCTATTGTTATTGCTAATTTGTACTCAAATGCTGGCAAATGGGAAGAAGCCGAGATCATAAAGGAGCGTGATGTGGGGAGTTGGGCTCGAGAAGGTTCCTGGGTGTAGTTGGAATTGAGGGGGGTTCAATGGTCTGCATGCTAATGTGGTTGCTGATGGGTTGATTGCTCTGAACTCTAGAAAATAGTTTGTCTTCAACCAGCGCTAGACGAAGACAGGCTATATCGACGGCATCCAAAAAGATCTAACGGTTGAGATGTGATTACCATGCTTGAGATTGAGAGCCCAGCTGACATTTCACTCTCAGGCTCTCAGCTGTGTGGCCAGTCAGTCATTGATTTGATTGATTAACTAACGGAGGCCCAGTACACACAAGAATTCAAACCGTTGAGAGCAACATTCCACGAGCTTATTATACGGTGATAGATACCCAAACACTCCATATGGATCGGAGGAGATTGAGTGAGTTTAAATTCGTATTAAATAAAAATTCTTAATTTTTTTTCCAATCCCTCCCTATCAAGGGCTAATCCGGATTTCCAGGATCGGCAGGCACCAGCTGCGATGTAGTGCCTCTTTGGGACGGCTCCTGTGAGCTCCGGCTCCCGATCGACCAACCTCCGATATCCCGTGTGCGCAAGCCAGAAACGGCTCCGTGAATTCCATAAAATGCGCTCTCACAGGGAATGACTCCCTTCCAAGAGCCGCAAGAAAGTGATTCCGTTGCCAGAGCCAGTGTAGTTGGAAGAGCGGGAGTCCAAGCATTTTAGAGCCCTCCCAAACACGCCCTAGTTCTGCACTTCTATGGTCTGCGCAACTCTGTGGCCTCACTGCTAGATATCCATGGCTCTTAAATTCCGTTGCTCCCGGGTTCACATGCTCTCATCGCAGACGTGGCAAGACGGTAGTGTTTGGGGGGGGGGGGGGTAGCGGCTTTGATGAATGAGACGATGTGAAGTATCCATCCAGCCTCTACAATCTTGATGATGTGACGTGCAGGTGGTCCAGCTCACACCGGAGCCTTGGAGTATAATCCCCGCATCTCTTTAAGCATAGCATACCATAGCAGCCCAGCATTCCCGTCTGAACAGATGTGTGGAGAAAAAGAAAAGAAAACGTAGCTCCAAAGGTGAAATCTTTCTTTATTATGATCTAGGACCACAAAGTGTGTACAGATTTCAAAACAGTTGGAGCTACGGCACACACAAAAACACACAGCAAGACAGGACAGGAGAAGCTTTTGTGTGTGAGTCGTGACCCCCTATTTCCCTTTCCCTTTTGGCACGATCTCGGTTCTGCTGGCGCGGTATGTTTTTTAGCTACTTTGGGAACCTCAAATTTTCTTTGGGATTAGAGAGGATCGAGATAAAAATGAACAAATATGTTGTTTGGGTCACGTACTGGTAACGTAATGGGTAACCGACACGTTAAATTATATTTGTTTAAGTCCAACTGTAATCGATACCACAATATAAATGGATACTGGCTTATTCAAACTTGTTACTGCCGGTATTCAAGTGTGAATCATTACCATTACCATTTA
Source organism: Zea luxurians (assembly GCA_029449295.1). NCBI lineage: Eukaryota > Viridiplantae > Streptophyta > Magnoliopsida > Poales > Poaceae > Zea > Zea luxurians. Next base: position 39,088,762 of record JAOPSE010000008.1, on the reverse strand, counting down.
CGTTATATTTCGTGAATCAAACGGCACATAATTTTCTCTCTAATTTCCTTTAATCCCGAAGGGGATGTAACTTTCCAAACTAGCCCTTAGGGAAAACAAAATGGGTGGGATCGAAGAAGCCAGGCTAAACATGTCCAATTGTCCGTTTCTGTGATCCATGCATCAAGGGTTTCAGGGTGTTTTTGAAATGGTTCGGGGGTGGTGTTCTGTTCTGCCTGCTGATATGATACTCATGACACCCGGCCTTGTGCACGTGACACGCCCGGTCAGGCGCAGGGTCACGCACGGTGGTAAAACCAGCGGCCGTGGTTGGCGAGGAGGGCGTGGGCGGCGGTGGCGTCTTGCTCATTGTGCTTGCCGGAGAAGCGTCGCGGCCATCATCGTTCGTTCGTTCGTCGTCGCTCCCGGCACAAAAGCCCCGCTCCCAGATTAGGAATAGGGATGGCAGCAGGTCGGGTTTTGTTCGGGTATAATAATACCTGACCCGAAATTGTATCCGAGACTTCTACAAATATCCATACCCACCAAGTCAATCGGGCGAGAAACTGTACCTGTACCCATGCCCATCGGGTATCCACCGGGTATCGGGTATCTAGTGAATATGTTATTGTAGACTAAATAACATTCGGTCAGTGTTATAATAAATGCATAAAATATTTTAGATTACATCTAAGCACCAATGCAACACGAGAATGGCTATATTTGGCTACAGGTCGATACAATATTTCAACTCATAATTATCACATCCAATAAATTTAAATTTGAGTACAGAGAATAAAATCTTAATGAGTTCATGACAGTTGACAGTTATAATATTGTCAATGTCTCATTGGTCTCGATTACATTACAGTTGACTATTAACACAACACAAATTAATATTCATTAATCAACAACACATGCGAGTGAGTTTTTTCCAGTGAATGTAGCATATTTTTAGTGGATGTAGCATATTTAAAGAGGTATATTGATATTTTGGATATCCACTGGATACCCGTGAGTAAAATATTTTACTCATACCCGATCCGATGTATTTCGAGTATCCGACCCGATAGGATCCACAGGTAAATTCCTGTACCTGTATCCATATCCAGTGGGTACGAAACCGGGGTATCCATACGCACGGCTTCAACTGCCATCCCTAATCAGGAATGATGGTCGCTGGTGACGCGCGCAGTGATCATGCTGAGGGGGGAAAAGAAGGCGTGGACCCCCCACCCCCAGTAGAAGTAGAAGGATGCTTTTCTGCGCTACATCACCTAGTAGAAGTTACCGTTGGTCTCCGTTCCCAGTGGAGCGCGACAACAAGTAGAGTCTCCATCTTCGTCGCGTTTGCCATTCTACTTTGGCTCCCTTTTACACTTTCTTCTACCTGTTGCTTTTCAACGTACGCCATAGTTTTTTTTTTGACTGCCCGGAGCTTGTTGAGAGTCTATCCATGCATGGTGACGTGACGTCAAGACCTTCCAGCCCTCCCTCCAGCTGTGTGGACCGTACGGGGCCTGGCATTATTCTTGTCTGTGTAAGCTCGTGTGTGAAGGAATTATTCTTGTCTGTTCAGCTCGTGGGCGAAGGAATTTTCGTACGGTACAAGAACGGCAGGAGAGAATCTCGTGTAGGTTGGGTTCACAGACCACTCTCGCTTGGGCGGTGCGGCGGAATGGCGAATGCCAATAGACACCTCTCCAGCCGATTCATCTCTGCATTTCTCATGGCAGGTCTGTTCCCGCTAGTCTGTATACGTGTGCCAGTGAGTGACATGGAGGACGAAATAAGATTAAAGGTACGTTCAGATTGATTGTTATACGTAACAATTTGACTGTTCGGTTGGTTTTAATCCGTATCGGTTTCTACTACTTCTATAGTATTTTAATTCGAAGCGAACAATCCAAACGTGTAAACTGGTCCGTCACTAATGTCCTTAAATTTACAATCCATCAATATTAATTTTATCGTAGTATGTTGAACAGAAATGTCAAACAGACAGCTTGTTCGCTGCGGCTTTAATCCGGCTGCGGCTGCGGCTTCTACAGTATTTTTCTCTCTATGGATTGCAGCTGCAGCAGTCCAAACGGCTTTAATCCAGCCGCAGCGAACAAGCCCAGAGTTTCGGCCATGTTGTAAAAATTTAATAATCGTAGCAATACCTTTCAATTTGGTATTGTCTTTTGCTTTCATATATCCACCTTCACAGTCGTCCGTCTTGCATTCTCTAAATCCTATATTTTAATGAACTATATTAATCAAACACTCCTGCCGTCAACGTTGCAGCATCAAGGTACTAAGGGTCTGTTTGTTTCAGCTTATAGATTATATAATCTAGATTATAATCTAAATTATATAATCTAGATTATAATTTTGTTTCAGCTTATAGATTATATAATCTAGATTATAATCTAAATTACATAATCCAGATTATAAATTAGATATATCTATACTATACTTAAAGCACCAGTTTCAACGGTCGTCATGCGTCATCTTTTTACAAATAACCCCTCATAGCTATTTTAAATTAATCTGCTGCACGTCTATAGATGGTCAAACGACGCCCGGCACAGGCTAGACGCGCGTGGGCCACAATTATGGCCCACGCACGTCATGTCGGCCTGCTAACTGTGTCGGGCCAGCCCATTAGCCCGTCGACCTATTTAATTAAATCAACGTAAAATGTTAAAAAACAGCACATGAGGTGGGGTTCGAACCCATGTCCTAGAGAAGGACGGGAGACACTAGGTGAAACTGTCTAACCAATAGAACATCATGCTAAGATGTTTTTAATATTGAATATAAATTGTATATAGGTATATACGTTTTTTTGTAAAATAAAAAAATAATCGTGTCGGGCCGGGTCAGCACTACGGGCCAAGGCTACAGCCCAAGCACGACACGACGTTCTTGGCTCTTGCAAACATTAAGTCGTTTCTGAGACCACATTGGCGCAATGGACTACATGGTGTTTGAGGTTGCTAAATTGGATGGAGCAATAATGATTTGTCACACTAACAACAAAATGAAAGGTTATTTGTTGGTTTTAAACGTTAGTAATTGCTACGAAGTAGCATAATTTATATAGAGCGCATCCAGTTTTTATTGATGCCTGATTTTAGCAATTACTCCATATTTTAATCTATCTTTTTTATAAGTTTGACTTCATGGGACTTATTTTAGAAACTTGAGCTCACAAACTTTGTTTTATTTGGTCTCCGTATGATGGAATTATGTCATTTTATAATCTCTGTTCATTCAGTCAGTCGTTGTGAACTCTTTTCTAATCGCTCACTTTATTGGTCGTGTTGTACCAAGACTGTCGGGGACCATAATTAGGGGTACCCTCAAGACGCCTAATTCTCAGCTGGTAACCCCCATCAGCATAAAGCTGCAGAGGCCTGATGGGTGCGATTAAGTCAGGGATCAGTCCATACGAGCGACTCGATCACGCCTCGCCCGAGCCTAGCCTCGGGCAAGGGCAGCCGACCCCGAGGGGTTTCCTTCTCGCCCGAGGCCCCCTTTTAACGGCGAACACATCTCCGGCTCGCCCAAGGCCTTGCCTTCGCTAAGAAGCAACCCTGACTAAATCGCCGCGCCGACCGACCGAGTCGCAGGAGCATTTAACGCAAAGTGCCACTTGACAGAGTGAGACTGACAGGCAGTCAGGCCTTGCCAAAGGCGCCATAGGAAGCTCCGCCCGACCCAGGGCTCGGACTCGGGCTAAGGCCCCGGAAGACGACGAACTCCGCTCCGCCCGACCCAGGGCTCGGACTCGGGCTGAGGCCCCGGAAGACGGCGAACTCCGCTCCGCCCGACCCAGGGCTCGGACTCGGGCTAAGGCCCCGGAAGACGGCGAACTCCGCTCCGCCCGACCTAGGGCTCGGACTCGGGCTAAGGCCCCAGAAGACGGCGAACTCCGCTCCGCCCGACCTAGGGCTCGGACTCGGGCTAAGGCCCCGAAAGACGGCGAACTCCGCTCCGCCCGACCCAGGGCTCGGACTCGGGCTAGGCCCCAGAAGACGACGAACTCCGCTTCGCCCGACCCCAGGGGTCGGACTCCGCCCTGGCCTCTGCCGAACGACCTCCGCCTCGCCCGACCCAGGAGCTCGGGCTCGGCCTCGGCCATGAAAGACAGACTCGACCTCGGCTTCGGAGGAGCCTCCACGTCGCCCGACGTAGGGCACAAGCCCGCCACATCAACAGGAAGCGCCATCATCACCCTACCCCGAGCCGACTCGGGCCGCAGAGAACAAGACCGGTGTCCCATCTGGCTAGCTCCGCCAGATAGGCAATGATGGCGCCCCGTTAGCCCCGTGACGACGGCGGCTCTCAGCTCCCTTATGGAAGCAGGGGGACGTCAGCAAGGACCAAACCGCTTCGATAGCTGTCCCTCCGCTAGGCTCCGTTGCTCCTCCGACAGCCACGACACCACACCAGCTGGGTGCCAAGATCTCTCCGGCTGCCACATTGGCATGTACTTAGGGCGCTAGCTCTCCCCCGCTAGACACGTAGCACTCTGCTACACCCCCATTGTACACCTGGATCCTCTCCTTACGCCTATAAAAGGAAGGACCAGGGCCTTCTTAGAGAAGGTTGGCCGCGCGGGGACGAGGACGGGGCAGGCGCTCTCTTGGGGCCGCTCGCTTCCCTCACCCGCGTGGAAGCTTGTAACCCCCTACTGCAAGCGCACCCGACCTGGGCGCGGGACGAACACGAAGGCCGCGGGATTTCCACCTCTCTCACGCCCGTCTCCGGCCACCTCGCTTCCCCCCTTCGCGCTCGCCCACGCGCTCGACCCATCTGGGCTGGGGCACGCGGCACACTCACTCGTCGGCTTAGGGACCCCCGGTCTCGAAACGCCGACAGTTGGCGTGCCAGGTAGGGGGCTGCTGCGTGTTGACGAGCAGTTTCCCGTCAAGCTCCAGATGGGCAGTTTCCAATGACCTCTCCAACCCGGGACGGTGCTCCGTTTCGGGAGTCTCGAGTTCATGTCTCTCGACGGCAGCTACGACATGATACTCCTTCCACCGCCGCGCGACGACGACAATGGCGGCCGACAGCCCGCCCGCCGGCGGCGGAATCGACGACGTCTTCCCCGCGTGGTGGAAGAACAACATTCGAGCTCGCCCCGTCCTCTCCCCCACCATCGGAGGAGGAGGCGGGGCAACCAAGGCCGAGCGGGAGGCCGCGTTCCGTCGGCTGTCGAGCGAATCGACGTCCCCAGCGCCCCAACGGAGGGCGCGTCGGGCGCCAACCTCGCGTTTGAGACGAAGGCGAGCGCCGTCCCCCCGCGACACGCCAATCCTGAGCAAGTGGACGACGCCAGCACGCTCGCGGAGGGCCTGCGGGACGTCGCCCTCGCACCCAAGACGACGGCGCAATCAGTCCCTGACGTGACTATGTCGCTCCTCGTCGACCAAAAGGTACCGACTGATTCCCATCCTACGTCATTTCGACTCGGCCTCAACCCGCCTAGCGACCTCGCTTTGGTGGGCGCTCACGTTGAGGCGAGTGCAACCCCTCTGGGGTTTCGTATGCGGTCGCCTTGGGACCGATTGACGGACGTCTCGACCTACGGGCCCTCTGGGTCCGAGGAAGATGACGATCCCAGCGTCTGTTGGGTTTTCTCTGGATTTGGCAACCCCAGTGCCATGCGGGACTTTACAACCGCATGTGACTACTGCCTCTCCGACTGTTCCGACGGCAGCCGCAGCCTTGACGACAAGGACTGCGGCCCAAGCCGCGAATGTTTCCACGTCGAGCTAGGGGATCCCTCCGAAGGCAACCATCTCGGCATGCCGGAGGACGGTGATCTCCCTAGGCCGGTGCCTCGCGCCGACATCCCGCAGGAGCTAGCTGTGGTCCCCGTCCCGGCGGGGGGTCACGACCCACAGCTCGAGCAAGTCCGCGGGGCGCAGGCCAGGCTCGACGAGGGAGCAGGAGCGCTCGAGTCGATCCGCCGGGACGTCGGGCAGGTATGGGCAGGCCAACCCCCGGCCAGAGAAATACGTCACCTGCCCCAGGGTTTCCAGCACCGCGTCGCCAACAACGTCAGGGACAGGCCGCCACCCGCATCCAGCGGGGTCGGTCAGAACCTGGCAGCCGCAGCGATGCTCCTCCGCGCGATGCCAGAACCATCAACCACCGAGGGTCGGCGAATCCAGGGAGAGCTCAAGAATCTCCTGGAAGGCGCTGCGGCCCGGCGGGCCGAGAGCTTTGCCTCCCGAAGGCAGGGGTACCCCTCGGAACCTCATGCCGCGACTTCCTGATTCATGCGGGAAGCCTCGGTCTACACCGGGCGCACGCGCAACACCGCGCCTGCGGCCCCGGGCCACCTCGGCAACGAGCACCATCGTCGCGACCGTCGGGCCCACCTCGACGAAAGGGTGCGCCGAGGCTACCACCCCAGGCGTGGGGGACGCTACGACAGCGGGGAGGATCGGAGTCCCTCGCCCGAACCACCCGGTCCGCAGGCCTTCAGCCAGGCCATCCGGCGGGCGCCGTTTCCGGCCCGTTTCCGACCCCCGACTACTATCACAAAGTACTCGGGGGAAACGAGACCGGAATTGTGGCTCGCAGACTACCGCCTGGCCTGCCAACTGGGTGGAACGGACGACGACAACCTCATCATCCGCAACCTCCCCCTGTTCCTCTCCGACACTGCTCGCGCCTGGTTGGAGCACCTGCCTCCGGGGCAGATCTCCAACTGGGATGATTTGGTCCAAGCCTTCGCCGGCAATTTCCAGGGCACGTACGTGCGCCCCGGGAATTCCTGGGACCTCCGAAGCTGCCGGCAACAGCCGGGAGAGTCTCTTCGGGACTACATCCGGCGATTCTCGAAGCAGCACACCGAGCTGCCCAACATCACCGACTCAGATGTCATCGGCGCGTTCCTTGCCGGCACCACCTGCCGCGACCTGGTGAGCAAGTTGGGTCGCAAGACCCCCACCAGGGCGAGCGAGCTGATGGACATCGCTACCAAGTTCGCCTCTGGCCAGGAGGCGGTCGAGGCCATCTTCCGAAAGGACAAGCAGCCCTAGGGCCGCCCGTCGGAAGAGGCTCCCGAGGCGTCTACTCCGCGCGGCGCCAAGAAGAAAGGCAAGAAGAAGTCGCAAGCGAAACGCGACGCCGCCGACGCGGACCTTGTCGCCGCCGCCGAGTACAAGAACCCTCGGAAGCCCCCCGGAGGTGCTAACCTCTTCGACAAGATGCTCAAGGAGCCGTGCCCCTACCATCAGGTGCCCGTCAAGCACACCCTCGAGGAGTGCGTCATGCTTCGGCGCTACTTCCACAAGGCCGGGCCACCCGCAGAGGGTGGCAGGGCCCGCGACGACGACAAAAAGGAAGATCACCAAGCAGGAGAGTTCCCCGAGGTCCGCGACTGCTTCATGATCTACGGAGGGCATGCGGCGAATGCCTCGGCTCGGCATCGCAAGCGAGAGCGTCGGGAGGTCTGCTCGGTGAAGGTGGCGGCGCCAGTCTACCTAGACTGGTCCGACAAGCCCATCACCTTCGACCAAGCTGACCACCCCGGCCACGTGCCGAGCCCGGGGAAATACCCGCTCGTCGTCGACCCCATCATTGGCGACGTCAGGCTCACCAAGGTCCTGATGGATGGGGGCAGCTGCCTCAACATCATCTACGCCGAGACCCTCAGGCTCCTGCGCGTCGATCTGTCCTCCGTCCGAGCAGGCGCTGCGCCCTTCCACGGGATCATTCCTGGGAAGCGCGTCCAGCCCCTCGGACGGCTCGACCTTCCTGTCTGCTTCGGAACGCCCTCCAACATCCGAAGGGAGATTTTGACGTTCGAGGTTGTCGGGTTCCGAGGAACCTACCACGCGGTATTGGGGAGGCAAAGCTACGCGAAGTTCATGGCCGTCCCCAACTACACCTACCTGAAGCTCAAGATGCCGGGCCCCAACGGGGTCATCACCGTCGGCCCCACGTACAAACACGCGTTTGAATGCGACGTGGAGTGCGTGGAGTACGCCGAGGCCCTCGCCGAGTCCGAGGCCCTCATCGCCGACCTGGAAAACCTCTCTAGAGAGGTGCCAGACGTGAAGCGACACGCCGGCAACTTCGAGCCAGCGGAGACGGTTAAGGCCGTCCCTCTCGACCCCAGTGGCGACACCTCCAAGCAGATCCGGATCGGTTCTGGGCTCGACCCCAAATAGGAAGCAGTGCTCGTCGACTTTCTCCGCGCAAACGCCGACGTCTTTGCGTGGAGTCCCTCGGACATGCCTGGCATACCGAGGGATGTCGCCGAGCACTCGCTGGATATTCGGGCCGGAGCCCGACCGGTCAGGCAGCCTCTGCGCCAATTCGACGAGGAGAAGCGCAGAGTGATAGGCGAGGAGATCCACAAGCTAATGGCAGCAGGGTTCATCAAAGAGGTATTCCATCCCGAATGGCTTGCCAACCCTGTGCTTGTGAGAAAGAAAGGGGGGAAATGGCGGATGTGTGTAGACTACACTGGTCTCAACGAAGCATGTCCGAAGGTTCCCTACCCTCTACCTCGCATCGATCAAATCGTGGATTCCACTGCTGGGTGCGAAACCCTGTCTTTCCTCGATGCCTACTCAGGGTATCATCAAATCAAGATGAAAGAGTCCGACCAGCTCGCGACTTCTTTCATCACGCCCTTCGGCATGTACTGTTATGTCACCATGCCGTTCGGTTTGAGGAACGCGGGTGCGACGTACAAGCGGTGCATGAACCATGTGTTCGGCGAACACATCGGTCGTACGGTCGAGGCCTACGTCGATGACATCATAGTCAAGACAAGGAAAGCCTCCGACCTCCTCTCCGACCTTGAAGTGACATTCCGGTGTCTCAAGGCAAAGGACGTCAAGCTCAATCCCGAGAAGTGTGTCTTCGGGGTGCCCCGAGGCATGCTCCTGGGGTTCATCGTCTCCGAGCGGGGCATCGAAGCCAACCCAGAGAAGATCACAGCCATCACCAGCATGGGGCTCATCAAGGACTTAAAAGGTGTATAGAGGGTCATGGGATGTCTCGCGGCCTTGAGCCGTTTCATCTCACGCCTCGGCGAAAGAGGCCTGCCTCTGTACCGCCTCTTAAGGAAGGCCGAGTGCTTCACTTGGACCCCTGAGGCCGAGGAAGCTCTCGGGAACCTGAAGGCGCTCCTCACCAAGGCGCCTATCTTGGTACCCCCAGCTGATGGAGAAGCTCTCTTGGTCTACGTCGCCGCGACCACTCAGGTGGTTAGCGCGGCGATTGTGGTCGAAAGGCAAGAAGAGGGGCATGCATTACCCGTTCAGAGGTCAGTTTACTTCGTCAGCGAGGTGCTGTCCGAAACCAAGATCCGCTACCCACAAGTTCAGAAGCTACTGTATGCAGTGATCCTGACGAGGCGAAAGTTGCGACATTACTTCGAGTCTCATCAGGTAACTGTGGTGTCATCCTTCCCCCTAGGGGAGATCATCCAGTGCCGAGAGGCCTTGGGCAGGATCGCAAAGTGGGCGGTGGAAATCATGGGCGAGACAATCTCGTTCACCCCTCGGAAGGCCATCAAGTCCCAGGTATTGGCGGACTTCGTAGCCGAATGGGTCGACACCCAGCTGCCGACGGCTCCGATCCAACCGGAGCTCTGGACCATGTTTTTTGACGGGTCGCTGATGAAGACGGGAGCCGGCGCGGGCCTGCTCTTCATCTCGCCCCTCGGGAAACACCTACGCTACGTGCTGCGCCTCCATTTCCCGGCGTCCAACAATGTGGCTGAGTACGAAGCTCTGATCAACGGATTGCGAATCGCCATCGAGCTAGGGGTCCGACGCCCGACGCTCGCGGCGACTCGCAGCTCGTCATCGACCAAGTCATGAAGAACTCCCACTACCGCGACACGAAGATGGAGGCCTACTGCGATGAGGTTCGGCGCCTGGAAGACAAGTTCTACGGGCTCGAGCTTAACCACATCGCCCGGTGCTACAACGAGACTGCGGACGAGCTGGCAAAAATAGCCTCGGGGCGAATGACGGTTCCCCCGAACGTCTTCTCCCGGGATCTGCACCAACCCTCCGTCAAGATCAACGACACGCCCGAGTCCGAGGTACCCTCGGCCCAGCCCGAGGCGTCCTCGGTTCAGCCCGAGGTACCCTCGGCCCCCGAGGGCGAGGCGCTGCACATCGAGGAGGAGCGGAGCGGGGTCACGCCTGATCGAGATTGGCAGACCCCGTACCTGCAATATCTCCGCCAAGGAGAGCTACCCCTCGACCAAGCCGAGGCTCGGCGGGTAGCGCGACGCGCCAAGTCGTTCGTCTTGCTGGGCGATGAGAAGGAGCTCTACCACCGCAGCCCCTCGGGCATCCTCCAGCGATGCATCTCCATCGCCGAAGGTTAGGAACTCCTGCAAGAGATACACTCGGGGGCTTGCGGCCATCATGCAGCGCCTCGAGCCCTCGTCGGGAACGCTTTCCGGCAAGGCTTCTACTGGCCGACGGCGGTGGCTGACGCCACTAGAATTGTCCGCACCTACGAAGGGTGTCAATTCTATGCGAAGCAGACCCACCTGCCCGCTCAGGCTCTGCAGACGATACCCATCACCTGGCCCTTCGCTGTGTGGGGTCTAGACCTCGTTGGCCCTCTGCAGAAGGCGCCCGGGGGCTACACGCACCTGCTGGTCGCCGTCGACAAATTCTCCAAGTGGATCGAGGTCCGACCCCTGAACAGCATCAGGTCCGAGCAGACGGTGGCGTTCTTTGTAACACCCCTGGTGTTACTATAACTAAAACTTGAGCATGGCATCATGAGCATGGGCATTGCATATGTTTGACACACCTAGAGTGCATTCACTAGGCAAAAATTTCAAACAAGTTGTATTGCTTAAATGTTTTACAAATAGGACCCTGGTTAAAGGACTTAACCCTAACTAGTGGTTAAAGGGGTAAAGCTTAACCCAAGTTAAGAAAACCTAAAGACTTTAGGGTAAAAGTCATAAAATATTCCCAAACACTAAGTTGAATCACATTTATACCCCTGGAATACCAGAAACCCTAATTGGAACTCTGGAAAACCCTAAAACCAAACCCTAGGGACCAAAGTGCAAAATTAGTCCACTTTTGGGCTAAAGTGCAAAAACCAAGCCAAATAAGTATCTTGAGTTATTTGGGTCACTCATATGAGAATTTGCAATCCAAAACTTGAAATTTGGACTTAAGTGCAAAAGTGCCCACTTAACCTTTTTGGGGTTAAGTCTGGATTTCAGTGATATTGGCTCAACTTGGGAGTCTTGTATCTTTCAGAATATAGGGTTTTTACCCTAGGTCACCACATCAAAGTTGAAGACCCATTAAAGGAGAACAACTTTGCTTAAGGATGTAGGCATAGTTGTTAAGAGTTTTTGAGAGATAATGAAGCTCAAAGTCGGGCTGTCAGTCGATCCCTGAACTGAATTTTCAATAGCAGTGTAATGGGACTAACTTTGAGCTCGATTTTGAATGATCTTCGGTAACTATTTGATGGCAAGTCTTGTAGCAAAGTTGAGCATGGATGATAGGTGTATAATTTTGATACAGAAGGTTGGCGTTGTCACCACATAAAAATTTGAGAAAATCAACCCCAAATGTGGACTGTTAGGCTGTCTGATGACGTGTGGCCATGGTACAGTGCATCGGGGATAAAGATCAGCTTCGCCGGCGATAAGAATGCCGCCGTGGCTCGATTTGGTCGTCGGCGGTCCCAGTAAAGAGTCCCCGGCGACGTGTCAATAAGTTACTGAGGTGGCAAACTCTGGGTAAACGGCGGCAACCCGTGCCCTCACCGGAGACCGCCGTAGGCTTGCCAGCGCATCCTCAGCTCGCAATTCTCCTCCAAGTCCGGTCGACGGTCCTCCGCCGCGTGGCTTAACTTTTCTACCGTGTCGCCGTGACCTTCTCTGAACCCTCCGTGGCTCACCGGAGTTACTGCCACGTCGTTGGCCACGAACCCACGAAACCAGTGCTTCTTCCTCCCCTCCGGCCGCCAGCACAACCTGCTCAAATTAATCGCCGCCGCCCATGAGCTCTATAAATTGAAGCCACCACACGGTCCGTATGGTAGTCAAGTACCTCGACGCCCAGTATTGTCTCCAGTGGTTCACCGACGAGCTCGAATTTCGCGTTTCCCCAAATCCACCCAAAACACCGCAAGAATCTAGCTCTCCGTGGCCAGCTCATTCTAGTAAGTCGCCATTCAATTCGTGTATTGTTTTCGTGCCTCTGCATGCTTGTGAAGCTCTTGGTGGCGTCCGTTTGCTCAGTCCGGCCATGGTTGTATGGGAACGTGAGCTCGACGCCCCGATTTCCGCCCTAAGCGTGGGCAGAACACTTTCTTGGAGCACCATTCGAAATTGAGGACCGTTCTTAGGTCGCCTTAGGTCCGTAGAGCCTCTCTGACAGTTAGCTTGAACGATCATCGCCGGTCATGGCCGGTACGGGCCTTGTCCGTGACGAACGAACAACGCGCCATGTTCAGGGGCAATCGCGGGGAAGAAATAGGAACCCGAGGGCATTTGTGCAATCCGTCAGTGACTCAACACAATAGTGAAAGGACCTATTTCTGTTTAGCCAGAAGCGCGAGGCCCTTTTTGCAAAATCGCCTGGGCGCGGGCGCGCGCGCGCGGGCGCGAGCGCGCTGTCCTCCCTGGAACTGGGCCGCTGGGCTGAATTCGGCCCAGTACTGTTTTGAGTTTTTTCTTTTTCTTTTTCAGTGGAACTTTAGAAATTTGTAGAAAATAGTAGAAAAATCCTAAAAATATGAGACCAATTTTCCTAGGTTCCTTATTTTCCCTAGTATTTAATAAAAATAAACTCATGATTTTTAAATCAAATAGGGAATTTTAGGGTATTTAAAATAGCCTAAACCATTGATTCTGGATTTTTAGAAAATAAATAATAAGTCCAAAATTTCCCAAACTTTTTATGTGAGCTTTTCACATTATTTAGAAGCCTTGGGTAGAATTTGGGTTGATTTGGACCTTGTTTGATCACTAAACCCAAAACCACCCCCCCTGCTCCATGAACTCCTTTACTGACTCCGGAAACCCTAAGTTCTCGGAGTACCGTGAAGGAAAGCTGTACTCAAGACATAAATAATAAGTTTATGTTATCTTTGCATCCTCATGAGCATTCCATGACATCCATTCTTATGCATGTATATGGTTATATTAGAGCACGAAGAAGAAGAAGAAGTTTCTGAAGAAGGGATACCACCAACCTCTGATCCTCAAGCAGACAACTGCTTTTATTTTGATATCTGTGGATCCGAGCAAGACACACCTGATAACAAAGGCAAGCCCCGGTGCATGCAACCCTTTTTCTTGTGTTTTCAAATACTTTTCGCACATTTAAGTCTAGTGAAATGTGCATTAGGTTCATAGGAGTTACTTGAAAACCCTTTGATGCATGGCTTTCCTTGATATCCATACCTTTACAAATACTTCTGTGAAGTATCAAAATATGATTTACAAAAATGCTTAGTCTTGCTTAGATCTTGTGGATAGAGGTTGTCCTCAATTTAACCATGGAGAGGATGGCTTCTACCTGCAAGAATATTTTCATTTGGAGCAATAGTGGGATCTTACTGCAAAGTTCCCTGAGATGCTCTTTCCTCCTAAGGAACAGACACAATCCTAAGGATGGAAATACTTAAATTGAGACTTGGGGTAGGAACAAGTGATGTTCTACCCAGGTTGGTTAAGGATTAACGCGTATGTAGGCGTGCTGACCGAGGACCCTTTAACTGGTCACATGCCTCGTCATGGGTAAGCCTTGCCTCGGGCAGACTAAGGCCGGAATAAGATAACACGAAATGGGAGTGGAGCGGTGGCGAGAGTAGCGTGTACCCTCCGTGGCAAGAGGCTGGACGGTGGTGTATCTGTGCTCTCGGTTTGCGTGAACCTGATCCGGTCTTAAGAACCCCGGTGGCGGGTTGACATATGCAAGGGTTAAGTGCTACATATGTCGTGTGATTGGAGATCCTCAGCTGAGTATAATCGATTCGGATCGCCGTACCTTCGCGGTTATGAAGACTTGGTCACTTTTCTACAACCTAAAGTCAGGATGTGAACACTATGGATAAAAATGATGTTGTATTGATGAGATGTTGAAATTAGACTAGATGCAAATAGAGTCTATTAATACTTAATATGGCGTTAAAAGATTGAAAGTAAGGACTCACTTTAGTAAGCTACTTCTGCAAAAGTATAAGTTGATTTTTGCTAAAGCCTCTCCTTGACTCCTATTTATCCAGCATACCCTTGAGAGTCTTTTCCTTAGTCGGGTAAGACTTGCTGAGTAATTCCATACTCAGGGTTTATCCCTTTGTTGTTTTTAGGTGGGGAAGTAGCAGACTTTTGCTGCTTCTGTGCTAAGGTGGTTCCCAACGAAGAAAAACAAGACTGAAGTGCGGGAGGACTCGGTCCTCCATCTAGAATCTTTTGTTTATAGCCTTTCGAGAGAAGTTTGTGTCTCCCTGGTTTGTATAATTATTACTTATATGCACTCACTTTTAGACTGGTCTGTAATAAAATAACTCGAGCTTGCTTTTGGAAATAAATGTAAGTTTATGTAATTCGCTTCCGCATTTCTTGATCTCCGATGATCTGTAATGTCTGCAAGACGGGTGAAACGTTCCTGGTGAGGTAAGGAAAGATACCGAGCTTGTCAAGTAACTTAGGAACATCTACAGGGTGTCTGATGTCTGCTAGACAAGGACAACTGTAGGTGGGCCTGATTACTTGGGAGGTTCCGTCACAGCTGGTATCGGAGCGTAGCCCTTCTTTGCAGATATTAAGGCATCTTCAAAAAGGTTTTCAAAAGTCTTACCTAAAGATTCTTTTCTCTTCTTACCTAAGTATTCTGAAGAGTTTATCTTAAAGACCAGATAGGAAGAGTGCAACGTATAGAAGGTTGAATTGACCAAGGTTGATTCTGTACTTACTCATGCATCATGCTAAGAATTATACTAATAAATTTTTCCCCTTAGAAAGATGCCGCCACGCACGAGGCTAACGGCACGAAAGTCAACGGGACCAATTGGAGTACCCCGGCATCAACTAGCCCCTCGACACGAAAGCAGTAGCAGCGGGAGTAATGACCCCATAGGAGACCTGGAAGCCGAAGTATGTCGACTTCAAGCGACGCTGCAACACAGGACCAATGCTTGGATTGCAGACGGAGATAGAATTAATGAACTAAGAAGGGATATCCGTCACCTGCGGGATCAGCTGGCTGATCGGGACTTAGCACTTGACTGGGCAGTACAGTCTCGTATGTTGGTATGTGCTAAGGAAGCAAGGGCTCAGGCCCGAATTAAAGAACTTAGCTCAGCTGTCGACAACCTGCAGGTCTACTGCAATACTTTGCATGAGGAAGTCCATGTGTTATACTCACAATTACACCCTAGTGAGCCTGTACACTCTGCTGAGTCAGGAGCCGGACCCTCTCACGTTGCGGGACGCGCGTTGGGTGGGGAGTTAGATCTTTTTGAACCCCCTCCTTCTTTGAGGTTGGTTGACGTCTGGACTCCCACACCTAATGATGAAGCCGCCAAAAGCAACGGAAAGCAGGACTAATGGTGTAATAAAAGTAGAGTAGTGTATTGTAGGGTGTACTGTTGTATAATAGGTTAAACTTTTGTAAAATGGGTAATGTATCCTGTTGTATAATATCGAGTCTGTATCATTACTCTTTATAGTAATGTAAAACGGAAGGTTTTCTTAGGCACATTATGTTTATTCAAATGTTTTTGCCTCAGATGTCGACCCGGACTCGCGGACAGGACGCAGCCGGAACATCCGGGGGTCGGGATGCTACCCCGAATCCACCTCCCGTTCCACCCATGCTTGCCGAGGCAATTGCTGCCTTGATAAATGCTACAGCCGACAATACCCGCTTCCTGAGGGAGATGGCGGGTCAGCAACAGTTCCAGCAACAAGCAGGAAGAGGTTTTCAACAAGGTCCCCGTGAGACTACTTATCTGGATTTCTCCGAGACTCGTCCGCCTCTCTTCGTCAAAGCAGAAGATCCGCTCGAAGCCGACGAATGGATACGAGTCATCGAACAGAAATTTGGCCTTCTTCGATGTTCGGAAACACAGAAGCCATTGTTTGCGGCACAGCAACTCCGAGGCCCTGCCAGTACTTGGTGGGGGAACTTTGTGGCCATCCAACCGGACAACCACCAGATTACATGGAACGAATTTAAAGCAGCATTCCGCGAGCATTACATTCCTGAGGGAGTGCTGCACATGAAGCAAGAAGAGTTCATGAAACTGAAGCAAGGGGGAGATACTGTTAACCAGTATCTCAACAAATTCAATCACCTGTCACAATACGCAATTGATCAGGTGAACACAGATTTGAAGAAAAGGAATTGTTTTATGAGAGGTCTGAATGACCGAATGCAGCGAAAAATGGCTGCATGTATTGATCTCACCTACGGGAAGGCTGTCAGCACAGCCTTATCTGTGGAGGCCAAATATGCAAATTCTGGGAAAAGTAAGGGATTCAGTGGTGATAGGCCTAGTCAAGGCCCGGTAAAGAGGCAACGGTTTATTCTCCGGCCCTCTAACCAGAACCGTGCAAGTGCACCATCTTTCCCTTTCAAGCAGCCCATAATTATTCGTCCCAACAAAGTCCCTACTGTCCAAAGTCAGCCGGGTGCCCCAGGCACTCGATTCCCTGCTCTGCCAAGTTCTTCAACTGGATGTTTTAACTGTGGCAAATCTGGGCATTTTATTAAAGATTGCCCCTATCCTAGGCAAAATCAGGCTAATAATCAGCAAGGATCGGGAAAGTCAGCTCCAGGCAAGGGAAGTACTTCGGGCAAGAATACCAAGAAAACGGGGCGAGTATATTATACGCAAGTGGCTACCACACCGGAGGGAGAGCCGGTGATGATGGGTACGTTCCCTGTGGCCAGTCACCCTGCAATTATTCTTTTTGATTCTGGTGCTTCGCATACCTTCATTAGCAAGACATTTGTGGAGCAACATCACATTGCATGTCATGAATCAAAAGAGGGATTTAAAATTCATTCACCTGGGGGACACATTTTTACTAGAGAAGTGGCCTATGAAGTGCCAGTAACCATGGCCGAACGGAACTTTCCTGCTAACATGATTGTTCTGAGAGGCCAGGATATAGATGTAATTTTGGGTATGAATTGGTTAACTCAACACAAGGCAATTCTCAACACTGAACTCAGAACCGTCAGGTTGAGTTATAATCAAGAAGAAATTCTCTTGTCTCTCCCCAAAACCAATCCAGCCAAAGCTTCTGGTAGAATATTTGAAGCCATTGTACCGGAGATCAAGAACATTCCGGTAGTATGTGAGTTTCCAGATGTATTTCCGGAAGATTTGCCTGGACTACCCCCTGAAAGAGATGTAGAATTCGTAATTGAGCTAAAGCCCGGTACGGCTCCCATCTCCCGAAGATCGTACCGTATGCCCCCTAATGAGTTGGCGGAATTGAAGATTCAATTACAAGATCTACTGAATAAGGGATTTATCCGGCCAAGCTCGTCCCCGTGGGGTTGTCCCGCCATCTTTGTGAAGAAGAAGGATCAAACCTTGCGCATGTGCGTGGACTATCGGCCCCTAAATGAGGTCACCATCAAGAATAAGTACCCTCTTCCAAGGATCGACATCTTATTTGATCAACTGACTGGGGCGAGGGTATTTTCCAAAATCGATCTCAGGTCGGGCTATCATCAAATCCGTATTCGGCCCGAGGATATACCGAAGACCGCGTTTACTACGCGATATGGATTGTTCGAATACCTAGTAATGTCTTTCGGGCTCACAAATGCTCCTGCCCACTTCACCTATTTGATGAACTCAGTGTTCATGCCCGAGTTAGACAAGTTCGTGGTGGTCTTCATCGATGATATTTTGATATACTCTAAAAATGAAGAGGAGCATGCTCAGCACCTACGGACTGTATTGACACGCCTGAGGGAACATCAGCTGTATGCCAAGTTCAGCAAGTGCGCGTTCTGGCTGGAGGAAATTCAATTTTTGGGGCACGTGTTATCAGCTAAAGGAATTGCGGTAGATCCTAGCAAGATCAAGGATATTCTGGAATGGAAACCCCCAACAACTGTTCACCAAGTCCGGAGTTTTCTTGGACTAGCGGGATATTATCGCAGATTCATACCTGATTTTTCTAAGCTTGTGAAGCCAATCACAAGTTTATTGAAGAATGATGTTAAATTCAATTGGTCTTCTAAGTGTAATGAAGCCTTTGAGCAACTGAAGACACTACTGACCACTGCTCCGGTATTGGCTCAACCGGACATCACTAAACCTTTCGATGTATATTGTGATGCGTCAGGCAATGGACTCGGCTGTGTGCTGATGCAAGAGGGCCGAGTAATTGCGTATGCTTCAAGGCAGTTACGCCGACATGAAGAGCATTATCCAACACATGATCTAGAGCTAGCTGCTGTGGTTCATGCCCTGAAAATATGGCGTCACTATCTGCTGGGAAATATCTGCCACATATATACCGATCATAAAAGTTTGAAGTATATATTTACCCAGTCAGAGTTAAATATGAGGCAAAGACGATGGCTCGAGCTCATTAAAGACTATGATCTGGAGATCCATTATCACCCAGGCAAGGCCAATGTGGTAGCAGATGCATTGAGTCGTAAGACTTTCTGCCACTGTCTTATAGCAAAAGCCTCCAAGAATACGTTATGTCAAGAGATGGAGAAGTTAAACCTGGGAATAATCCAACAAGGGACTCTGAATCAGCTAAAGCTTGAGTCAACCATTTTGCAAAGGATAATTGATGCTCAAAAGGATAATCTGGGCATGAAGCACATACGCGAGAAGATAAGGGCTGGAACAGCCAAATGTTTCAAGGAAGACGATCAAGGTGTATTATGGTTTAACAACCGCATAGTAGTGCCAAAGAATGAAGAACTCCGCCAGCAAATTTTAGATGAAGCGCATCTTAGTCGCTATTCTATTCATCCGGGAAGCACTAAGATGTATCACGATCTAAAACAACACTATTGGTGGACGAAGATGAAGATTGAAATTGCACGCTATGTGGCTAAGTGTGACACTTGCAGACGTGTCAAAGCCATACACATGAAAACTGCTGGTCCATTGCAATCCTTGCCAATCCCGACATGGAAATGGGAAGATATAAGCATGGACTTCATTGTGGGATTACCCAGGACCGCAAAAGGGTATGACTCTATCTGGGTGATTGTTGATCGACTCACAAAGATTGCCCACTTCTTACCTGTCAAGGTCACATATACAGTAGCCACTTATGCAGCATTATACATTGCCCATATTCTCAGTCTACATGGTATTCCGAAGACTATAGTGTCGGATCGTGGACCTCCGTTCGTATCCAAATTCTGGGAAGAACTTCATAAATCCCTGGGTACTAAGTTACTCCACAGTTCGGCCTATCATCCTCAAACCAGTGGACAGACTGAGAGAGTGAATCAAATCCTTGAGGATATGCTGCGAGCATGTGTTCTGGACTCCCCGCAAAAATGGGATGAATGTTTGCCCCTAGCAGAGTTTTCATACAATAACAGTTATCAGGAAAGTATCAAGATGGCACCTTTTGAAGCTTTATATGGGCGACGGTGTCGAACTCCGTTAAATTGGTCTGAACCTGGAGAAAGATACTTCTTTAGGCCTGATATGGTGAAAGAGGTCGAAGAAAAGGTTCAGAAAATTATTCATAATATGAAGAAAGCTCAGACTCGACAAAAGAGTTATGCAGACCGACGACGACAACCCTTATGTTTTCTGGTAGGCGATTATGTCTACTTGAAAGTTTCACCAACGAAGGGTGTATCGCGTTTTGGGGTTAAAGGAAAACTTGCACCCAGGTACATTGGTCCATTCCTGGTACTTGAGCAATGTGGACCAGTGGCATACCGACTTCAGCTCCCTGAAACATTGTCTGCCGTGCATAATGTGTTCCACGTGTCACAATTGAAGAAGTGTCTTCGGGTCCCCGATCGAACCGTTGAAGTGACTGATGTTGTCCTGGAACCAGATTTAACGTACTCGGAACATCCCATTCGAGTTCTGGATCAAAAGGACAGGATTACCCGGAGAAAGACTCTCAAGTTTTATAAGATACAGTGGAACCAGCATTCGGAAGATGAGGCTACATGGGAAACCCAAGATTTCTTAGATAAGAATTTCCCAGGCTTTCTAGCCTCTTGTAAGTTGTAAAGTTTGTATAGCTGTGTAGTAAAGGAATGAACCCCCACACCACCCCTGCCTTGTACCATAAATAAGGAAATAAAAATGTGACACATTTCCTTTTCCATTACTCACCCTAGGACTTTAAATCTCGGGACGAGATTCTTTTATGGGGGGAAGGATGTAACACCCCTGGTGTTACTATAACTAAAACTTGAGCATGGCATCATGAGCATGGGCATTGCATATGTTTGACACACCTAGAGTGCATTCACTAGGCAAAAATTTCAAACAAGTTGTATTGCTTAAATGTTTTACAAATAGGACCCTGGTTAAAGGACTTAACCCTAACTAGTGGTTAAAGGGGTAAAGCTTAACCCAAGTTAAGAAAACCTAAAGACTTTAGGGTAAAAGTCATAAAATATTCCCAAACACTAAGTTGAATCACATTTATACCCCTGGAATACCAGAAACCCTAATTGGAACTCTGGAAAACCCTAAAACCAAACCCTAGGGACCAAAGTGCAAAATTAGTCCACTTTTGGGCTAAAGTGCAAAAACCAAGCCAAATAAGTATCTTGAGTTATTTGGGTCACTCATATGAGAATTTGCAATCCAAAACTTGAAATTTGGACTTAAGTGCAAAAGTGCCCACTTAACCTTTTTGGGGTTAAGTCTGGATTTCAGTGATATTGGCTCAACTTGGGAGTCTTGTATCTTTCAGAATATAGGGTTTTTACCCTAGATCACCACATCAAAGTTGAAGACCCATTAAAGGAGAACAACTTTGCTTAAGGATGTAGGCATAGTTGTTAAGAGTTTTTGAGAGATAATGAAGCTCAAAGTCGGGCTGTCAGTCGATCCCTGAACTGAATTTTCAATAGCAGTGTAATGGGACTAACTTTGAGCTCGATTTTGAATGATCTTCGGTAACTATTTGATGGCAAGTCTTGTAGCAAAGTTGAGCATGGATGATAGGTGTATAATTTTGATACAGAAGGTTGGCGTTGTCACCACATAAAAATTTGAGAAAATCAACCCCAAATGTGGACTGTCAGGCTGTCTGATGACGTGTGGCCATGGTACAGTGCATCGGGGATAAAGATCAGCTTCGCCGGCGATAAGAATGCCGCCGTGGCTCGATTTGGTCGTCGGCGGTCCCGGTAAAGAGTCCCCGGCGACGTGTCAATAAGTTACTAAGGTGGCAAACTCTGGGTAAACGGCGGCAACCCGTGCCCTCACCGGAGACCGCCGTAGGCTTGCCAGCGCATCCTCAGCTCGCAATTCTCCTCCAAGTCCGGTCGACGGTCCTCCGCCGCGTGGCTTAACTTTTCTACCGTGTCGCCGTGACCTTCTCTGAACCCTCCGTGGCTCACCGGAGTTACTGCCACGTCGTTGGCCACGAACCCACGAAACCAGTGCTTCTTCCTCCCCTCCGGCCGCCAGCACAACCTGCTCAAATTAATCGCCGCCGCCCATGAGCTCTATAAATTGAAGCCACCACACGGTCCGTATGGTAGTCAAGTACCTCGACGCCCAGTATTGTCTCCAGTGGTTCACCGACGAGCTCGAATTTCGCGTTTCCCCAAATCCACCCAAAACACCGCAAGAATCTAGCTCTCCGTGGCCAGCTCATTCTGGTAAGTCGCCATTCAATTCGTGTATTGTTTTCGTGCCTCTGCATGCTTGTGAAGCTCTCGGTGGCGTCCGTTTGCTCAGTCCGGCCATGGTTGTATGGGAACGTGAGCTCGACGCCCCGATTTCTGCCCTAAGCGTGGGCAAAACACTTTCTTGGAGCACCATTCGAAATTGAGGACCGTTCTTAGGTCGCCTTAGGTCCGTAGAGCCTCTCTGACAGTTAGCTTGAACGATCATCGCCGGTCATGGCCGGTATGGGCCTTGTCCGTGACGAACGAACAACGCGCCATGTTCAGGGGCAATCGCGGGGAAGAAATAGGAACCCGAGGGCATTTGTGCAATCCGTCAGTGACTCAACACAATAGTGAAAGGACCTATTTCTGTTTAGCCAGAAGCGTGAGGCCCTTTTTGCAAAATCGCCTGGGCGCGGGCGCGCGCGCGCGGGCGCGAGCGCGCTGTCCTCCCTGGAACTGGGCCGCTGGGCTGAATTCGGCCCAGTACTGTTTTGAGTTTTTTCTTTTTCTTTTTCAGTGGAACTTTAGAAATTTGTAGAAAATAGTAGAAAAATCCTAAAAATATGAGACCAATTTTCCTAGGTTCCTTATTTTCCCTAGTATTTAATAAAAATAAACTCATGATTTTTAGATCAAATAGGGAATTTTAGGGTATTTAAAATAGCCTAAACCATTGATTCTGGATTTTTAGAAAATAAATAATAAGTCCAAAATTTCCCAAACTTTTTATGTGAGCTTTTCACATTATTTAGAAGCCTTGGGTAGAATTTGGGTTGATTTGGACCTTGTTTGATCACTAAACCCAAAACCACCCCCCCTGCTCCATGAACTCCTTTACTGACTCCGGAAACCCTAAGTTCTCGGAGTACCGTGAAGGAAAGCTGTACTCAAGACATAAATAATAAGTTTATGTTATCTTTGCATCCTCATGAGCATTCCATGACATCCATTCTTATGCATGTATATGGTTATATTAGAGCACGAAGAAGAAGAAGAAGTTTCTGAAGAAGGGATACCACCAACCTCTGATCCTCAAGCAGACAACTGCTTTTATTTTGATATCTGTGGATCCGAGCAAGACACACCTGATAACAAAGGCAAGCCCCGGTGCATGCAACCCTTTTCCTTGTGTTTTCAAATACTTTTCGCACATTTAAGTCTAGTGAAATGTGCATTAGGTTCATAGGAGTTACTTGAAAACCCTTTGATGCATGGCTTTCCTTGATATCCATACCTTTACAGATACTTCTGTGAAGTATCAAAATATGATTTACAAAAATGCTTAGTCTTGCTTAGATCTTGTGGATAGAGGTTGTCCTCAATTTAACCATGGAGAGGATGGCTTCTACCTGCAAGAATATTTTCATTTGGAGCAATAGTGGGATCTTACTGCAAAGTTCCCTGAGATGCTCTTTCCTCCTAAGGAACAGACACAATCCTAAGGATGGAAATACTTAAATTGAGACTTGGGGTAGGAACAAGTGATGTTCTACCCAGGTTGGTTAAGGATTAACGCGTATGTAGGCGTGCTGACCGAGGACCCTTTAACTGGTCACATGCCTCGTCATGGGTAAGCCTTGCCTCGGGCAGACTAAGGCCGGAATAAGATAACACGAAATGGGAGTGGAGCGGTGGCGAGAGTAGCGTGTACCCTCCGTGGCAAGAGGCTGGACGGTGGTGTATCTGTGCTCTCGGTTTGCGTGAACCTGATCCGGTCTTAAGAACCCCGGTGGCGGGTTGACATATGCAAGGGTTAAGTGCTACATATGTCGTGTGATTGGAGATCCTCAGCTGAGTATAATCGATTCGGATCGCCATACCTTCGCGGTTATGAAGACTTGGTCACTTTTCTACAACCTAAAGTCAGGATGTGAACACTATGGATAAAAATGATGTTGTATTGATGAGATGTTGAAATTAGACTAGATGCAAATAGAGTCTATTAATACTTAATATGGCGTTAAAAGATTGAAAGTAAGGACTCACTTTAGTAAGCTACTTCTGCAAAAGTATAAGTTGATTTTTGCTAAAGCCTCTCCTTGACTCCTATTTATCCAGCATACCCTTGAGAGTCTTTTCCTTAGTCGGGTAAGACTTGCTAAGTAATTCCATACTCAGGGTTTATCCCTTTGTTGTTTTTAGGTGGGGAAGTAGCAGACTTTTGCTGCTTCTGTGCTAAGGTGGTTCCCAACGAAGAAAAACAAGACTGAAGTACGGGAGGACTCGGTCCTCCATCTAGAATCTTTTGTTTATAGCCTTTCGGGAGAAGTTTGTGTCTCCCTGGTTTGTATAATTATTACTTATATGCACTCACTTTTAGACTGGTCTGTAATAAAATAACTCGAGCTTGCTTTTGGAAATAAATGTAAGTTTATGTAATTCGCTTCCGCATTTCTTGATCTCCGATGATCTGTAATGTCTGCAAGACGGGTGAAACGTTCCTGGTGAGGTAAGGAAAGATACCGAGCTTGTCAAGTAACTTAGGAACATCTACAGGGTGTCTGATGTCTGCTAGACAAGGACAACTGTAGGTGGGCCTGATTACTTGGGAGGTTCCGTCACATTCTTCACCAACATCATCCATCGCTTCAGGGTCCCAAACTCCATCATCACCGACAACGGCACCCAGTTCACCGGCAGAAAATTCTTGGATTTTTGCGAGGATCACCACATCCGGGTGGACTGGGCTACCGTAGCTCATCCCATGTCGAATGGGCAAGTAGAGCGTGCCAACGGCATGATTCTACAAGGGATCAAGCCTCGGATTTACAACGACCTCAACAAGTTCGGCAAGCGATGGATGAAAGAACTCCCCTCGGTGGTCTGGAGCCTGAGGACAACGCCGAGCCGAGCCACGGGTTTCACGCCGTTCTTCCTGGTCTATGGGGCCGAGGCCGTCTTGCCCACTGACCTGGAATACGGCTCCCCGAGGACGAGGGCCTACGACGATCAAAGCAACCAAGCTAGCCGAGAAGACTCGCTGGACCAGCTGGAAGAGGCTCGGGACAGGGCCTTACTACACTCGGCGCGGTATCAGCAGTCCCTGCGACGCTACCACGCTCGAGGGGTCCGACCCCGAGACCTCCAGGTGGGCGACCTGGTGCTTCGGCTGCGGCAAGACGCCCGAGGGAGGCACAAGCTCACGCCCCCCTGGGAGGGGCCATTCGTCATCGCCAAAGTTCTGAAGCCCGGAACGTACAAGCTGGCCAACGGTCAAGGCGAGGTCTACGGCAACGCTTGGAACATCCAACAGCTACGTCGCTTCTACCCTTAAGATGTTTCCAAGTTGTTCATATACCTCGCACCCACGCAAAGTTTAGTCAACAAGGAAGGGTCGGCCTCGCCTCGGCAAAGCCCGACCCTCCCTCGGGGGCTAAAAGGGGGGAAACCCCCTCTGCGTCAAAATTTTCCTCGAAAAAAAATCTCTTTTACCAGAATATCTTTCGTGCTTTTTGACTACTTCGAAAAGTGGGTCCTGGAAACGACGGAGTACACGTAAGCAGCCAAGGCTGACCGAGCCGAGGGACTCCTACGCCTCCGGGATACGGATACCTCACTCATCACCTTCTGCGATAAGTAACTCGCGTTCGGATAAAGTGGCTCCGCGGATCGAACAAGTCTTTACGTTCGGAAGCCCTTCTGCCGAAGCGATCCTTCGAGCCTTCTCGACCGAGTCGGTGACAGGGCCTCATGGACGGGTGAAAGTACGCGTAAGCGGCAAGGCCGACCGAGCCGAGGGACTCCCACGCCTCCGGGATACGGATACCTCACTCATCACCTTCCGCGAGAAGCAACTCTCGCTCGCACAAACATCCCTGTTACCGACAAAAAGTCCAGATACTCGAAACAAGAGGAAAAGAGACGCAGCTTTACAACACAGCGAGGGTGTGTGTTCTGGCCTCGACGGCCGCACAAGGCACACGCTACAAGACAATCTGATCCTGCAGGCTCGGGTCTTGACGCTGGAAGGGGGCAGCAACACCCTCGGCATCGAGGGCACCTTCGGCGAGGCCCGACCTAGCCTCGGACGGCGACGCGGTCCGAGGTTCTCCGCTCTGAAGGACGACGTCATCACCACGCCCGGGCAATCGCTCCCAGGGACTTCTCCGGGAATCCGGCCCGAGCAGGCGGCTCGGCCGGTTACCCCTGGGGCCTCGGCCAACCATCTTCCAAGGGCGCCAGCCCGACCTGAGGCCTCGGCTGATCAACTCCGACGTCGATCCCGCCAACGGATAACCCGGCTAGGCTCCGGCCAACCAGGTTTCATTTTCGAGCCGACTCCACCTCTGTTCATACTGATATCGCTACCCCTGGCTTCGGCTCGTCGAAGAGCGGCCGAGGGGTCTCTTTAACTAAGCTAGAGGAACCTCGGACAGCAAGGCCGACCGAGCCGAGGGACTCCTACGCCTCCGGGATACGGATACCTCACTCGTCACCTTGACACGGGGCGACTCATACTTGGTGAAGCGGTTCAGATAATCAACGGACGAGTCTAAGTGCTCAAAAATAAGGAAAAAACATGGCTCCGTGCCGAAGTTACATAGATGTTCAGGCCTCGACAGCCGCAATGAACAAAAAACACCGGCATTCGAAGTGCCGTCACAAACGGAACTCCGGTTCCGTCTCCACGGGTATGGACAACCTCCACGCCGGGGAAGCCCGTGGAGCGACAAGCTCTGGGCGAATCACCAGCAAAACGCGGGTCGCCCCCAAGCATCCCGGCAGATCCTTGCAGCCGTCCTCGCCGCGAATGCGAGGAAGAGGACGGAATGTTGCATCCTAGCTGGGCAGCAACAGTTCGCCTTCCCCGGCATGGCTGGAGGACGTCTTCGCCGTAGGGCTAAAGGGCGATTGCCACCACTAGAAGCTGGAAGAAGAGGTGGTCCGCCGACCCGCGCAGGAGGTGGAGCCCCGGCTCGCCTCGCTCCCCGCCCCAGCGAGGATGACGAACACCCTCAACACTGAGGGCGGGACCGGGATCACAGCCCGGTTTGCCTCTCCCCATCCAGGAGCTGGAGGTCACCGTCTTGGGTGACCACCAGCGGAGGGGAGCAACCGGGCTGTGTGATGAAAATCCTTGAAGCCGAACGATGGCTGAAAGGTACCAACTCCCACGGAGTTGCGTTCCTCCAACGATGAGGCAAAAAGACGGCGGTTTCCCCCATTCGGGGGCTTGGAAGGTGGAAAGATGCGGTGCATAAGGGAGCAAGAAGACATGGTCGCCTTACGAAAGGGGTCGCCCTCCTTTTAAAGGCGACTCTCCCTGCTTGCACCCCCAACCGTCACGGGCTGAGTCTTCTCCAACACGATCCAAAGCCCTCCCCTGCGGCGCGGGGGCTGGGTCCCGCATGTCATGCAGACCGGCTCCGAGCAGAAGAAGCCAAACCGCCGCGCGTGGTGCACACAACCGCCCAGCGGTTACAAGTGACCCTCCACTTTTGCCCAGACCAACGGGCGAAAGGGGCGGGCAGCCATGCAGGCGGCATGCAACCGCGCCAAGTGGACGCGCTTCTCCGACTCCCGACACGCCAGCATGGAGGCCCAGGCCCACGCGTCGCGCGACCGGCCCGCCGGATGCTGCATGCAAGCAACTGTACCGCCTGTGCCACCACCGCGCCTCCTCGATTGCGGAACCAATGCCGCGACTCGAGGCGACCCAGCGCGCGACCCAGCGGCGCCAGCCTGACGCGGCGACCAACGCGGCCAAAGGTGGGCCGGCAGTAATGACGGTGGCGGGCGCGCGGGAGCAACGGTCACGTCGTCAGCCAAGCTCACGTCCCATCCGGGGGCAACGAGAGAACCCCCTCTCACAGCGTGAAGACAATGCGCCCGTGATCCGTTCCTCGAACGGCTCGCGCACGCGCAACGGCCGCCCTGCCAACTACTCGCCCCGTCGCATTAACTCCGCGGCCGGACAGGCGGCGCTTCTAGCAGGAGCAGTGGGCGACGCTTCGCCTTCGCCGAAACAACCGCGCCAAAAAGGTACGCCGCGCCGTTCGGTTTCGTATCCTTTTTCCTTTTTTTCCTCTTTCTCTATCTCTTGCGACAGGGACCGGGAAAGGGGGATACCCCGAAAGGGATCCTTCCCCGTGAAGGAACTAGGCTCCGAGCCTCCTTACTGATCAGGGGTTCGAAGGCTGGCCCCCCGAAGGGTTCAACAGCCGCCTCAGATCGCGTGGGCCCTACACCCACTACTGGTCAGAGGTTCGAAGGCCGGCCCCCCGAAGGGTTCCACGGCCGCCTCAGGCTACTCGGGCTCCGCGCCCATTACTGATCAGGGGTTCGAAGGCTAGCCCCCGAAGGGTTCACAGTCGCCTCAGACGCCGAGCGAGGGATGACCAGGGGTACGTTCGATACATAACCAAGGCTCAGACTGCGCTCCCGAGGTACCCTAGGACATTTCCGAGACCAGCGGGAGCGATCTTGTAACAGAATCCCATCGGAGGGAGGCATCGAGCCCTCGGACCCCGTCGCCAGGGGACCAGGTCCGGCAGATCACCCGCAGGTACTTTTGGGCGTGCCTCTGGGCCCCTAGCCGACCCCCAACAAACGGGGCACGGACGTCCAATCGGATTACCCGCTTGCAGCTCACCGGAGACACCATGTTCGGTGCCCATCGAGGGTAACATGGCGCTCTCCCCCCTCCTCCTTGCGGAAAGGCGACGTAGGGGCGTATGTAAAAAAGCCGAGTCTGTCCCTGATCGCCCTCTCGCCCTGTGCGGAGGCTCGGGGGCTGCTCTCGCAAACCCGGCTCCGGCCGAACCGTTGACAGCGTCAACATACCAGCCCGAGAACTTGGGCCCCGACCGTGCACCCGGGCTACGGCCAGTTCGCATGAGGGAACCACCAGACCAGCCGAAGCATTACGCAAGGCATTAAGACCTCGAAGGAGTGAAACTACTCCTCCGAGGCCTCGGGGGCTACACCCGGCGGGTGCGCTCGCGCGCACCCACCGGAACAAAATGCAACCGAGAAAGGCTGGTCCCCTTGCAAAAAGTGCGACGAAAGCCTCCAAGCGAGTGCTAACACTCCCTTCAAGGCTCGGGGGCTACTGTCGGGGACCATAATTAGGGGTACCCTCAAGACGCCTAATTCTCAGCTGGTAACCCCCATCAGCATAAAGCTGCAGAGGCCTGATGGGTGCGATTAAGTTAGGGATCAGTCCATACGAGAGACTCGATCACGCCTCGCCCGAGCCTAGCCTCGGGCAAGGGCAGCCGACCCCGAGGGGTTTCCGTCTCGCCCGAGGCCCCCTTTTAACGGCGGACACATCTCCGGCTCGCCCGAGGCCTTGCCTTCGCTAAGAAGCAACCCTGACTAAATCGCCGCGCCGACCGACCGAGTCGTAGGAGCATTTAACGCAAAGTGCCACTTGACAGAGTGAGACTGACAGGCAGTCAGGCCTTGCCAAAGGCGCCATAGGAAGCTCCGCCCGACCCAGGGCTCGGACTCGGGCTAAGGCCCCGGAAGACGGCGAACTCCGCTCCGCCCGACCCAGGGCTCGGACTCGGGCTGAGGCCCCGGAAGACGGCGAACTCCGCTCCGCCCGACCCAGGGCTCGGACTCGGGCTAAGGCCCTGGAAGACGGCGAACTCCACTCCGCCCGACCCAGGGCTCGGACTCGGGCTAAGGCCCCGGAAGACGGCAAACTCCGCTCCGCCCGACCCAGGGCTCGGACTCGGGCTAGGCCCCAGAAGACGATGAACTCCGCTTCGCCCGACCCCAGGGGTCGGACTCCGCCCTGGCCTCTGTCGAACGACCTCCGCCTCGCCCGACCCAGGAGCTCGGGCTCGGCCTCGGCCATGAAAGACAGACTCGACCTCGGCTTCGGAGGAGCCTCCACGTCGCCCGACCTAGGGCACAAGCCCGCCACGTCAACAGGAAGCGCCATCATCACCCTACCCCGAGCCGACTCGGGCCGCAGAGAACAAGACCGGTGTCCCATCTGGCTAGCTCCGCCAGATAGGCAATGATGGCGCCCCGTTAGCCCCGTGACGACGGCGGCTCTCAGCTCCCTTACGGAAGCAGGGGGACGTCAGCAAGGACCCAACCGCTCCGACAGCTGTCCCTCCGCCAGGCTCCGTTGCTCCTCCGACAGCCACGACACCACACCAGCTGGGTGCCAAGATCTCTCCGGCTGCCACATTGGCATGTACTTAGGGCGCTAGCTCTCCCCCGCTAGACACGTAGCACTCTGCTACACCCCCATTGTACACCTGGATCCTCTCCTTACGCCTATAAAAGGAAGGACCAGGGCCTTCTTAGAGAAGGTTGGCCGCGCGGGGACGAGGACGGGGCAGGCGCTCTCTTGGGGCCGCTCGCTTCCCTCACCCGCGTGGACGCTTGTAACCCCCTACTGCAAGCGCACCCGACCTAGGCACGGGACGAACACGAAGGCCGCGAGATTTCCACCTCTCTCACGCCCGTCTCCGGCCACCTCGCTTCCCCCCTTCGCGCTCGCCCACGCGCTCGACCCATCTGGGCTGGGGCACGCGGCACACTCACTCGTCGGCTTAGGGACCCCCCGGTCTCGAAACGCCGACAAAGACATATTGCATGGAGTAAACAATAACATCAGTTAGCCAAATCAAAAAATATTATACAGAGAGCGGAGACAATCAATAAAAAATCTTGGATTTTTTATGGATAGTTTACGTGGGTATTGTTGTAAGCCGTTGCAACGCACGGGCAACCGACTAGTTATAATCTATATGTAGTTGTTTGTTGTTTAGATTATTCAAATGTAGATTATTTATAAAGACATCAGTACCCTTATTTGTTTATTTGGGGTGAGAAGAATGGCATATATTGTAATTTCTATTTACATAACCATGGGTAGTGGGTCTTTTACCAACAATAATCTCAAATAAGCTACTCTTGAAGAGATTATGAGATTATCATAATTTGGACTTTAGATTATATAATCTGAACCTATAATCTAGGTGTTTGTTTACTTGATGGATTATTTGTGCTGGATTATATAATCTAGAGAGATTATAATCCGAAAGAAACAGGGCCTAAGCCATGGACCGCTAGATCAGAGCTTTTTAATATATCATATTGCACATACAATCTAGAGATGTTCGAGTTATCTGAGCGTAATATTCTACATCCTCTGTACGATTAGTGTTTGGATGTAATAACGGATAGAGATTACACGTTCAGATGATGTCCGGGCAAACGAATGAGGAGAGAGGGCACCTTTAATGTGATAGTTTTCGGATGATGAGAGAGTAAAAATCTAGAAAGCAGAACAAACTTCTTTGTGCTTTTTGCTTTTTTCATAGCAGAAGGAGGAGAAGATTACATCCTTATGTGGGCAGCGAGTCCTACCTAGTACAACTACTCTTATATTGTCATAATTTTTGTATCACATGGAGTGTATGTCACCGTCGATGCCATAGTGAAGAGTGTGACACACCACATTGCCAAACATGTTGTGTTGTAGTGGCAACTAGAAGATTCTTTATCATCGAGTACGACATAGTTGGTAGTCGGTGTAGCTACACGTTCTTTATTACGTTCGTGGGTACGCCTGCAACACCGGACATGGCTATAGTTTTTATTGTACCGCACGCACCATATAATGTTCATGGGTACACCTGCGTCTTTGGGGGTAGCAATAACGATGATTTTGACCACAGTGTCACCCTTCGCAGTAAATACAATAAAAGAGAGCTTTATCTCAACTGCCCAACGTCGCACATCGACTTGGTCAAGGGTGTTAGGGATACTCTCCGACTCTGTCAGAAACCGAGTTATAGTCTATCTCTCTTCTCCTTCCATGCGCTCTGATCGAAGGCGCAAACCATTTTCTGGTTGTGGCCCCCGACGATCATGGGAAGTGCTATATTAAATGTGGCTAGGTGAAAGTCGCCTAGAGGGGGGTGAATAGGGCGAAACTGAAATTTATAAAGTTAATCACAACTACAAGCCGAGTTAGCGTTAGAAATACAAGCGAGTCCGAGAGAGAGGGTGAAAAACAAATCGCAAGCAAATGAAGAGTGAGACACAAGGATTTGTTTTACCGAGGTTTGGTTCTTGTAAACCTACTCCTCGTTGAGGTGGTCACAAAGACCGGGTCTCTTTCAACCCTTTCCCTCTCTCAAACGGTCACTTAGACCGAGTGAGCTTCTCTTCTCAATCACACGGGACATTAAGTCCCCACAAGGATCACCACACAATTGGTGTCTCTTGCCTCGATTACAATTGAGTGAATCTCAAGAAAGAATGAGAAAGAAAAGAAGCAATCCAAGTGCAAGAGCTCAAATGAACACAAATGTCACTCTCTCTAGTCACTATTGATTTGGAGTGATTCCAGACTTGGGAGAGGATTTGATCTCTTTGGTTGTGTCTAGAATTGAATGTTGTAGCTCTTGTAAGGGATGTGAATGCTGAAAACTTGGATGCAATTGAATATGGGGTGGTTGGGGGTATTTATAGCCCCAACCACCAAACTAGCCGTTTGGTAGAGGCTGCTGTCGCATGGCGCACCGGACAGTCCTGTGCGCCAGCCACGTCATCCGGCCGTTAGGGTTCGACCGTTGGAGCTCTGACTGGTGGGGCCTCTGGGCTGTCCGGTGGTGCACCGGACAAGTCCTGTAGACTGTCCGGTGCGCCTGCTGCGCGTGCTCTGACCTCTGCGCGCGCAGGCGCGCATTAAATGCGTTGCAGTCGACCGTTGTGCTTGAAGTCGTTGCTCCGCTGGCACACCGGACAGTCCGGTGAATTATAGCGGAGCGGCCTCCATTTTCCCGAAGGTAGTGAGTTCAGCGTCGAGTTCCCTGGTGCACCGGACGCTGTCCGGTGGCACACCGGACAGTCTGGTGCGCTAGACCAGGGTGCCTTTGGGATTTCTTTAGTTCTCTTTATTTGAACCCATCTTTGGTCTTTTTATTGGCTTGTTGTGAACCTTTGGCACCTGTAAAACTTATAGACTAGAGCAAACTAGTTAGTTCAATTATTTGTGTTGGACAATTCAACCACCAAAATCAATTAGGAAAAGGTGTAAGCCTATTTCCCTTTCAATCTCCCCCTTTTTGGTGATTGATGCCAACACAAACCAAAGCAAATATAGAAGTGCAGAATTGAACTAGTTTGCATAATGTAAGTGCCAAGGTTGCTTGGAATGAAACCAATTAATATTACTTACTAGATGCGCATGGATGGCTTTTCTTCTTATTAACATTTTGGACCACGCTTGCACCACATGTTTTGTTTTGCAAAATGTTTTAGAAATTCTTTTCAAAGTTCTTTTGCAAATAGTCAAAGGTAAATGAATAAGATTTTGAGAAGCATTTTCAAGTTTTGAAATTTTCTCCCCCTGTTTCAAATGCTTTTCCTTTGACTAAACAAAACTCCCCCTTAATGAAATCCTCCTCTTAGTGTTCAAGAGTGTTTTAGATATTAATTTTGAAGAGGGCATCCCAATTTGAAATTATATCAAAATAAGATACCAATTGAAAAAACTTCACCAATTAATAGACTCTAATTTTTGAAATTGGTGGTGGTGCGGTCCTTTTACTTTGGGCTAATACTCTCTCCCCATTTGGCATGAATCGATAAAAACGGATATTTGAGTGAAATATAAGCCCTTTTAAACTACTCTCTCCCCCTTTGGATAGAAGTATAGAAGTGAAGATTATACCAAAGTTGGAGAGTTAGTGCGAAGCGACGACGAAGGATGAATGATTCGATGAAGCGGAGTGGAAGCCTTTTCTTCGCCGAAGACTCATTTTCCCTTTCAATCTATGACTGATCATGAAATGGACTTGAAAGAACGCATTAGTCATAGCACATGAAAGAGATGACCAAAGGTATACATATGAGCTATGTGTGAAAAACATCAATAAAAGTTTCTAGAATCAAGAATATTTAGCTCATGCCTAAGTTTGGTAAAAGTTTGTTCATCCAATGGCTTGGTAAAGATATCAGCTAATTGTTCTTTGGTGCTAACATATGCAATCTCGATATCCCCCTTTTGTTGGTGATCCCTTAGAAAATGATACCGAATGGCTATGTGTTTAGTGCGGCCATGCTCAACGGGATTATCCGCCATGCGGATCGCACTCTCATTATCACATAGAAGAGGAACTTTGGTTAATTTGTAACCATAGTCCCTAAGGGTTTGCCTCATCCAAAGCAATTGCGCGCAACAATGGCCTGCGGCAATATACTCGGCTTCGGCGGTTGAAAGAGCCACAGAATTTTGCTTCTTTGAAGCCCAAGACACCAGAGATCTTCCCAAGAACTGGCAAGTCCCTGATGTGCTCTTTCTATTAATTTTGCACCCTGCCCAATCGGCATCGGAATAACCAATTAAATCAAATGTGGATCCCCTAGGGTACCAAAGGCCAAACTTAGGAGTATAAACTAAATATCTCAAGATTCGTTTTACGGCCCTAAGATGAGCTTCCTTAGGATCGGCTTGGAATCTTGCACACATGCATACGGAAAGCATAATATCCGGTCGTGAAGCACATAAATAGAGTAAAGAACCTATCATCGACCGGTATACCTTTTGATCTACGGATTTACCTCCCGTGTCGAGGTCGAGATGCCCATTGGTTCCTATGGGTGTCTTGATGGGCTTGGCATCCTTCATCCCAAACTTGGTTAGAATGTCTTGAATGTACTTTGTTTGGCTAATGAAGGTGCCCTCTTGGAGTTGCTTCACTTGAAATCCCAAGAAGTACTTCAATTCCCCCATCATTGACATCTCGAATTTTTGTGTCATGATCCTACTAAATTCCTCACATGTAGATTCGTTAGTAGACCCAAATATAATATCATCAACATAAATTTGGCATACAAACAAATCATTTGCAAGAGTTTTAGTAAATAAAGTAGGATCGGCTTTTCCGACTTTGAAGCCATTAGCAATAATAAAATCTCTTAGGCATTCATACCATGCTCTTGGGGCTTGCTTGAGCCCATAAAGCGCCTTAGAGAGTCTATAGACATGGTTTGGATACTCACTGTCTTCAAAGCCGAAAGGTTGCTCAACATAGACCTCTTCCTTGATTGGTCCATTGAGGAAGGCACTTTTCACGTTCATTTGATAAAGCTTGAAGCCATGGTAAGTAGCATAGGCAAGTAAAATGCGAATTGACTCAAGCCTAGCTACGGGTGCATAGGTTTCACCGAAATCCAAACCTTCGACTTGTGAATATCCCTTGGCCACAAGTCGGGCTTTGTTCCTTGTCACCACACCATGCTCGTCTTGTTTGTTGCGGAAGACCCACTTGGTTCCTACAACATTTTGGTTAGGACGTGGAACTAAATGCCATACCTCGTTCCTCGTGAAATTGTTGAGCTCCTCTTGCATCGCCATCACCCAATCCGAATCTTGAAGTGCTTCCTCCACCCTGTGTGGCTCAATAGAGGAAACAAAGGATTAATGCTCACAAAAATGTGCAACACGAGATCTAGTGGTTACCCCCTTATGAATGTCGCCGAGGATGGTGTTGACGGGGTGATCTCGTTGAATTGCTTGGTGGACTCTTGGGTGTGGCGGCCTTGCAGCTTGCTCATCCTCCTTGTCTTGAACATTTGCATCTCCCCCTTGATCATTGCCATCTTCTTGAGGTGGCTCATCTTCTTGATCTTCTTCTTCATCATCTTGAGCTTCATCCTCATCTTAGGTTGGTGGAGATGCTTGCATGGAGGAGGATGGTTAATCTTGTGCTTGAATGGGCTCTTCGATTTCCTTAGGACACACATCCCCAATGGACATGTTCCTTAGCGCGACGCACGGAGCCTCTTCGTCATCTAATTCATCAAGATCAACTTGCTCTACTTGAGAGCCGTTAGTCTCATCAAACACAATGTCACAAGAAACTTCAACTAGTCCAGTGGACTTGTTAAAGACTCTATATTCCCTTGTGTTTGAATCATATCCTAGTAAAAAGCCTTCTACAGCCTTAGGAGCAAATTTGGATTTTCTACCTCTTTTAACAAGAATGAAACATTTGCTACCAAAGACTCTAAAATAAGAAACATTGGACTTTTTACCGGTGAGGAGTTCGTAGGATGTCTTCTTGAGGATTTGGTGTAGATACAACCCGTTGATGGCGTAGCAAGCGGTGTTGACCGCCTCGGCCCAAAACCGATCCGAAGTCTTGTACTCATCAAGCATGGTTCTTGCCATGTCCAGTAGAGTTCTATTCTTCCTCTCCACTACACCATTTTGTTGTGGTGTGTAGGGAGAAGAGAACTCATGCTTGATGCCCTTCTCCTCAAGGAAGCCTTCAATTTGTGAATTCTTGAACTCCGTCCCATTATCGCTTCTAATTTTCTTGATCCTCAAGCCGAACTCATTTTGAGCTCGTCTCAAGAATCCCTTTAAGGTCTCTTGGGTTTGAGATTTTTCCTGTAAAAAGAATACCCAAGTGAAGCGAGAATAGTCATCCACAATAACTAGACAGTACTTACTCCCGCCGATGCTTATGTAAGCGATCGGGCCGAATAGGTCCATGTGGAGGAGCTCAAGTGGCCTGTCAGTCGTCAAGATGTTCTTATGTGGATGATGAGCGCCAACTTGCTTCCCTGCTTGGCATGCGCTACAAATCCTGTCTTTCTCAAAATGAACATTGGTTAGTCCTAAAATGTGTTCTCCCTTTAGAAGTTTGTGAAGATTCTTCATCCCAACATGTGCTAGTCGGCGATGCCAGAGCCAGCCCATGTTAGTCTTAGCAATTAAGCAAGTGTCGAGTTCAGCTCTATTGAAATCAACTAAGTATAGCTGACCCTCTAACACTCCCTTAAATGCTACTGAATCATCACTTCTTCTAAAGACAGTGACACCTACATCAGTAAACAGACAGTTGTAGCCCATTTTGCATAGTTGAGAAACGAAAAGCAAATTGTAATCTAATGAATCAACAAGGAAAACATTGGAAATGGAATGGTCAGGTGATATAGCAATTTTTCCCAAACCTTTGACCAAACCTTGATTTCCATCCCTGAATGTGATAGCACGTTGGGGATCTTGGTTTTTCTCGTAGGAGGAGAACATCTTCTTCTCCCCTGTCATGTGGTTTGTGCACCCGCTATCGATGATCCAACTTGAGCCTCCGGATGCATAAACCTACAAAACAAATTTAGTTCTTGTTTTTAGGTACCCAAACAGTTTTGGGTCCTTTGACATTAGATACAAGAACTTTGGGTACCCAAACACAAGTCTTTGAACCCTTGTGTTTGTCCCCAACATACTTGGCAACTACTTTGCCGGATTTGTTAGTCAAAATATAAGATGCATCAAAAGTTTTAAATGAAATGCTAGGTTCATTTGATGCATTAGGAGTTTTCTTTCTAGGCAATTTAGCACGAGTTGATTGCCTAGAGCTAGATGTCTCACCCTTATACATAAAAGCATGATTAGGGCCAGAGTGAGACTTCCTAGAATGAATTCTCCTAATCTTATGCTCGGGATAACCGGCAGGGTACAAAATGTAACCCTCGTTATCCTGAGGCATGTGAGCCTTGCCCTTAACAAAGTTAGATAATTTTTTAGGAGGGGCATTGAGTTTGACATTGTCTCCCCTTTGGAAGCCAATGCCATCCTTGATGCCAGGGCGTCTCCCACTATAAAGCATACTACGAGCAAATTTAAATTTTTCATTTTCTAGCTCATGCTCGGCAATTTTAGCATCTAATTTTGCTATATGATC
The DNA here is from genome assembly GCA_029449295.1 of Zea luxurians. Classification (NCBI taxonomy): domain Eukaryota; kingdom Viridiplantae; phylum Streptophyta; class Magnoliopsida; order Poales; family Poaceae; genus Zea; species Zea luxurians. The sequence continues at coordinate 39,051,270 of JAOPSE010000008.1, read as the reverse complement.
ATTTTGTTGTTTAATTAAAATCATGTGATCATGAATAGCATCAATGTCAACATCTCTACATCTAGTGCAAATAGAAACATGCTCAATGGTGGATGTAGAGGGTTTGCAAGTTTTTAGTTCAACAATCTTAGCATGTAAAATGTCATTTTCACTTCTAAGATCGGAAATGGAGACATTGCAAACATCTAAATCTTTAGCCTTAGCAATCAATTTTTCATTTTCAATCCTAAGGCTAGCAAGAGAGGCATTCAATTTTTCAATCTTAGCAATAGAAATAGCATGATCATTTCTAAGATTGGCATATGAATCAACACAAACATTTGAATCAACCTGAGCAATTAATTTAGCATTTTCATTTCTAAGGTTGGCAATAACATCATGACGAGTGCTTAGCTCACTAGTTAATTTTTCACATTTTTCCATCTCTAGAGCATAAGCATTCTTAACCTTAACATGCTTCTTATTTTCCTTAATTAGAAAGTCCTCTTGGCTATCCAAGAGATCATCCTTATCATGAATAGTGCTAATTAATTCATTTAACTTCTCCTTTTGTTGCATGTTAAGGTTGGCAAAAAGAGTAAATAAATCATCCTCATCATCATTAGAATTTGCCTCATCACTAGAGGTGGCATATTTGGTGGAGGATTTAGATTTAACCTTTTTCTTTTTGCCGTCCTTTGCCATGAGGCACTTGTGGCCGACGTTGGGGAAGAGAAGTCTCTTGTTGACGGCGATGTTGGCGGCGTCCTCGTCGGAGGAGGAGTCGGTGGAGCTCTCGTCGGAGGAGGAGTCGGTGGAGCTCTCGTCGGAGTCCCACTCGCGGCACACATGGGCATCGCCGCCCTTCTTCTTGTGGTACCTCTTCTTTTCCTTTCTTCTCCCCTTCTTGTCGTCGCCCCTGTCACTGTCACTAGAAATAGGACATTTTGCTATAAAGTGACCGGCCTTACCACACTTGTAGCAAACCTTCTTGGAGCGGGGCTTGTAGTCCTTCCCCCTCCTTTGCTTGAGGATTTGTCGAAAGCTTTTGATGATTAAAGCCATCTCCTCATTATCGAGCTTTGAGGCGTCGATGGGGAGCCTACTTGATGTAGACTCTTCCTTCTTCTCCTCTGTTGCCTTGAATGCGACGGGTTGTGCTTCGGGTGTGGAGGAGGTGCCTTGCTCGATGATTTTCTTTGAGCCTTTGATCATTAGCTAAAAGCTCACAAATTTCCCTATAACTTCCTCGGGAGACATTAGCTTGTATCTAGGATCACCTCGAATTAATTGAACTTGTGTAGGGTTAAGAAAAACGAGGGATCTTAGAATAACCTTGATCATCTCATGGTCATCCCATTTAGTGCTCCCGAGGTTGCGCACTTGGTTCACCAAGGTCTTCAAGCGGTTGTACATGGCTTGCGGATCCTCTCCTTGGTGAAGCATGAAGCGACCGAGCTCCCCTTCGATCGTTTCCCGCGTGGTGATTTTGGTCACCTCGTCTCCTTCGTGCGCGGTCTTGAGTACGTCCCAAATCTCCTTTGCACTCTTCAACCCTTGCACTTTATTATACTCCTCTCGACTTAGAGAGGCAAGGGGTATAGTAGTGGCTTGGGAGTTGAAGTGGTGGATTTGGGCCACTTCATCCGAATCATAGTCTTCATCCCCTACAGATGGTACCTGTACACCAAACTCAACAACATTTCATATGCTTGTGTGGAGTGAGGTTAGATGGTGCCTCATTTTGTCACTCCACATATTATAATCTTCACCGTCGAAAACCGGTGGTTTGCCTAGTGGAACGGAAAGTAAAGGAGTACGCTTTGAAATACGAGGGTAGCGTAGGGGAATCTTACTAAACTTCTTGCGCTCATGGCGCTTAGAAGTTATGGATGGCGCGTCGGAGCCGGAGGTGGATGGCAATGAAGAATCGGTCTTGTAGTAGACCACCTTCCTCATCTTCTTTTTCTTGTCGCCACTCTGATGCAACTTGTGGGAAGAGGATTCCTTCTCCTTCCCTTTGTTGCGGGACTCTCCCGATGGAGCCTTCCCATGGCTTGTAGCGGGCTTGTCGCCGATCACCATTTTCTTCTTGCCGTGATCTCCCGACATCACTTCGAGCGGTTAGGCTCTAATGAAGCACCAGGCTTTGATACCAATTGAAAGTCACCTAGAGGGGGGGTGAATAGGGCGAAACTGAAATTTACAAAGTTAATCACAACTACAAGCTGGGTTAGCGTTAGAAATATAAGGGAGTCCGAGAGAGAGAGGGTGAAAAACAAATCGCAAGCAAATGAAGAGTGAGACACAAGGATTTGTTTTACCGAGGTTTGGTTCTTGCAAACCTACTCCCCGTTGAGGTGGTCACAAAGACCGGGTCTCTTTCAACCCTTTCCCTCTCTCAAACGGTCACTTAGACCGAGTGAGCTTCTCTTCTCAATCACACGGGACACTAAGTCCCCACAAGGATCACAACACAATTGGTGTCTCTTGCCTCGATTACAATTGAGTGAATCTCAAGAAAGAATGAGAAAGAAAAGAAGCAATCCAAGTGCAAGAGCTCAAATGAACACAAATGTCACTCTCTCTAGTCACTATTGATTTGGAGTGATTCCAGACTTGGGAGAGGATTTGATCTCTTTGGTTGTGTCTAGAATTGAATGTTGTAGCTCTTGTAAGGGGTGTGAATGCTGAAAACTTGGATGCAATTGAATGTGGGGTGGTTGGGGTATTTATAGCCCCAACCACCAAACTAGCCGTTTGGTGGAGGCTGCTGTCGCATGGCGCACCGGACAGTCCGGTGCGCCACCGGACACTGTCCGGTGCGCTAGCCACGTCACCCAGCCGTTAGGGTTCGACCGTTGGAGCTCTGACTGGTGGGGCCTCTAGGCTGTCCGGTGGTGCACCGGACAAATCCTGTAGACTGTTCGGTGCGCCTGCTGCGCGTGCTTTGACCTCTGCGCGCGCAAGCGCGCATTAAATGCGTTACAGTCTACCGTTGCGCTTGAAGTAGCCGTTGCTCCGCTGGCACACCGGACAGTCCGGTGTGTCACGGGACACTGTCCGGTGCCTCACCGGACAGTCCGGTGAATTATAGCGGAGCGGCCTCCATTTTCCCGAAGATAGCGAGTTCAGCGTCGAGTTCCCTGGTGCACCGGACACTGTCCGGTGGTGTCGGGGACCATAATTAGGGGTACCCTCAAGGCTCCTAATTCTCAGCTGGTAACCCCCATCAGCACAAAGCTGCAAAGGCCTGATGGGTGCGATTAAGTCAGGGATCAGTCCATTCGAGGGACACGATCACGCCTCACCCGAGCCTAGCCTCGGACAAGGGCAGCCGACCCCGGAGGATTCCCGGCTCGCCCGAGGCCCTGCCTTCGCTAAGAAGCAACCCTGACCAAATCGCCGCACCGACCGACCAAGTCGCAAGAGCATTTAATGCAAAGGTGGCCTGACACCCTTATCCTGACGCACGCCCCCTAGCCGGCAGAGCCGAAGTGACCGCCGTCACTTCGCCGCTCCACTAACCGGCCTGACAGAAGGACAGCGCCGCCTGCGCCACTCCGACTGCAGTGCCACTGGACAGAGTAAGACTGACAGGCAGTCAGGCCCTGCCGGAGGCACCATAGGAAGCTCCGCTTCGCCCGACCCAGGGCTCGGACTTGGGCTCGGCCCCAGAAGACGACGAACTCCGCTTCGCCCGACCCAGGGCTCGGACTCGGGCTAAGTCCCGGAAGACGGCGAACTCCGCTCCGCCCGACCCAGGGCTCGGACTCGGGCTAAGTCTCGGAAGACGGCGAACTCCGCCTGACCCAGGGCTCGGACTCGGGCTAAGTCCCGGAAGACGGTGAACTCCGCCCGACCCAGGGCTCGGACTTGGGCTCGGCCCCAGAAGACGACGATCTCCGCCTCGCCCGACCTAGGGTTCGGACTTGGGCTCGGCCCCAGAACACGACGATCTCCGCCTCGCCGGACCTAGGGCTCGGACTTGGGCTCGGCCCCAGAAGACGACGAACTCTGCTTCGCCCGACCCCAGGGCTCAGACTCCGCCCCGGCACCAGCCGGCAATCTCTGCCTCGCCCGACCCGGGGGCTCGGACTCGACCTCGGCTTCGGAGGAGCTTCCACATCGCCCAACCTAGGGCGCAGACCAGCCACGTCAACAGGAGGCGCCATCGTCACCCTACCCCGAGCTGACTCGGGCCGCAGGGAACAAGACCGGCGTCCCATCTGGCTCGCTCCGCCAGATAGGCAATGATGGCGCCCCGCATGCTCTGTGACGATGGCGGCTCTCAGCCCCCTTACGGAAGCAAGAGGACGTCAGCAAGGACTCAACCGCTCCGACAACTGTCCCTCCGCCAAGCTCCATCGCTCCTTCGACGGCCACGACATCACACCGACTGGGTGCCAAGATCTCTCCGGCTGCCACAACGGCATGTACCTAGGGCGCTAGCTCACCTCCGCTAGACACGTAGCACCCTGCTACACCCCCCATTGTACACCTGGATCCTCTCCTTACGCCTATAAAAGGGAGGACCAGGGCCCTCTTAGAGAAGGTTGGCCGCGCGGGGACGAGGACGAGAACAGGCGCTCGCTTGGAGCCGCTCGCTCCCTCTCCCGCGTGGACGCTTGTAACCCCCCTACTGCAAGCGCACCCGACCTGGGCGCGGGACGAACACGAAGGCCGCGGGATTCCCACCTCTCTCACGCCGGTCTCCGGCCGCCTCGCTCTCCCCCCTTCACGCTCGCCCTCGCGCTCGACCCATCTGGGCTGGGGCACGCGGCGACATTCACTCGTCGGCTCAGGGACCCCCCGGTCTCGGAACGCCGACAGTTGGCGCGCCAGGTAGGGGCCTGCTGCGTGTTGACAAACAGCTTCCCGTCAAGCTCCAGATGGGCAGTCTCCAGCAACCTCTCCAACCCGGGACGGTGCTCCGTTTCGGGAGTCTTGAGTTCATATCTCTCGACGGCAACTACGACATGATACTCCTTCCACCGCCGTGCGACAACAACAGTGGCGGCCGACAACCGGCCTGCCGGCGGCGGAATCGGCGACGTCTTCCCCGCATGGTGGAAGAGCAACCTTCGAGCTCACCCCGTCCTCTCCCCCGCCGACGGAGGAGGAGGCGGGGCAACCAAGGCCAAGCAGGAGACAGCGCCTCGTCGGCTGTCGAGCGAGTCGACGGCCCCGGCACCCCAACGGGGGGCGCACCGGGCGTCGACCTCGCATTTGAGACGAAGGCGAGCGCCGTCACCCCGCGACACGCCAATCCCGAGCAAGCGGACGACGCCAGCACGCTCGCGAAAAGCTTGCTGGACGTCACCCTCATACCTGAGACGACGGCGCAGTCAGTCCCCGACGCGACCTTATCGCCGCCCGTCGACCAAAAGGTACCGATCGATTCCCATCCCGCGTCTTTCGGTTTCAGCCTCAACCCGTCTAGCGACTTCGCTTTGGCGGGCGCTCTCGTAGAGGCAAATCCAGACCCTCTGGGGTTTCGTGTGCGGTCACCTTGGGACCGACTGACGGACGTCTCGACCTACGGGCCCTCTGGGTCCGAGGAAGACGACGAACCCAGCATCTGTTGGGATTTCTCTGGACTTGGCAACCCCAGTGCCATGCGGGACATCATGACCGCATGCGACTACTGCCTTTTCGACTGTTCCGATGGTAGCCGTAGCCTCGGTGACGAGGACCACGACCTAATTCGCGAATGCTTCCACGTCGATCTAGGGGGTCCCCCCGAAGGCAACCATCTCGGCATGCTGGAGGACGGTGACCTCCCTAGGCCGGTGCCTCACGTTGACATCCCACGGGAGCTAGCTGTGGTCCCTGTTCAGGCGGGGGGTCATGACCCACAGCTCGAGCAAATCCGCGGGGTGCAGGCCAGGCTCGACGAGGGAGCAGGAGCGCTCGAGCCGATTCGTCGGGACGTCGGGCAGGCATGGGCGGGCCAACCTCCGGCCGGAGAAATACGTCATCTACCCCAGGGCTTCCAGCACCGCATCACCGACGACGTCAGGCTCAGGCCACCACCCGCATCCAGTGGGGTCGGCCAGAACCTAGCGGCAGCAGCAATGCTTCTTCGTGCGATGCCAGAGCCATCAACCACCGAGGGGCGGCGAATCCAGGGAGAGCTCAAGAATCTCCTGGAAGGCGCCGCGGTCCGACGGGCCAAGAGCTCTGCTTCCCGAAGGCAGGGGTACCCCTCGGAACCTCATGCTGCGACTTCCCGATTCATGCGGGGAGCCTCGGTCTACACCGGGCGCACGCGCAACACCGCGCCTGCGGCCCCGGGTCGCCTCGGCAACGAGCACCGTCACCGCGACCGACGGGCCCACCTCGACGAGAGGGTGCGCCGAGGCTACCACCCCAGGCGTGGGGGACGCTACGACAGCGGGGAGGATCGGAGTCCCTCGCCCGAACCACCCGGTCCGCAAGCCTTCAGCCGAGCCATCCGACGGGCGCCGTTCCCGACCCGGTTCCGACCCCCGGCTACTATCACAAAGTAATCGGGGGAGACGAGACCGGAACTGTGGCTCGCGGACTACCGTCTGGCCTGCCAACTGGGTGGAACGGACGATGACAACCTCATCATCCGCAACCTCCCCCTGTTCCTCTCCGACTTCGCTCGCGCCTGGTTGGAGCACCTGCCTCCGGGGCAGATCTCCAACTGGGACGACCTAGTCCAAGCTTTCGCCGGCAATTTCCAGGGCACGTATGTGCGCCCCGGGAATTCCTCGGACCTCCGAAGCTGCCGACAGCAGCCGGGAGAGTCTCTCCGAGACTACATCCAGCGATTCTTGAAGCAGCGCACCGAGCTGCCCAACATCACCGACTCGGATGTCATCGGCGCGTTCCTCGCTGGCACCACCTGCCGCGACCTGGTGAGCAAGCTGGGCCGCAAGACCCCCACCAGGGCGAGCGAGCTGATGGACATCGCCACCAAGTTCGCCTCCGGCCAGGAGGCGGTCGAGGCTATCTTCCGAAAGGACAAGCAGCCCCAGGGCTGCCCATCGAAAGGTACTCCCGAGGCGTCAACTCAGCGCGGCGCCAAGAAGAAGGGCAGGAAGAAGTCGCAAGCGAAACGTGACGCCGCCGATGCGGACCTTGTCGCCGCCGCCGAGTATAAGAACCCTCGGAAGCCCCCTGGAGGTGCTAACCTCTTCGACAAGATGCTCAAGGAGCCGTGCCCCTATCACCAGGGACCCGTCAAGCACACCCTTGAGGAGTGCGTCATGCTTCGGCGCCACTTCCACAGGGCCGGGCCACCCGCGGAGGGTGGCAAGGCCCGCGACGACGACAAGAAGGAAGATCACCAGGCAGGAGAGTTCCCCGAGGTCCGCGACTGCTTCATGATCTATGGTGGGCAAGCGGCGAACGCCTCGGCTCGGCACCGCAAGCAAGAGCGCCGGGAGGTCTGCTCGGTCAAGGTGGCGGCGCCAGTCTATCTAGACTGGTCCGACAAGCCCATCACCTTCGACCGAGACGATCACCCCGACCATGTGCCGAGCCCAGGGAAATACCCGCTCGTCGTCGACCCCGTCGTCGGCGACGTCAGGCTCACCAAGGTCCTCATGGACGGAGGCAGCAGCCTCAACATCATCTACACCGAGACCCTCAGGCTCCTGCGTGTTGATCTGTCCTCTGTCCGGGCAGGCGCTGCGCCCTTCCATGGGATCATCCCCGGGAAGCGCGTCCAACCCCTCGGACAGCTCGACCTTCCCGTCTGCTTCGGAACACCCTCCAACTTCCGAAGGGAGACCCTGACGTTCGAGGTGGTCGGGTTCCGAGGAACCTACCACGCGGTACTGGGGAGGCCATGCTACGCGAAGTTCATGGCCGTCCCCAACTACACCTACCTGAAGCTCAAGATGCCGGGCCCCAACGGGGTCATCACCGTCGGCCCTACGTACAAACACGCGTTCAAATGCGATGTGGAGTGCGTGGAGTACGCCGAGGCCCTTGCCGAATCCGAGGCCCTCATTGCCGACCTGGAGAGCCTCTCTAAGGAGGAGCCAGACGTGAAGCGTCACGCCGGCAACTTTGAGCCAGCGGAGACGGTTAAGTCCGTCCCCCTCGACCCCAGCGGCGACACCTCCAAGCAGATCCGGATCGGCTCCGGGTTCGATCCCAAATAGGAAGCGGTGCTCGTCGACTTTCTCCACGCGAACGCCGACGTCTTCGCGTGGAGTCCCTCGGACATGCCTGGCATACCGAGGGATGTCGCCGAGCACTCGCTGGATATCCGAGCCGGAGCCTAACCCGTCAAGCAGCCGCTACGCCGATTCGACGAGGAGAAGCGCAGAGCCATAGGCGAGGAGATTCACAAGCTAATGGCGGCAGGGTTCGTCAAAGAGGTATTCCATCCCGAATGGCTTGCCAACCCTGTGCTTGTGAGAAAGAAAGGGGGGAAATGGCGGATGTGTGTAGACTACACTGGTCTCAACAAAGCGTGTCCGAAGGTTCCCTACCCTCTGCCTCGCATCGACCAAATCGTGGATTCCACTGCTGGGTGCGAAACCCTGTCTTTCCTCGATGCCTACTCAGGGTATCATCAAATCAAGATGAAAGAGTCCGACCAGCTCGCGACTTTTTTCATCACACCCTTCGGCATGTACTGCTATGTCACCATGCCGTTCGGTTTGAGGAATGCGGGCGCGACGTACCAGCGGTGCATGAACCATGTGTTCGGCGAACACATTGGCCGCACGGTCGAGGCCTACATCGATGACATCGTAGTCAAGACGAGGAAGGCCTCCGACCTCCTTTCCGACCTTGAAACGACATTCCGATGTCTCAAGGCGAAAGGCGTCAAGCTCAATCCCGAAAAGTGTGTCCTCGGGGTGCCTCGAGGCATGCTCTTGGGGTTCGTCGTCTCCGAGCGGGGCATCGAAGCCAACCCGGAGAAGATCGCAGCCATTACCAGCATGGGGCCCATCAAGGACTTGAAAGGCGTACAGAGGGTCATGGGATGCCTCGTGGCTCTGAGCCGCTTCATCTCACGCCTCGGCGAAAGAGGTCTACCTCTGTACCGCCTCTTAAGGAAGGCCGAGTGCTTCACTTGGACCCCTGAGGCCGAGGAAGCCCTTGGGAACCTGAAGGCGCTCCTCACAAAGGCACCTATCTTGGTGCCCCCAGCTGCCGGAGAAGCCCTCCTGGTCTACGTCGCCGTGACCACCCAGGTGGTTAGCGCCGCGATTGTGGTCGATAGGCAAGAATAGGGGCATGCATTGCCCGTTCAGAGGCCAGTCTACTTCGTCAGTTAGGTACTGTCCGAAACCAAGATCCGCTACCCACAAGTTCAGAAGCTGCTGTACGCGGTGATCCTAACGCGACGGAAGCTGCGACACTACTTCGAGTCTCATCCAGTAACTGTGGTGTCATCCTTCCCCTTGGGAGAGATCATCCAGTGCCGAGAGGCCTCGGGTAGGATTGCAAAGTGGGCGGTGGAGATCATGGGCGAGACAATCTCGTTCGCTCCCCGGAAAGCCATTAAGTCCCAGGTCTTGGCGGACTTCGTGGCTGAATGGGTCGACACCCAGCTACCGACGGCTCCGATCCATCCAGAGCTCTGGACCATGTTCTTCGATGGGTCGCTGATGAAGACAGGAGCCGGCGCAGGCCTACTCTTCATCTCACCCCTCGGAAAGCATCTACGCTACGTGCTACGCCTCCACTTCCCGGCGTCCAACAATGTGGCCGAATATGAGGCTCTGGTCAACGGGTTGCGGATCGCCATCGAGCTAGGGGTCCGACGCCTCGACGCTCGTGGTGACTCGCAGCTCGTCATCGACCAAGTCATGAAGAACTCCCATTGCCGCGACCCGAAGATGGAGGCCTACTGCGATGAGGTTCGGCGCCTGGAAGACAAGTTCTACGGGCTCGAGCTCAACCACATCGCTCGGCGCTACAACGAGACTGCGGACGAGCTGGCTAAAACAGCCTCGGGGCGAAAGACGGTTCCCCCAAATGTCTTCTCCCGGGACCTGCATCAACCCTCCGTCAAGGTCGACGACACGTCCGAGCCCGAGGTACCCTCGGCCCAGTCCGAGGCACCCACGGCTCAATCCGAGGCACCCTCGGCTCATCCCGAGGCACCCTCAGCTCGGCCCGAGGCGCCCTCGGTTCAGTCCGAGGTACCCTCGGCCCCCGAGGGTGAGGCACTGCGCGTCGAGGAGGAGCGAAGCGGGGTCGCGCCTAATCGAAACTGGCAGACCCCGTACCTGCAATATCTCCACCGAGGAGAGCTACCCCTCGACCGAGCCGAGGCTCGGCGGGTGGCGCGGCGCGCCAAGTCGTTCGTCTTGCTGGGAGATGAGAAGGAGCTCTACCACCGCAGCCCCTCAGGCATCCTCCAGCGATGCATCTCCATCGCCGAAGGTCAGGAACTCCTGCGAGAGATACACTCGGGGGCTTGCGGCCATCACGCGGCGCCTCCAGCCCTTGTTGGGAACGCTTTCCAGCAAGGCTTCTACTGGCCGACGGTGGTGGCCGACGCTACCAGAATCGTCCGCACCTGCGAAGGGTGTCAATTCTACGTGAGGCAGACCCACCTACCCGCTCAGGCTCTGCAGACGATACCCATCACCTGGCCTTTTGCGGTGTGGGGTCTGGACCTCGTCGGCCCCTTGCAGAAGGCACCCGGGGGCTACACGCACCTGCTGGTCGCCATCGACAAATTCTCCAAGTGGATTGAGGTCCGACCCCTGAACAGCATCAGGTCCGAGCAGGCGGTGGCGTTCTTCACCAACATCATCCATCGCTTCGGGGTCCCGAACTCCATCATCACCGACAACGACACCTAGTTCACCGGCAAAAAGTTCCTGGACTTCTGCGAGGATCACCACATCCGGGTGGACTGGGCCGCCGTGGCTCATCCCATGACGAATGGACAGGTGGAGCGTGCCAACGGCATCATTCTACAAGGGCTCAAGCCTCGGATCTACAACGACCTCAACAAGTTCGGCAAGCGATGGATGAAGGAACTCCCCTCGATGGTCTGGAGTCTGAGGACAATGCCGAGCCGAGCCACGGGCTTCACGCCGTTCTTTCTAGTCTATGGGGCCGAAGCCATCTTGCCCACAGACTTAGAATACGGCTCCCCGAGGACGAGGGCCTACACCGACCAAAGCAACCAAGTCAGCCGAGAAAACTCGCTGGACCAGCTGGAGGAGGCTCGGGACCAGGCCTTGCTACACTCGGCGCGGTACCAGCAGTCCCTGCGACGCTACCACGCCCGAGGGGTCCGGTCCCGAGACCTCCAGGTGGGCGACCTAGTGCTTCGGCTGCGACAAGACGCCCGAGGGCGGCACAAGCTCACGCCTCCCTGGGAGGGGCCATTCGTCATCGCCAAGGTTCTGAAGCCCGGAACATACAAGCTGGCCAACAGTCGAGGCGAGGTCTACGGCAACGCCTGGAACATCCAACAACTACGTCGCTTCTACCCTTAAGATGTTTTCAAGTTGGTCATATACCTCGCACCCACGCAAAGTTTAGTCATCAAGGAAGGGTCGGCCTCGCCTCGGCAAAGCCCGACCCCCCCCTCGGGGGCTAAAAGGGGGGGAACCCCCTCTGCGTCCAAATTTTCCTCGAAAAAAGATCTTTTCTGCCAGAATGTCTTTCGCGCTTTTTGGCTACTTCGAAAGTGGATCCTGAAAACGACGGAGTACACGTAAGAAGCCAAGGCTGACCGAGCCGAGGGACTCCTACGCCTCCGGGATACGGATATCTCACTTATCACCTTCTGCGATAAGTAACTCACGTTCGGATAAGTGATTCTGCGGACCGAACAAGTCTTCACGTTCGAAAGCTCTTCTGCTGAAGCGATCCTTCGAGCCTTCTCGACTGTGTCGGTGACAGAGCCCCATGGACGGGTAAGAGTGCGCGTAAGCGGCAAGGCCGACCGAGCCGAGGGACTCCTACGCCTCCGGGATACGGATACCTCACTCATCACGTTCCGCGAGAAGCAACTCTTGCTCGCACAAACATTTCTGTTACCGACAAAAAAGTCCAGATACTCGAAACGAAAGGAAAAGAGACGCAGCTTTACAACACGGCGAGGGTGTGTTTAGGCCTCGGCGGCCGCAGGAAACACACGCTACAAGACAATCCGATCCTGCAGGCTCGGATCTTGACGGCTGAAGGGAGCAGGAGCACCCTCGGCATCGACGACACCTTCGGCGAGGGCCGACCTAGCCTCGGACGGCAGCGCGGTCCAAGGATCTCCACTCTGGAGGACGACGTCATCACCACGCCCGGGCCACCGCCGCCAGGGTCTTCTCCAGGAATCCGGCCCGAGCAGGCGGCTCGGCCGGTCACCCCGGGGCCTCGACCAGTTACCCTCTAAGGACGTTAGCCCGACCCGAGGCCTCGGCTGGTCAATTCCGGCGTCGGTCCCGCTAACGGACGACCCAGCCAGGCTCCAGCCAACCAGGTTCTTCTTTTTTGAGCCAACTCTGCCTCTGTTCATGTCGACGCCGCTACCCCTGGCCTCAGCTCATCGAAGAGCGGCCGAGGGGTTCCTTTAACTAAGTGAGAGAAGCCTCGGACAACAAGGCCGACCGAGCCGAGGGACTCCTACGCCTCTGGGATACGGATACCTCACTCGTCACCTGTACACGGGGCGACTCTCGCTTGGTGAAGCGGTTCAGACAACCAACAGGCGAGTCTTAGTGCTCGAAAAGGAGGAAAAAACATGGCTCCGTGCCGAAATCATGTACATGTTCAGGCCCCGACAGCCACAATGAACAAAAACACCGGCACTCGAGGTGCCATTACAAATGGAACTCTGGTTCTGCCTCCGCAGGTACGAACAACCCCACTCGACGGGGGAAGGGCCTGCGGAGCAACAGAAGATCGACGAACGGCTTGTCGTCGCCCGCCCCAGCCGCGACGACGATGACGACTTCTGTCCCGGGGGGCCGAACAGCAGCAGCGATGACCTCAGGGCGGATGCTGCTGCCAGGAGGCCCCCGCCCGTGCCCAAACTTGAGAGGCAAGGACGGGCAGAAGGCCGTAGAGTTGGAGGTCGGTCCGCGGGTGGCGCCGGCAAACTCATCGGCGACGGAACCTCTTCCAGCTGCCGTGGCGGGAGGCGGCACCAGGAGCGGCTCCGAAGCCGCTCGGCCCAGCGAGCCGGGCACGGTGCAGCTATCAGCGCCACGGACGACTCCTGCCCTTCCCCCGATCACTGAGGGAAGGAGCGGGCCACCGCCCACGCAGGGACCGACCCCAACTCGGCACACTCCCCTCCCCAGCACTAGTGATGAAAATCCTTGAGGCTGAGGGAGGGGCAGAGGCCGCAGCCCGTCTCGCTTTCCCCCACCACCAAACTGGAGGTCACCATCTTGGGTGACCGCCGGTGGAGGGGTGCAGCCGGGCTGCATGATGAAAATCCTTGAAGCCGAACGATGGTTGAAAGGTACCAACTCCCGCGGAGTTGCGTTCCCCCAATGACGAGGCGAAAAGACGGCGGATCTCCCCCATCCGGGGGCTTGGAAGGTGGAAAGACACGATGCATAAGGGAGCGCGAAGACATGGTCGCCTTCCAAGGGGGTCACCCTCCTTTTAAGGGTGGTTCTCCCTACTCGCGTCCCCAGCCGTCATGGGCTGAGTCTTCTCTAACACACTCCAAGGTCCTCCCCTACGGCGCGGGGGCTGGGTCCCACACGTCATGCAAGCCGACTCAGGGCAGAAGAAGCCAAACCGCTGCGCTCGGTGCATACAACCGCCCAGCGGTTACAAGCGACCCTCCACTTTTGCCCAGACCAGCGGGCGAAAGGGTGGGCAGCCATGCAGGCGGCATGCAACCACGCCAAGTGGGCGCGCTTCTCCGACTCCCAACACGCCCGGCACGGAGGCCCAGGCCCACGCGTCATGCAACCGGTGCGCCGGTTGCTACGTGTGAGTAACTGCATCGCCACCTGCGCCACCACCGCGCCTCCTCGACTGCGGAACCAATACCGCGATTCGAGGCCACCCAGCGCATGGCCCAGCGGCTCCAGCCTAGCGCGACGGTCAATACGACCGAAGACGGGCCGACAGTAATGGCGGCGGCAGGCGAGTAGGTGCAGCGGTCACGTCGTCAGCCAAGCTTACGTCCCATCCGGGGGCAGCGAGAGAACCCTCTCCCACGGCGTGAAGACAACGCGCCCGTGACCCGTTCCTCGAACGGCTCGCGCACGCGCAACGGTCGCCCCTCCAACCACTCGCCCCGTCGCATTAACTCCGCGGCGGGACATGCGGCGCCTCTGGCAGGAGAAGAGGGCGACGCTTCGCCTTCGCCATAATGACCGCGTCCAAAAAGGTACGCCGCGTCGTTCGATTTCATATCCTTTTCCGTTTTTCCTCTTTCTCTCTCTTGCAACAGGGACCGGGAAAGGGGGATACCCCGAAAAGGATCCTTCCCCGAGAAGGAACCAGGCTCCGAGCCCCCTACTGATCAGAGGTTCGAAGGCTGGCCCCCGGAAGGGTTCAACAGCCGCCTCAGATCGCGTGGGCCCTACACCCACTACTGGTCAGAGGTTTGAAGGCCGGCCCCTCGAGAGGGTTCAACGACCGCCTCAGGCTACTCGGGCTCCGCGCCCAATACTGATCAGGGGTTCGAAGGCTGGCCCCTGAAGGGTTCATAGCCGCCTCAGACGCCGAGCGAGGGATGACCATGGGTACGTTCGATACATAACCAAGGCTCAGGCTGCGCTCCCGAGGTACCCTAGGACATTTCCGAGACCAGCGGGAACGATCTTGTAACAGAATCCCATCAGAGGGAGGCATCGAGCCCTCGGACCCCGTCGCCAGGGGACCGGGTCTGGCAGAACACCCGCAGGTACTTTTGGGCGTGCCTTTGGGCCCCTAGCCGACCCCTAACGAACGGGGCACGGACGTCCACTCGGATTACCCGCTTGCAGCTCATCGGAGACACCATGTTCGACGCCCATCGAGGGCAACATGGCGCTTTCCCCCCTCCTCCTTGCGGAAAGGCGACGCAGGGGCGTATGTAAAAAAGCCGAGTCTACCCCTGACCGCCCTCTCGCTCTATGCAGAGGCTCGGGGGCTGCTCTCGCAAACCCGGCTCCGGCCGAACCGTTGACAGCGTCGACATACCAGCCCGAGAACTTGGGACCCGACCGTACACCTGGGCTACGGCCAGCTCGCATGAGGGAACGACCAGACCAGCCGAAGCACTACGTGAGGCAGTAAGACCTCGAAGGAGTGAAACCACTCCTCCGAGGCCTCGGGGGCTACACCCGGCGGGTGCGCTCACGCGCACCCACCGGAACAAAACGCAACCGAGAAAGGCTGGTCCCTTTGTAAAAAAGTGCGACGAAAGCCTCCAAGCGAGTGCAAACACTCCCTTCGAGGCTCGGGGGCTACTGTCGGGGACCATAATTAGGGGTACCCTCAAGGCTCCTAATTCTCAGCTGGTAACCCCCATCAGCACAAAGCTGCAAAGGCCTGATGGGTGCGATTAAGTCAGGGATCAGTCCATTCGAGGGACACGATCACGCCTCACCCGAGCCTAGCCTCGGACAAGGGCAGCCGACCCCGGAGGATTCCCGGCTCGCCCGAGGCCCTGCCTTCGCTAAGAAGCAACCCTGACCAAATCGCCGCACCGACCGACCAAGTCGCAAGAGCATTTAATGCAAAGGTGGCCTGACACCCTTATCCTGACGCACGCCCCCCAGCCGGCAGAGCCGAAGTGACCGCCGTCACTTTGCCGCTCCACTAACCGGCCTGACAGAAGGACAGCGCCGCCTGCGCCACTCCGACTGCAGTGCCACTGGACAGAGTAAGACTGACAGGCAGTCAGGCCCTGCCGGAGGCACCATAGGAAGCTCCGCTTCGCCCGACCCAGGGCTCGGACTTGGGCTCGGCCCCAGAAGACGACGAACTCCGCTTCGCCCGACCCAGGGTTCGGACTCGGGCTAAGTCCCGGAAGACGGCGAACTCCGCTCCGCCCGACCCAGGGCTCGGACTCGGGCTAAGTCCCGGAAGACGGCAAACTCCGCCCGACCCAGGGCTCGGACTCGGGCTAAGTCCCGGAAGACGGTGAACTCCGCCCGACCCAGGGCTCGAACTTGGGCTCGGCCCCAGAAGACAACGATCTCCGCCTCGCCCGACCTAGGGCTCAGACTTGGGCTCGGCCCCAGAAGACGACGATCTCCGCCTCGCCCGACCCAGGGCTCGGACTTGGGCTCGGCCCCAGAAGACGACGAACTCCGCTTTGCCCGACCCCAGGGCTCGGACTCCGCCCCGGCACCAGCCGGCAATCTCCGCCTCGCCCGACCCGGGGCTCGGACTCGACCTCGTCTTCGGAGGAGCTTCCACATCGCCCAACCTAGGGCACAGACCAGCCACGTCAACAGGAGGTGCCATCATCACCCTACCCCGAGCTGACTCGGGCCGCAGGGAACAAGACCGGCGTCCCATCTGGCTCGCTCCGCCAGATAGGCAATGATGGTGCCCCGCATGCTCTGTGACGACGGCGGCTCTCAGCCCCCTTACGGAAGCAAGAGGACGTCAGCAAGGACTCAACCGCTTCGACAGCTGTCCCTCCACCAAGCTCCATCGCTCCTTCGACGGCCACGACATCACACCGGCTGGGTGCCAAGATCTCTCCGGCTGCCACAACGGCATGTACCTAGGGCGCTAGCTCACCTCCGCTAGACACGTAGCACCCTGCTACACCCCCCATTGTACACCTGGATCCTCTCCTTACGCCTATAAAAGGGAGGATCAGGGCCCTCTTAGAGAAGGTTGGCCGCGCGGGGACGAGGACGAGAACAGGCGCTCGCTTGGAGCCGCTCGCTCCCTCTCCCGCGTGGACGCTTGTAACCCCCCTACTGCAAGCGCACCCGACCTGGGCGCGGGACGAACACGAAGGCCGCGGGATTCCCACCTCTCTCACGCCGGTCTCCGGCCGCCTCGCTCTCCCCCCTTCGCGCTCGCCCTCGCGCTCGACCCATCTGGGCTGGGGCACGCGGCGACATTCACTCGTCGGCTCAGGGACCCCCCGGTCTCGGAACGCCGACAGGTGGCACACCGGACAGTCCGGTGCGCCAGACCAGGGTGCCTTTAGAATTTCTTTAGCTCTCTTTATTTGAACCCATCTTTGGTCTTTTTATTGGCTTGTTGTGAACCTTTGGCACCTGTAAAACTTATAGACTAGAGCAAACTAGTTAGTTCAATTATTTGTGTTGGACAATTCAACCACCAAAATAAATTAGGAAAAGGTGTAAGCCTATTTCCCTTTCACTAGGGCGCTAGCATGAAGCCATCACATGTACCTTCACTAAACCCTAGTCGCCACAAACCAGAAAGGACTCAATCCCATTTGTGCTTCTCTACGGACCGGATTAGCCCTAACCATGAATTCTACTGAGCCCAATGCTCTTCTGGCACCGCCACTAACCATGGGTAGGGGGATCAAGGAGGAGATGGACAGAGACAGGACAACGGTGTGCCACCATTAGACACCACTGCAGCAGCAGTTAATGCCGCCCTCAACATCGGATCAGAGGTAAACCGTCAAGTTCCTCCCTCTCCTCGAATATCTAAGGCTAGGTCTATGAGTATTAGATTGAAAAAATTGGGGTTAGTTGGGCTGATCTTTGGACTGGTAGCTTTCTATTTCTCTTTCTTTTTCTTTATTGATTTTTTGTCCTAGGCACCTTTTCAAATATCAATATTTTTTATATTTTAAAATACGTTAATGGCGTCACCTTACTTTACGCTTTTCCCCGTCTTACTACCTTAAAAAAACTATGCTTACCGGCCTTGCCCAACCGTTAGATACAGTCTCATTCTCATCAACCGTAATAGAGGTTAGTCCATCCCAATTATCAAAACCATATATATATAGTTTGTATATTACGAGCCTTGGGCTTCTAATAGCTAGGGAAAGCCCTGGCCTAATGCTGTCATTCGGTTAAACCGAACCAGATCCCGGTGTCTATAAAAAGAGCCTCAGGCTTTTGACGCCCCACCATGATGCACGAGCGTCGGGCGCCCACCTAGGCACGTGTGACGGTGGCGGTTCCACGAGAGCGCGAGGCGGCGGCACCTCCGGTCACGCAACCGACGGGTCGATCCCAAATCCGAAGACGTGGCAGTGGTGACTTCTAGATCCAAAGACGTGATGGTGGTGGCTCTCTGATCCGGAGCCACAGTGACAGTGCTTCCTCATCCGATGGCATGACGACGGCGGCTCCCCGGCGGCGCGACGACGGTGGCTTCTTGATCCGAAGGCGCAATGACGACAACTCTCGGATCCAGTGGCACGACGACGACAGTTCCTCGATCCGGAGGCGCAGCGACAACGACTCTCCGATCTGTGGAGGCATGACGTCGACTCCTCGGAGGCGCACGCTGGCGTCCCACCTCCCGCGACCACGCCGGCCTTCCCTATAGGCGAGAGCGACGACGACAAACTTCTCTAGGCGCGAGCGGTGGCGGATAGGCGACCCTGTTTTTATGCTATTTTGTATATATATATTTATGCCAACGTCATTAGGTTTTTATGATACATTTTCGGTTCATGACTCTACTTCCATCATTTGTATGTTTATGATTTTTCTATTCACATTTTATGTATTGTTGATTTTTAAGTAATGTAGTGCAATGTATAAATACCTTCCACGTATAGTATAATTAGTATCAATATATATTATAAACTGGTTCTAACGAGTCTAGCTGCATGGCTGTCATAGAGATCCTATATTTATAGACGAAATAAAACATTTAAAATCAAATTTTATTGATTTTTTTTTGTCATAAGCACCTTTTCGAATATCATTTTTTTATATTTCAAAATATGTTAAAGACGTCACTTTACTTTACGCTTTACTCCGTCTTACCGTCTAAAAAAAACTATGATTATTGGTTGCCGGCCTTGCCTAACCTTTAGATACAGTCTCATTCACAGCAGTCGTAACAGAGGTTAGTCCACCTCAATTGTCAAAACCATATGTGGAGCTTTCACCTTGCTCTTCTACCTGTTCTAGCTAGGAATCGACTTGGGATTGGGAAGGAGTACTCCGCCCCTACACGTACGTACGTGCTTTGTTACACCAAACTCTGCGCGTGCTTAAACGACTGTCCGTTGGCTAATTATTCTTTTGAGACGACGCTGATACTAGTGTATTTGGCAATCCACATGCGATTGCGATGCGAGCACACGGACAGCTCAGCTGCCATTGTTATCGCTGCGCCATCTTGTCGGTTCAGTTCAGTTCAGTTCAAAACGCGGGGAGCAGCACAGGCAGCTCGTGAGGCGGTGTCACGTGGCTTCCCTTTCTGCCGCCCGCTCCTCCCTCCCTCGCTTAGGCTGTGTGCAGCGGAGAGCGCTGTCCTCCACAAGCCACTTTAGCCGCGGGCCCTCTTCTCTCTCACCATCAATCTAGCGTTTCACTGTTCATTCCCTACCGCACTATGCTGTGGGTCCACGAGTAATTGTTAGTAGATAAAAAATTGATAGTAGATATAGAAAATGATATTTTATAGTTGTAGTGGGGTATAGAGGGAGTATTTAGGGGAACCGCTGCGGGAGATGAAAAAATAAAAGGTGAAATGTTGATGATGTGACGCAAAAAGTGATATAGGGAGAAAAATTTAGGAGGAACCGCTGCGAATAGCCTTAGGCTGAGCACAGCGGTAGCCGCACGGCCTCTCCCTCCCCTTGCATGCAGGCTACAGACACGCACCTGTGCGCGCATCGCTTCCCCCTA
Source organism: Zea luxurians (assembly GCA_029449295.1). Classification (NCBI taxonomy): domain Eukaryota; kingdom Viridiplantae; phylum Streptophyta; class Magnoliopsida; order Poales; family Poaceae; genus Zea; species Zea luxurians. The sequence goes on along the minus strand of JAOPSE010000008.1, from coordinate 39,031,564 downwards.
GAAGCCTCTCTACGCAGGGGAAAGGAACAGGAGCACGCTGCAGATAGCGTGAGTTCCTGACGCCCCCTCCCACTGTTTGTTTGTTAGGTAAGTTTTTAATAGGTGAAGAAAAAATGGTAATAAATGATGAGTAGGTTTGGATAGTGATATTTTATAGTTGTAGTGGGGTATAGGGAGAGAATATAGAGGTAACCGCTGTGGAAGATGAAAAAGTAGGGGATGAAATGTTGATGATGTGACACAAAAAAATGATATAGTGGGAAAAATTTAGGGATAACCGTTGCAGACAGCTTACAACACAACACAACACACCATGACAGAGACCACCAGGGTTGCAGCTTGCAAGGCCCAAGGCGCGGCGGCTGCCCCACATGTCCCCCCTCCGACCATCTCCTTTGTTAATAATAATAATAATAATAATAATAATAATAATAATAATAATAATAATAATAATAATACTCGAGCTATTATTATTGTTACTGTACTGGTAAATACAGCGTTGCTTTTTAGTGTCATCATTAGCATTCTTTATCCGTAGCACCATCTACATACTGTGCTGGTAAATACAGCGTTGCCTGCCGAGGAGTATATTTCTGAGCTCGGATCGGAAACAGACAGATCCTCATGTGATGTGACAGCTACCACATTGCATTCAGGGCCTCGCTTGTATTCTGTCTTCTGTGTGATGAAAAATAAAAAAAAATGAAAGAAAGAAAGAAGGAAGAGAATGTAGTACTGCAGCAGTGCAGCGTGTGTGGTGAAAGAGAGGGGATGCTTCCAGTGACGCCAGTAACGCACCTCACGGGCGGGCGTTCACGGTCTCGCGGACAAAAACCGGGCCGGCCCCCACGCTTCTTTTCGAGGCCTTGGCGCTGGTACTCCTCCTCTGTCCTCTCCCAGTGTCCCAGACGACGTCCCACAGGCCACAGGGAGCGTAGTGCTCTGTGCCTGTGGGCTGTGGCGCGGTGCCTCGTCACCTCACGCCTCACGCCCCGAACAGAGGCGTCCGTCCGACACCTTCCGCCTCAAAGCCGCCGCGCCGTCCCCTGCCCTGCCCGCGAGCTCAAAAGTCAGAGCCGCACGCAAGAAGCTGAAGCGCCCCGGGGCCGCCGCCAAAGGCTGCGCAGATTACCTACCCACACTCCCACAGCCCAAGCAACATCCGGTATCCATATCACACGCCCGTCCGCGGTGCCGAGCTTGGGGGCGCGGGAAGGATCGGAGAATGGCTGCGCAGGCGGCGCAATGCAGGTCGCTATGTTTCCCGGCCGGAGTTGCTTCCTTCGTTCGTTCTTGCGTTCGTGGATGGGTTCATGCATGGCTCCCTTCCCAGCATCGTTTTTCTTTTCTTTTCTTTTCTTTTCATTTGGAACTCTGGTGGCACCATTCCCTTTTCTTTTCTTTACATTTGCAAACTCCAGCATCATTCCCTTTTCTTTTTTTCGAAACTGGGGGCAAGGGAGTGTTAGTTCTTGCATTGCATTGAGCTGCTTGCTGGTGGCTCCGCATTTCCAGTGGGATCCTTCCTAGTACCAAATCTCTGAGCTGGCTAGCTCTGCATTTGTGCGTCGTCGCATTGATTGCAGGGTGAGCGGTGGGGATGGTGGTGGCGGTGGCATGAGGACGGTGGAGTGCCTGAGAGGGAGGCTTCTCGCAGAGAGGGTGGCGTCCAAGGCTGCAAAGGAGGAGGCCGACCAACTGGCCAAAAGGGTATATACACAACTACTACACATCTTATCTTATCCCACCTTCATTTGCAGCAAGCAGCAGTCCGCGTACTAATCCCCGCCCTCTTTTAATTCCTATTGGCTCCCATCCCATCCCATATACTGATCCAACTCTCTTCTCTTCTGTCGATTCTGACGCTCGGTTGGGGGCTTGGGACCGGCTGCATCAGCTGGACGAGCTAGAGAGGAAGCTCGCCGACGAGGTCAAGGTGAGGAACAGGGCGGAGAGGAGGCTCAGGAGGGCCATCAGGAAGCTGGAGTCCCTCAGGATTCTGGACGCCGGGCTCTCGGACGGCTCCACCGGGTCGCTGTCCTCCAACGGACGCTCCGGTCACCAGGCGCCGGAGGTGGGGGCGGAGGAGAGGAACGGCCCTGGCTCGTTGACCACCGATGGCTCTGCGCCATCCGCTCCTTCCGGAGACGCCGACAGGGACGTGTCGTCGGAGGGATCGTGCACCCAGCTCAACTCGTCCTCCCAGGACGGGAGCTGGTGCTCCGTCGCGTCAGAGCAATCCCAGCCTGGTCCTTGCATGGATCCTGCCGGACACACCACCAACTGCAGTTCGGCGGGGAGCGGCGGCGGTGACCGTGATTCAGAGAGGTACGTTCGCGTGCAGATCAACTCAGTGCCAATTGGTAGTGAACTTTCTTGTTGGTAAGAGAGAGAGAGAGAGAGAGAGAGAGAGAGAGAGACTTGCTTAGTTTAGGTATTTGTTTTGGTTTTCATCATCGTAGTTGCTGGATTTTTAGCTTCCTTGTTACTACTGTCTTTGTCCAGGGGAACTGCCTTCTTCCAGACTTGCATTCCTCCTCTTAAATGTCTGCTTTTTTTTTTGGAGCTCCTGGATGGTAGCTCCAATGGGCATCTTTCACCATGTTAGGTACAGAGGAAACAGTTAGTGCTTCCCTTTGCCTTAGAACAGAATGATTGCCTTTTAGTGTAGCACATAGCATGCATGACTGCATTGGAAGGTGGAGGTGGACGGACATTGTACTGCACCGGTGGATCGAACTTGTATTAAATACAGATAATCCACCTGTATTGGGTGGAATTGAGCCGGTTTACATCCATAACAAGTCAAAATTCATCCTAATCCACCCCAATACACTCCAATACACATGTAATATCAATAACATGGATGTGACGGGCTCAAATTTAGCCCACTCAGACCAAACACGGCCTTAGTATTTTCTTTTGGTTCCCAGTTCCCACGCGTTCTACTGTCTGCAGCCTGCATATATGACTCGTGCGATGTGTTCTTGTGCCAGGCAACACCTCGATGCATCATCCCGTGGCTGTGGCCCAGCTAAACCCGAAGAAGCCGTCAACGAGAGCGACGACACGCTAGCGCTGGTGCTGGTAGATCCCCAGCTCGTTGCAGCCCCGGCAGGCGGCGGTCCAAGAACGCAAGCAGGAGAGGTCCGCCGTAGCAGGAGTCACGAGGAGGAACAAGAAGAGGAGACCGATAGGCTCGCGATCGTTCTAGCTGAGCCGCAGCGACAGGCCGCCGCTGGGCGCGGCGACGTGGAGTCCGTTCTCCTGGCGCTGCGGCGGGTGAAGGAGCAGCTGCGCTACACCATCGAGCGGCGGTCGCGGGCGCGGCTCGTCGTCGCCCACCAGGAACTCTACGGCCACTAGCTGTGAGCCGTACGTGTGTGAATCATTCGCAGCGCTGCACTGCTGCTGTGCAGCGATTTTATAAATAGCTCTTCTGTCTCGGGGGTCCATGGAGTAGAGAGTATCCGTAGAGAATGGAATAAGATGTCATAATTTACAAAGAGTGAATTGCTTATTTGCTTCTGTTTACTGATGAGGAACACAATGTGATACGGTTGTCAGAGAAAATGTAACGGTAGTTTGATGGACCAATACCGACCCCGTATCCTTCCGCAAATGGATCACTCTGGGCGAGCATCGCGTCTGCACCGTTACCTGTTACACGCCATATAAACACGCGATCGTACGCGAGAAGATCGAGATGAGCTGGTTTCTAGGTTCCAGATAGAAACATCAGGGATGACATGCCACTGCCGCATTCATTCATTATAACATGGCAGCCCGTGCCTTTCTTTTTTTTCGTCTTCCGCTTTGTCAACATTTGTGCGCTGACGGCCTGACCAAATCTTTCCAGACGGGCCTTTTTTCTTAGCTTCCTCGCTCGTCTGAAGAAGGGGACGGGGGAAAGGCCAAATCTGGCAGATCCATTCATTTGACCAATCATCAGTTCACTACTTGGAGCATATATATATATATCTATACTACTATATAAGACAGTAGTGTAGACGTTCACAGAATATGGTGCACGGTTCTGCCTCCACATCTCCATCAATGCCCCCTCCTTGCCACCGTCCGTCTCCAGCGCACTCGCCTCCCTGCCTTTCCAAAAATGTCGTCGCCCTCATCACCACGCGAGCCGCCCTCATCACCGCGCGATGATCGCGCCCCCATCCCACGTCTCCCTCCTTCTCTACCATTCCCCGCAATCATCGCTTGGAGAGGGAGATAAAGGAGGATGGGAGGGAAGGGGGTGGTGCCCGACGCACTTGCCCTCCTGCGCATATCACTTCCTCCCAGTCGCCTTCTTCCCTCACTCTTCCCTCCACCATTCCGCAGCCTGCCGCTGGAGCCCAGCCCGCCCATAGCCTCGTGCCCCTCTCCGCCTCCGATCGCTGGAACCCAGCCAGGTCACGGCCTCATGCCCCACTCCGCCTTCGACAGGGACCACAACGGCAGGAAGACGAAGACCCCAACGCCTCCGCCTGCAAACCCATCTGATTTCGATTCGAATCGCCTGTGGTGCTTACAACGGAGGGAATGGCGGACGGCGACGACGCGGCGGCGACGGGGACCTGTCGAAGCACATCGGCTGCGGCGCCACAACCGGGCGATTCTTGTCAAGGCCGACCAATCCGCGGCACGTAGGCTCCGCGAGAAGGCGGCGGAGGCGGAGCGCAAGGCGCGGCACGGGCCGAGCTGGAGGAGCTGCTGGCGCGCATCCGCGGCGAGGTGGCGGCCTGGCAGGCCAAGGCTCTCTCCGAGTAGGCCACCGCGGTCGCCCTGCATGCGCAGCTGCAGCAGGCCGCGGCCACGGCGTGAGCGTCGGTCGAGGAGCTCGCCGCCGCCGCGGGCGACGCCGGCCATGCGGAGTCATCGGCGTCGGCGTTCGTGGACCCTCGCCGCGCCGGGCCGCCGCCAGACCACGCGTGCCTGGGCTGCCGCCTCAAGCTGGCCTCCATGGTGCTCCTCCTCTGCAGGCACCTGTCCCTCTGCGGCGAGTGCTTCGCCGCCAGCGACGCCGCCATGCCGTGCCCCGTGTGCCTGTGCGTGCGGACGGGGATCGTGGAGGCCATCCTCTGAAGCGTTAATGCCAATAGGTATGTTGTTGGCATGTTGTTGTTTCCTGTACAAGTACAACAACAATTTGAAGGACCTCTACAGGGAACAGGATCCAGGGACGCAGCAGCTTAAGAATCCTAAGCTGAAGAAAAGTGTACCGATTTCTTATCAATTTGAGAATCCTGATATTATAAGGGAGAGGGAAGAGGAGCAGAAGCTGATGAAAGAAATGCAGAAGAAGGAGAAGGCCGAAAGAAAAAAGGGAAAGAGTAAGAGGAAGCATCGATCGCCGAGTGATTCAGATAGCAACAGTAGTGGTGCTTCGGTGTTCGACTCCGAATCTGAATCATGAGTGACAGGCTCTGAATACTCTTCTGAAAGCAGTTCAAGTTATAGTTCATCAGACTCCGAGGGCAAGAAGCGACATCACAGAAGGAAGCAGAAGAAGAGAAGGCACAGGAGGGACAGCACATCATCATCATCATCTTCTGAATCTGAGTCTGCGTCTGACAGTGATTCTGATGACAAGGGCAGACGGAGGAAGAGTAAAAGACGGGCTGGTAGGTGCTGAATTTAATGATCTAGACAAAGCAGTGTGGAAGTTGAATATCATTATATACTTCCGTTCTATTCATGAATGACCTTTCATCATCATCTGAACATGTGCCGGGCTTCTCGGATCCAAGAAACAGATTTAGCATTTGCTTTCCTGAACGGTAGCACTGATAATTTTCACTGTATGTTCCTATGTTCCTATGATCTTTGTGTGAACCATTGAATCCTGTAACAATATTCACCTATGGATTTTTCTTAAGTTTGGTGTGGTTCATCGTCATGTTCCCTGTAGTATTGATGTAATCATTTATCCCTGGATCCTCCTATTTGCTCCATTCTTTTGTGTAACTCAATAAGTTCAGCAGGGCTTAGGTACACATGGACAGATTTTGGGAACACTAACCTTTGCATTACTACTAGATGTTTCTTAGACGTAATGGCAAAAGAAGATTCTGGTTTAAGGGTACACAAGTTGTTTCTGTTGAACAATTAGAAAGAAATCCAACCAGGAACATGATTTCATTATTCATCAATGCTTTTTTAAGCTTATAGGCTTCACATATTTTTAAAATGAACTGTTCCTAGGTGCATTTTGTATTCTAAGCAGCTCTATTGTTATGGTCATATGGTCCTGTGTGTCAAGTGCGATCGTGAATCAGTAAATTTGTTGTGTATTTAGGGCTAGAATAATTAACGATATGAAGATCAGGTAGCATTATATATGTCAATAAGAAGCAGAGGAGAGAAGCAGCCCGCATCGCAGGAGACAAGGACTTCACTTGTTTGGCCAGTTCAGGACTTCAGGTAACAGACTAACATGTTCTGTGTATTTCTGAATCCTAATAATTTTTTGCTTCAGTTTTAAATCTTCTCAAGTATCTAATGATAAATAGCAAATATATTGTCCATTTATTAACATATAAATTTTTTGATGGCTAGGATTGTAGCGATGAGGTAGGTGAACTTGATCCACTGATTTTCGAAACCTGTCTAATACTAGACGTCCATTTGTTATGTTATTGGTATCTTTTTAATTAAATTGACTTTAATTCTCTCAATTTCAGAAAATTAAAAAATTGTTGTATTTGAGGGTGAGTTTATTGAGATATTTAGCATTATTAGAGAGGAGGGCTATTTTAATGGAGGTGTAGTTGTTCAAGTGAAAAAATGCTTATTGGTGTTCTTTATCTAAAATTGGCTACTATCTTTTTTTAGTTTCCATATAAAGGTTTTAGGTATATAAAATTAAGTTGGTGCTACTTTATCTTTTGACTTTTAAACCCATTTGCATCTTGGTGCTATCTTGGTGCTTTCAATTGGTATTGTATCTTGATCTTGTGTTTTGATGATTTCTCTTTTACCTTTTGAACATAGTGAATAGCAACATTATACACAACAATCGTTTCTTGCTTGTTATGTACAGTAACACCACGTTTGTTTTAACGTATAATTTGATTTGTATGAGATATTATTATATTAAGGTCGATAATAATATATTTTTTGTTAGTTTTCATATAATCGTTATGCATTAACATTTTTATTAATAATATGTATATTGTTGCAATGCACGAGCATCGAACTAGGGATGCTTTAGCTATCATTAAAGAGTTTATATTGACTCTTTAGAGAATTTGTGTGATATTGATAATGTTTGTTCAACATCAGTTCGATCTATTTAGATCAGCGTATTTATAATAATATTACGGCGTATTTTGCTACACATATTTTGCATATCAAAGTGATGTCTGTCGTTCCGTATATATGTTTTATACTATTTTTTGCTCTCGTGGCAACGCACGGGCACATACCTAGTATCTATACTACTATATAAGACAGTAGTGTAGACGTTCACAGAATATGGTGCACGGTTCTGCCTCCACATCTCCATCAATGCCCCCTCCTTGCCACCGTCCGTCTCCAGCGCACTCGCCGCCCTGCCTTTCCAAAAATGTCGTCGCCCTCATCACCACGCGAGCCGCCCTCATCACCGCGCGATGATCGCGCCCCCATCCCATGTCTCCCTCCTTCTCTACCATTCCCCGCAATCATCGCTTGGAGAGGGAGATAAAGGAGGATGGGAGGGAAGGGGGTGGTGCCCGACGCACTTGCCCTCCTGCGCATATCACTTCCTCCCAGTCGCCTTCTTCCCTCGCTCTTCCCTCCACCATTTCGCAGCCTGCCGCTGGAGCCCAGCCCGCCCATAGCCTCGTGCCCCTCTCCGCCTCCGATCGCTGGAGCCCAGCCAGGTCACGGCCTCATGCCCCACTCCGCCTCCGACAGGGACCACAACGGCAGGAAGACGAAGACCCCAACGCCTCCGCCTGCAAATCCATCTGATTTCGATTCGAATCGCCTGTGGTGCTTACAACGGAGGGAATGGCGGACGGCGACGACGCGGCGGCGACGGGGACCTGTCGAAGCACATCGGCTGCGGCGCCACAACCGGGCGATTCTTGTCAAGGCCGACCAATCCGCGGCACGTAGGCTCCGCGAGAAGGCGGCGGAGGCGGAGCGCAAGGCGCGGCACGGGCCGAGCTGGAGGAGCGGCTGGCGTCGTACCAGGAAGCCCCAGCCAGGTATAGCCACGTCCCGTACCAGCGTGCGTCCCATCGGGCACGGGTTCTTACTCGGACAGATTTTAGCGTAAAACATGAACCAAAACAGCGTAAATGATTATGAATTTTAGCGCAAATCGTAAATCTATTTCGAAACGGTGAATGCGTCCCGAAAATTACGGCGTAAAAATCTCGCGCGTCGCATCGTGATCGGGTTCTGACTCAGACAGATTTTAGCGTAAAACATGAACCAAAATAGCGTAAATGATTACGCATTTTAGCGTAAATCGTAGATCTGTTTTGAAACGGTGAATGCGGCCCAAAAATTACGGCGTAAAAATCTCGCGCGTCCCATCGTGATCGGGCTCTGACTCGGACAGATTTTAGCGTAAAACATGAACCAAAATATCGTAAATGATTACGAATTTTAGCGTAAATCGTATATCTATTAAGTAACGGCGAATGGGGCCTAGAAATTACGGCGTGAAAATCTCGCGCGTCGTACACGGGTTCTGACGGGTAGATTTCAGCGTAAAACGTGAACCAAAATAGCATAAATCATCGATCTGTTTCATAACGACGAATGGGGCCTAAATTACTGCGTGAAAATCGCACGCATACGATCATGCACAAGTTCTGGCTCGAACGGATTTAAACGTAAAACATGAACCAAAACAGCACAACGTAAATGGGTATGAATTTTAGCGTAAATCGTCGATCTATTTCATAATGACAAATGCCACACATGAGGTTGTCGTAAAACACATCAATAAATGTCATAAATTGGCGTAAACATATCAATAGATGTCATAAATTGGTGAAAAAGGCAACACGTGATTTGAGGTAATTATAGCATAAAATGCAAGCTAACCATCTACAGAACAAATGTTTCAGATTTTACAATAAGATACAAGAGATAATTATTCTTGTACTCAACAATGAGAAGGACATCTTTTGGCAAGGCTTTCATAAAAGAGTACGTAGTCATCTTCACTGTTACCACTGAACTTCTACAGTGAACTCCTATGTTCAGTGCTCCGAATTAATGCAATAAAAAACAGAATTAATAAGGCGTCTTTGAGGTGGTATATGTATGAGTACATGATGAACTGCACAATCCAAATACTCAGCTGACTTCAAGAAGAGATCGACAGTGGCTTCCCTGCTCCCTGCATGCAACCATAGGTTTTATGTTGTCATCAGTCGTCACAGTGCACCAGCTGTAAAATATTTAGATCCAAGCCACTACTGCTAATGAATGCATATGACAATCTAGAGCCGTTATTTTATACCTCAATTATTAGCTCTACACTTGTACAATAAGCTTATCCATCTAAATGCTAGTCTATGACCACTTATTACTGCAAACTTACGCGAAGTGTGGCCACTAGGAAAGCTCTTGCGCCCATCTTGTAAGAAGTTTTTCTCACCATGGCAAATCACATCACCGGTCACTTAGTAACTTGATCGTATAACTGCACCCAATATATCATAGAGACACTGTGTTAATTTAAGGATGAAAATCATCTCTAGGAAAGAACTATCTACACGCAAATAAATATTTGTAGTTTTGTTAGTAGAGGAAATGACAGATAACAATTCACTACGGAAACAAATCTAGAAAATATTTGTGTTTGAATTATGTGAGATTGTAAACAAACGTGACCAAATAAATTGATGGTGTCCATCTGCTACCAATCATCGGCAAAAATATCTTAGAGAAAAAAGCTACTGTTGTGCATTCTCAAATACTGAGTGCTCCACTAGCTAGAGCACAGAGAGAAATTGCTATAAATCTTGGTTACATGCTAGAATTATATATCAGTTTTGTAAGGCATGATGGTTAGCAAAAAATAAAACCGACCAAACCATATATTCTCACACCACACTTTAACCAAACAGGTAGCCTCAAATCAGATGTCAGTACCTGATTGTGGGCAATCCATTCTATGCAGTCAACGATAGATGCTAACAAATAAATGGGCAATTCATTCTGTGCAGTCAACGACAGATGCTCGAGGAGAATGACAGAGCTAATGAGCAGCAATGGTTGAGGAAGCCACCGGGACCAGGAGCGAAGAACAAAACAGTTGTTTGCCCAATAACTCAAATCAGCAATCCAGCAAACATGAGAAAAAGAAAAACTACTCTGCATAATTCAATCTCCTATTTCAATGGTGAGTGATGAACATGGTTTATAATAGCCAAGCCTCAAATAAAAGATAATGGTCATCATATATGCTTCACAAAACACTCTGAATAAGGATTGCAATCTATCTTCCATGAATACACAAAAAAGAGTTTGGTACTGCATAAACATATACTGTTCATTGCCAGACTGCATCAAAATCAAAAGATAATAGTGCAAAGATAGGCATAAAAAAGGCATGGATATGCATAAATAGTTGTGTCCACATAATCTTCTGCCGGAGTAACTGTAGTTGGAAGCACAGTTTGGTGAACTAAACAATATGGATAGATTTCTACCTTGTAAAGTAGCAGAGACTTTCACAACTTCGCGAAAACAAAATCTTGCCGTACACGCCATTGACACTATTGCAAGGTAGCTGACGACCGCCCTCCGCAGCAGCCTCCATGCCACCCTCTCTGTCTCCATCTCCTCCCTCAAGGGGACGACTAGCGCCACCGCCTCATCGGTCTGCCGCGCTGCCATGTCCTCCTCCTCCTTGGAGGGTGGGATCTCAAGCGGGAACGAGTCTGGAAAGAGGATGCACACCCGTAGGCGGCCGGACCCGCGACTGGCGGCCGAGCGCACGCCCGCGGCTGGCGGCCGAGCCCGCGGCTGGGGTCGGGCCCCGCGACGACGGCCACACCTGAGCCCCCAGGCGACTATGGCTGCTGCTGTTCCAAAATTATGGGCGCACACAGATTTGAGGTTGGGTCCTTTCACGGCAGCATCACAAATGGTTTCCGAAAGGTAGCAAGGAATGGTCCAGACGAGAAACTAGTAAGCAAGATCGGGATCAGGTCACCTGAAGCTGGAGGGTGTGAAGGAGGAAGTTGCGGACGATCTCAGTCTCGCCGCGCATGTGGAAGGCGAGCGTGGAGGGCATGAAGTCCCTGATGAAGACCTGGTCGTAGTTGAGCATCTCCGTGCACTCGGGTCCTCCGCCACCACCGTTCCCACGGGCTCGCCGCAGTAGCTAGGTAGATCTGGATCTGGGCAGAGCGGTGGTTTGAGGTGCTTCAGATCGGGGAATGGGGCTCGGCAGCCGCTGAAACCCTAGTCCTCTCGGGCAAAGCAGTCGTCGCGGTCGGTTTTATATGATAGTACAGGAGGCGGTTTCAGACAGTAAGACAAAATAAGCGTAAACTTGTGTACAACAAAGCATAAAAGTCTGTTGGCGTTATATTGAATGGATCAGACGGTGCATCTGAAACATCTTGTGGGCTGGTCGGGTGAGGGTCAGGGCTTTCTCTAGTTAGAGAGAGCCCAGGGCTCCTAATACCTAAACTATATATATATATCTGAAACATCTGAAACTATATATATAACGACATTAGAGGATTTTCTATGGTTAAGACACCTCTCAGCCATGCACTTCTCCTCCTCTTCCTCCTTTACACTCGAGGACTCAGTCCCAAATCTTGTATGCAAGACAAGTGAAATTCACTCTACTGAATACATCATCTGGAAAATTGATCAGCCAAACAGGAATGATCAACGTTTGGAGCATGCTCGAATAAACACGAAAGAGCAGAGCCTCTAGTAAGCTTGGCCCTTGAGTGGATTGAAAAGTGAAGTTGTGTTTGGTTTTAAGCAACAACTCAACCTTATCTAGAACTTAATTACATGAAACACTACAAAAATGAATGGACTATATATTTGTATAAGACTACATTTAGTTCCAGTGTAACTGTGCAATAAGCATCCCAAAACACATATTTAACACTGTATAATGAAGTTGTTAGGATCGCAGGTGAAAAAGGAGACAAAGAATTTAACGTGGAAAAAACTCCCCCAATGTGGAGGAGAAAAAAACCATGGGAAACAGATCTATTATATGTTGTTCAAGTACACGGTAAAAGGGGGCCTATTTATATAAGCAAAGGAGATAGAGATAGGGGTCATATGATCTTATGCAACAAGGCAAAGGAGATAGAGATAGGGTCACATGATCTTATCCAACAAATCTCCCCTTGACGCTAAATCTATAAAATTGTTTTCCTAAACACCAATAGGATGCTAAATTTGAAAATCAACCAAGTCTAAGGAATCATTAGACTTGGAACTGGAGCATGGCTTCATATCATCAAAATAACCTCTCTTCTGGAACGCAATAGAAACAGCTTCAGCATCAACTGTTGAACATTGCAAATAATGGAGATTATTCAAACGGTTGCCCTTCAAGATAATACGGTTGCCAGGAGAAAAACCTTAAGAACACCATCAATAGCAGTAAAATTGAATTCTATTGCTTCTAAAGTGCTCAAAGGAATAAGATTTTTCTTCAATCTTGGAACAAAACGGACATCGATAAGTTTCTTAATACTGCCATCATGAACTTGGATATAAATAGAGCCGATTCCAATAATCTCACATGTGGATCCATCTCTAATAACAACCTCACCAGCATGTGACTGAACATAATCAGAAAACCAATCTCTATACGAACAAATATGAAAAGTGCAAACGGAATCGAGAATCCAAGAAGAGCACTTTTCAATAGAGGCAACAAATAGAGCTTCTTCACTATCCAAAGTTTCAACAAAACTGGTTTCAGCAGAAGACTTATTGAGAGCACCTAGAGGGGGGGGTGAATAGGTGATCCTGTAACACTTAAAAAAAAACTTAAGCCACAAAACTTGGTTACTTGTTAGCACAGTAATATGCCAAGTGGCTAGAGAAGGATCTCAACACAACCCAATAACCAACAGATATCAATCATAGAGATGGCACAGTGGTTATCCCGTGGTTCGGCCAAGACCAACGCTTGCCTACTCCACGTTGTGGCGTCCCAACGGACGAGGGTTGCAATCAACCCCTCTCAAGCGGTCCAAAGACCAACTTGAATACCACGGTGTTGCTTTGCTTCTCTTAATCCCGTTTGCGAGGAATCTCCATAGCTTGGAGCCTCTCGCCCTTACACAAGATGTTCACGAAGAATCACAGAACAAGGGAGGAATTAGCAACTCACACACGACACAAAGATCACAGCGAATACGCACACGCAAAACCCAGACTTGAGCTCAAGAGACTAGCACACTAGAACGGAGCTCAAATCACTAGAATGTCAAACAAGTGCGCGAGAATGAAGTGTGAGTGATCAATGATGCTCAAAGGATGCTTGATGTTCTCCTCCATGCGCCTAGGGGACCCTTTTATAGCCCCAAGGCAGCTAGGAGCCGTTGAGCACAAGTTTGGAAAGCCATTCTTGCCTTCTGTCATCGGGGGCACTGGACACTGTCCGGTGCACACCGGACACTGTCCGGTGCCCGATTTCCTTCCTTAAATGACGAAGCCGACCGTTGGCAGCCTGAGAGCCGTTGGCGCACCGGACATGTCCGGTGCACACCGGACAGTCCGGTGCCGTCTTCTAGCCGTTGGCTCGGCCACGTGTCCCGCGCAGATTGCGCGGCCGACCGTTGGCCCGGCCGACCGTTGGCTCACCGGACAGTCCGGTGCACACCGGACAGTCCGGTGAATTTTAGCCGTACGTCGCCGGTGAATTCCCGAGAGCAGCCACTTCGCTCGAGCCTGCCTGCACCACCGGACACTGTCCGGTGCACCACCGGACAGTCCGGTGCTTGCAGACTCAGCAGATTCTTGGCTGCTCGAGCCAAGATATTTCTAATTGGATTTTTCCTGTTTCCAGCACTTAGACACAATACATTAGTCCATAAAACAATGTACTAAGTCTTAGAAACATACCTTAATTCTCGATTTGTACCTTGTCCACCTTTTTACACTTAGGCACTTGTGTTGGACACTAAATCACCAAAATACTTAGAAATGGCCCAAGGGCACATTTCCCTTTCAATCTCCCCCTTTTTGGTGATTTATGCCAACACAACATAAAGCAAGTAGAACAAGTACAAAATCAAATCAAATAAGAACTCAAAATTGTTTTGATTCAATTTTGACATATATGGATCACTCTATGCCACCACTTGGTTTGTTTTTGCAAATCAAACTCAAATTTCTATCTCTAAGTCAAACACACATGTTAAGACATAAAGAGAGTCATTCAAGAGAAATTGACTTAAGATTTCAAAAACTCCCCCTTTTTCCCATAATCAATACTTCTCCCCACAAGAAGCCAACTTTTGACAAGAGAGACAACAAAAGAGTTTTGACAAACCAAAAGCTCTATTCTACTATTTTCAAAATCTCTCAAGTGGTAGCTGATCCATTTATCGCTTTGGCCTTTATTTTCTCCCCCTTTGGCATCAAGCACCAAAACGGGATCAATCTTGGCCCTTTAACCCCATTGCCTCACCAAAATCTTCAACTAAGAGCAAATAGGCAATAAGAGTATAACGATGAACTTGGAAGAGTTACTCTTTTCATCGGAGTGCAGTGGAAGTCTCGCATGGTCCAAGTCCACCTTTTCCCTTTCAATTTTCCTTGGAGACTAAAACAACCAAACTCAAGTACATGGTTAGTCACAAAGGGTCAAGTTGTAGCACAGCTCCCCCTACATATGTGCATCACTTGCAAACAGGACTTGTGAGGTCCAGGGAGTGTTTGTACAACTTGAGCACCACAATAAGCAACAAAATGCAGAATGAACATGATCAAAGGCATAAACACATGTATGCTACATTTCAATCCAAGTTCCACGAATCTAAGATATTGAGCTCACTACGCAGCCTGCAAAAGGTCTTCTCATCTAGAGGCTTGGTAAAGATATCGGCTAGCTGGTTCTCGGTGCTAACATGAAACACTTCGATATCTCCCTTTTGCTGGTGGTCTCTCAAAAAGTGATGCCGGATGTCAATGTGCTTTGTGCGGCTGTGCTCAACAGGATTTTCCGCTATTCGGATAGCACTCTCATTGTCACATAGGAGTGGGACTTTGCTCAGATTGTAGCCAAAGTCCCTGAGGGTTTGCCTCATCCAAAGTAGTTGCGCACAACACTGTCCTGCGGCAACGTACTCGGCCTCAGCGGTGGATAGGGCAACGGAGGTTTGTTTCTTAGAGTTCCATGACACCATGGACCTTCCTAAGAATTGGCACGTCCCCGATGTACTCTTCCTATCGACCTTACATCCAGCATAGTCGGAATCTGAGTACCCAATCAAGTCAAAGTTAGACCCCTTTGGATACCAGATCCCGAAGCAAGGCGTAGCGACTAAATATCGAAGAATTCGCTTCACAGCCACTAAGTGACACTCCTTCGGATCGGATTGAAATCTAGCACACATGCATACGCTAAGCATAATATCCGGTCTACTAGCACATAAATAAAGCAAAGAACCTATCATGGACCGGTATGCTTTTTGATCAACGGACTTACCTCCTTTGTTGAGGTCGGTGTGTCCGTCGGTTCCCATCGGCGTCTTTGCGGGCTTGGCGTCCTTCATCCCAAACCTCTTTAGCAAATCTTGTGTGTACTTCGTTTGGGAGATGAAGGTGCCGTCCTTGAGTTGCTTCACTTGGAACCCAAGGAAGTAGGTCAACTCGCCCATCATCGACATCTCGAATTTCTGCGTCATCACCCTGCTAAACTCTTCACAAGACTTTTGGTTAGTAGAACCAAATATTATGTCGTCGACATAAATTTGGCACACAAAAAGATCACCATCGCAAGTCTTAGTAAAAAGAGTTGGATCGGCTTTCCCAACCTTGAAAGCATTAGCAATTAAAAAGTCTCTAAGGCATTCATACCATGCTCTTGGGGCTTGCTTAAGTCCATAGAGCGCCTTAGAGAGCTTACACACGTGGTCGGGGTACCGTTCATCCTCGAAGCCAGGGGGCTGCTCCACGTACACCTCCTCCTTGATCGGCCCGTTGAGGAAAGCGCTCTTCACATCCATTTGGTACAACCTGAAAGAATGGTGAGCGGCATATGCTAGCAAGATACGAATTGATTCTAGCCTAGCCACAGGAGCAAAAGTCTCCTCAAAGTCCAAACCTGCGACTTGGGCATAACCTTTTGCCACAAGTCGAGCCTTGTTCCTCGTCACCACCCCGTGCTCGTCCTGTTTGTTGCGGAACACCCACTTGGTTCCCACAACATTTTGCTTGGGACGAGGCACCAGTGTCCAAACTTCGTTGCGCTTGAAGTTGTTGAGTTCCTCCTGCATGGCCAACACCCAGTCCGGATCTAGCAAGGCCTCTTCTACCCTGAAAGGCTCAATAGAAGAGACAAAAGAGTAATGCTCACAAAAATTAACTAATCTTGAGCGAGTAGTTACTCCCTTGCTAATATCACCCAATATCTGGTCGACGGGATGATCCCTTTGAATTGTCGCTCGAACTTGGGTTGGAGGTGCCTGAGGTGCTCCTTCCTCTTGAACATCCTGTGCTCCCCCTTGATCATGTGCCTCCACTTGAGGTACCTGTTCGTCATCTTGGGTTGGGGGATGCACCATAGTTGAGGAAGACGGTTGATCTTGCTCCAAATGTTCCTGAGGCCGTACATCTCCAATCGCCATGGTGCGTATCGCGGCCGTTGGAACGTCTTCTTCATCTACATCATCAAGATCAACAACTTGCTCTCTTGGAGAGCCATTAGTCTCATCAAATACAACGTCGCTAGAGACTTCAACCAAACCCGATGATTTATTGAAGACCCTATACGCCTTTGTATTTGAATCATAACCTAATAAAAATCCTTCTACGGCTTTGGGAGCAAATTTGGAATTCCTACCCTTCTTCACTAGAATGTAGCATTTACTCCCAAAAACACGAAAATACGATACATTAGGTTTGTTACCGGTTAGCAGCTCATACGACGTCTTCTTGAGGAGGCGATGAAGGTAGACCCTGTTGATGGCGTGGCAAGCCGTGTTCACGGCTTCCGACCAAAAGCACTCGGGGGTCTTGAATTCTCCAAGCATAGTCCTTGCCATATCTATGAGCGTCCTGTTCTTCCTCTCTACCACACCATTTTGCTGAGGTGTGTAGGGAGCGGAGAACTCGTGCTTGATCCCCTCCTCCTCAAGAAACTCCTCCACTTGAAGGTTCTTGAATTCGGACCCGTTATCGCTCCTTATCTTCTTCACCTTGAGCTCAAACTCATTTTGAGCTCTCCTTAGGAAGCGCTTGAGGGTCCCTTGGGTTTCAGACTTATCCTGCAAAAAGAACACCCAAGTGAAGCGGGAAAAGTCATCAACGATAACTAGACCATACTTACTTCCTCCTATGCTCAGATAGGCGACGGGTCCGAAGAGGTCCATATGTAGCAGCTCCAGGGGTCTTGATGTTGTCATCACATTTTTGGTGTGATGAGAGCCTCCCACCTGTTTCCCTGCTTGACAAGCTGCACAAGGTCTATCTTTTTCGAAATGAACATTGGTTAGACCTATCACGTGTTCTCCCTTTAGAAGCTTGTGGAGGTTCTTCATCCCCACATGTGTTAAGCGGCGATGCCACAGCCAGCCCATGCAAGTCTTAGCCATTAAGCATGCATCTAGACCGGCCTCTTCTTTTGCAAAATCAACTAAGTAAAGCTTGCCGTCTAGTACACCCTTAAAAGCTAGTGAACCATCACATCTTCTAAAGACTGACACATCTACATTTGTAAACAAACAGTTATATCCCATGTTGCATAATTGACTAACAGATAGCAAATTATATCCAAGAGACTCTACTAAAAACACATTAGAGATAGAGTGCTCATTTGAGATTGCAATTTTACCTAACCCTTTTACCTTGCCTTGATTCCCATCACCGAATATTATTGAATCTTGGGAATCTTTATTCTTGACGTAGGAGGTGAACATCTTCTTCTCCCCTGTCATATGGTTTGTGCATCCGCTGTCAATAATCCAGCTTGAACCCCCGGATCCATAAACCTGCAAGGCAAATTTAGGCTTGGGTCTTAGGTACCCAACTCATGTTGGGTCCTGCAAGGTTAGCACAAATATCCTTAGGGACCCAAATGCAAGTTTTGTCTCCCTTGCATCTTGCCCCTAATTTTCTAGCAACTATCTTCCTATCCTTTCTACAAATAGCAAAAGAAGCATTTAAAGCATGATATATTGTAGAAGGTTCATTAACTTTCCTAGGAATATTTACGACATTTCTCCTAGGCATATTATGAATAACATTTCTCCTACCAACATTTCTATCATGCACATAAGAAGAACTAGAAGCAACCATGGCATGAGAATCAAAGGCATTATATACATTACAACTCCTATAAGCATTTCTAGGTTGTCTTCTATCATAGTACATAAAGGCATGGTTCTTTTGCACACTACTAGCCATAGGGGCCTTCCCTTTCTCCTTGGCGGAGATGGGAGCCTTATGGCTTGTCAAGTTCTTGGCTTCCCTTTTGTAGCCAAGTCCATCCTTAATTGAGGGGTGTCTACCAATCGTGTAGGCATCCCTTGCAAATTTTAGCTTGTCAAATTCATTCTTGCTAGTCTTAAGTTGGGCATTAAGACTAGCTAATTCATCATTTAATTTGGAAATTGAAACTAAATGGTCACTACAAGCATCAATGTCAAAATATTTACACCTATTACAAGTTTCAACAATTTCTACACGAGAATTAGATTTACTAGCTACTTCTAGTTTAGCATTTAAATCATCATTAAAACTTTTTAACTTAGCAATAGTTTCATGACAAGAAGATAATTCACTAGAGAGCATTTCATTCCTCTTAATTTCTAGAGCAAGAGATTTCTGTGCTTCTACAAATTTATCATGTTCTTCATACAACAAATCCTCTTGTTTTTCTAAAAGCATATTCTTGTCATTCAAGGCATCAATTAATTCATTAATTTTGTCTACCTTGGTTCTATCTAATCCCTTGAATAAGCATGAGTAATCTATCTCATCATCATCACTAGACTCATCTTCACTCGAAGAAGCATAAGTACTAGTATGAGTGCTTACTTTCTTCTCTCTTGCCATGAGGCAAGTGTGACGCTCGTTGGGGAAGAGGGATGACTTGTTGAAGGCGGTGGCGGCGAGTCCTTCATTGTCAGAGTCGGAGGAGGAACAATCCGAATCCCACTCCTTGCCTAGATGTGCCTCGCCCTTTGCCTTCTTGTATGCCTTCTTCTTCTCCCTCTTGCTCCCTTGGTCCTGTTCACTATCATTGTCGGGACAGTTAGCAATAAAATGACCAAGCTTACCGCATTTGAAGCATGAGCGCTTCCCCTTGGCTTTGGTCTTGCTTGGCTGTCCCTTGCGACCTTTAAGCGCCGTCTTGAATCTTTTGATGATGAGGGCCATCTCTTCATCATTAAGTCCGGCTGCCTCAATTTGTGCCACCTTACTAGGTAGCTCCTCCTTGCTTCTTGTTGCCTTGAGAGCAAGGGGTTGCGGCTCGTTGATCGGACCATTCAAGGCGTCGTCCACGTACCTCGCCTCCTTGATCATCATCCGCCCGCTAACGAATTTTCCAAGGACTTCTTCGGGCGACATTTTGGTGTACCTGGGATTCTCACGAATATTATTTACCAAATGAGGATCAAGAACGGTAAAGGACCTTAGCATCAGTCGGACGACGTCGTGGTCCGTCCATCGCGTGCTTCCGTAGCTCCTTATTTTGTTGATAAGGGTCTTGAGCCGGTTGTATGTTTGTGTCGGCTCCTCGCCCCTTATCATCGCGAACCGTCCAAGCTCGCCCTCCACCAACTCCATCTTGGTGAGCAAGGTGACGTCGTTCCCCTCATGAGAAATCTTGAGGGTGTCCCAGATCTGCTTGGCGTTATCCAAGCCGCTCACTTTATGGTATTCATCCCTGCACAAAGAAGCTAGAAGAACAGTAGTAGCTTGTGCATTCTTATGAATTTGTTCATTAATGAACATGGGACTATCCGAACTATCAAAATGCATTCCACTCTCCACAATCTCCCATATACTAGGATGGAGAGAGAATAGGTGACTAGGCATTTTGTGGCTCCAAAATCCGTAGTCCTCCCCATCAAAGTGTGGGGGCTTGCCGAGTGGAATGGAGAGCAAATGTGAATTTGAACTTTGCGGAATACGAGAGTAGTCAAAAGAAAAGTTTGAATTAACCGGTTTCCTTCTCTCGTAGTCGTTGTGGTCGTCGTCCTTTTGGGAAGAAGTGGACTCATCGCTGTCGTCGTAATAGACAATCTCCTTGATGCGCCTCGTCTTCTTCTTCTTCCCTTCCTTCCGTCTATGGCCCGAGCCGGAGTCGGTAGGCTTGTCGTCCTTCGGCTCGTTGACGAAGGATTCCTTCTCTTTGTCGTTGATCACGATTCCCTTCCCCTTAGGATCCATCTCTTCGGGCGGTTAGTCCCTTTGTGAAGAGAACAGCTCTGATACCAATTGAGAGCACCTAGAGGGGGGGGGGGGGTGAATAGGTGATCCTGTAACACTTAAAAAAAAAACTTAAGCCACAAAACTTGGTTACTTGTTAGCACAGTAATATGCCAAGTGGCTAGAGAAGGATCTCAACACAACCCAATAACCAACAGATATCAATCACAGAGATGGCACAGTGGTTATCCCGTGGTTTGGCCAAGACCAACGCTTGCCTACTCCACGTTGTGGCGTCCCAACAGACGAGGGTTGCAATCAACCCCTCTCAAGCGGTCCAAAGACCAACTTGAATACCACGGTGTTGCTTTGCTTCTCTTAATCCCGTTTGCGAGGAATCTCCACAGCTTGGAGCCTCTCGCCCTTACACAAGATGTTCACGAAGAATCACAGAACAAGGGAGGAATTAGCAACTCACACACGACACAAAGATCACAGCGAATACGCACACGCAAAACCCAGACTTGAGCTCAAGAGACTAGCACACTAGAACGGGGCTCAAATCACTAGAATGTCAAACAAGTGCGCGAGAATGAAGTGTGAGTGATCAATGATGCTCAAAGGATGCTTGATGTTCTCCTCCATGCGCCTAGGGGACCCTTTTATAGCCCCAAGGCAGCTAGGAGCCGTTGAGCACAAGTTTGGAAAGCCATTCTTGCCTTCTGTCATCGAGGGCACCGGACAGTCCGGTGCACACCGGACACTGTCCGGTGCCCGATTACCTTCCTTAAATGACGAAGCCGACCGTTGGCAGCCTAAGAGCCGTTGGCGCACCGGACATGTCCGGTTCACACCGGACAGTCCGGTGCCGTCTTCTAGCCGTTGGCTCGGCCACGTGTCCCGCGCAGATTGCGCGGCCGACCGTTGGCCCGGCCGACCGTTGGCTCACCGGACAGTCCGGTGCACACCGGACAGTCCGGTGAATTTTAGCCGTACGTCGCCGGTGAATTCCCGAGAGCAGCCACTTCGCTCGAGCCTGCCTGACGCACCGGACAGTCCGGTGCTTGCAGACTCAGCAGATTCTTGGCTGCTCGAGCCAAGATATTTCTAATTGGATTTTTCCTGTTTCCAGCACTTAGACACAATACATTAGTCCATAAAACAATGTACTAAGTCTGAGAAACATACCTTAATTCTCGATTTGTACCTTGTCCACCTTTTTACACTTAGGCACTTGTGTTGGACACTAAATCACCAAAATACTTAGAAATGGCCCAAGGGCACATTTCCCTTTCACTTATTCAATTCTTTTTTCTTTCTCTCCTCTTTATTTCTCATCTTAGGGCATTGAGAAATATGATGAGTATTTTTCTGCAATAACGGCAATAAAGGTTGGATTTATGATCTCCAGATCCCCGAACAATTAAACCTTTACCTTTGGGTTCAGAACGAGAATCAACATCAAATTTTTATTTAGACAACAAATTTGACTTAACATTCTCAAATGCCAGTGAAGTATAATTTCCATAGAGCATAATTTCCTTAAAATTCTTAAAAGAGGGGGGCAACGAGACTACCAACAAAATTGACTTATCTTCATCATCTATCTTCACGTTAAGGCTCTCAAGGTCCACAATAATTAAATTAAATTCATTAAGATGTGACTGAATAGATGTACCTTCCGCCATATGAATAGTATAAATGCGCTCTTTGAGACGGAGCTTATTAGCAAGACTCTTGGTCATATATAGCTTCTCCAATTTCTTCCACAATTCTGCTGCAGATTTTACATTCATTACTTCACGCAGAACATCAGGAGATAAACTGAGCTGTAAAGCGGACAACACCTTTTCATCAAGATCTTCCTATTTATCATCAGTCATATCAGCAGGTCGCGGTTGCAACGCCTTCCTCACACATAACCGGGTTAGAACAGCCTTCATCTGAATTTGCCAAATAGTAAAGGTGATCTTGCCATCAAACTTCAGAGTATCAATTTTAGTCGACATTATACTCCGAAATAGAAAAAATCCGGTAAAAGATATATTTGCTTGCTCCTTTTATCCTTGTGCTAGAAATCCGGCACACCCCACGATGCACAGTAGCCCCCACGAGAATGTAGGTTACTGCACCTTATATGTGAACACTAGCAAATCACGTGCACTTGGAAGCCTTCGTCAGATTGGAGCTGCAGACGACCGATCGTCACGCAGATCACGACAACCAAGGCACAACACTAAATCAGGAGGCCGGAGATCGGCCGGCTGAACATCGTTGGTCGGGCGCCGAGATTCGCTCTAGATAGCCTCGAATAAGGGCTCCACACGAGACAGATTGAAGACACCACGGATCTGAATGACGAGCTGACGGCTGCGACGCGATCCGGGATGAAGAAACGCGCCGACGGCGGCTAAGGAAAAATTATGTCTAACCCTAGCTCTGATACCAATTATTTAGGATCGCAGGTGAAAAAGGAGACAAAGAATTTAACGTGGAAAAAACTCCTCCAATATAGAGGACAAAAAAAAACTATGGGAAAACAGATTTATTATATGTTGTTCAAGTACAGTATACAAGGGGAGCTTATTTATATAGGCAAAGAAGATAGAGATAGAAGTCATATGATCTTATCTAATAAGGCAAATGAGATAGAGATAAGGTCACATGATCTTATCCAATAGAAGTTACACACGTTATATCCAACTAGGTGAGTGCCTGTGCGTTACAAAGGGAACATATAATACCATGATAACTTATGTACAATTGTGTTTTATACTATTTTAAGATGGAGGACAGTGTCCGTGAGCCGTCTGAGATGGCGTAGAAGTGAAACTTGGGCCACGGTCGAGCGCGTCGGACACGCCCACCTGTGAGGCGCGCAAGGGGGCGGTCTCGGGGAGGGAACAATCTCCACGGGACGACGGTCGAGCAGTGGCATGCGGTCGTGGCGACGACTGTGGTGGAGTGGCGGTATGTGGTTGCGACGACGCGCGCGATCGAGGAGCAATTTGACCCACTCCTCCAAATCTGTTTTAATTTGACCAACATCTTGCTAAAGTGAAAATGGTCACACTACCCTCATGCCAGAAAAAGACTACAAAGTTATCCATGAACAACTAATAAGAAATGAAGTACTTTATACCAGCTCATGAAGGGTGCTCGACCGGGGTAGCAAGATTGTGTAGGCATTTATGTTTGGTTCAATGTTTTAATTATTTAATGTATTTTGTATCTCGCCAATTTCTCATGCACGACTCGTTTTTAAAAAAACACTAATTATTTTTAGCTATTCAAAGGACCTAGAATGTCTATACTAATGCATTAAGACTGATTTGGTGACCAGAAAATAGGAGAGGATCCATAGGGGAGGAAACCTCTTGCTAGGGGTTTCTTCCCCATGGATCCCTCCAATTATCTTGTTACCAAACCAAACCTTAAGGAGAAAGTTTTAGCGCTTACCGGCTAGCAGGCATTCATACCCCAATTTGCAGCTAGATGATAATGGGACTTTCTCGATGGCAATTTTGTCCCATATCCATGTACTTTCCTCCACCGTTTCTAGAAGATTTGGACATCATCATCCACTTCACAAAAGTTCAAATATAACTGAAGTTCAAGTATTTCTAGCTTTGTTCAGACCAACCCTTTAAGAAACAATAGAAATTATCCCTAGAACGCTCCAAGATACTGTTGAAACTGGTGATTAGTTTTCAGTTCCAAGAAATCACTTCTGGTAGACGACCATGGTGGAAGCGAAGCCAGCCTAAGTAGATGTCGTTGTAGGACCATATCATCTTGTTGCAGTACTGCTCAACATTGGCCTTGCAGGGGCTGCACTCGCAACAACACTCGATGATTACTTCTGGTACAAAAAACCAATATATATGGTAACATTGTCTATTGATAATATCTGACTGTCCTATTAGTTGATAACATAGCACAAGCGATCAGTTCAGTAGTTTTTGGATTTATGTACTAATATATGCCCATCATCACACTAAAATCAATAGTAGAAAGGGTAGGGAAAAGACGCTTCTTGCCTCAATAATACTGAATTCAGGCTATCGTATATGTTATATTCAGATCCAATCCAACGAAAGAACAAGATTTTAGACTGAATGAATATCTGTTGAATGTTGTTCACAACCAACATTTTCGTGTGTAACAGACCAAACAGAAGAAAAAACTCTGGTCGATCAGAGCAAGAGCATTACCAAATAAAAAAGTTGATCCCTCACCTTAGATCAGGACAGTGTCTTTAAGAAAGCGTCTAGCAGCTGCATACTAAGGCAACCATGTTAGTATTCCCGATGTTCTAAATATTAAATTGGTCGTCGCAAAATATAGGGATGCAAGACATCTCCAGCTGAGGTACTTACACCAGGATGCTACTGCAATGTAGGAGAGTAAGCATCAAGAGCTAAGTATATCTTTTGAAGAAGGCTTCAGTGCGAAGTGGTCTTGTCACCCAATATCACAACCTGATCACACAGAGAATATTTGAGAGACTCTACATGATGAACTTTTATAATTATACAACATGTGTTCTTGTAGTCAAATAGAAGTTCAATTCTAGAAATACCTTGGCTTCACCCTTTTGGAGCTCAGAACACCTCACTTCAATTATTTGTTTATACCATATCCCGATTTTGTTAGTGCCACGACTTGTAGAATGATCTGGTTGCAGTGATCACTCAAATCGTCTGACCTGAAACGACCATGCTCGACACCGGAATTGTGTTTTTGATAAGGAAATAAAAATGTCTAGGAAGCAAGCGTAATGAAGATGGATAGAAACAAACCTGTTCTCAGTTCTTTCCACTAATAATTTCTCCTCAATGAAAACAAATTCTTTTGATAACTTCAGGATAGATACTAACATGCAATCCGGCTGCTTTTCTTGCTCATGCCTAGTGAGGCTACTACTACGGATAAGCTTGGCGGTCTGAATTCAGGCTATCGTATATATTATATTTAGATCTCATCCAACGAAAGAATAAGATTTCATACTGAATGAATATCTGTTTTCATCCCTGCAGCGTGGACACGACTGAATGAAGGCGGGGGATGCGGGCGCAGGGAGGGGACGCGCGGGCGGGGGCATGCGTCCGCGGATCTCGCTGGCCTGCGCGGGATGGAGGAGGAAGCGGGCGGATCGACGATGGCAGAACCGTGCGTCAAAATTGTGGACGCCTACACTAATGACTTAAGGAGTAGTAGAGATTAAGAGTTCAATAACTACACAAGGTCATTTTATTAACTAGAATGTTAACACTTAAGGGCTAATTTGGGAATATCAATTTTCCAATGGATTCATATTTTTACAAAGGAAAATAGACTAATTTTACTAGAAAAAAATGAAAATCAATTAAGAAAATAGATTTTTTCAAACTAGCCCTAAGTAACAAAAACTAAAGGCCCTTGAGGCACAGTTCCTGTCGGCTCTGGCTTGCCTTTCTCAAGCCCTTTTTCTCTCTTGCTAAAATGAACTAGTAGCCAATGGAACTGTAGCAGGAGCCTGAGGTAACAGAAACCATGACACGCAGACACTAATTAATCTAGCACACTCAGGTCTGACTATCACTGAGGCTGGTTCTAGTCCAGCCGACTCTTACCGACCACTACATCGCATATCAACTGCACTATCGACTGTCTTCTCAGACATCGTCAGTCTTTATCTACCACAATGTTCCAGTAGATAGTCTTTGGTCCTGTTTGGTTTTATTAGTCCTAGACTAAAGTTTAGTCAAAGAACTAATCTTTAGTCCCTACTCTGTTTGGTTCTAGAGACTAAACATAAGCTAAACACAGTTAAAGCAATATACAAATATCAAAATACCCTCACGCTTGCCCCTGTTGTTTGTACAAACACCTGCGTGTTTATATAAACAAACCGAGCATGTCCTTATACAAACACCTATGCATGCTTATATTTCAAATGAGCAAATGAGTTTCAAATATTCCAAATGAGTATACAAACGAGAAGCAGCCACAAATATATTTCAAATATTCCAAATGCAGCTCGAGAGCAGGAGAGGAAATTTTGCTGTTTAGTCCCATTTAGGAGCCCTTGGAGGGACTAGAGACTAAACTGATTTAGTCCCACTATTAGTTCTTGTGTTTGGGGAATTAGGGACTAAAAGGTAGGGACTAAACATTAGTCTATGTGAAAGGGAAATAGGCTTACACCTTTTCCTAATTGATTTTAGTGGTTGAAGTGCCCAACACAAATAATTGGACTAACTAGTTTGCTCTAGATTATAAGTGTTGCAGGTGCCAAAGGTTCACAATAAACCAATACAAGTCAAAAGAAAGGGTTCAAACAAAGAGAGCAAAAGATAACAGAAGGCAGCCCTGGTCTGGCGCACCAGACTGTCCGGTGTGCCACCAGACAGTGTCCAATGCACCACCGGACAGTGTCCGGTGCACCAGGGAACTCCAACTCCGAACTCGACAGTCTCGGAAATTCTGGGAGCCACTCCGCTAAAATTCACCGGACTGTCCGGTGCTGCACCGGACTGTCCGGTGTGCCAGCAGAGCAACGACTACTTTAGCGCCAACGGTCGTCTGCAACCGCATTGAATGCGCTACAGTGCGCGACAGAGTCAGAGCAGCGCCAGAAGGCGCACCGGATAGTGCACAGTGACTGTCCGGTGCACCACCGGACTGTCCGGTGGCCCAGAAGACAGAAGCTCCAACGGTCGAACCCTAACGGTCGAGTGACGTGGCTGGTGTACCGGACAGTGTCCGGTGGCGCACCGGACTGTCTGGTGCGCCATGCGACAGACAGCCTCCCAACGGCCACTTTTGGTGGGTGGGGCTATAAATACCCCAACCACCACACCATTCATGGCATCCAAGTTTTCCACCTTCCAACACATTACAAGAGCTATAGCATTCAATACAAGACACACCAAAGAGATCAAATCCTCTCCCAAGTCTCTAGTGCAATTCCAATCAATAGCGACTAGTGAGAGAGTACTTGTGTTCATTTGAGCTCTTGCACTTGGATTGCTTCTTTTCTTTCTCATTCTTTCTTGTGATCAACTCAATTGTAACCAAGGCAAGAGACACCAATTGTGTGGTGGTCCTTGCGGAGACTTTGTGTCCCGTGTGATTGAGAAGAGAAGCTCACTCGGTCTAAGTGACCGTTTGAGAGAGGGAAAGAGTTGAAAGAGACCCGGTCTTTGTGACCACCTCAACGGGGAGTAGGTTTACAAGAACCGAACCTCGGTAAAACAAATCATCGTGTCACACTCTTGATTTGTTTGTGATTTGTTTTTCGCCCTCTCTCTTGGACTCGATTTTAATTCTAACGCTAACCCCGACTTGTAGTTGTGCTTAAACTTTGTAAATTTCAGATTCGCCCTATTCACCCCCCTCTAGGCGACTTTCAATTGGTATCAGAGCCCGGTGCTTCATTATAGCCTAACCGCTCGAAGTGATGTCGGGAGATCACGCCAAGAAGGAGATGGGAACCGGCGACAAGCCCGTTACAAGCCACGGGAAGGCTCTATCGGGAGAGTCCCACAACAAGGGGAAGGATAAGACATCCTCCTCACAAAAGTCGCATCGGAGTGGCGACAAGAAGAAGAAGATGAGGAAAGTGGTCTACTATGAGACCGACTCTTCATCGCCATGCACCTTCGGCTCCGACGCGCCGTCCGTAACTTCTAAGCGCCATGAGCGCAAGAAGTTTAGTAAGATCCCCCTACGCTACCCTCGTATTTCAAAGCGTACTCCCTTACTTTCCGTTCCATTAGGCAAACCACCGGTTTTTGACGGTGAAGATTATAATATGTGGAGTGACAAAATGAGGCATCATCTAACCTCACTCCACACTAGCATTTGGAACGTTGTTGAGTTTGGTGTACAGGTACCATCCGTAGGGGATGAGGACTATGATTCGAACGAAGTAGCCCAAATCCAACACTTCAACTCCCAAGCCACTACTATACTCCTCGCCTCTCTAAGTCGAGAGGAGTATAATAAGGTGCAAGGGTTGAAGAGCGCAAAGGAAATTTGGGACATGCTCAAGACCGCGCACGAAGGAGACGAGGTGACCAAGATCACCAAGTGGGAGACGATCGAGGGGGAGCTTGGTCGCTTCATGCTTCACCAAGGGGAGGATCCATGAAGCGCCCCAATCCTCTGGGACTCAAATGTGATACAATTACTAGTCCCAAGAGGCTAGTAAACACATTTATACATCAGATGATTACAGATCTGCTTAAACGAGACAAACCTATAAAGGTGGCGATCAACTTTAAGAGTTGGTCCACAACTCGGGACATATCATCAGAGTGGGGCTGAAGCAGCCCGATATACACAGCGAAGCAAATCAGCGGTCCAACAGCCACAGGCAAGGTTGGGAACAGCCATAACTCTTACCCGATCTCCTTTTTCTAAAAAACAACAAATAAGCAAGGGTGAGTACAAACATACTCAGCAGCCCACCTTCACCCGCGGAATGGGGAAATCAGATATAATGCATGGAATATGTGGAGCTCAGGATATTTGAGGGAACAACAATATTTTATGTAGGGCTGTTTTGAAAAACATTTTGTATTTTGCAAAGCGCATCCTCTCCAAAAGGAGCAGGAAGTTTTTCAGTATAGAACGAAATCCCCTGGACTAAACCATCCAGGTATCTTAGTAGTTTCCCACTGGTTTTCATTTTCAAAAACAGCTACTGGACTTCCCGTCCACCATAGCTCACGGCTAAACCGCCGGACCTTTTAAAAACCACTTTTCTCAAAAACACCTTTTTTTTAAAACAAAACATTAATTGTCATACCACACCAGACTCATCCATTCTAGTGGACACAGACTATTCGAATAGGTTTGAACTCTGCGCAGAGGGGTACACTTTACCCACTAGTCCGGTTTCTGCGATCTCACCGTCGTGAGACCCGAATGCCGAATCTCTTTCTTTCCTCGCACGTCCTAACCTTAACGGTTATATCGGAAGGAGTCAGGCCACCGCCATGCCCAAACCGGACAAAACATTCCCCCTCCTTATCCTCCCGGTGCTCCCCAGCCTTCATAACCCTGGAGTTGGACCGTACGAGTTCAGATTGAGTGACTGCCCACACAGTCTCGAGTGGTTGTACTTATCATGAGTACAGGTAGTGAAGGATGACAAACCGGTCCTTATATGAGGGGACAATCCTCCTGCTCACGCCTAAACCAGCTGAGCCATCACCTTAGGCCCTCCACTAAACCAGGGAGTCCCTGATCATCCCTACTCAAAGGTGATAAGGGTGAAAACCCTTCATCATACACATTTTGAAAAGCATTTTCTTTTGAAAACTCACAACTTTCCTCAAATCATTTGTAACAAATATATCAGTGATTGATTGTGGCAAGCGGCTGGGTGGCCATAATAACTTGTCTCAAAATCATATCATGCATAAAATAACAGGCTGAGGGTTGTGGTTGAAAAATCATAGGTAATTTATGCATCAAAGGGATCTAGTGAGCTTGTCGTGCTTATCCGGCAAAGGGGGAAGGGAAGCTCGCGGAACTGGCTTCTGGCTCCACCGCCTGGTGTAGACTTGCAGATCTAGCCTCCACGAGACGGCACGAACGCTCCGGTAACTATGCAACATGAACAAGCAAACATACAAACCAACAAGTATACCAACAAATATTTAGTATAGTGGTCAGAATAGCGATATATGGATGGGTAGAGATTTGAGTAGAATCTGTGTCATGTGGTGTTGAGGTACTACTAGTGGTGGAGCGGAGGTGCTTACCAGGAGGGTGGACTGGAGGCGAAGCGACACTGTGCATGTAGCCGGCAGAGCGGAGTAACTGAGTGGGTGGGGTGTTTGCCTTGGCTGAGGGTGTTGAGTGTGTGGAGTGGGAGAGGGTAGCTGGGTGTATTTATAGCTGGGTGTATGTGGTGTAGCACAGTGAAGTTCACTTTTGGTGAGAATAGTGACGAATGAATCGTCTGACTTAGTCTGAACAGGGAAATTATAGGCAGGATATGGAACAAGAGTATTTTGGGAGTTTTCTGGAATATGAACCATGCTTAAGGTATGACATGGTTGGATAGGGAATAATTTGACAAGAATTTAGAAACAAGAATGACTGGAATCTGAGTTTGGATGGAGGAGTTTTGGATTTTATAATCATAGGAAGAAAAAGAAAAGGAATATTCTTGGAATATTCTATAATTTGAATATTTAGAGATATTTGGAAAATCAAAAATACAAATGTATTTTTGAGCGGGGTGCGAGGAATTATTTTTGGGATTTTCTTGGGCAGAGGTTTATGTTGGTGGAAACTGTTCCTACCTACTATGTCATATCAGACAACAGTAAGGCGGGACCCAAATAGCTGGAATGCTGTGATATTCTGGTCTGAGTGGGCTGTGGTATCTTGGGCTAGGTTTTATAGGATTGAAGACGTATCCATACAAACATGGTTTGCCTTTCTTTTTGGAAGTCTGGCTTGAAAGAATCCCAAAGTTAAGCGTGCTCAACTTGGAGAAATTTGGGATGGGTGACCAGATGGGAAGTTCCCTACTGGAAGGAAAATCACAGTCACCGGAGTTCGTATGACTGGAATATGGGTCTGGCTGGTCTTAGGTGGACTGGACAGCATGACGGATGAGTAGTTGAAATTTGGGGTAATCAGATGATCGATGAATAGTAATGATGAATAGTAACGATGAATAGCGACGATGAATAGTTTGTATGAACGAACGATGAACGATGAATAGTGACGATGAACGAACGATGAACGATGAATAGGAACTATGAACGAACGATGAACGATGAATAGGAACTATGAACGAACGATGAACGACCGAATGATCGAACGAACGAACGATCGGAATTTCGGCAGCATAACGGCAGGAAAAAGATTATTTGGGCGAACGAACGATCGGACGAACGATCGGACGAACGATCGGATGAACGAACGAACAAACTAAGAACAGGTGGACGAACTATCGAAGAACGACCGAACGATCCTTGTGCTAGTGTGTGCTTGTGTGGGAAGTGGAGTGGGAGTGGGCGTGTGGGGGGGGAGGGAGTTGCTATGAAATGGCTTGGGGTGGGATGAGAGGAGGCCCTTGCCCCTCTATTTATAGCCATGGTGAGGGGATTAGGGGAGGGATGAGGGGATTAGTGGGAGGATGAGAGGATTAGTGGGAGATTAGCATGAATTTGTCTTATATGAGTGTAATTAGCTTGTAGAGCTCACCGTATGACACCAGAGGCATACGTATACATATGAGCATGAGGAAAGTTATGGAGAAAATATTTGTAGGGACTTGAAAAATGATTCTGAAGGTATTTCTCAGGAAGAAAATACTTGGACATATATCGGTGGAATATTTGGGCAGTATTTCTGAAAGAGTTTGAGGGTGGTCACTGGGGAAATATTTATAGGATATTTTGAGGAGATTTTAGAGAGAATATAGACCACTATAATTTTATTTGTTGATATCAACTCACAAACAAACATTTTGAAATGAAATTTGAAATTCATTTTGAATTTAGAGCGAGTTTGAGAAAATTCCAAGATTTGAATTTTTGGGATGCTACAATCCACAAGCCATGTACAATCGGTTGAAGACCTTGGTGAACCAAGTGCGCAACCTCAGGAGCACCAAATGGGATGACCATGAGATGGTCAAGGTTATTCTTAGATCCCTCGTTTTTCTTAACCCTACGCAAGTTCAATTAATTCGAGGTGATCCTAGATACACGCTAATGTCTCCCGAGGAGGTTATAGGGATGTTTGTGAGCTTTGAGCTAATGATCAAAGGCTCAAAGAAAATCATCGAGCAAGGCGCCTCCTCCACGCCCGAGGCACAACCCGTCGCATTCAAGGCAACGGAGGAGAAGAAGGAAGAGTCTACATCAAGTAGACTCCCCATCGACGCCTCAAAGCTCGACAATGAGGAAATGGCTTTAATCATCAAAAGCTTTCGACAAATCCTCAAGCAAAGGAGGGGGAAGGACTACAATCCCCGCTCCAAGAAGGTTTGCTACAAGTGTGGTAAGCCCGGTCACTTTATAGCAAAATGTCCTATTTCTAGTGACAGTGACAAGGGCGACGACAAGAAGTGGAGAAGAAAGGAGAAGAAGAGATACTACAAGAAGAAGGGCGGCGACGCCCATGTTTGCCGGGAATGGGACTCCGACGAGAGCTCCACCGACTCCTCCTCCGACGAGGACGCCGCAAACATCGCCGTCACCAAGGGACTTCTCTTCCCCAACGTCGGGCACAAGTGCCTCATGGCAAAAGATGGCAAAAAGAAGAAGGTTAAATTCAAATCCTCCACTAAATATGCAACCTCTAGTGATGAGAATAATTCTAGTGATGACGAGGACAATTTGCTTACTCTTTTTGCCGATCTTAACATGCAACAAAAGAAAAAATTGAATGAATTAATTAGTGCTATTCATGAAAAGGATGAACTCTTGGACACCCAAGAGGACTTCCTAATTAAGGAAAACAAGAAGCATGTTAAGGTTAAAAATGCTTATGCTCTAGAGGTAGAAAAATGTGAAAAATTATCTGGTGAGTTAAGCACTTGCCATGATTTGATTGCCAACCTTAGGAATGAGAATGCTATATTAATTGCTAAGGTTGATTCAAATGTATGTGATGATTCATATGCCAATCTTAGAAATGATCATGCTATTTCCATTGCTAAGATTGAAAAATTAAATGTCTCTCTTGCTAGCCTTAGAAATGAAAATGAAAAAATAATTGCTAAGGCTAATGAATTAAATGTTTGCAATGCTTCCATTTCCAATCTTAGAGATGAAAATGCCATATTACATGCTAAGATTGTTGAATTAAATTCTTGCAAACCCTCTACATCTACCGTTGAGCATGTTTCTATTTGCACTAGATGTAGAGATGTTGACATTGATGCTATTCATGATCACATGGCTTTAATTAAACAACAAAATGATCATATAGCAAAATTAGATGCTAAAATTGCCGAGCATGAGCTAGATAATGAAAAATTTAAATTTGCTCGTAGTATGCTTTATAATGGGAGACGCCCTGGCATCAAGGATGACATTGGCTTCCAAAAGGGAGACAATGTCAAACTTAATGCCCCTCCTAAAAGATTATCTAACTTTGTTAAGGGCAAGGCTCCCATGCCTCAGGATAACGAGGGTTACATTTTGTACCCTGCCGGTTATCCCGAGCATAAGATTAGGAGAATTCATTCTAGGAAATCTCACTCTGGCCCTAATCATGCTTTTATGTATAAGAGTGAGACATATAGTTCTAGGCAATCAACCCATGCTAAATTGCCTAAGAAGAAAGCTCCTAGTGCATCAAATGAACCTAGCATTTCATTTAAAACTTTTGATGCATCTTATGTTTTGACTAACAAATCCAGCAAGGTAGTTGCCAAGTATGTTGGGGACAAACACAAGGGATCAAAAACTTGTGTTTTTTGGGTTCCCAAAGTTCTTGTATCTAATGTCAAAGGACCCAAAACTGTTTGGGTACCTAAAATCAAGAACTAAATTTGTTTTGTAGGTTTATGCATCCGAGGGCTCAAGTTGGATCATTGATAGCGGGTGCACAAACCACATGACAGGGGAGAAAAAGATGTTCTCCTCCTATGAGAAAAACCAAGATCCCCAACGAGCTATCACATTCGGGGATGGAAATCAAGGTTTGGTCAAAGGATTGGGTAAAATTTCTATATCACCTGACCATTCTATTTCCAATGTTTTTCTTGTAGATTCTTTAGATTACAACTTGCTTTCTGTTTCCCAATTATGTAAAATGGGTTACAACTATCTTTTCATGGATACAGGTGTTACTGTCTTTAGAAGAAGTGATGATTCAGTAGCTTTTAAGGACGTATTAGAGGGTCAGCTATACTTAGTTGATTTCAATAGAGCTGAACTTGATACTTGCTTAATTGCTAAGTCTAACATGGGTTGGCTCTGGCATCGCCGACTAGCCCATGTTGGGATGAAGAATCTTCACAAGCTTCTAAAGGGAGAGCACATTTTGGGACTAACAAATGTGCATTTTGAGAAAGACAGGATCTGTAGCGCATGCCAAGCAGGGAAGCAAGTTGGTGTTCATCATCCACATAAGAACATCTTGACGACTGACAGGCCACTCGAGCTCCTCCACATGGACCTATTCGGCCCGATCGCTTACATAAGCATCGGCGGGAGTAAGTACTGTCTAGTTATTGTGGATGACTATTCTCGCTTCACTTGGGTATTCTTTTTACAGGAAAAATCTCAAACCCAAGAGACCTTAAAGGGATTCTTGAGACATGCTCAAAATGAGTTTGACTTGAGGATCAAGAAAATTAGAAGCGACAATGGGACAGAGTTCAAGAACTCTCAAATAGAAGGCTTCCTTGAGGAGGAGGGCATCAAGCATGAGTTCTCTTCTCCCTACACGCCACAACAAAATGGTGTAGTGGAGAGGAAGAATAGAACTCTATTGGACATGGCAAGAACCATGCTTGATGAGTACAAGACTTCGGATCGGTTTTGGGCCGAGGCGATCAACACCGCTTGCTACGCCATCAACCGGTTGTATCTACACCGAATCCTCAAGAAGACATCTTACGAACTCCTCACCGGTAAAAAGCCAAATGTTTCATATTTTAGAATCTTTGGTAGCAAATGTTTTATTCTTGTTAAGAGAGGTAGAAAATCCAAATTTGCTCCTAAGGCTGTAGAAGGCTTTTTACTAGGATATGATTCAAACACAAGGGCATATAGAGTCTTTAACAAGTCCACTAGACTAGTTGAAGTTTCTAGTGACATTGTGTTTGATGAGACTAACGGCTCTCAAGTAGAGCAAGTTGATCTTGATGAATTAGATGATGAAGAGGCTCCGTGCGTCGCGCTAAGGAACATGTCCATTGGGGATGTATGTCCTAAGGAATCCGAAGAGCCCATTCAAGCACAAGATCAACCATCCTCCTCCATGCAAGCATCTCCACCAACTCAAGATGAGGATGAGGCTCAATATGATGAAGAAGAAGATCAAGAAGATGAGCCGCCTCAAGAGGAGGGCAATGATCAAGGGGGAGATGCAAAAGATCAAGACAAGGAGGATGAGCAAGCTCCAAGACCACCACACCCAAGAGTCCATCAAGCAATCCAACGAGATCACCCCGTGAACACCATCCTCGGCGACATTCATAAGGGGGTAACCACTAGATCTCGTGTTGCACATTTTTGTGAGCATTACTCTTTTGTTTCCTCTATTGAGCCACATAGGGTAGAGGAAGCACTTCAAGATTCGGATTGGGTGATGGCAATGCAAGAGGAGCTCAACAACTTCACGAGGAATGAGGTATGGCATTTAGTTCCACGTCCTAACCAGAATGTTGTAGGAACCAAGTGGGTCTTCCGCAACAAACAAGACGAGCATGGTGTGGTGACAAGGAACAAAGCCCGACTTGTGGCCAAGGGATATTCACAAGTCGAAGGTTTGGATTTCGGTGAAACCTATGCACCCGTAGCTAGGCTTGAGTTAATTCGCATTTTACTTGCCTATGCTACTTACCATGGCTTCAAGCTTTATCAAATGGACGTGAAAAGTGCCTTCCTCAATGGACCAATCAAGGAAGAGGTCTATATTGAGCAACCTCCTGGCTTTCAAGACAGTGAGTATCCTAACCATGTTTATAGACTCTCTAAGGCGCTTTATGGGCTCAAGCAGGCCCCAAGAGCATGGTATGAATGCCTAAGAGACTTTCTTATCGCTAATGGCTTCAAAGTCAGAAAAGCCGATCCTACACTCTTTACTAAAACACTTACAAATGATTTGTTTGTATGCCAAATTTATGTTGATGATTGTGACGGAACCTCCCAAGTAATCAGGCCCACCTACAGTTGTCCTTGTCTAACAGACATCAGACACCCTGTAGATGTTCCTAAGTTACTTGACAAGCTCGGTATCTTTCCTTACCTCACCAGGAACGTTTCACCCGTCTTGCAGACATTACAGATCATCGGAGATAAAGAAATGCGGAAGCGATTTACATAAACTTACATTTATTTCCAAAGAAAGCTCGGGTTATATTATTACAGACCAGTTTAAAAACAAGTGCATAGAAGTAATAATTATACAAACCAGGGAGACACAAACCTCTCCCGAAAGACTATAAACAACAGATTCTAGATGGAGGACCGAGTCCTCCCGCCTTTCAGTCTTGTTTTTCCTTGTTGGGAACCACCTTAGCACAGAAGCAGCAAAAGTCTGCTACTTCCCCACCTAAAAACAACAAAGGGATAAACCCTGAGTATGGAATTACTCAGCAAGTCTTACCCGACTAAGGAAAAGACTCTCAAGGGTATGCTGGATATATGGGAGTCAAGGTAAGGCTTCTCAATAGTTAAAGACTCCGTTTTGCAGAAATGCTTACTAAAGTGGATCCTTAAAAATCCAATTTTATTTGTCAAGTTAGGTAAAATTACCTGCACTAGAGTTCTTTCTACCCTAGTTCAATCACTGGTCCTGCACTAGCCAATTTCTTAGCCAAAAACCCATCATTTTTAGTGGAATGCTACGTGTAGGTCAGTGACCAAGTCTTCATAACCGCGAAGGTACGGCGATCCGAATCGATTATACTCAGCTGAGGATCTCCAATCACACGACATATGTAGCACTTAACCCTTGCATATGTCAACCCGCCACCGGGGTTCTTAAGACCGGATCAGGTTCACGCAAACCGAGAGCACAGATACACCACCGTCCAGCCTCTTGCCACAGAGGGTACACGCTACTCTCGCCACCGCTCCACTCCCATTTCGTGTTATCTTATTCCGGCCTTAGTCTGCCCGAGGCAAGGCTTACCCATGACGAGGCATGTGACCAGTTAAAGGGTCCTCGATCATCAAGCCTACATCGACAAGGTCCTTAATCGACTCAGACGGAGACACTACACCGAGACTCTCTTCTCGTGCAAGTCACCCGCCCGGTCTCAGCTTACTCATTCAAACCCAAAGTTTGGTACCTGGTAGAGGTACATCTTTTCCGATGTTGAATCCATCACGGCCGTGATGGATCCACCACCAAGTTTTGTTTTTGAAAACATCCCTCCCACTTTGCCAAACATCTTTTGTAAAACAAATCCTTTTGTTTTTCTAAAGCATTACTAAGCATAGTAAAACCTTTTTATAAAAATAGGATTTCAAGGAGGATAATCAAGATCAAGGAAGGTAATGCAGGAATTGTTTAATCAATCAACTCCTATCACCTAATGCATCAAACAAGTGATAAAGATTTTAAAAACATCAAGGGAGGAGGCAAATGCACCGGGGCTTGCCTTTGTTATCAGAGGTGTCTTGCTCGGATCCACAGATATCAAAATAAAAGCAGTTATCCGCCTGAGGATCAGAGGTGGGTGGTATCCCTTCTTCAAAAACTTCTTCTTCTTCTTCTTGCTCTAATATAATCATATACATGCATAAGAATGGGTGTCATGGAATGCTCATGAGGATGCAAAGGTAGCATAAACTTATTAGTTATGTCTTGAATACAACTTTCCTTCACGGTACTCCGAGAACCTAGGGTTTCCGGAGTCAGTAAAGGAGTTCATGGAGCAGGGGGGGTGGTTTTGGGTTTAGTGATTAAACAAGGCCCAAATCAAACCAAACTCTACCCATGGCTTCTAAATAATGTGATAAGCTCACATAAAAAGTTTGGGAAATTTTGGGCTTATTATTTATTCTCTAAAAATTCAGAATCAATAGTTTAGGCTATTTTAAATATCCTAAAATTCCCTATTCAAACTAAAAATCATAAAACTATTTTTATTAAATACTATGGAAAATAACAAGCCTAGGAAAATTGGTCTCATATTTTTAGGATTTTCCTACCATTTTCTACAGTTTTTCAAAGTTCTGCTGAAAAGGAAAAGGAAAAACTCTTAAATAGTACTGGGCCGATTCTGGCCCAACAAGCCCAGGTCCAGGAGAACAGCGCGCTCGCGCCGCGCGCGCGCGCTCGCGAAGGAAGTTTTGCGCAGAGACCCCCGGCTTAACAGCTAAACCGAAATAGGGTCATTCACTATTGTTTTGAGTCACTGACCGTTCACGAAAAAGCCCTCGGGGTTCTGTCAATTCACAATTTGAAGCCCTCGACGGCGCTCAAGCGCGGCCACGCTCCGGCGAGCAAGCAGACCGGCCGATTGGGGCAGTGACCAGCGCTCCCGAGCGACATACACGGAATTAAACCCCTAAGGAGCATTTCCCCTAACCTAATTGCACTAAGGGTGGACTAGGGAGCTCCGGCCACGGTGGCCGTAAGCAAAATGGTGACATGATCGTGTTCCCGGCGACCCAGGGCGGTCTAGTTCGATTCAATGCTTCGGTAAGCATCAAGAGGACACAAAGATGTTGAAACAAGAGAACCGAGGGTGAGATCGGACCTGAAACGTGCTGTCCACGGCGAGCTCGATTCACGGCGGCGGAAAATGGATTTGGGGGAAACTCAAAATTCTAGCTCGTCGGTGATCAACTGGAGACAATACAGGGCGTCGAGGTGCTTGACTACCATACGGACCTAGGGGCACGCTCAATTTATAGTTGCCGGGGGCGGTGGTCCGTGAATTTGGATGGCGCGGTGGCGGTCGGAATTGGGGAAGAGGCTTGGCGCACGGTGAATACGTGTCGACTGCCGTGGCAAGCTCCCCGCCGATGATGGGATGGCGTAGAGGAGTCACAGTGACGAGGTGTAAAGACAGAGCCACGCGGCGGACGCCGGTAATGGCTCGACGGCGGTGAAATCCGTATCCCCGATCAGAGAGCAAGGGGGAGGAACGCGCTACAGCTGGCCGGAGTGGCTTACAGCTCACCGGCGGCGAGGACTCGCACCGGCCGTGCTTATCCAAGGACCACCGAGCACGAATCGTGACGAACAACGATCGACGGCGACGGCTACCGGCGGTGAGCTCAGACAGAATCTCCTTCAGTTTAGTCAGGCACTGTACCATGGAATTCTTTCATCAGAGCTTCTGACCGAGCGACTTTAGAGTTAATTTTCTCCCGATTTCATGTGACAACAGGTCCAAGTCTCTGCACCAAAATTGTAGTGCTACATACCAGCTACAACTCAGCTATAGGACTTGATCACATTTGAGCACTGGATCATGCTTGAATCTGAGCTAGAAGTTGATGTCAGTTCACTGCTAAACAGAATTTCAGATCAAACAGCCTGACAGCCAGTTTTGGACTGGGTTTTTCTCTAAATTCTTCTTAACAACTAAGCTCACAACCTTAAGCAAAGTTGTTCTCCTATAATGGGTCTTCAACTTTGATGTGGTGACCTAGGGTAAAAACCCTATACTTTGTAAGTTACAAAGCTGTAACACCCGGATTTTAGGGGTCCAAAACCCGGGCGTAAACATAATCACCAGGTGTGCTGGGACCAAGTCTCACACATATGATGAATCATGGCACAGGATCGAATGTCACATCTTTATATATAACAGGAGTTCTATACAAAATAAATAATTACATTATAAGGAGACAACGGTCCAGCAACCCAAAGTTGACTGGGAGACGACGACCTAGACCTCTCACGAACACATCGCAGCATCCTCCAAGCGCCTCATCCTGTGGTACCTGCTCTTGACCTGTGGGGTGTGTGAGACAGCAAGAGTGAGCTCACATACGTTCATTGCTCAACAAGTTGTGGGGAATAATGTGCATGAACTCGCCAAAGGTGGGAGCTCACGTGAAGTGTAAGGCTTACCAAAGAAGATGGTTAGAGCTGAGCATTGCTTTTAAAGTTGGTCAAAATTTTATTAGCAGTTACTAAGTATAAGTAAATACCAAACCCAATTAAGTAGTAGAACAAAAGTAACAACTTCACCTGCGATGCAATGACAAATTGAGTTTAAGTTCCATAATTTAATCATGTGAGTGTCCGAGCTGCTCATGACCGTGAGCACGGCTAGTATACCAGTTTTACACTCTGCAGAGGTTGCGCATCTTTACCCACAAGTCGTGTATCCCATGTCGCCAGGGTTTGCAAGGCCCTTAGACACTACCGAGGTGAATGGCTAGGGATCCACTACGAGGCCTTTACAAAGTTCCACTAGCTTCCGAAAACCCGCTACAGTTTATAGGAAGATCCAGTGCAGGAATCCCTTGCAGGACCGCCATCGCAGCAAAATCCTCCCGAGGGCCTCCCTACACTGACCTCTCCCCTACTGCCCTTGCCCCTTTCGGGTAAGGTAGTCTTCCACTAGCTTTCCTAATTAATCAGCCAAGGGGTCCCATTCCTCCCTTGTGGTAGCACTGTTTTCCCGGGTGGTTCTCCATGTTCCAATTAACATAATGATCTTATCATGAACAATAAATAATAACTGATAACAAATGTGTAATCATGAATAGTGTATCTCCATACCCAAAACCACATATAGCACTAGCAAGTACTACCCAGAAAGTTCAGTGGTAAACAAGGTATAAAGATAGACAAACTAGGGTAACCTATTGGGTCCCATCAAAATTAACCTATGCAGATCATTATGATTAATTAGAACATGAGTGGGTAAAAAGAAGTGATCAAGGGCACAACTTGCCTGGGTCTTGAGATTCCAGGTACCAGGATGATCTTCAGGTGACTCGTGACCTCACTGCTAGTCGTAGCAATTCAAACAAACATGGTATAGGCAAAATTAACATTACACCAAACATAAGAACA
Source organism: Zea luxurians (assembly GCA_029449295.1). Taxonomy (NCBI): domain Eukaryota; kingdom Viridiplantae; phylum Streptophyta; class Magnoliopsida; order Poales; family Poaceae; genus Zea; species Zea luxurians. The sequence continues at coordinate 38,990,335 of JAOPSE010000008.1, read as the reverse complement.
AAATACACATTATTAATATACATATTAAAATAAGATCATAGGAACAGGAATCATTAATTTTGGAGTTATAGATTTTAAGTTATGGATTTTCTAATGTTTTATGTGTTTAATACAAGATTAAGTATTGGATAAATTTAAATGAGCCTTTCATGCCAAAACAGAGGCACAAAATGATGAAGAATATTATTACAAAATTTTAGAAACTGGAATGGTTCAATTTGGAGCTAAAATGAATTTTCTATGAATTTATAAAGTTTTAGTAATTATTTTTATATTAAAAATCCATTTATAAATTATTTTCTCTGGTTTTACACTGCCCTGGACTGGGCCCCAATTAATGGGAAACGCAGGGGCTGTTTCAGAAGAATCCCAAAGACTCAGAATTCTGTGCCGCGGACTGCGGGTTGATATTTAAATTCTTCGGGGGCTCTTTAGAAAAACGACCAGGGCCGAAGGGGTATCGTGGGATGCTAGCCGTCTGATCTTAAACGGAGCGCCCAGATTAGATCACGCTTTAATCAAACCGGTATACGATTCAAGCCCACGGATCAAGATCCAAAGGCCAGGATTTTATTAAGACGCAAACCGATCCGTGCTCTCCAACCAAGATCCAACGGTCACCACCATCCATTCCGAAACGTTACTCGGGATCTAATCCCAGCCCTTGATTCAAGGATCAATGGTCCACAGCCCTTCGTCCAAATCGTGCCCACACGCAGCGGCGCCGCCCAACAACGGCGATGCACCATCGCCGGCGACACGCCATCACTCTCCCAGATGCCTCATTCTCGAATCCGAAGCGCTCAAAACGAGGAACGTGTCCTGGCCAACATAGGAAAGGGTTGATTTCCACGAATCGTGCGAGCAGGAGCGTGGTCCACGGTGAAGGGCGGATCCGCGGCGGCGTTGTCCCACCGGTGAGCAATTACAGGCGAACCAATGCCCAGAAGCCCAAATTAACTTATTACTACCCCCCGCGAGTACATGGCGAATGAACTAGGGTGAGAATTTACCTTGGTTCGCGGCGGCGAGGTCCCCGCCCACGGTACAGGGCGGCGTGGCACCCAAGCGAAGCTCCGACGAGCAATTATGGTTGCCCCGGCCGTCGATTTCGCCCGATAGCGACGCGGAAAGCCCCACGGTAGCTCGGTGTAGGTTCCTGGCCCGATCCTAGGCTTCGGGTGACGGCGAGGTGTTGATTACGTGACGGCGGGAGATCCCGGCCGACGAGTATGGCAGTAGGCTCGCGGATAGGGGAAAGAAGGTAGGATGGCAGGAGGGGCGCGGCCTGCGCATTTATCCTCCGAGCCGCGCGGACGACGGGTTCGGCAAGCCGTTGCTCCGGCTGGCCGGAATTCGCGCGGCGGCGGCAACGACGTCCGAACTCTGCAGAACGAAGAAGGCCCTGGCAACGTGGGTCCAGACGTCAGTGAGAGAGCGAGGGAGAGAAGGCAGTACGCGTGCGGGTGACAAGTGGGCCCCGGATGTCAGCCGACCGAGCGCGCGCGGGTTGGAATTTGGGCCGCGCAGTGTTAACTCCAGAGTGGGCCGAATTCAGATTGGCGGCCCAGTTAGGCATAGTGTTCCTTTTTCTTTTTATTTCCTACTTTCTTTTCTCCATTTTCAAATCCAATTTGAGTTCAAGTTTAAATTCAAACTTTTGTGAATAACCTGTCCTCAGTTTGAATGGTATAATTTAATAATATAAGTGTGAAGGATGTTTATTCTGATTTTTATTTTATTTTATGTAGTATTTTTCTTAGTTCTTCCCTTCTCTTTTATTTTCTATTTTCTATTCCAAATTCAAATTTATACTTCTATTTTAGTTTTCAGATTTTTCAAATGTATCAATTGAAACCCAAAGGTGAATATTAACCATACTATTTTAATTTTACTAATTTAAGCTTTATTCTCCTTGTTATTTATTTCATGGGATGTATAAATGGTTTCCTTTAAAAGAAAAATCCTTTTTCTCCTCATTTTCTTATTTCCCAATTTCCAAAACATTATGATACTTTGTTCAGATTTCTTCTACCAATTCCCAATTCAGAATTTGGGTGTTACAAATCCTACCCCCCTTAAAAATAATCTCGTCCTCGAGATTTGTAAGAAAAGGGATGTATACTCATATTGTTCTCGGAACATATGCACAAACAAAGAAATCTCAGCATGAGGTATAATTCTTTAACAAAACATAGGGTCAATAGACCTTATTGTTCCTTCTAAAATAATATCATATCGTCTACTAACTAAAGTAACATCTAGATCTTACAAATCATCATAATTTATATCTATGTAGCTTGGTGGAGCTGGTGGTGGTGGTGGAGGTTGTTGTTGTTGTTGTCTCTCCAACCGTGCTTGCCTTATTTCTTGACGGACTTGACGTATTTCCTCGCGTTGTTGTCTTATCTGTTTTTGCATCTCGGTCACCAGGTCTGTTAATTGTTGTATTACCAGTTTTTGGGCAGCAACCACTTGATCGATTTCAACAGGTGGAGGATTTGGAGGATTCATTTTCTGTTTGTTGTTACGTGATAATCTTTCCTTTCCTGGTATTGACCATGAAAGTTAGAAGCATATAGTTTTGCAAAGGAAATTATTCAATAAGCGGAATAAATAAGCTAGTAGCTGGTTATAATCTGAAGATTCTTTAGTAGGGCTTAATCTTTGTTTTATGTTCAGATTGAGGTAACCAGTCGTATAAGGTGAATATCTAAGGGTAGGATAGAATCTGTCAAGATGAGAGATATATATGGGTGAGATGGACTACAGGATGTAGGTTAAAAGTTTGTTTGTTATTAGGTGGGAATAGAAAGGTTATACCATTCATCATGGCTCTAGGTTAGGTTAATACATGGCTAGTAGGGTTTAATCACTTCTACCAGTATCACTAATATGTTTAAGTAGACCACATTAGATTAGATCATATTAGATTGGATGGGATCTAGATTAGATTGGTATGACCAGTTTGACTAGATGAGATCTAATTAATTTGCATTAGATCATGGTTGTTTAAACTAGGGTGGATAAGTATGCTTATTAGGATAATATGGATCCATAAAGATAAGATAGAATCTTTTGAGATCAGTTAGATCTATTAGGATGAGATAAAATCTTTTCAAGATAGGATGAGTATCTTTTAAGATAAGATGGATCTATTAAGATAAGGGAGAATCTTTTAAGATAAGATGAATTGGTTAGAATGAGAGCTTTTTAGGATAAGATAAATCTCTTAAGCTAGATATGTTCCAATGGGGACAATCTAGGTTGTCTAGTTATTTTATAAATATATTTTTATACCTATGTGTATATGCAGATGCAATTGTGGACATTATTCCACAACTCATCACACTCAATCAAAGATCCAAATCAGACAGATATCATAAGAACAAACATTCAAATGCATAGACACTTATAAAAATAGTTTTGTTTTTGTCCCTAAGAGTAGGTCTCCTATTCCTAAAGGTCACTTTAGGCACAGGATTTCAAAGTGTGAAATCCACATTTGTCTTTAGATTGAAAGAGGTAAGAATAATCAGAGTAAAGCGGAAATAGTTGAGAAAAGATTAAGAAAAGTTTTAGAAAGAATCAGAGTAGCAAAGGTAAGTAGATAATGGTTGTCCAGTTCTATCTAGGTTTCGTCCTACAGTCAACATTCCTCTGATACCACTTCTGTAACACCCGGATTTTAGGGGTCCAAAACCCGGGCGTAAACATAATCACCAGGTGTGCTGGGACCAAGTCTCACACATATGATGAATCATGGCACAGGATCGAATGTCACATCTTTATATATAACAGGAGTTCTATACAAAATAAATAATTACATTATAAGGAGACAACGGTCCAGCAACCCAAAGTTGACTGGGAGACGACGACCTAGACCTCTCACGAACACATCGCAGCATCCTCCAAGCGCCTCATCCTGTGGTACCTGCTCTTGACCTGTGGGGTGTGTGAGACAGCAAGAGTGAGCTCACATACGTTCATTGCTCAACAAGTTGTGGGGAATAATGTGCATGAACTCGCCAAAGGTGGGAGCTCACGTGAAGTGTAAGGCTTACCAAAGAAGATGGTTAGAGCTGAGCATTGCTTTTAAAGTTGGTCAAAATTTTATTAGCAGTTACTAAGTATAAGTAAATACCAAACCCAATTAAGTAGTAGAACAAAAGTAACAACTTCACCTGCGATGCAATGACAAATTGAGTTTAAGTTCCATAATTTAATCATGTGAGTGTCCGAGCTGCTCATGACCGTGAGCACGGCTAGTATACCAGTTTTACACTCTGCAGAGGTTGCGCATCTTTACCCACAAGTCGTGTATCCCATGTCGCCAGGGTTTGCAAGGCCCTTAGACACTACCGAGGTGAATGGCTAGGGATCCACTACGAGGCCTTTACAAAGTTCCACTAGCTTCCGAAAACCCGCTACAGTTTATAGGAAGATCCAGTGCAGGAATCCCTTGCAGGACCGCCATCGCAGCAAAATCCTCCCGAGGGCCTCCCTACACTGACCTCTCCCCTACTGCCCTTGCCCCTTTCGGGTAAGGTAGTCTTCCATGTAACACCCACTTTGTAGGAAAGGTCTAGAAAGAGAAATTATACTACTCAATAGATATGTGTGTTATCTCTATTCATTATTTCATGTGGACATCTCACTTACACAAAAAAAAATATAATAAATAACAAAGGACACCAAAAATAATACATGCATCATGCGGGGATTTTATTTTGTGTGCATTTTTGTGACAATATTATAGTAATGTAAAAAGAAATATGTTAAATATTCAAATGGGGAAAATTAAATCCTAAAAGAAATTATAGAGTTCGGAAAAAGAGGAAAGAAAATACTATGTGACTAGAAATGGTATAAAAATATATAATATGATATATTATTCCTACATTAAGATTTGAATTTGTATAATTGATTCAAAGTTGAACCTCACAACAAGAAACAAATTCAAATTTGAGATTCAAAAGAAAACAGAAAATAAAAACAAAAAGAAGAAAAAAGGGGAAAACTGCGCCTGGGCTGGAATCGCCGCTCGGCCCAACTGGACTCCACTTCGCGCGGCCCATCTTCCATCCGCGTATACCATCCTGGGTCCGGCCACTCAACACCTACGCCATCCTCCACGGCATGGACATCACTATCACTGCCATGTGGGCCATATGCGTCAGCTCTTACACGCGCGTGCACTGTGTCGCTGACACATTGGGCCGCCTTGTCACTCACCAGTCGAGCCTTCCCTATCGCAAACGGCGCGGCCGAGTTCTGCGCCGCCGCTCGCGTTGGCTGGGCGATTTCTCCCCACAACGGCGTCGCCGCGGATCGGGGGAAACCGACCGAGAACCCCGGCAACAACCCCGTGAATCCGCCGCCGAATTCTGCGGGAAGCCGACCCACGCCACCCCTCGCTCTCCTCTATAACTACGAAAACTCCTTGCGGTCGACGACGTATATGCCTCGAAGCTCCAAGGCGCCAGGGAAGAAAGCCGACCTCGAGTATTGACGCACAAGCAACTCGGCGGTCGGGATTCACCGTCGCCCTCAGTGCGTGGGCGCCGTTCGGGCGTGGTCGATTCCTCACCAGACAGGGACTTCGCCACGGAACCGAGAACGACGCGGGGACCTCGGGTGAGTAGCCACCTCGGACTCACCTCAATTTCTCCATTCTCTGGCTTTTTGCGCGGTCCATGGAGGAGCGGTGCCTGAGCGTAGTTTAGGTGCGGACCGACTGGTGCGCCGCGGGAGAACGGCGGTGCCGTGTACTGGTCCGGGCGGTGGGCTCGCCAGTTGACCAACGGGAGAAGGAGAGAGTGCTGGGGTGAGCGACGTCGATACGCAGGCGGGGTGAGGTTGAAGACGCCCGGGTGCCTTTGATTCAAGGATGGACGGCTGGGAAATGATCTGGGTCAGTGAGACTATGGGCCGTAGATCCGTGGATAGACGCTTGGGATTTGGTGTAGACGTGGCCACCTCGAGAAGCCTCGGATCGTGATCCGGTGGCTGTGATTCAGTACCGTTTCAAGGATGGGATCGGTTTTAATCTGAACCGTTGATGTCTAATCGGGCGGCTCTGAGTGCTCCATACCCCTTCGCGATGTAACATTTTCTAAAGAGACCCCGAAGAATCCGATAAACAACCCGCCGTCCCCTGGAGTATTTACTGAGTCTGAGTACCTTTTCGGTTAAGTCCCTGTGTTTTCGGCTAATAGTAGGCCCAGTCCAGAACGTATTTAAAATAAGTAAATAAATTAGTAAATGCAATTTTAATACAAAAACAATTGCTAGAACTTGGAAAATTCATATCTAATTCATTTTAGCTCCAAATTGAACCATTCCAATTCCTATAATTTTGTAATATTAATGTCTATCATTTAGTGCCTCTGTTCTGGCATAAAAACAGTAAGAAATTTATTTATCACTTAATCCTATTTAAAGCACATAAAACCTTTGAAAATGCATAACTTAAAATCTATAACTTAGAAAATTATGATTCCAGTTCCTAGGATTTTATTTTAATATGTAGAATATCTCTGTGTATTTTGTTTACATGCTTGGTGTAATGTTAATTTTCCCTATATCCTGTGCTTGTTTGTATTGTGGCGAGTAGAAGAGCCCGTTGCTGAGGATCCTGGTGAGCAGCAGGTTGAAGTAGCTGAGCAGGAGCTCATTGCAGGCAAGTTGTGCCCTTGACCACATTTTACCCAATAATGTTCTTTAATATCACTTATCCATGCATAGGTTAATTTTGATGGGACCCAATAGGACTCCCTAGATTGTTTATCTCATTACCTTGTTTACCCCTGAATCACTTGGGTAGTTTGCTATTGCTTTATATGGTTTTGGGATAATCATTTATTACTTCTATGTTCCAATTCTTGTTGTTATTCTGTTTATGTTCATGTTGAGATCATTAATGTTAATTGGAACATAGAGCTTAACTTGAGAACCACGTGCCACCACAAGGGTGGAATGGGACGCTCTTGGCTGACTAATTAGGAAAGCTAGTGGAAGACTACCTTACCCGAAAGGGGCAAGGGCAGTAGGGGAGAGGTCAGTGCGGGGAGGTCCCTGGTTGATTTTGCTGCGATGGCGGTCAGCCAGGAACCCTTTACTGGATCTTCCCATAAACTGTAGCGGGTTTTCGGAAGCTAGTGGAACTTTGTAAAGGCCTCGTAGTGTTGCCCTGCCGTGCTTCCTAGGTAGAGGTATATGGGGAGTCGCGACCCCTTGGCAGATGGGTAACATGACTTGTGGGTAAAGGGTACAACCTCTGCAGAGTGTAAAACTGGTATACTAGCCGAGCTCACGGTCACGAGCAGCTCAGGACTCTCTGATGTTTAAATTATGGAACTTAAATTCAATTTTGTCATTCGCATTGCATGGGTTTATTATTAATTTTGTTCTATTACTTTACTTATGGTTTGGTATTTACTTACACTTAGTAATTGCTAATAAAATTTTGACCAACTACTTAAAAGCAATGCTCAGCTCTAACCTCTATCATTGATTAGCCTTACACATCACATGAACTCACACCTTTGTGAGTTTATGTCCACTGGTTCCCCACAACTTGTTGAGCTATGATCATGTGTGAGCTCACCCTTGCTGTCTCACACCCCCCCCCCCACAGGAGAAGAGCAGGCGGTTCAGGAGGAGCTGCCTAACACCGAGGAGTTTGACTTGATCTAGGTGGCGTTTCCCAGTCGACATTGGCGCCGACGATCCTTAGTTCGTTTTATCTTTATTATTTTATTTTGTAATAAGTCTTCCGCTATGTAATAAATACTCTGATGTTAATGACATTTATCTCTATGCACTCTGTTATTATATATGTTGTCTTCTTGGCGCATGTATGAGATGCACCTGGCTTTGTTCCTTAAAGCCGGGTGTTACAGAAGTGGTATCAGAGCAAATGTTGACTGTAGGACGAGACCTAGATAGAAATGGACAAACCCTCTCTTACTTACCTTACTCTGACTCATTCTATACTCATCTCATCTTGATCTTGTCTCACCTTCTACTGTTCTACTCTGATCATTCTTATCTTTTCTACTCTAAGACAAGACGGATATCACACTTTGGAAACCCTACCCCTATGACATTTTTTTTAGAGATAGGGAACCTAAGACGAAATCAAAATTATTTTCTCTATTAAAAATGTTGGTTGATTGTTCTGATGATAAATGCTTGATTTGCTTCTTTGATTGATTGCAACATTATAGTTGGGCATCTTAGCATGTACCATCATAAGGTATTAGCTTTAGTGGATAACACACTAATCTACTTAGCTAATAAGTCCCCCGCAGTAACATTCCTCATAATTACTCGCCTTGTCTACAATTCTTTCTTTCTTACCCTGTATTTCTAACCCAGATGGACTACCTCTATACTGTTAGAAGAGAGCAGTATAGACTTGATCCTTGGTATGTCATGGTTAAGAAAGGCAATGGTGGTTTATACACTGCGCTAAGGGAACCGTAGAACTCACCAGTTCCAAAGGAGAAAGATTCGAAGTTGGAATTGCAGTAACTACTGCCACCAGATATGGAAGTTGAGTTGGTCATTAATCTCTTACCTAAGACTGCCCCTATTTCTAAACGGCCATACCTGATGTCCATAGAAGAGCTAAAGGAACTTAAGAAACAATTAACGGAATTACAAGAGGATGGATACATTCGTCTGAATCCTTCACCTTGGAGAGCACTAGTTTTGTTTGTAAAGAAGAAAGATGGATTGCAAGGGATGTGCGTGGATTAAAGGTTCCTTAATAATGTCACCGTGAAGAACAAGTTTCTGTTACCCCGCATTAAGGATTTATTTAATCGGATGAGAGGAGCAAGGGTACTTTCGAAGATTGATCTCCGATCGGGTTACCATCAGATGAAGATTAGACCATCAGATATTCCTAAGACGGCTTTCTCGACGCGATATGGATTATATGAGTTCGTCGTTATGTCGTTTGGATTAACTAATGCACCAGCTTATTTTATGGATTTGATGAATAAGATGTTTTTGGAGTATTTGGACAGATTCGTCGTGGTGTTCATCGACGATATTCTTATCTATTCTAAGAATGAGAGTGACCATGAAGAACATCTAAGGTTGGTGCTACAGAAGTTACGAGATAATCAACTCTAAGCCAAGTTTAGCAAATGCGAGTTTTGGATTGGCGAGGTGCCATTTCTTGGACATATCATTTCTAATGGAGGGATATCAGTGGATCCTGCTAAAGTCAAGGAGATAGTGGTGTGGAGCATACCCACTACGGTTACGGAGGACCGAAGTTTCTTGGGACTTGCAGGATACTATTGGAGATTTATTGAAGGATTTTCTAAGATTGCTAAGCTTATGACCTCGCTTTTGGTGAAGGAAAGAGAATTCAAGTTGGACGAGAAGTGCCAAGTATACACGGACCATAAGAGCTTGAAGTACATATTTACTCCGAAGGACCTCAACCTTAGGCAACGTCGTTGGTTGGAGCTTATTAAAGATTACGATTTGGAAATTCACTATCACCCGGGCAAGGCGAATTTGGTTACAGATGCCTTGAGTCGGAAAGAGCATGTTCATTCAGCTATTGTTGCCCAGCTACCCGATGAGATTGTTGAGGATTTCAGGAGACTTAACCTGGGGATAGTCGCTCATACCGAGGGAGTTACTATTGATGTGGAACCTACTTTGGAGCAAGAGATCCGCAAAGGACAAATTGGTGATGCTAAAATAAAAGAGATTAAGGATTTGATTGCTGAAGGTCGAGTTCCGGAATTTACGGAAGATGAGCAGGGCACTGTATGGTTCAAGGACAGAATATGTGTTCCTGATGTTAAAAGCCTTCGGGAGACTATTTTGAAGGAGGCCCATGACTCGGATTATTCTATTCATCCTGGAAGTACCAAGATGTATCAAGATTTGAAGCGGAAGTATTGGTGGTATGGATTGAAAAGAGATGTGGCTGCACATGTGGCTATGTGCGATATATGTCAAAGAGTTAAGGCTGAACATCAGAGGCCAGCTGGACTATTGCACCCACTGAAGATACCCGAGTGGAAGTGGGAAGAGATTGGTATGGATTTCATTACTGGATTGCCTCGCACCCAAAAAGGATATGATGCTATATGGGTGATTGTGGATAGATTGACTAAAGTGGCTCACTTTATTCCTGTCAAGACTACTTATAAAGGTTCTCAGCTAGCAGAGTTATATATGGCTCGGATTGTGTGTTTACATGGAGTACCAAAGAAGATCGTGTCTGATCGAAGTTCGCAGTTTACCTCAAGATTTTGGAGAAGCTTTCATGAGAACATGAGCACGAAGTTGAATTTCAGTACAGTTTATCGCCCTCAGACGGATGGACAGACTGAAAGGACTAATTAAGTATTGGAAGATATGTTGAGAGCATGTGCCCTTCAGCATGGAGGAAGTTGGGATAAAAGTCTACCTTATGCTGAGTTCTCATATAATAATAGTTATCAGGCCAGTCTGAAGATGTCACCTTTTGAAGCTTTATATGGGAGGAAGTGCAGGACTCCTTTGTATTGGGATCAGACTGGAGAGAGACAGCTCTTTGGGCCTGAATTGATTCAAGAAGCAGAAGAACAAGTTCGTATAATTCGAGAGAATTTGAGGGTGGCTCAAACCGGGCAAAAGAGCTACGCTGATAATAGAAGACCACTGGAATTCGAAGAAGGAGACTATGTGTATCTCAAGGTGTCACCACTTCGTGGAATGAGGAGATTTAAGGTTAAGGGCAAATTGTCCCCTCGCTATATTGGACCATTTCTGATCTTTAGAAGAGTTGGGGAGATGGCATACCAACTCGAGTTACCGGATAGTCTATCGGATGTGCATAATGTGTTCCACGTATCTCAACTAAAGAAGTGTCTCCGTGTTCCCGAGGAGCAGTTACCCATGGAAGAGCTCAGTGTTCAATGAGATTTGACTTACACGGAGTACCCGATCAAGATTTTGGATACATTGACTCGAGTTACAAGAAATAAGGTGATAAAGATGTGTAAAGTACAATGGAGTCACCACGGTGAAGATGAAGCAACTTGGGAAAGAGAAGAAGAGCCTCGCATAGATTTTCCCCACCTTTTCTCTAGTTCTTCTTAAATCTCGAGGACGAGATTATTTTTAAGGGGGGTAGGATTTGTAACACCCACTTTGTAGGAAAGGTCTAGAAAGAGAAATTATACTACTCAATAGATATGTGTGTTATCTCTATTCATTATTTCATGTGGACATCTCACTTACACAAAAAAAAATATAATAAATAACAAAGGACACCAAAAATAATACATGCATCATGCGGGGATTTTATTTTGTGTGCATTTTTGTGACAATATTATAGTAATGTAAAAAGAAATATGTTAAATATTCAAATGGGGAAAATTAAATCCTAAAAGAAATTATAGAGTTCGGAAAAAGAGGAAAGAAAATACTATGTGACTAGAAATGGTATAAAAATATATAATATGATATATTATTCCTACATTAAGATTTGAATTTGTATAATTGATTCAAAGTTGAACCTCACAACAAGAAACAAATTCAAATTTGAGATTCAAAAGAAAACAGAAAATAAAAACAAAAAGAAGAAAAAAGGGGAAAACTGCGCCTGGGCTGGAATCGCCGCTCGGCCCAACTGGACTCCACTTCGCGCGGCCCATCTTCCATCCGCGTATACCATCCTGGGTCCGGCCACTCAACACCTACGCCATCCTCCACGGCATGGACATCACTATCACTGCCATGTGGGCCATATGCGTCAGCTCTTACACGCGCGTGCACTGTGTCGCTGACACATTGGGCCGCCTTGTCACTCACCAGTCGAGCCTTCCCTATCGCAAACGGCGCGGCCGAGTTCTGCGCCGCCGCTCGCGTTGGCTGGGCGATTTCTCCCCACAACGGCGTCGCCGCGGATCGGGGGAAACCGGCCGAGAACCCCGGCAACAACCCCGTGAATCCGCCGCCGAATTCTGCGGGAAGCCGACCCACGCCACCCCTCGCTCTCCTCTATAACTACGAAAACTCCTTGCGGTCGACGACGTATATGCCTCGAAGCTCCAAGGCGCCAGGGAAGAAAGCCGACCTCGAGTATTGACGCACAAGCAACTCGGCGGTCGGGATTCACCGTCGCCCTCAGTGCGTGGGCGCCGTTCGGGCGTGGTCGATTCCTCACCAGACAGGGACTTCGCCACGGAACCGAGAACGACGCGGGGACCTCGGGTGAGTAGCCACCTCGGACTCACCTCAATTTCTCCATTCTCTGGCTTTTTGCGCGGTCCATGGAGGAGCGGTGCCTGAGCGTAGTTTAGGTGCGGACCGACTGGTGCGCCGCGGGAGAACGGCGGTGCCGTGTACTGGTCCGGGCGGTGGGCTCGCCGGTTGACCAACGGGAGAAGGAGAGAGTGCTGGGGTGAGCGACGTCGATACGCAGGCGGGGTGAGGTTGAAGACGCCCGGGTGCCTTTGATTCAAGGATGGACGGCTGGGAAATGATCTGGGTCAGTGAGACTATGGGCCGTAGATCCGTGGATAGACGCTTGGGATTTGGTGTAGACGTGGCCACCTCGAGAAGCCTCGGATCGTGATCCGGTGGCTGTGATTCAGTACCGTTTCAAGGATGGGATCGGTTTTAATCTGAACCGTTGATGTCTAATCGGGCGGCTCTGAGTGCTCCATACCCCTTCGCGATGTAACATTTTCTAAAGAGACCCCGAAGAATCCGATAAACAACCCGCCGTCCCCTGGAGTATTTACTGAGTCTGAGTACCTTTTCGGTTAAGTCCCTGTGTTTTCGGCTAATAGTAGGCCCAGTCCAGAACGTATTTAAAATAAGTAAATAAATTAGTAAATGCAATTTTAATACAAAAACAATTGCTAGAACTTGGAAAATTCATATCTAATTCATTTTAGCTCCAAATTGAACCATTCCAATTCCTATAATTTTGTAATATTAATGTCTATCATTTAGTGCCTCTGTTCTGGCATAAAAACAGTAAGAAATTTATTTATCACTTAATCCTATTTAAAGCACATAAAACCTTTGAAAATGCATAACTTAAAATCTATAACTTAGAAAATTATGATTCCAGTTCCTAGGATTTTATTTTAATATGTAGAATATCTCTGTGTATTTTGTTTACATGCTTGGTGTAATGTTAATTTTCCCTATATCCTGTGCTTGTTTGTATTGTGGCGAGTAGAAGAGCCCGTTGCTGAGGATCCTGGTGAGCAGCAGGTTGAAGTAGCTGAGCAGGAGCTCATTGCAGGCAAGTTGTGCCCTTGACCACATTTTACCCAATAATGTTCTTTAATATCACTTATCCATGCATAGGTTAATTTTGATGGGACCCAATAGGACTCCCTAGATTGTTTATCTCATTACCTTGTTTACCCCTGAATCACTTGGGTAGTTTGCTATTGCTTTATATGGTTTTGGGATAATCATTTATTACTTCTATGTTCCAATTCTTGTTGTTATTCTGTTTATGTTCATGTTGAGATCATTAATGTTAATTGGAACATAGAGCTTAACTTGAGAACCACGTGCCACCACAAGGGTGGAATGGGACGCCCTTGGCTGACTAATTAGGAAAGCTAGTGGAAGACTACCTTACCCGAAAGGGGCAAGGGCAGTAGGGGAGAGGTCAGTGCGGGGAGGTCCCTGGTTGATTTTGCTGCGATGGCGGTCAGCCAGGAACCCTTTACTGGATCTTCCCATAAACTGTAGCGGGTTTTCGGAAGCTAGTGGAACTTTGTAAAGGCCTCGTAGTGTTGCCCTGCCGTGCTTCCTAGGTAGAGGTATATGGGGAGTCGCGACCCCTTGGCAGATGGGTAACATGACTTGTGGGTAAAGGGTACAACCTCTGCAGAGTGTAAAACTGGTATACTAGCCGAGCTCACGGTCACGAGCAGCTCAGGACTCTCTGATGTTTAAATTATGGAACTTAAATTCAATTTTGTCATTCGCATTGCATGGGTTTATTATTAATTTTGTTCTATTACTTTACTTATGGTTTGGTATTTACTTACACTTAGTAATTGCTAATAAAATTTTGACCAACTACTTAAAAGCAATGCTCAGCTCTAACCTCTATCATTGATTAGCCTTACACATCACATGAACTCACACCTTTGTGAGTTTATGTCCACTGGTTCCCCACAACTTGTTGAGCTATGATCATGTGTGAGCTCACCCTTGCTGTCTCACACCCCCCCCCACAGGAGAAGAGCAGGCGGTTCAGGAGGAGCTGCCTAACACCGAGGAGTTTGACTTGATCTAGGTGGCGTTTCCCAGTCGACATTGGCGCCGACGATCCTTAGTTCGTTTTATCTTTATTATTTTATTTTGTAATAAGTCTTCCGCTATGTAATAAATACTCTGATGTTAATGACATTTATCTCTATGCACTCTGTTATTATATATGTTGTCTTCTTGGCGCATGTATGAGATGCACCTGGCTTTGTTCCTTAAAGCCGGGTGTTACATTCCACTAGCTTTCCTAATTAATCAGCCAAGGGGTCCCATTCCTCCCTTGTGGTAGCACTGTTTTCCCGGGTGGTTCTCCATGTTCCAATTAACATAATGATCTTATCATGAACAATAAATAACAACTGATAACAAATGTGTAATCATGAATAGTGTATCTCCATACCCAAAACCACATATAGCACTAGCAAGTACTACCCAGAAAGTTCAGTGGTAAACAAGGTATAAAGATAGACAAACTAGGGTAACCTATTGGGTCCCATCAAAATTAACCTATGCAGATCATTATGATTAATTAGAACATGAGTGGGTAAAAAGAAGTGATCAAGGGCACAACTTGCCTGGGTCTTGAGATTCCAGGTACCAGGATGATCTTCAGGTGACTCGTGACCTCACTGCTAGTCGTAGCAATTCAAACAAACATGGTATAGGCAAAATTAACATTACACCAAACATAAGAACAAAATACACATTATTAATATACATATTAAAATAAGATCATAGGAACAGGAATCATTAATTTTGGAGTTATAGATTTTAAGTTATGGATTTTCTAATGTTTTATGTGTTTAATACAAGATTAAGTATTGGATAAATTTAAATGAGCCTTTCATGCCAAAACAGAGGCACAAAATGATGAAGAATATTATTACAAAATTTTAGAAACTGGAATGGTTCAATTTGGAGCTAAAATGAATTTTCTATGAATTTATAAAGTTTTAGTAATTATTTTTATATTAAAAATCCATTTATAAATTATTTTCTCTGGTTTTACACTGCCCTGGACTGGGCCCCAATTAATGGGAAACGCAGGGGCTGTTTCAGAAGAATCCCAAAGACTCAGAATTCTGTGCCGCGGACTGAGGGTTGATATTTAAATTCTTCGGGGGCTCTTTAGAAAAACGACCAGGGCCGAAGGGGTATCGTGGGATGCTAGCCGTCTGATCTTAAACGGAGCGCCCAGATTAGATCACGCTTTAATCAAACCGGTATACGATTCAAGCCCACGGATCAAGATCCAAAGGCCAGGATTTTATTAAGACGCAAACCGATCCGTGCTCTCCAACCAGGATCCAACGGTCACCACCATCCATTCCGAAACGTTACTCGGGATCTAATCCCAGCCCTTGATTCAAGGATCAATGGTCCACAGCCCTTCATCCAAATCGTGCCCACACGCAGCGGCGCCGCCCAACAACGGCGATGCACCATCGCCGGCGACACGCCATCACTCTCCCAGATGCCTCATTCTCGAATCCGAAGCGCTCAAAACGAGGAACGTGTCCTGGCCAACATAGGAAAGGGTTGATTTCCACGAATCGTGCGAGCAGGAGCGTGGTCCACGGTGAAGGGCGGATCCGCGGCGGCGTTGTCCCACCGGTGAGCAATTACAGGCGAACCAATGCCCAGAAGCCCAAATTAACTTATTACTACCCCCCGCGAGTACATGGCGAATGAACTAGGGTGAGAATTTACCTTGGTTCGCGGCGGCGAGGTCCCCGCCCACGGTACAGGGCGGCGTGGCACCCAAGCGAAGCTCCGACGAGCAATTATGGTTGCCCCGGCCGTCGATTTCGCCCGATAGCGACGCGGAAAGCCCCACGGTAGCTCGGTGTAGGTTCCTGGCCCGATCCTAGGCTTCGGGTGACGGCGAGGTGTTGATTACGTGACGGCGGGAGATCCCGGCCGACGAGTATGGCAGTAGGCTCGCGGATAGGGGAAAGAAGGTAGGATGGCAGGAGGGGCGCGGCCTGCGCATTTATCCTCCGAGCCGCGCGGACGACGGGTTCGGCAAGCCGTTGCTCCGGCTGGCCGGAATTCGCGCGGCGGCGGCAACGACGTCCGAAGTCTGCGGAACGAAGAAGGCCCTGGCAACGTGGGTCCAGACGTCAGTGAGAGAGCGAGGGAGAGAAGGCAGTACGCGTGCGGGTGACAAGTGGGCCCCGGATGTCAGCCGACCGAGCGCGCGCGGGTTGGAATTTGGGCCGCGCAGTGTTAACTCCAGAGTGGGCCGAATTCAGATTGGCGGCCCAGTTAGGCATAGTGTTCCTTTTTCTTTTTATTTCCTACTTTCTTTTCTCCATTTTCAAATCCAATTTGAGTTCAAGTTTAAATTCAAACTTTTGTGAATAACCTGTCCTCAGTTTGAATGGTATAATTTAATAATATAAGTGTGAAGGATGTTTATTCTGATTTTTATTTTATTTTATGTAGTATTTTTCTTAGTTCTTCCCTTCTCTTTTATTTTCTATTTTCTATTCCAAATTCAAATTTATACTTCTATTTTAGTTTTCAGATTTTTCAAATGTATCAATTGAAACCCAAAGGTGAATATTAACCATACTATTTTAATTTTACTAATTTAAGCTTTATTCTCCTTGTTATTTATTTCATGGGATGTATAAATGGTTTCCTTTAAAAGAAAAATCCTTTTTCTCCTCATTTTCTTATTTCCCAATTTCCAAAACATTATGATACTTTGTTCAGATTTCTTCTACCAATTCCCAATTCAGAATTTGGGTGTTACAAAAGCCCCAAAGTTGAGCCCATGCACTGATTTTTCAGACTTAGAGTAAACTCAAATGAGGCCCATTTTGCATTTAGGTCCAAAACTTAGGGTTTGGCTTGCAAAGTCACATATTTGTGAACCAAAGGACTTAAAATACTTATTTGGCTTGGTTTTTGCACTTTAGCCCAAAAGTGGACTAATTTCGCATTTAGGTCCCTAGGGTTTGGTTTTAGGGTTTCCCAGGGTTCTGATTAGGGTTTTTAATATCCCAGGGGTATAAATGTGATTCAACTTTATTATTGGGGTCACTTTATGACTTTTACCCTAAAGCCTTTAGGTTTTCTCAACTTTGGTTAAGTTTTACCCCTTTAACCACTATTTAGGGTTAAGTCCTTAAACCAGGGTCCTATTTGTAAAACAGTAAAACAATACAACTTGTTTGAAATTTTTGCCTAGTGAATGCACTCTAGGTGTGTCAAACATATGCCATGCCCATACTCATGATGCCATGCTCAAGTTTTAGTTATAGTAACACCAGGGGTGTTACATCCTTCCCCCCATAAAAGAATCTCGTCCCGAGATTTAAAGTCCTAGGGTGAGTAATGGAAAAGGAAATGTGTCATGTTTTTATTTCCTGATTTCTGGTACAAGGCAGGGGTGGTGTGGGGGTTTATTCCTTTATTACATAGCTATACAAACTTTACAACTTACAAGAGGCTAGGAAGCCTGGGAAATTCTTATCTAAGAAATCTTGGGTTTCCCATGTAGCCTCATCTTCCGAATGCTGGTTCCACTGTATTTTATAAAACTTGAGAGTCTTTCTCCGGGTAACCCTGTCCTTTTGATCCAGAATTCGAATGGGATGTTCCGAGTACGTTAAATCTGGTTCCAGGACAACATCAGTCACTTCAACAGTTCGATCGGGAACCCGAAGACACTTCTTCAATTGTGACACGTGGAACACATTATGCACGGCAGACAATGTTTCGGGGAGCTGAAGTCGGTATGCCACTGGTCCACATTGCTCAAGTACCAGGAATGGACCAATGTACCTGGGTGCAAGTTTTCCTTTAATCCCAAAACGTGATACGCCTTTCGTTGGTGAAACCTTTAAGTAGACGTAGTCTCCTTCCAAGAAGTATAAGGGCATTCGCCGTTTGTCTGCATAACTTTTCTGACGAGCCTGTGCCTTCTTCATATTATGAACTATTTTCTGAACCTTTTCTTCGGTTTCTTTTACCATATCAGGTCTAAAGAAATATCTTTCACCAGGTTCAGACCAATTTAGCGGAGTTCGACACCGTCGCCCATACAAAGCTTCAAAAGGTGCCATCTTGATGCTTTCCTGGTAACTATTATTATATGAAAACTCCGCCAAGGGTAAGCATTCATCCCATTTCTGTGAGAAATCCAGGACACATGCCCGCAACATATCTTCAAGTATTTGGTTCACTCTCTCAGTTTGTCCACTGGTTTGAGGGTGATAGGCCGAACTGTGGAGTAACTTAGTTCCCAGGGATTTATGAAGTTCTTCCCAAAATTTGGATACGAACTGAGGTCCACGATCCGACACTATGGTCTTTGGAACACCATGCAAACTGAGAATACGAGCAATGTATAACTCCGCATAGGTAAGTACCGGGTAATATATCTTGACCGGCAGAAAATGAGCAACCTTTGTAAGTCGATCAACAATCACCCAGATAGAGTCGTACCCTTTTCCGGTCCTGGGCAATCCCACAATGAAGTCCATGCTTATGTCTTCCCATTTCCATGTTGGTGTTGGTAATGACTGCAATGGACCGGCGGCTTTCATGTGTATGGCCTTGACACGTCTGCAAGTGTCACACTTAGCCACATAGCATGCAATTTCAATCTTTATCTTCGTCCACCAGTAGTGTTGTTTCAGATCATGATACATCTTAGTGCTTCCTGGATGAATGGAATAGCGACTAAGATGCGCTTCATCTAAGATTTGCTGGCGGAGTTCTTCATTCTTCGGCACTACTATGCGGTTGTTGAACCATAACACACCTTGATCATCTTCCTTGAAACATTGGGCTGTTCCAGCCCTGATCTTCTCTCGTATGTGCTTCATGCCCAGATTATCCTTTTGAGCATCAATTATCCTTTGCAAAATGGTTGACTCCAGCTTTAGTTGATTCAGAGTCCCTTGCTGGATTATCCCCAGGTTTAACTTTTCCATTTCTTGACACAAAGTGTTTTCGGAGGTCTTTACCATAAGACAGTGGCAGGAAGTCTTGCGACTCAATGCATCTGCCACCACATTAGCCTTGCCTGGGTGATAATGGATTTCCAGTTCATAATCTTTAATGAGCTCAAGCCATCGTCTTTGCCTCATGTTTAACTCTGACTGGGTAAATATATACTTCAAACTCTTATGATCTGTATATATGTGGCAGATATTTCCCAGCAGATAGTGACGCCATATTTTCAGGGCATGAACCACAGCAGCTAGCTCTAAATCATGTGTTGGATAATGCTCTTCATGTCGGCGTAACTGCCTTGAAGCATATGCAATTACTCGGCCTTCTTGCATTAGCACACAGCCGAGTCCACTGCCTGACGCATCACAATATACATCAAAAGGCTTAGTGATGTCCGGTTGAGCCAATACCGGAGCAGTGGTTAATAGTGTCTTCAATTGCTCAAAGGCTTCATTACATTTAGAAGACCAATTGAACTTAGTATCATTCTTCAATAAACTTGTGATTGGCTTCACAAGCTTAGAAAAATCAGGTATGAATCTGCGATAATACCCAGCCAGTCCAAGAAAACTCTGGACTTGGTGAACAGTTGTTGGAGGTTTCCATTCCAGAATATCCTTGACCTTGCTAGGATCTACCGCAATTCCCTTGGCTGATAACACGTGCCCCAGAAATTGAATTTCCTCCAGCCAGAACGCGCACTTGCTGAACTTGGCATACAGCTGATGTTCCCTCAGGCGCGTCAATACAATCCGTAGGTGCTGAGCATGCTCCTCTTCATTTTTAGAATATATCAAAATATCATCGATGAAGACCACCACGAACTTGTCTAACTCGGGCATGAACACCGAGTTCATCAAATAGGTGAAGTGGGCAGGAGCATTTGTGAGCCCGAAAGACATTACTAGGTATTCGAACAATCCATACCGCGTAGTGAATGCGGTCTTCGGTATATCCTCGGGCCGAATACGGATCTGATGATAGCCCGACCAGAGATCAATTTTGGAAAATACCCTCGCCCCAGTCAGTTGATCAAATAAGATATCGATCCTTGGAAGAGGGTACTTATTTTTGATGGTGACCTCATTCAGGGGCCGATAGTCCACACACATTCGCAAGGTTTGATCCTTCTTCTTCACAAAGATGGCGGGACAACCCCACGGGGACGAGCTTGGCCGGATAAATCCCTTATTTAGCAGATCTTGTAATTGATTCTTCAATTCTGCTAACTCATTAGGGGGCATACGGTACGATCTTCGGGAGATGGGAGCCGTACCGGGCTTTAGCTCAATTACGAATTCTACATCTCTTTCAGGGGGCAGTCCAGGCAAATCTTCCGGAAATACATCTGGAAACTCACATACTACCGGAATGTTCTTGATCTCCGGTACAATGGCTTCAAATATTCTACCAGAAGCTTTGGCTGGATTGGTTTTGGGGAGAGACAAGAGAATTTCTTCTTGATTATAACTCAACCTGACGGTTCTGAGTTCAGTGTTGAGAATTGCCTTGTGTTGAGTTAACCAATTCATCCCCAAAATTACATCTATATCCTGGCCTCTTAGAACAATCATGTTAGCAGGAAAGTTCCGTCCGGCCATAGTTACTGGCACTTCATAGGCCACTTCTCTAGTAAAAATGTGTCCCCCAGGTGAATGAATTTTAAATCCCTCTTTTGATTCATGACATGCAATGTGATGTTGCTCCACAAATGTCTTGCTAATGAAGGTATGCGAAGCACCAGAATCAAAAAGAATTATTGCAGGGTAACTGGCCACAGGGAACGTACCCATCATCACCGGCTCTCCCTCCGGTGTGGTAGCCACTTGTGTATAATATACTCGCCCCGTTTTCTTGGTATTCTTGCCCGAAGTACTTCCCTTGCCTGGAGCTGAACTTCCCGATCCTTGCTGATTATTAGCTTGATTTTGCCGAGGATAGGGGCAATCTTTAATAAAATGCCCAGATTTGCCACAGTTAAAACATCCAGTTGAAGAACTTGGCAGAGCAGGGAATCGAGTGCCTGGGGCACCCGGCTGACTTTGGACAGTGGGAGCTTTGTTGGGACGAATAATTATGGGCTGCTTGAAAGGGAAAGATGGTGCACTTGGACGGTTCTGGTTAGAGGGCCGGAGAATGAACCGTTGCCTCTTTACCGGGCCCTGACTAGGCCTATCACCACTGAATCCCTTACTTTTCCCAGAATTTGCATATTTGGCCTCCACAGATAAGGCTGTGCTGACAGCCTTTCCATAAGTAAGATCAATACATGCAGCCATCTTTCGCTGCATCCGGTCGTTCAGACCTCTCATAAAACAATTCCTTTTCTTCAAGTCTGTGTTCACCTGATCAATTGCGTATTGTGACAGGTGATTGAATTTGTTGAGATACTGGTTAACAGTATCTCCCCCTTGCTTCAATTTCATAAACTCTTCTTGCTTCATGTGCAGCACTCCCTCAGGAATATAGTGCTCGCGGAATGCTGCTTTGAACTCATTCCATGTAATTTGATGATTGTCCGGTTGGATGGCCACAAAGTTCCCCCACCAAGTGCTGGCAGGGCCTCGGAGTTGCTGAGCCGCAAACAACGGCTTCTGGGTTTCCGAACAGCGGAGAAGGCCAAATTTCTGTTCAATGACCCTTATCCATTCGTGAGCTTCGAGCGGATCTTCTGCTTTGACGAAGAGAGGCGGACGAGTCTCAGAAAAATCCAGATAAGTGGTCTCACGGGGACCCTGTTGAAATCCTCTTCCTGCTTGTTGCTGAAGCTGTTGCTGACCCGCCATCTCCCTCAGGAAGCGGGTATTGTCGGCTGTAGCATTTACCAAGGCAGCGATTGCCTCGGCAAGCGTGGGTGGAACGGGAGGTGGATTCGGGGTAGCATCCCCACCCCCGGATGTTCCGGCTGCATCCTGTCCACGAGTCCGGGTCGGCATCTGAGGCAAAAACATTTGAATAAACATAATGTGCCAAAGAAAACCTTCCGTTTTACATTACTGTAAAAAGTAATGGTACAGACTCGACATTACACAACAGGATACATTACCCATTTTACAAAAGTTTAACCTATTATACAACCGTACACCCTACAATACACTACTCTAATATAACAGTACACCCTACAATACACTACTCTACTCTTATTACACCACTAGTCCTGTTTTCCATTGCTTTTGGCGGCTTCATCATCAGGTGTGGGAGTCCAGACGTCAACCAACCTCAAAGAAGGAGGGGGTTCATACAGGTCTAACTCCCCACCCAACGCGCGTCCCGCAACGTGAGAAGGTCCGGCTTCCGCCTCAGCAGAGGGTGTAGGCTCACTAGGGTGTAGTTGCGAATAGAGCACATGGACTTCTTCATGCAATGTATTGCAGTAAACCTGCAGGTCGTCGACAGCTGTGCTGAGTTCTTTAACTCGGGCCTGAGCCCTTGCCTCCTTGGCCCATGCCAACGAACGAGATTGAACAGCCCAATCGAGTGCCAAATCCCGATCGGCCAGCTGGTCTTGTAGATGGCGAACGTCTCTTTGTAACTCATTTATACGGTCACCATCTCCAATCCATATAGCTGTCCTGCGGCGGAGTTCCAATTGGAGCCTGCTTACTTCTGCTTCCAGATCCCCTATAGGATCATTGCTCCCGCTACTACTATCTACATCTCGCGGAGCAAGTTGATGTCGAGGTACCCCAATTGGTCCAGTCGACTTACGCGCGGTCTTCCTTGTGCGCGGCGGCATTTTCTAAGGGGGAAATTTATTAGTATAATTCTTAGCATGATGCATGAGTAAGTACAGAATCAACCTTGGTTGATTCAACCTTCTATACATTGCACTCTTCCTATCTGGTCTTTTAAGATAAACTCTTCAGAATACTTAGGTAAGAAGAGAAAAGAATCTTTAGGTAAGACTTTTGAAAATCTTTTTGAAGATGCCTTAATATCTGCAAAGAAGGGCTACGCTCCGATACCAGCTGTGACGGAACCTCCCAAGTAATCAGGCCCACCTACAGTTGTCCTTGTCTAACAGACATCAGACACCCTGTAGATGTTCCTAAGTTACTTGACAAGCTCGGTATCTTTCCTTACCTCACCAGGAACGTTTCACCCGTCTTGCAGACATTACAGATCATCGGAGATAAAGAAATGCGGAAGCGATTTACATAAACTTACATTTATTTCCAAAGAAAGCTCGGGTTATATTATTACAGACCAGTTTAAATACAAGTGCATAGAAGTAATAATTATACAAACCAGGGAGACACAAACCTCTCCCGAAAGACTATAAACAACAGATTCTAGATGGAGGACCGAGTCCTCCCGCCTTTCAGTCTTGTTTTTCCTCGTTGGGAACCACCTTAGCACAGAAGCAGCAAAAGTCTGCTACTTCCCCACCTAAAAACAACAAAGGGATAAACCCTGAGTATGGAATTACTCAGCAAGTCTTACCCGACTAAGGAAAAGACTCTCAAGGGTATGCTGGATATATGGGAGTCAAGGTAAGGCTTCTCAATAGTTAAAGACTCCGTTTTGCAGAAATGCTTACTAAAGTGGATCCTTAAAAATCCAATTTTATTTGTCAAGTTAGGTAAAATTACCTGCACTAGAGTTCTTTCTACCCTAGTTCAATCACTGGTCCTGCACTAGCCAATTTCTTAGCCAAAAACCCATCATTTTTAGTGGAATGCTACGTGTAGGTCAGTGACCAAGTCTTCATAACCGCGAAGGTACGGCGATCCGAATCGATTATACTCAGCTGAGGATCTCCAATCACACGACATATGTAGCACTTAACCCTTGCATATGTCAACCCGCCACCGGGGTTCTTAAGACCGGATCAGGTTCACGCAAACCGAGAGCACAGATACACCACCGTCCAGCCTCTTGCCACGGAGGGTACACGCTACTCTCGCCACCGCTCCACTCCCATTTCGTGTTATCTTATTCCGGCCTTAGTCTGCCCGAGGCAAGGCTTACCCATGACGAGGCATGTGACCAGTTAAAGGGTCCTCGATCATCAAGCCTACATCGACAAGGTCCTTAATCGACTCAGACGGAGACACTACACCGAGACTCTCTTCTCGTGCAAGTCACCCGCCCGGTCTCAGCTTACTCATTCAAACCCAAAGTTTGGTACCTGATAGAGGTACATCCTTTCCGATGTTGAATCCATCACGGTCGTGATGGATCCACCACCAAGTTTTGTTTTTGAAAACATCCCTCCCACTTTGCCAAACATCTTTTGTAAAACAAATCCTTTTGTTTTTCTAAAGCATTACTAAGCATAGTAAAACCTTTTTATAAAAACAGGATTTCAAGGAGGATAATCAAGATCAAGGAAGGTAATGCAGGAATTGTTTAATCAATCAACTCCTATCACCTAATGCATCAAACAAGTGATAAAGATTTTAAAAACATCAAGGGAGGTGGCAAATGCACCGGGGCTTGCCTTTGTTATCAGAGGTGTCTTGCTCGGATCCACAGATATCAAAATAAAAGCAGTTATCCGCCTGAGGATCAGAGGTGGGTGGTATCCCTTCTTCAAAAACTTCTTCTTCTTCTTCTTGCTCTAATATAATCATATACATGCATAAGAATGGGTGTCATGGAATGCTCATGAGGATGCAAAGGTAGCATAAACTTATTAGTTATGTCTTGAATACAACTTTCCTTCACGGTACTCCGAGAACCTAGGGTTTCCGGAGTCAGTAAAGGAGTTCATGGAGCAGGGGGGGTGGTTTTGGGTTTAGTGATTAAACAAGGCCCAAATCAAACCAAACTCTACCCATGGCTTCTAAATAATGTGATAAGCTCACATAAAAAGTTTGGGAAATTTTGGGCTTATTATTTATTCTCTAAAAATCCAGAATCAATAGTTTAGGCTATTTTAAATATCCTAAAATTCCCTATTCAAACTAAAAATCATAAAACTATTTTTATTAAATACTATGGAAAATAACAAGCCTAGGAAAATTGGTCTCATATTTTTAGGATTTTCCTACCATTTTCTACAGTTTTTCAAAGTTCTGCTGAAAAGGAAAAGGAAAAACTCTTAAATAGTACTGGGCCGATTCTGGCCCAACAAGCCCAGGTCCAGGAGAACAGCGCGCTCGCGCCGCACGCGCGCGCCCGCGAAGGAAGTTTTGCGCAGAGACCCCCGGCTTAACAGCTAAACCGAAATAGGGCCATTCACTATTGTTTTGAGTCGCTGACCGTTCACGAAAAAGCCCTCGGGGTTCTGTCAATTCACAATTTGAAGCCCTCGACGGCGCTCAAGCGCGGCCACGCTCCGGCGAGCAAGCAGACTGGCCGATTGGGGCAGTGACCAGCGCTCCCGAGCGACATACACGGAATTAAACCCCTAAGGAGCATTTCCCCTAACCTAATTGCACTAAGGGTGGACTAGGGAGCTCCGGCCACGGTGGCCGTAAGCAAAATGGTGACATGATCGTGTTCCCGGCGACCCAGGGCGGTCTAGTTCGATTCAATGCTTCGGTAAGCATCAAGAGGACACAAAGATGTTGAAACAAGAGAACCGAGGGTGAGATCGGACCTGAAACGTGCTGTCCACGGCGAGCTCGATTCACGGCGGCGGAAAATGGATTTGGGGGAAACTCAAAATTCTAGCTCGTCGGTGATCAACTGGAGACAATACGGGGCGTCGAGGTGCTTGACTACCATACAGACCTAGGGGCACGCTCAATTTATAGTTGCCGGGGGCGGTGGTCCATGAATTTGGATGGCGCGGTGGCGGTCGGAATTGGGGAAGAGGCTTGGCGCACGGTGAATACGTGTCGACTGCCGTGGCAAGCTCCCCGCCGATGATGGGATGGCGTAGAGGAGTCACAGTGACGAGGTGTAAAGACAGAGCCACGCGGCGGACGCCGGTAATGGCTCGACGGCGGTGAAATCCGTATCCCCGATCAGAGAGCAAGGGGGAGGAACGCGCTACAGCTGGCCGGAGTGGCTTACAGCTCACCGGCGGCGAGGACTCGCACCGGCGGCGAGGACTCGCACCGGCCGTGCTTATCCAAGGACCACCGAGCACGAATCGTGATGAACAACGATCGACGGCGACGGCTACCGGCGGTGAGCTCAGACAGAATCTCCTTCAGTTTAGTCAGGCACTGTACCATGGAATTCTTTCATCAGAGCTTCTGACCGAGCGACTTTAGAGTTAATTTTCTCCCGATTTCATGTGACAACAGGTCCAAGTCTCTGCACCAAAATTGTAGTGCTACATACCAGCTACAACTCAGCTATATGACTTGATCACATTTGAGCACTGGATCATGCTTGAATCTGAGCTAGAAGTTGATGTCAGTTCACTGCTAAACAGAATTTCAGATCAAACAGCCTGACAGCCAGTTTTGGACTGGGTTTTTCTCTAAATTCTTCTTAACAACTAAGCTCACAACCTTAAGCAAAGTTGTTCTCCTATAATGGGTCTTCAACTTTGATGTGGTGACCTAGGGTAAAAACCCTATACTTTGTAAGTTACAAAGCCCCAAAGTTGAGCCCATGCACTGATTTTTCAGACTTAGAGTAAACTCAAATGAGGCCCATTTTGCATTTAGGTCCAAAACTTAGGGTTTGGCTTGCAAAGTCACATATTTGTGAACCAAAGGACTTAAAATACTTATTTGGCTTGGTTTTTGCACTTTAGCCCAAAAGTGGACTAATTTCGCATTTAGGTCCCTAGGGTTTGGTTTTAGGGTTTCCCAGGGTTCTGATTAGGGTTTTTAATATCCCAGGGGTATAAATGTGATTCAACTTTATTGTTGGGGTCACTTTATGACTTTTACCCTAAAGCCTTTAGGTTTTCTCAACTTTGGTTAAGTTTTACCCCTTTAACCACTATTTAGGGTTAAGTCCTTAAACCAGGGTCCTATTTGTAAAACAGTAAAACAATACAACTTGTTTGAAATTTTTGCCTAGTGAATGCACTCTAGGTGTGTCAAACATATGCCATGCCCATACTCATGATGCCATGCTCAAGTTTTAGTTATAGTAACACCAGGGGTGTTACAATGATATCATATTTGGGTCTACTAACGAATCTACATGTGAAGAGTTTAGTAGGATCATGACTCAAAAATTCGAGATGTCTATGATGGGGGAGTTGAAGTATTTCTTAGGATTTCAAGTGAAGCAACTCCAAGAGGGCACCTTCATTAGCCAAACGAAGTACATTCAAGACATTCTAACCAAGTTTGGGATGAAGGATGCCAAGCCCATCAAGACACCCATGGGAACTAATGGACATCTCGACCTCGACACGGGAGGTAAATCCATCGATCAAAAGGTATACTAGTCGATGATAGGTTCCTTACTCTATTTATGTGCTTCACGACCGGATATTATGCTTTCCGTATGCATGTGTGCAAGATTCCAAGCCGATCCTAAGGAAGTTCACCTTAGGGCCGTAAAACAAATCTTGAGATATTTAGTTTATACTCCTAAGTTTGGCCTTTGGTACCCCAGGGGATCCACATTTGATTTAATTGGTTATTCCGATGCTGATTGGGCAGGGTGCAAAATTAATAGAAAGAGCACATCAGGGACTTGCCAGTTCTTGGGAAGATCTCTGATGTCTTGGGCTTCAAAGAAGCAAAATTCTGTGGCTCTTTCAACCGCAGAAGCCGAGTATATTGCCGCAGGCCATTGTTGCGCACAATTGTTTTGGATGAGGCAAACCCTCAGGGACTATGGTTACAAATTAACCAAAGTTCCTCTTCTATGTGACAATGAGAGTGCAATCCGCATGGTGGATAATCCCGTTGAGCATAGCCGCACTAAACACGTAGCCATTCGGTATCATTTTCTAAGGGATCACCAACAAAAGGGGGATATCGAGATTACATATGTTAGCACCAAAGAACAATTAGCCGATATCTTTACCAATCCATTGGATGAACAAACCTTTACCAAACTTAGGCATGAGCTAAATATTCTTGATTCTAGGATGATATTCTGCACACATAACTCATATATATACCTTTGATCATATCTTTCATGTGCTATGACTAATGTGTTCTTTCAAGTCCATTTCATGCTAAGTCATAGATTGAAAGGGAAAAGGAGTCTTCGGCGAAGACAAGGCTTCCACTCCACTCCATCGAATCATTCATCTTTCACCGTCACTCCGCACATCTCTCCAACTTTGGTATAATCTTCACTCATATATTATTTACCATAGGGGGAGAAGGTAGTTTTAAGGGCTTATATTTCACTCAAGCATCCATTTTTGGCGATTCATGCCAAAGGAGGAGAGAGTATTAGCCCAAAGCAAAAGGACCGCACCACCACCAATTTCAAAAATATAGTCTTTCAAATTTGAGTTATGAAAAGAATTTTTCAATTGGTATCTTATTTTGATATACCCTCTTCAAAATTAAAATCTAAAACCCCCTTGAACACTAAGAGGAGGATTTCATTAAGGGGGAGTTTTGTTTAGTCAAAGGAAAAGCATTTGAAACAGGGGGAGAAAATTTCAAATCTTGAAAATGCTTCTCAAACTCTTATTCATTTACCTTTGACTATTTGCAAAAGAACTTCGAAAAGAATTTGCAAAACAAAATCCGTGGTGTAAATGTGGTCCAAAATGTTAAATATGAAAAGAAAGCTATCCATGTGCATCTTATGAGAATATTTATTGGTTCAATTACAAGTAACCTTTGCACTTACAATTATGCAAACTAGTTCAATTCTGCACTTCTATATTTGCTTTGGTTTGTGTTGGCATCAATCACCAACAAGGGGGAGATTGAAAGGGAAATAGGCTTACACCTTTTCCTAATTGATTTTGGTGGTTGAAGTGCCCAACACAAATAATTGGACTAACTAGTTTGCTCTAGATTATAAGTGTTGCAGGTGCCAAAGGTTTATAATAAACCAATACAAGTCAAAAGAAAGGGTTCAAACAAAGGGAGCAAAAGATAACCGAAGGCAGCCCTGGTCTGGCGCACCGGACTGTCCGGTGTGCCACCGGACAGTGTCCGGTGCACCAGGGAACTCCAACTCCGAACTCGCCAGTCTCGGGAATTCTGGGAGCCACTCCGCTAAAATTCACCGGATTGTCCGATGCTGCAACGGACTGTCCGGTGTGCCAGCGGAGTAACGGCTACTTCAGCGCCAATGGTCGTCTGCAACCGCATTGAATGCGCTACAGTGCACGACAGAGTCAGAGCAGCGCCAGAAGGCTGTGACGGAACCTCCCAAGACATTAGGCCCACCTACAGTTGTCCTTGTCCAACAGACATTAGACAACCCTGTAGATGTTCCTGAATCACTTGACAAGTTTGGTATCTACTTTCTTACCTTTCCAGGAACGTTTCACCCGTCTTGCAGACATCACAGAACATCAGAGATATAGCAATGCGGCAGCAATTACATAATCTTACATTTATTGAAAGTAAGATCAAGTTAGTTATTACAGACCAGTATATATTCTATGAGTGCAGAGTACTTATTATTACAATACCCAGGGAGGTAAAAACTCCTCCCGATAGTTTATACATAAAAGTTTCTATGGAGGACCATGTCCTCCCGCAGCTTCATTCTTGTTTATCTTCATTTGACACCACCTTGGTACAAAAGCAACAAAAATTTGCTGCTTCCTCACCTAAAAACAATAGGGAATAAAACCCTGAGTATGGAATTACTCAGCAAGTCTTACCCGACTAAAGAAAAGACTCTCAAGGGTATGCTGGTTATAAGGGAGTCAAGGTAAGGTATCTCAAGATCAAAGACTCTGTTTTGCATAAATGCTTACTAAAAGTGGATCCTTAAAAATCCAGTTTTATTTTCAGGTTAGGTAAACTTACCTGCATCTAGAGTTCTTTCTAACCTAGTTCAAGCACTTGTCCTGAACTAGCCAATTTCGTAATCCATCCTTCATCTTTACTGGTTTTCTACGTATAGGGCAGTGACCAAGTCTTCATAACCGCGAAGGTATGGTGATCCGAATCGATTATACTCAGCTGAGGATCTCCAATCACACGACATATGTAGCACTTAACCCTTGCATATGTCAACCCGCCACCGGGGTTCTTAAGACTAGATCAGGTTCACGCGAACCGAGAGCACAGATACACCACCGTCCAGCATCTTGCCACGGAGGGTACACACTACTCTCACCACCGCTCCACGCCCATTCCGTGTTATCTTATTCTGGCCTTAGTCTGCCTGAGGCAAGGCTTACCCATGACGAGGCATGTGACTAGTTAAAGGGTCCTCGGTCAGCAAGCCTACATCGAGACGGTCCTTAATCAACTCAGACGGAGACACTACATCGAGACTCTCTTCTCATGCAAGTCACCCGCCCGGTCTCAGCTTAATCATTTAAACCCAAAAACTTGGTACCTGGAAGAGGTACATCTTTTCCGATGTTGAATCCATCATGGCCGTGATGGATTCACCATCAAGTTTCATTTTCAAAAACATCCCTCCCACTTTGCCAATCATCTTTTGTAAAACAAAACCTTTTGTTTTTGCTAAAGCAATACTAAGCATAGTAAAACCTTTTGTAAAAACAGGGTTTCAGGGGGGGTAATCAAGTTCAAGGAAGGTAATGCAGGAATTGTTTAAGCATTCAACTCCTATCACCTAATGCAGCAAGCAAGTGAGAAAGATTTTAAAAACATCAAGGAAGGTGGCAAATGCACCGGGGCTTGCCTTTGTTGATAGGTGAATCAGGTTCAGGCCTGCAGATGTCAAAGTAGAGACAAGTCCCTGCCTGAGATTCCAAAGGTGGTGGTGTCTTCTCTTCAGTCACTTCGATCTCTTCTTCGTTTTCTAAACATAATCATACATATGTGTATATAAGAATGAATGCCATGTAATGCTCATGAGAGTGCAAAGATAATAAGAATTTATTATCTAAAGTCTTGAATACAACTTTCCTTCACGGAACTCCGAGAACTTAGGGTTTCCGGAGTCAGTAAAGGAATTCAAAGGGCAGGGGGTAGGGTTTTGGGTTCTAGTTTTCAAACAAGGTCCAAATCAAACCAAATTCTACCCATGGCTTTTAACTAATGTGTAGAGCTCATATAAAAAGTTTCGACATTTTTGGAATTACCATTTATTTTCTAAAAATCCAGAACTAATGGTTTAAGCTAGTTTAAATGCCTCAAAATTCCTTATTTAATCTAAAAATCATGAAACTATTTTTATTAAATACTATGGAAAATAAGAAGCCTAGGAAAATTGGTTTGACAATTTTAGGATTTTTCTACAATTTATAACAGATTTCCAAAGCTCTACTGAAAAAGAAAAAGTTTAAACAGTGATGGGCCGGTTTCAGCCTAGAACAGCCCAACTACACAGGAAACAGGGTTGCGCACCCGCGCGCGCCCGCGCGCTCTGGCAACTTTGCACAGAGGCCCTCGGTTTATCAGCTAAATCGAAGTAGGTTTATTTACTATTGCACTCAGTCGCTGACACATTGCCGAAATGACCCTAGACTTCTATTTCTTCCCCAACTTGCTCCCTGACCGCGGCGCGCTGGTCGTTCGTCTCGGACGAGGTTTGTACCGGCCATGGCCGGCGACGACTGCCCGGGCTAGTGATCGAGAAAGCATAACCGACTAAAGATGACCTCGGAACACACATCAATTTGACATGAACGCACAGAGAACGACATGTCCACGTGCACGGCGGAAACCGTGACCATGGGCACGCGTTCCCGCTTAGTCAGGGCCGGATTGAGCAATCGGGCGCCACAGTGAGCTTCACAAGTGTACAGAGCTGCAGAAACAACATTTGATATGGGCAGAGCCTTACCAGGGTGGTCTGGCCACGGAGCGCGGAGTTTCGTGCTTGCCGGAGACAGAAAAGGGGGAAAATGGGGTCGCGGCGGCTCTGGGCGAAATTGGGAGATGGGATCGGGGCTATAGGACCGTAAGAGGCTGTGCTTTCACCGTGCGTAATCAATTTGGGCGAAGGTGGAGAGGGCAGTGCAAATTCGACTTCGATTTGAGTCACTGGTGTGCGTGATGACCGAGCCTCGCCGTGAACCATGGGGCTATTTATAGTCGCGGAGGTCCGGCGATCACCTCGTGGCCCGAATACCATCACAAGCGCATGCCAAGCACGTAGAGAAATGGTACAATGAGGAAGAATCACGGTGCA
This sequence comes from Zea luxurians, assembly GCA_029449295.1. Lineage (NCBI taxonomy): Eukaryota > Viridiplantae > Streptophyta > Magnoliopsida > Poales > Poaceae > Zea > Zea luxurians. Next base: position 38,957,971 of record JAOPSE010000008.1, on the reverse strand, counting down.
GAGGACACCGCGGTGGAAAGGACTGACACGATGGCCGCCGGTGAATCACTCCGGCCGAGCTCAGGAGGTGGCGCCACGTATGAATCACCCTTTCCCCGGCGTTATCCATCCTATACCGTGCACGAATCCGGATGGCGATCAACAACAGCGAGCTTAGCTGGCGGTCTGATCCACCCGAACACTGTACCATGGCACATCTTCATAAGTCGCCTGAACCAGCCACCATCCTCCCCAATTATCTCTGGATTTTTGTTAAGAACAGAGCTATCTCTCTTAATAGAATTTGTTCACTATACCTCAATCTTCAACCTTGCTATAGGATTCTGGGATCGACTCTGAACGGATTCAAAGATACAGTGCATCTAAAATGACTTCATTCTGCTATAACCATTCCTGATTTCAGATTCAGTTTCAGTCATGAGGCACAAGTCTGACAGAGCAACTTTGGACTTGTTTTTCTCCAATTTTTGTGTCACAACCCAAAGGGATGTCTGCATCAAAGTTGTTCTCCTATAATAGGTTTACAAAATTTATGTGGTGACCTAGGGCAAAAACCCTATAATTTGAAAGTTACAAGGCTCCAAAGTTGAGCCCTCAACTCTGAAATTCAGACTTAGAGTGAATTCTCAATTGGGGGTCCTTTTTGCCAATTAATCCAAAACTTAGGGTTTGGCTTGTAAATCTTCCTAAATGTGAACCATGTGACTTTATATGCTTTAACATAGTAGTTTTTTCACTTTAGTCCAAATGTGCACTGTTTTTGCACATAGGCCCCTAGGGTTTGGACTTAGGGTTTTCTAGGGTTCAAATGGGGATTTTTTGTATCTCAGGGGTATAAATGTGATTCAAGTTCATTCTTGGGAACATTTTATGACTATTCCCCTAAAGATTTTAGGTTTTCTCAATTTGGGTTATGTTTTACCCTTTAATCCCTGTTTAGGGCTAAGTCCCCTATTCTAGGGTTCTATTTGCAAAACACCTAAACAATACAACTTGTTTGAAATTTTTACCAAGTGAATGCACTCTAGGTGTGTCAAACATATGCAATGCCAATGTTTATGATGCCATGCTCAAGTTTTAGTTACAGTAATACCAGGGGTGTTATATCCTTCCCCCCATAAAAGAATCTCGTCCCGAGATTAAAACCCTATGGTAGGTAATGGAAAAGGAAATGCTTCACATCTGTATTTCCTGAGTTTTGGTACAAGGCAGGGGTGGTTTGGGGCTCACTCCTTTATTACAACCATGTTGTACACTTTACAAATTACAAGAGGGTAAAAAGCCTGGGAAATTCTTATCTAAGTAGTTGCTTTATGTTGTGTTGGCATAAATCACCAAAAGGGGGAGATTGAAAGGGAAATGTGCCCTTGGGCCATTTCTAAGTATTTTGGTGATTGAGTGCCAACACAAGTGCTTTTGTGTTAATCTACACAAAGTGGTGGACAAAGTGAAAATCAAGTCAAAAGGTATGTTTCTAGACTTAGTACATTGTTTTATGGACTAATGTATTGTGTCTAAGTGCTGGAAATAGGAAAGATTGAATTGGAAATGAGATGGCTCTGTTCAGCCAAAGTCAGCTCGGTCTGGGTGCACCGGACTGTCCGGTGGTGCACCGGACAGTGTCCGGCGGTGCACCGGACAGTGTCCGGCGGTGCACCGGACAGTGTCCGGTGTGCCAGGCTGACTATGGTGAACTGGCTACTCTCGGGACTTCGACGGCGGTGTACGGCTATAAATCACCGGACTGTCCGGTGGTGCATCGGACTGTCCGGTGAGCCGTTCACAGGTGAACTCGTCGCTCTCGGGAGTTGATTAACGGCGTACGGCTAAAATTCACCGGACTGTCCGGTGGTGCACCGGACTGTCCGGTGAGCCAACAGTCAGCCGGGGCAACAGTCGGCCGAGGATTCCGCGCGTGACGCGTGGCCGAGCCAACGGTCTCATTGGTGCACCGGACTGTCCGGTGTGCACCGGACAGTGTCCGGTGCGCCAACGGCTCTCAGACTCCAACGGTCGGCTTCGCCAAATAAGGAAGGATATCTGCACCGGACAGTGTCCGGTGGTGCACCAGACTGTCCGGTGCGCCAGTCGACAGAAGGCAAGATCTGCCTTCCAGGAATGTTCTCAACGGCTCCTAGCTGCCTTGGGGCTATAAAAGGGACCCCTAGGCGCATGGAGGAGGACATCAAGCATACTCAAAGCATTCCTAAGCACCAAGACTTCGATTCCACGCATTTGTTTCTTCATGATAGCATCTAGAGCTCTAGTTGAGTTGTGAACTCGTCGGGTTTTGTTGCGAGCTCTTGTTGCGACTTGTGTGCGTGTTGACACTCTGATTTCGTGTCTTGTGTGCGTTGCTCATCCCTCCCTTACTCCGTGCTTCTTTGTGAACTTCATGTGTAAGGGCGAGAGGCTCCAAGTTGTGGAGATTCCTCGCGAACAGGATTAAGAAAAGCAAAGCAAAACACCGTGGTATTCAAGTGGGTCTTTGGACCACTTGAGAGGGGTTGATTGCAACCCTCGTCCATTGGGATGCCACAACGTGGAGTAGGCAAGCGTTGGTCTTGGCCGAACCACGGGATAACCGCCGTGCCATCTCTGTGATTGATATCTTTGTGGTTACTGTGTTTTGTTGAGACTCCTCTCTAGCCACTTAGAGATTATTGTGCCAACACTTAACCAAGTTTTTGTGGCTTAAGTTTCAAGTTTTACAGGATCACCTATTCACCCCCCCCCCCCTCTAGGTGCTCTCAATTGGTATCAAAGCCGTTCTCTTGACGAAGGGACTAATCGCCCGAAGAAATGGATCCAAAGGGGAAGGGAATCGTGATCAACGATAAGGAGAAGGAGTCCTTCGTCAATGAGCCTAAGGATGACAAGCCTACTGACTCGGGCTCGGGCCACAGACGCAAAGATGGGAAGAAGAAGAAGAAGACGAGACGCATCAAGGAGATCGTCTACTACGACGACAGCGATGAGTCCACTTCTTCCCAAAAGGACAACGACAACAACGACTACAACAAACGAAAGACGGTTAACTCAAACTTTTCTTTCGATTATTCGCGTATCCTGCATAGCTCAAATTCACATTTGCTCTCCATTCCTCTTGGCAAGCCTCCACACTTTGATGGGGAGGACTATGGATTTTGGAGCCACAAAATGCGTAGTCATTTGTTCTCTCTCCATCCAAGCATATGGGAGATTGTTGAGAATGGAATGAAATTTGATAGCTTGGATAGTCCTATATTTATTAATGAACAGATTCATAAAAATGCACAAGCTACTACTATGTTGTTAGCCTCTTTGTGCAGGGACGAGTACCATAAGGTGAGCGGCTTGGACAATGCCAAGCAGATCTGGGACACCCTCAAGATCTCTCATGAGGGGAACGACGTCACCTTGCTCACCAAAATGGAGTTGGTGGAGGGCGAGCTTGGAAGATTCGCGATGATAAGGGGCGAGGAGCCAACCCAAACATACAACCAGCTCAAGACCCTTATCAACAAAATAAGGAGCTACGGAAGCACGCGATGGACGGACCACGACATCGTCCGCCTAATGCTAAGGTCCTTTACTATACTTGATCCACATCTGGTGAACAATATCCGTGAAAATCCTAGGTACACCAAGATGTCGCCCGAAGAAGTCCTTGGGAAGTTCGTAACCGGGCGAATGATGATCAAGGAGGCGAGATACGTGGACGACGCGTTGAACGGTCCAATCCATGAGCCTCAACCCATTGCTCTCAAGGCAACGAGGAGCAAGGAGGCGCTACCTAGCAAGGTGGCACAAGTTGAGGCGGCTGGGCTCAATGATGAAGAGATGGCCCTCATCATCAAGCGCTTCAAGACGGCGCTAAAGGGTCGCAAGGGACAGCCAAGCAAGACCAAGACAAAGGAGAAGCGCTCATGCTTCAAATGTGGTAAGATTGGTCATTTCATTGCTAACTGTCCCGATAATGAAAGTGACCAGGAAAAAGGGAACAAAATGGAAAAGAAGAAGCATTACAAGAAGGCCAAGGGCGAGGCACATATCGGAAAGGAGTGGGATTCGGATTGCTCCTCCTCCGACTCCGACAATGAAGGACTCGCAGCCACCGCCTTCAACAAGTCATCCCTCTTCCCCAACGAGCGTCACACATGCCTCATGGCAAAGGAGAAGAAGGTATGTACTCGAGACAGTACTACTTATGATTCTTCTAGTGATGATGATTCTAGTGACGATGATGAAATAGACTATTCTAGTTTATTTAAAGGTTTAGATAGAATTAAAATTGGCAAAATTAATGAGTTAATTGATGCCTTGAATGACAAGAATAGGTTACTAGAAAAGCAAGAGGATTTGTTGTATGAAGAACATGATAAATTTGTAGAGGCACAAAAATCTCATGCTTTAGAAGTTAAAAGAAGTGAAATGCTTTCCTATGAACTATCTACTTGTCATGAAACCATTTCTACTTTAAAAAGTGTAAATGATGATTTAAATGCTAAACTAGAAGTAGAAAGTAAATCTAACTCTTGTGTAGAACATGTTAGGATCTGCAATAGGTGTAAAGATTTTGACATTGATACTTGTAGTGAACACCTAGTTTCAATTTCCAAATTAAATGATGAATTGGCTAGTCTTAATGCCCAACTTAAGACTAGCAAAAGTGAATTTGATAAGCTAAAATTTGCAAGGGATGCCTACATGATTGGTAGACACCCCTCAATTAAGGATGGACTTGGCTTCAAGAGGGAAGCCAAGAACTTGACAAGCCATAAGGCTCCCATCTCCGCCAAGGAGAAAGGGAAGGCCCCTATGGCTAGGAGTACTAAAAAGAACCATGCTTTTATGTACCATGATAGGAGACAATCTAGAAATGCTTATAGGTGTTGCAATGCTTATGATGCTTTTGATATTCATGCTATGACTACTTCTAGTTCCCATGTTATGCATGATAGAAATGGTGCTAGGAGAAATAGGGTTCATAATATGCCTAGGAGAAATGTTGTTAATATTCCTAATGAACCTTCTACAATATATCATGCTTGCAATGCTTCATTTGCCATTTGTAGAAAGAATAAGAAGGTGATTGCTAGGAAGTTAGGGGCAAGATGCAAGGGAGATAAAACTTGCATTTGGGTCCCTAAGACAATTGTGACTAACCTTGTAGGACCCAACAAGAGTTGGGTACCTAAGACCCAAGCCTAAATTTGCCTTGCAGGTTTATGCATCCGGGGGTACAAGCTGGATTATCGACAGCGGATGCACGAACCACATGATGGGGGAAAAGAGGATGTTCTCTTCCTACGTCAAGAACAAGGATCCCCAAGATTCAATAATATTCGGTGATGGGAACCAAGGCAAGGTAAAAGGGTTAGGTAAAATTGCTATTTCGTCCGAGCACTCTATTTCTAATGTGTTTTTAGTTGAGTCGCTTGGATATAATTTGTTATCTGTTAGTCAATTATGAAATATGGGATATAATTGTCTATTCACAAATGTAGATGTGTCTGTCTTTAGAAGGTGTGATGGTTCACTAGCTTTTAAGGGTGTACTAGACGGCAAACTTTATTTGGTTGATTTTGCAAAAGAAGAGGCCGGTCTAGATGCATGCTTAATGGCTAAGACTTGCATGGGCTGGTTGTGGCATCGCCGCTTAGCACATGTGGGGATGAAGAACCTCCACAAGCTTCTAAAGGTAGAACACGTGATAGGTCTAACTAATGTTTATTTCGAAAAAGATAGACCTTGTGCAACGTGTCAAGCAGGGAAACAGGTGGGAAGCTCTCATCACACCAAAAATGTGATGACCACATCAAGACCTTTGGAGATGCTTCATATGGACCTCTTCGGACCCGTCGCCTATCTAAGAATAGGAGGAAGTAAGTATGGTCTTGTTATAGTTGATGATTTTTCCCGCTTCACTTGGGTATTCTTTTTGCAGGATAAATCTGAAACCCAATGGACCCTCAAGCGCTTCCTCAGGAGAGCTCAAAATGAGTTTGAGCTCAAGGTGAAGAAGATAAGGAGCGACAACGGGTCCGAGTTCAAGAACCTTCAAGTGGAGGAGTTCCTTGAGGAGGAAGGGATCAAGCACGAGTTCTCCGCTCCCTACACACCACAGCAAAATGGTGTGGTAGAGAGGAAGAACAGGACGCTCATCGATATGGCGAGGACGATGCTTGGAGAATTCAAGACCCCCGAGCGCTTTTGGTCGGAAGCCGTGAACACGGCTTGCCACACCATCAACCGGGTCTACCTTCACCGCCTCCTCAAGAAGACTTCGTATGAGCTACTAACTGGTAACAAACCCAATGTGTCTTATTTTCGTGTATTTGGGAGCAAGTGTTATATTCTTGTGAAGAAAGGTAGAACTTCTAAATTTGCTCCCAAAGTTGTAGAAGGGTTTTTATTAGGTTATGACTCAAATACAAAGGCGTATAGGGTCTTCAACAAATCATCGGGTTTGGTTGAAGTCTCTAGCGACGTTGTATTTGATGAGACTAATGGCTCTCCAAGAGAGCAAGTTGTTGATCTTGATGATGTAGATGAAGAAGACGTTCCAACGGCCGCTATGCGCACCATGGCGATTGGCGATGTGCGACCACAGGAACATTTGGAGCAAGATCAACTCTCTTCCTCAACAATGGTGCATCCCCCAACCCAAAATGATGAACAGGTACCTCAAGTGGAGGCGCATGATCAAGGGGGAGCACAGGATGTTCAAGTGGAAGAGGAAGAAGCACCTTAGGCACCTCCAACCCAAGTTCGAGCGACAATTCAAAGGAATCATCCCGTCGACCAAATTTTGGGTGATATTAGCAAGGGAGTAACTACTCGCTCTAGATTGGTGAATTTTTGTGAGCATTACTCTTTTGTCTCTTCTATTGAGCCTTTCAGGGTAGAAGAGGCCTTGCTAGATCCGGACTAGGTTATGGCCATGCAGGAGGAGCTCAACAATTTCAAGCGTAATGAAGTTTGGACACTGGTGCCTCGTCCCAAGCAAAATGTTGTGGGAACCAAGTGGGTGTTCCACAACAAACAGGACGAGCACGGGGTGGTGACAAGGAACAAGGCTCGACTTGTGGCAAAAGGTTATGCCAAAGTCACAGGTTTGGACTTTGAGGAGACTTTCGCTCCTGTGGCTAGGCTAGAATCAATTCGTATTTTGCTAGCATATGCCTCTCACCATTCTTTCAGGTTGTACCAAATGGATGTGAAGAGCGCTTTCCTCAACGGGCCGATCAAGGAGGAGGTGTACGTGGAGCAACCCCCTGGCTTCGAGGATGAACGGTACCCCGACCACGTGTGTAAGCTCTCTAAGGCGCTCTATGGACTTAAGCAAGCCCCAAGAGCATGGTATGAATGCCTTAGAGACTTTCTAATTGCTAATGCTTTCAAGGTTGGGAAAGCCGATCCAACTCTCTTTACTAAGACTTGCGATGGTGATCTTTTTGTGTGCCAAATTTATGTCGATGACATAATATTTGGTTCTACTAACCAAAAGTCTTGTGAAGAGTTTAGCAGGGTGATGACCTAGAAATTCGAGATGTCAATGATGGGCGAGTCGAACTACTTCCTTGGGTTCCAAGTGAAGCAACTCAAGGACGGCACTTTCATCTCCCAAACGAAGTACACGCAAGACTTGCTAAAGCGGTTTGGGATGAAGGATGCCAAGCCCGCAAAGACTCCGATGGGAACCGACGGACACACCGACCTCAACAAAGGAGGTAAGTCCGTTGATCAAAAGGCATACCGGTCTATGATAGGGTCTTTACTTTATTTGTGTGCTAGTCGACCAGATATTATGCTTAGCGTATGCATGTGTGCTAGATTTCAATCCGATCCAAGGGAGTGTCACTTAGTGGCCGTGAAGCGAATTCTTAGATATTTAGTCGCTACGCCTTGCTTCGGGATCTGGTATCCAAAGGGGTCTAACTTTGACTTGATTGGATACTCAGACTTCGACTATGCTGGATGTAAGGTCGATAGGAAGAGTACATCGGGGACGTGCCAATTCTTAGGAAGGTCCCTGGTGTCGTGGAACTCTAAGAAACAAACTTCCGTTGCCCTATCCACCGCTGAGGCCGAGTATGTTGTCGCAGGACAGTGTTGCGCGCAACTACTTTGGATGAGGCAAACCCTCCGGGACTTTGGCTACAATCTGAGCAAAGTCCCACTCCTATGTGATAATGAGAGTGCTATCCGAATAGCGGAAAATCCTGTTGAGCACAGCCGCACAAAGCACATTGACATCCGGCATCACTTTTTGAGAGACCACCAGCAAAAGGGAGATATCGAAGTGTTTCATGTTAGCACCGAGGACCAGCTAGCCGATATCTTTACCAAGCCTTTAGATGAGAAGACCTTTTGCAGGCTGCGTAGTGAGCTAAATGTCCTTGATTCGCGGAACTTGGATTGATTCATAGCATACATGTGTTTATGCATTTGATCATGTTCCTTATGCATTTTGTTGCTTACTTGTGGTGCTCAAGTTGCACAAACACTCCCTGGACCTCACAAGTCCTCTTGCAAGTGGTGCACATATTTAGGGGGAGATGTGCTACAACTTGACCCTTTGAGACTAACCGTGTGTTTGAGTTTGCTTGTTTTAGTCTCAAAGGAGGTTTGGAAGGGAAAAGGTGGACTTGGACCATGAAAGACTTCCACTGCACTCCGATGAGAGGGTAACTTATTCCAAGTTCATCTCATGTACTCTTATTGCCTTTGTATTCTTATTGAAAATTTGGTGAGGCAATGGGGTTCTAGGGCCAAGATTGATCCCGTTTTGGTGCTTGATGCCAAAGGGGGAGAAAATAAAGGCCAAAGCAATAGATGGATCAGCTACCACTTGAGAAATTTTGAAAAATAGTAGATTAGAGCTTTTGGTTTGTCAAAACTCTTTTATTGTCTCTTTTGTCAAAAGTTGGCCTCTTGTGGGGAGAAGTGTTGATTATAGGGAAAAGGGGGAGTTTTTGAAATCCTTGATCAATTTCTTTTGGAATACCTCTCTTTATGTCTCGTCAAGTGAATTTGATTTAGAGATAGGAAATTGAGTTTGATTTGCAAAAACAAACCAAGTGGTGGCAAAGTATGATCCATATATGCCAAAATTGAATCAAAACAATTTTGAGTGTTCACTTGCATTGATATTGCACTTGTTCTAGTTGCTTTATGTTGTGTTGGCATAAATCACCAAAAAGGGGGAGATTGAAAGGGAAATGTGGCCTTGGGCCATTTCTAAGTATTTTGGTGATTGAGTGCCAACACAAGTGCTTTTGTGTTAATCTATGCAAAGTGGTGGACAAAGTGAAAATCAAGTCAAAAGGTATGTTTCTAGACTTAGTACATTGTTTTATGGACTAATGTATTGTGTCTAAGTGCTGGAAACAGGAAAGATTGAATTGGAAATGAGATGGCTCTGTTCAGCCAAAGTCAGCTCGGTCTGAGTGCACCGGACTGTCCGGTGGTGCACCGGACAGTGTCCGGCGGTGCACCGGACAATGTCCGGTGTGCCAGGCTGACTCTGGTGAACTGGCTACTCTCGGGACTTCGACGGCGGTGTACGGCTATAAATCACCAGACTGTCCGGTGGTGCACCGGACTGTCCGGTGAGCCGTTCACAGGCGAACTCGTCGCTCTCGGGAGTTGATTAACGACGTACGGCTAAAATTCACTGGACTGTCCGGTGGTGCACCGGATTGTCCGGTGAGCCAACAGTCAGCCGGGGCAATGGTCGGCCGAGGATTCCGCGCATGACGCGTGGCCGAGCCAACGGTCACATTGGTGCACCGGACTGTCCGGTGTGCATCGGACAGTGTCCGGTGCGCCAACGTCTCTCAGACTCCAACGGTCGGCTTTGCCAAATAAGGAAGGATATCTGCACCGGACAGTGTCCGGTGGTGCACCGGACTGTCCGGTGCGCCAGTCGACAGAAGGCAAGATCTGCCTTCCAGGAATGTTCTCAACGGCTCCTAGCTTCCTTGGGGCTATAAAAGGGACCCCTAGGCGCATGGAGGAGGACATCAAGCATACTCAAAGCATTCCTAAGCACCAAGACTTCGATTCCACACATTTGTTTCTTCGTGATAGCATCTAGAGCTCTAGTTGAGTTGTGAACTCGTCGGGTTTTGTTGCGAGCTCTTGTTGCGACTTGTGTGCGTGTTGACACTCTGATTTCGTGTCTTGTGTGCGTTGCTCATCCCTCCCTTACTCCGTGCTTCTTTGTGAACTTCAAGTGTAAGGGCGAGAGGCTCCAAGTTGTGGAGATTCCTCGCGAATGGGATTAAGAAAAGCAAAGCAAAACACCGTGGTATTCAAGTGGGTCTTTGGACCACTTGAGAGGGGTTGATTGCAACCCTCGTCCGTTGGGACGCCACAACGTGGAGTAGGCAAGCGTTGGTCTTGGCTGAACCACGGGATAACCACCGTGCCATCTCTGTGATTGATATCTTTATGGTTACTGTGTTTTGTTGAGACTCCTCTCTAGCCACTTGGCGATTATTGTGCCAACACTTAACCAAGTTTTTTGGCTTAAGTTTCAAGTTTTACAGGATCACCTATTCACCCCCCCTCTAGGTGCTCTCAATTCTTCGGCACCACTATGCGGTTATTAAACCATACAATGCCTTGATCATCTTCTTTGAAACATTTGGCTTTTCCAGCCCTTATCTTCTCATGAATGTGTTTCATACCCTCATTATCCCTTTGAGCATCAATTATCCTTTGCAAGAGGACCGACTCAAGCTTTAGCTGACTTAGGGTTCCTTGTTGGACCATTCCCAGGTTTAGCTTCTCCATCTCCTGACATAATGTATTGTCAGAGGTCTTCACCGTAAGACAGTGACAGGAAACCTTACGGCTAAGTGCATCTGCCACTACATTAGCCTTGCCTGGGTGATAATGAATTTCCAGTTCATAATCTTTAATAAGCTCAAGCCATCGCCTTTGTCTCATGTTCAACTCTGATTGGGTGAAGATATACTTCAAGCTTTTATGATCTGTATAAATGTGACAGATATTACCCAGCAGATAATGACGCCAAATCTTCAGAGCATGAACCACTGCAGCTAGCTCCAGATCATGAGTAGGATAATGCTCCTCATGTCGGTGTAACTGCCTTGAAGCATACGTAATTACTCGGCCTTCTTGCATTAACACACAGCCGAGACCACTGCCTGATGCGTCACAATACACATCAAAGGGCTTACTGATATCCGGTTGAGCCAATACCGGAGCAGTAGTTAATAATACCTTCAATTGTTCAAAAGCTTCATTACACTTGGAAGACCAATTGAACTTTATATCATTCTTCAATAAACTTGTGATGGGCTTCACAAGCTTGGAAAAATCTGGTATAAATCGGCGGTAATAGCCAGCTAGTCCAAGGAAGCTTCAGACTTGATGAACAGTGGTTGGGGGTTTCCACTCCAAAATGTCCTTGACTTTGCTGGGATCCACCGCAATCCCCTTTGCAGATAACACATGTCCCAGAAATTGAATTTCTTCCAGCCAAAACGCGCACTTACTAAATTTGGCATATAGTTGATGTTCTCTTAAGCGCGTTAACACAATCCGTAAGTGTTGAGCATGCTCCTCTTCATTCTTGGAATATATTAAAATATCATCAATGAAGACCACCACAAACTTGTCCAACTCAGGCATGAATACCGAGTTCATTAGATAAGTGAAGTGGGCAGGAGCATTCGTCAGTCCGAAAGACATTACCAGGTATTCAAATAAACCATATCGCGTAGTGAACACGGTCTTTGGTATATCCTCGGGCCGAATACGGATATGATGATAGCCCGATCTGAGATCAATCTTGGAGAGTACCCTCGCTCCGGTCAGTTGATCAAATAAAATGTCAATCCTCGGAAGAGGGTACTTGTTCTTGATAGTGACCTCATTTAGGGGTCAATAATCCACGCACATCCGTAAAGTTTGATCCTTCTTCTTAATGAATATGGCTGGACATCCCCATGGTGACGAGCTTGGCCGAATGAATCCTTTCTCTAGTAGATCTTGTAATTGAATTTTCAGTTCTGCCAACTCATTTGGAGGCATTCAGTACGATCTTCTAGAAATGGGAGCCGTACCGGGCTTCAACTCAATTACAAACTCTACATCGCTTTCGGGTGGCAATCCAGGCAAATCCTCTGGAAAGACGTCTGGGAACTCACATACCACTGGAATATCCTTGACTTCCGGTATAATGGCTTTATAAATTCTGCCAGTAATTTTGGTTGGAATGGGGATAGACAAGAGAATTTCTTCTTGATTATGACTCAACCTGATGGTTCTCTGATCAGTGTTGAGGGTGGCTTTATGTCGGGCCAGCCAATTCATGCCCAAAATCACATCTATGTCTTGGCCTTTTAGAACTATCATATTAGTAGAAAAGTCCCGTCCGGCCAATGTTACAGGCACTTGATAGGCCACTTCTCTAGTAAAAATTTGTCCCCCAGGTGACTGAATTTTAAACCCCTCTTTTGATTCATGGTATGAAATGCAATGTTGCTCCACAAATTTCTTGCTGATGAATGTATGGGAAGCACCAGAATCAAAGAGAATAATTGCGGGATGATTGGCCACAAGGAACGTACCCATCATGACCGGTTCACCATCCGGCGTAGTGGCCACTTGCGTATAATATATGCGTCCCGTCTTCTTTGTATTTTTGCCCATAGTATTTCCCTTGGCTTGAGATGAATTCCCAGAACCTTGTGAAGTGTTTGACTTGTTTTGCTTTGGATAAGGGCAATCCTTGATAAAATGCCCAGATTTTCCACAATTAAAACATCCAGACGATGAACTGGGAAGAGCAGGGAATCGAGTGCCAGGGGCACCCGGCTGACTTGTTGTTGTAGGGGCAGTATTGGGACGGATGAATACTGGCTGTTTAAACGGGAAGGAGGGTGGACGTGCTGAAGAACGACCCTGATTAGCAGGTCGGATAACAAACCGTTGCCTATTTTCAGGACCCTGAGTAGGCCTATTTCCTCCACTCCCCTTGATCTTTCCAGAACCTGCATATTTGGATTCAACTGCCAGTGCTGTGCTGACAGCCTTTCCATAGGTCAGGTCAATGCAAGTAGCCATCTTTCTTTGCATTCTTTCATTCAGTCCTCGCATGAAACAATTCTTTTTCTTCAGATCGGTGTTCACTTGATCGATTGCATATTGCGACAAATGATTGAATTTATTGAGATATTGATTAACAGTATCCCCTCCTTGCTTCAGCTTCATAAATTCTTCTTGCTTCATGTGAAGGACACCTTCTGGTATATAATGTTCGCGGAAGGCCAACTTAAATTCTTCCCATGTTATCTGATGATTGGCCGGTTGAACGGCCACAAAATTTCCCCACCAAGTGCTGGCAGGGCCGCGCAGTTGTTGGGCTGCGAATAAGGGCTTCTGGGTTTCAGAACATCGTAGAAGTCCAAACTTTTGCTCGATGACACGAATCCATTCGTCTGCCTCTAATGGGTCTTCGGCTTTGACAAACAACGGTGGACGTGTTTTGGAGAAGTCTAAATAGGATGTCTCACGGGGTCCCTGCGGATAACCCCGTCCGCCTTGCTGTTGAAATTGCTGACCCGCCATTTCCCGTAGGAAACGGGTGTTGTCCGCGGTTGCATTTACCAAGGCGGCAATCGCCTCGGCAAGTGTGGGAGGGACAGGAGGTGGATTTGGGGTGGACTCCCTCCCACTGGAGGTTCCAGCTGCATCCTGTGATCGGGTCTTGGATGGCATCTGTGGCAACAAACATTTGAAAACAAATATAATATGCCAAAGAAAAACCATCCAATTTACATTACCAAAAAGAGTAATGTTACAGACTCGACTTTTATACAACAGGAGTATAGTACCCATTATACAATAACACTACTAATTTTACAACTACACTATTTCTACTTCTTATCACTCTTAGTTGCTTCACTGTCGGGCGTGGGAGACCATTCGTCAACCAACTTCATGGAGGGAGGGGGCTTGAAGAGGTCCAGTTCACCACCAAAAGCTTCTCCAGCTTCATGAGAAGGTCCGGCCTCTGTCCCGACAGGGTTTGCAGGTACACTAGGGTGCAATTGCGAATACAGTACATGAACTTCTTCATGTAGGGTATTGCAATATGCCTGTAGATTATCAATAGCTGAGCTTAGTTCTTCGACTCGGGCTCGCGCCTTTGCTTCCTTAGCCCAGGCGAGCGAACGAGACTGAACCGCCCAGTCAAGCGCTAAGTCTCGATCAGCGAGCTGATCCTGCAGGCGGCGGATGTGGCTTCTTAATTCATTTATTCTGTCGCCATCTGCGACCCATATGTTCGTCCTGCGTTGAAGCTCCGCTTGAAGCTGATTCACTCGGGCTTCAAGATCCCCGATTGGATCATTGCTCCCGCTGCTGCTATCCTCATGCCGTGGGGCAAGTTGGTGATGAGGTACACCAATTGGGCCAGTTGACTTGCGCGCGGTTTTCCTCGTGCGCGGCGGCATTTTTCTAAGGGGGAAATTTTATTAGTATAATTCTTAGCATGATGCATGTATAATTACAGAACCAACCTTAGTTGATTCACACCTTCTATACATTGCACTCCTCCTATCTGGTCTTTAAGATAAACTCTTCAGAATTACTTAGATAAGAAAGGAAGAAATTTTCTAGATGAGTCTTTAGAAAATCCTTTTGAAGATGCCTCATAATATCTGTAGAGAAGGGCTTCGCTCCGATACCAGCTGTGACGGAACCTCCCAAGTCATTAGGCCCACCTACAGTTGTCCTTGTCCAACAGACATCAGACAACCCTGTAGATGTTCCTGAATCACTTGACAAGTTTGGTATCTACTTTCTTACCTTTCCAGGAACGTTTCACCCAACTTGCAGACATTACAGAACATCGGAGATATAGCAATGCGGCAGCAATTACATAATCTTACATTTATTGAAAGTAAGATCAAGTTAGTTATTACAGACCAGTATATATTCTATGAGTGCAGAGTACTTATTATTACAATACCCAGGGAGGTAAAAACTCCTCCCGATAGTTTATACATAAAAGTTTCTATGGAGGACCATGTCCTCCCGCAACTTCATTCTTGTTTATCTTCATTTGACACCACCTTGGTACAAAAGCAACAAAAGCTGCTTCCTCACCTAAAAACAATAGGGAATAAAACCCTGAGTATGGAATTACTCAGCAAGTCTTACCCGACTAAAGAAAAGACTCTCAAGGGTATGATGGTTATAAGGGAGTCAAGGTAAGGTACCTCAAGATCAAAGACTCTGTTTTGCATAAATGCTTACTAAAAGTGGATCCTTAAAAATCCAGTTTTATTTTCAGGTTAGGTAAACTTACCTGCATCTAGAGTTCTTTCTAACCTAGTTCAAGCACTTGTCCTGAACTAGCCAATTTCTTAATCCATCCTTCATCTTTACTGGTTTTCTACGTATAGGGCAGTGACCAAGTCTTCATAACCGCGAAGGTACGGCAATCCGAATCGATTATACTCAGCTGAGGATCTCCAATCACACGACATATGTAGCACTTAACCCTTGCATATGTTAACCCGCCACCGGGGTTCTTAAGACCAGATCAGGTCCACTCGAACCGAAAGCACAGATACACCACCGTCCAGCCTCTTGCCACGGAGGGTACATGCTAATCTCGACATCGCTCCACGCTCATTCCGTGTTATCTTATTCTGGCCTTAGTCTGCCCGAGGCAAGGCTTACCCATGACGAGGCATGTGACCAGTTAAAGGGTCCTCGGTCAGCAAGCCTACATCGAGACGGTCCTTAATCGACTCAGATAGAGACACTACACCGAGACTCTCTTCTCGTGCAAGTCACCCGCCCGGTCTCAGCTTAATCATTTAAACCCAAAAACTTGGTACCTGGCAGAGGTACATCTTTTCTGATGTTGAATCCATCACGGCCGTGATGGATTCACCATCAAGTTTTATTTTCAAAAACATCCCTCCCACTTTGCCAATCATCTTTTGTAAAACAAAACCTTTTGTTTTTGCTAAAGCAATACTAAGCATAGTAAAACCTTTTGTAAAAATAGGGTTTCGGGGGGGGGGGGGGGGGGTAATCAAGTTCAAGGAATGTAATGCAGGAATTGTTTAAGCATTCAACTCGTATCACCTAATGCAGCAAGCAAGTGAGAAAGATTTTAAAAACATCAAGGAAGGTGGCAAATGCACCGGGGCTTGCCTTCGTTGATAGGTGAGTCAGGTTTGGGCCTGCAGATGTCAAAGTAGAGACAAGTCCCTGCCTGAGATTCCAAAGGTGGTGGTGTCTTCTCTTCAGTCACTTCGATCTCTTCTTCGTTTTCTAAACATAATCATACATATGTGTATATAAGAATGAATGCCATGTAATGCTCATGAGAGTGCAAAGATAATAGGAATTTATTATCTAAAGTCTTGAATACAACTTTCCTTCACGGAACTCCGAGAACTTAGGGTTTCCGGAGTCAGTAAAGGAATTCAAAGGGCAGGGGGTAGGGTTTTGGGTTCTAGTTATCAAACAAGGTCCAAATCAAACCAAATTCTACCCATGGCTTTTAACTAATGTGTAGAGCTCATATAAAAAGTTTGGACATTTTTGGAATTACCATTTATTTTCTAAAAATCCAGAACTAATGGTTTTAGCTAGTTTAAATGCCTCAAAATTCCTTATTTAATCTAAAAATCATGAAACTATTTTTATTAAATACTATGGAAAATAAGAAGCCGAGGAAAACTGGTTTGACAATTTTAGGATTTTTCTACAATTTATAACAGATTTCCAAAGCTCTACTGAAAAAGAAAAAGAAAAAGTTTAAACAGTGATGGGCCGGTTTCAGCCTAGGACAGCCCAACTACACAGGAAACAGGGTTGTGCGCCCGCGCGCGCCCGCGCGCTCTGGCAACTTTGCATAGAGGCCCTTGGTTTATCAGCTAAATCGAAGTAGGTTTATTTACTATTGCACTCAGTCGCTGACACATTGCCGAAATGACCCTAGACTTCTATTTCTTCCCCAACTTGCTCCCTGACCGCGGCGCGCTGGTCGTTCGTCTCGGACGAGGTCTGTACCGGACATGGCCGGCGACAACTGCCCGGGCTAGTGATCGGGAAAGCATAACCGACTAAAGATGACCTCGGAACACGCATCAATTTGACATGAACGCATAGAGAACGACATGTCCACGTGCACGGCGGAAACCGTGACCACGGGCACACGTTCCCGCTTAGTCAGGGCCGAATTGAGCAATCGGGCGCCATGGTGAGCTTCACAAGTGTACAGAGCTGCAGAAACAACATTTGATATGGGCAGAGCCTTACCAGGGTGGTCTGGCCACGGAGAGCCCAGTTTCGTGCTTGCCGGAGACAGAAAAGGGGGAAAATGGGGTCACGGCGGCTCTGGGCGAAATTAGGAGATGGGATCGGGGCTATAGGACCGTAAGAGGTTGTGCTTTCATCGTGCGTAATCAATTTGGGCGAAGGTGGAGAGGGCAGTGCAAATTCGACTTCGATTTGAGTCACTGGTGTGCGTGATGACCGAGCCTCGCCGTGAACCATGGGGCTATTTATAGCCGCAGAGGTCCAGCGATCACCTCGCGGTCCGAATACCATCACAAGCGCATGCCAAGCACGTAGAGAAATGGTACAGTGAGGAAGAATCACGGTGCAGAGGACACCGCGGCGGAAAGGACTGACGCGATGGCCGCCGATGAATCACTCTGGCCGAGCTGAGGAGATGGCGCCACGTATGAATCACCCTTTCCCCGGCGTTATCCATCCTATATCGTGCATGAATCCGGACGGCGATCAACGACAGCGAGCTTAGCTGGCGGTCTGATCCACCTGAACACTGTACCATGGCACATCTTCATCAGTCGCCTGAACCAGCCACCATCCTCCCCAATTATCTCTGGATTTTTGTTAAGAACAGAGCTATCTCTCTTAATAGAATTTGTTTACTATACCTCAATCTTCAACCTTGCTATAGGATTCTGGGATCGACTCTGAACAGATTCAAAGATACAGTGCATCTAAAATGACTTCATTCTGCTATAACCATTCCTGATTTCAGATTCAGTTTCAGTCATCAGGCACAAGTCTGACAGAGCAACTTTGGACTTGTTTTTCTCCAATTTTTGTGTCACAACCCAAAGGGATGTCTGCATCAAAGTTGTTCTCCTATAATAGGTTTACAAAATTGATGTGGTGACCTAGGGCAAAAACCCTATAATTTGAAAGTTACAAGGCTCCAAAGTTGAGCCCTCAACTCTGAAATTCAGACTTAGAGTGAATTCTCAATTGGGGGTCCTTTTTGCCAATTAATCCAAAACTTAGGGTTTGGCTTATAAATCTTCCTAAATGTGAACCATGTGGCTTTATATGCTTTAACATAGTAGTTTTTACACTTTAGTCCAAATGTGCACTGTTTTTGCACATAGGCCCCTAGGGTTTGGACTTAGGGTTTTCCAGGGTTCAAATGGGGATTTTTGGTATCTCAGGGGTATAAATGTGATTCAAGTTCATTCTTGGGAACATTTTATGACTATTCCCCTTAAGCTTTTAGGTTTTCTCAATTTGGGTTATGTTTTACCCTTTAATCCCTATTTAGGGCTAAGTCCCCTATTCCAGGGTTCTATTTGCAAAACACCAAAACAACACAACTTGTTTGAAATTTTTACCTAGTGAATGCACTCTAGGTGTGTCAAACATATGAAATGCCAATGTTTATGATGCCATGCTCAAGTTTTAGTTTCAGTAACACCAGGGGTGTTACAAAGGCGCACCGGACAGTGCACAGTGACTGTCCGGTGCACCACCGGACTGTCCGGTGGCCCAGAAGACAGAAGCTCCAACGGTCGAACCCCTACGGTCGGGTGACGTGGCTGGTGCACCGGACAGTGTCCGGTGGCGCACCGGACTGTCCGGTGCGCCATGCGACAGACAACCTCCCGACGGCCACTTTTGGTGGGTGGGGCTATAAATACCCCAACCACCCCACCATTCATGGCATCCAAGTTTTCCACCTTCCAACAAATTACAAGAGCTATAGCATTCAATACAAGACACACCAAAGAGATCAAATCCTCTCCCAAGTCTCTAGTTCAATTACAATCAATAGCGATTAGTGAGAGAGTGACTTGTGTTCATTTGAGCTCTTGCGCTTGGATTGCTTCTTTTCTTTCTCATTCTTTCTTGTGATCAACTCAATTGTAACCAAGGCAAGAGACACCAATTGTGTGGTGGTCCTTGCGGGGACTTTGTGTCCCGTGTGATTGAGAAGAGAAGCTCACTCGGTCTAAGTGACCGTTTGAGAGAGGGAAAGGGTTGAAAGAGACCCGGTCTTTGTGACCACCTCAACGGGGAGTAGGTTTGCAAGAACCGAACCTCGGTAAAACAAATCATCGTGTCACACTCTTGATTTGTTTGTGATTTGTTTTTTGCCCTCTCTCTTGGACTCGATTTTAATTCTAACGCTAACCCCGGCTTTTAGTTGTGCTTAAACTTTGTAAATTTCAGATTCGCCCTATTCACCCCCCCTCTAGGCGACTTTCACTATGGAACCAAACAGGGCCTTTATCGTCAGCCTACCACAATCCAACACCATATCAAATTTTCTTTTACAAACTTCTATTTAGAATGAAACATAGCATTTTGTTGAAAACAAACGTTCATGGAGGACATAATTAAACAAATAAAAATTTAAATAATTCATAAAACAACTAAAAATGACATTATCTGAAAACAATACATAATTTAACGAAAATAAAATCTAATTTCCATGGCACAGATCCCATATATGCTCCATTAAATAATTTTGAGATAGTAATGGACCAGACTAGCATAGATTGTGGCCTCACGCTGAATGATGGTTGCAAAGTCTGTTGGTGCTTCGGGGGTGATGGTTGATGCTACAATGAAGGACTCATATCATAGTCGTTCACATCGTATGATCCTCCACGCTCATCTTTATTTATTATATTGTGCAGAATTATACATGCATACATGATCACAGCGAATAATTGGTGGGAAAATAACGACTTAGACTAGCGAGAATATGGAAACGAACCTTGAGGATCCCAAATGTTCTCTCCACGTCCTTTTGTGCGTCCACATGACATATAACAAACACTAGGTACGTGCCCGTGCGTTGCTACGGAAATCGCAACTAAAAGGGGTAACCAAAACATAGCTTAAACTTACAAGAACATGCGATTAGATTACTTGGAACACACTTTTGAAAAAAATAGCATCTTCTGACGGCAACATGTCATTATACAACAAATATAAAATCATACCACGCCTCCGTTCTCGAATATTTGTCATCCGTTAGTTCATTTTTGAACTAAACCGCGACAAATAAAAAAGAATGGAGGGAGTACACGCTAACAAAAAGTTGGATAGACATGTACTTATGCACATTATAAGGGAGATGGCTAGAAATGGCAAATAGTAAACTATGTTTTTCAAGAGAGATTGTTTCCTCATTGTCGAATTACTATGCTATAACAAGTTGCTGCTATGCACCATAATTTTAGTCTGTGATCAATGCACACAACTTGGCAAATGACGATATAAAAAGATAAACTTCATATTAAGGATGCAAATATAGTTCAAATACCGAAAAGAAATATAGTTAATTAACTTCCTCCATAAATATCTTAGTTTCTTGCCCAACAGGCCAAGGCCAAAATCGTAACCCAGGAGGATACATACATGCACACACATGAACCTCATATCGACTGGCCATGTCGAACAAAGTGTATCAAATCAAGTAACTGCAACAAACAAACCAAGTTACGTAACACAAACAATAAAATACACACTCATAAAAATTGAATTATACATGTACCAAACTGAACAAGCAAGCACCGCCATTGTCCACACAAACAGTATGAGCTGACCAAACAACGAACTAATAATGGACAAATCTTTGAACAGGTAATGCCAAAATTATAGGCAACCCTATAAGAGACAGAAGAAACAATACTGAACAAGAGGAACATTCTTCTATGTAGTTGAGTCTTCCCTCAAAGAATAACACATTTCTTTTACCTGTGCTCTTAATCTTGGTATTTATAATAACTAGGGTTCAATCCAATCACAATGCATGGTTCATGAGAAGTGGCAAAATGCAATACATCATGGGAAAATGTACCTACAAGAAGATCAATGGGACGACGATCTAGTGCTTCGATGTCCTATGCTTAGCTGATGTACTCTTGCATATGGTTGAGAACAATAATCTCTAATTTGATTATTAATTCTCAGGAACATCAGAATATTTGTAACATGACAGCATCTTTGGCGACTAATGGGTGCCTTTAATGATTGAACGGCACTACGACAGCAACAATACACAGTGAGGAATCAACCAGCAGTCATACCTGCATGGGACGCCTTGGCCTAATTGCAGATTCCTCAAATGCATTCTTGTGAGAATGGGCACCACGAGGCATAGAAAAGTACATCAAATTAATCATCCTTGTTTGCATTAATAAGATTAACTACCATTGCCAAGGTGAGCTCATCTCCCTGAAAGGATAGAAATCGGTCAAATTCAAATTTTACAAATAAAACTGATAGAAAACCCTTATGCTCAAAGCTTCGGTTGCTCTCTATTGTAGTACAACCAAAAACAAAAGGAAATAGTAAGGCACATACCTTGCAAAACCTCACAGATTGCCACTTCTCATGATTGGATTGAACCATGCATTATGATTGGAATAAATGGCAAGATGTAAGCTTCTGGAAGCACGGGTAATGTAATCAAGGTGCCAGATAGTTTACCTTGACTGGAAATGTGCCTGTAGGAAGTTTGATTGTCAAGAGTTCCCTAAGCCTCCTGATAGCCTTCACTTTGTTTGCTAGGACATGAAGCAGAGGGATGAGTTCATATGTGTTTAGAGGGAAATCCGGTGTCAACCACAACACTGGTCTTAACCCATGCTAACAGCAATAGAATATATTCCACATATATCAATTAGAAACTGGAACATTTAAATATATGTCATTTAGTTTGTTTCTTAATATTTCATATAATGAAGCAGTAAGAGAAGTTGTGAGAATATATTTCATACAATGGCGACTAGTGGGTAATTCGATTATTAATTCTCAGGAACATCAGAATATTTGTAACAGGACAACATCTTTGGCGACTAATGAGTGCCTTTAATGATTGAACGACACTACGACAGCAACAAGACACAGTGAGGAATCAACCAACAATCATCTTTGTCAGTAGACATTCAGATGTCAATCTAGCAGTGATGGATGATGTTGAATGGGAAAAACCTAACCCTAGAATAGGGTTGGCAGTGTATTAATAAACCAAATAACTGGGCCAGGCCCATTACAAGAGACGGGTATCTAACACCCCCCGCAGTCACAACTCTATCCTGTACAGATGTTGAGACTGGATCGAAAGTCTAAAAATACACTCGACGGTAACCCCTTGGTGAAGATGTCGGCGAACTGCAGTGTGGTGGGGACGCTGAGAACCCGAACGTCACCGGCAGTGACACGCTCGCGAACGAAGTGGAGGTCGATCTCCACATGCTTCATGCGCTGATGCTGCACGGGGTTGGTGGAGAGGTAGACCGCGCTGACGTTGTCGCAGTAGACGAGAGTGGCACGCTGGAGGAGACTGTGGAGCTCGTGGAGGAGCTGGCGCAGCCAGGAGGCCTCTGCCATGCCGTTGGCCACAACACGGTACTCGGCCTCAGCGCTGGAGCGAGAGACGACGGGCTGACGCTTGGCGGCCCAAGAGACGAGGTTGGCACCCAGGAACACGGTGTAACTGGAGGTGGACCGGCGCGTGTCAGGACAGCCAGCCCCGTCAGCGTCGGTGTAGACCATGAGCTCCGACGTCGGCGATGGTCGGAGAAGGAGGCCATAGTCGAGGGAGCCGCGAAGGTAGCACAGAATCGGCTTGAGCACGGTGAGATGGGGCTCCCGTGGAGTGTGCATATGCAGGCACACCTGCTGGACGGCGTAGGCGATGTCGGGCCTGGAGAAGGTGAGGTACTGGAGCGCGCTGGTGAGGCTCCGGTAGGACGTCGCATCGGCGACCGAAGGCCCGTCGTCCTTAGAGAGCTTCGCCTGAGTGTCGACAGGCGTGGAGCAGGGCTTGCAGTCAGACATGCCAGCCCACTCCAGGATGTCGATGGCGTACTGGCGCTGGTGGAGGAAGAGACCCTGAGGCCGGCGCTCGGCGGTGATGCCGAGGAAGTGGTGTAGGGGCCCCAGGTCCTTCATCGCGAACTCCCGCTGAAGGGCGACGATCGTGCGGTGTAGAAGGTCAGCGGTGGATGTCGTGAGCACAATGTCGTCGACATAGAGCAAGAGGTAGACGGTGTCGTCGCCGCGCCGGTAGATGAACAGGGACGTGTCCGACTTGGCCTCAACGAAGCCGATGGAGACCAGGTAGGAGGCGAAGCGACTGTACCATGCCCGTGGCACCTGCTTGAGGCCGTATAGGGACCGGTTCAGCCGGCAGACCAGATCCGGACGGTCAGCGTCGACAAAGCCGGTGGGTTGGCTGCAGTAGACAGTCTCCGTCAGAGTGCCATGGAGGAAGGCATTCTTGACATCGAGCTGATGGATCGCCCAGTCACGGGAGAGGGCGAGGGAGAGGACGGCGCGAACAGTGGCGAACTTGACGACGAGGCTGAAGGTCTCGTCGTAGTCCACTTCGGGGCGCTAGGTGAAGCCCCGAGGACCCAACGGGCCTTGTAGCGGTCGAGGGAGCCATCCGAGGTCAGCTTGTGGCGAAATAGCCACTTGCCAGTGACCACGTGTGCCTGGTGGACACAGCACCAGGTCCTAGGTGTGGTTGGCCAAGAGGGCCGCGTACTCCTCCTCCATAGCACAACGCCAATGTGGGTCGGCGAGGGCAGTGCGAACGGAGGAGGGCACCGGGGAAGCGTCAGGTGGAGTGCTGGACATGTCAGCTGCCAGGATCAGCCGGTCGACGGGGCGAAGAACGCCAGCGGCACACCGAGTCACCATCGGGTGGACATGTCCGGGGTCGCGGTGGATGGCGACCGAGTGGTATACGGACAGCTCGGAGCGGACCGCCGGAACGTCGAGAGCGGCGGGTGTGGCCGGCTCGCGGCGGTGATAGACGATGGCGGGGTCGGTGAAGCAGGTCGCGCTCGTCGACGGGCCCGAGTCGGGGGGCGCCGAGGTAGTGGCGTGGCCGCGGCGGTGGTAGACGAGCGTGGGGTTGGTGAAGCGAGCCGGGTTCGACGGGGCCGCGCATGGCGTAGGCAGGATCGACGGGGCCGCGCGTGGCGCAGGCGTGGTCGACGGGGTCGCGCGTGGCGCGGGCGGGGTCTATGGAGCCACGCGTGGCGCAGGCAGGATCGATGGGGCCGCACATGGTGCAGGCATGATCGACGTGGCCGCGCGTGGCGCAGGCGGGGTCGACGGGGCCACGCGTGGCGTGGAAATGGGCGCGTGCTGTGGCGTCGTGGCTACACGAGGAGTAGGTAACGGCGCAAGACGGGGCACCGGGGGTAGGGGGAACCGGGTCGGACTCGAGGAGGGAGTCAAGATCAGTGGGTGGGGTGGACCTTCAAGGGGAAACACATCTTCGTCAAAGACGACGTGATAAGAGATGATGATGCGGTGGGAGGTGAGGTCCAGACACCGATACCCCTTGTGGTCTGGGGAGTAGCCGAGGAAGAGGCAGCGAGTGGAGCGAGGAGAAATCTTGTTAGGGACGGTAGCGGAAATGTTAGGGTAGCAGGCACAGCCGAACACGCGCAGGTGGTCGTAGGAAGGGGATGTGCCGTACAGGGCGAAGTGAGGTGTAGGGTGGCTCACCGCCTTCGAGGGAAGATGGTTGAGGAGATGCGTGGCGGTATGAAGGGCCTCTGCCCAGTAGGTGGCAGAGAGAGATGCCTGAAAGAGAAGGCAGCGGATCATGTTGGTGGTGGTGCGAATCATGCGCTCGGCCCGGCCGTTCTGAGCAGAGGTGTAGGGACACGAGAGACGCAACTGGACACCGTGAGTGAGGAAGAATGAATGGGAGGCGTTGTTGTCGAACTCACGGCCATTATAGCACTGTAGGGTACGAATCGGGCGCCGGAACTGGGTGGATACCCAGGCGAAGAAGTGAGTGAGGGTGGTGAACGTGTCGGACTTCAGCCGAAGGGGGAAAGTCCAAAGGAAATGGGAGTAGTCGTCCAGAATGACCAGGTAGTATTTGTAGCCAGAGAGGCTAAGGACAGGAGACGTCCAGAGATCACAGTGCACAAGATCAAAGGCCTGAACAGCCCTAGACGTGGAGGTGGAAAAAGGAAGACGGGAGTGACGGCCAAGCTGACAAGCATGACAGAGGTGCTTAGAAGAGGCCCGAGTATATGATATGTCAGAGTGGCCGGCAAGCTGGGACATGACGTCAGGTCCAGGGTGCCCGAGGCGACGGTGCCAAATGGCGGAGGAGGTGGTGGTAGTAGCAAGAGCATGTGATGTGGTGGTAGTAGTAAGGGCGGGAGATGAGGCTACTCTGGTGTGGGGAGTGGTGAGCAAGTGAAGGGAATAGAGGGGGCCGGAGCTGTCACAGCAAGCGAGCACAGCATGTGTGGGAAGGTGGCGTATGGTGAGACCCCAGGGGTCGAACTCCATAGAGCACTGGTTGTCACTAGTGAAGCAACGAACCGAGAGGAGGGGATGAGTCAGGCCAGGAGCAACAAGGACGTTGTTAAGGCAGAATGGTCCTGGAAGAACTGATGCACCTACTGAGGTGACCAGGAGGGTGGAACCGTTGCCAACGACGATGGAGGAAGGATGTGAGGGGTGTGGTGGATGGGAGTGGAGTAACAAACTAGTTGTGAGGATAGTGTGGAAGGAGGCCCCAGAGTCAACCACCTAATCGGTGGTGGGAGGGGGAGGTGGTGGTGGCGAAGGTATGGTGTGAGCGGAGAGGGCTAAAGAAGGTGCCCCGATAGAGGCGTTAGGGAGGTAGGGATATGACACGGGCTCAACCGCTAGGGAGGCGATCGCAGCACATGGGAAGACAAGCGGTCCAGGCACGTGACGGCCCGCCTGAGGGTGAATCTCGATGCAGTCCCAGAGAATAGGGTTCCAGACTGGATCGAAGGACACGAACATGCCCCGGAGGAGCTGGTCGTTGTGTAGGAGGGCATGCACAGTCACAGGAGCGACAGGCAAGGTAAAGCTCATGTACGGCGGGGGTGACGCCATGGAAGCGGTGTGGGTGGGGACAACACTGGAAGGAGAAGCGCAGCTGCGCGAGTAGCGAGGAGGGCCATCTAGAAGGGCGCAGCTGCCAGTATGATCGAGTCGGGCGGCTTGGCTGGGAGATGGGGCCGACAGCGCCTGACAGCAAGGGAAGAGGAGGCCGCAGCGGGGAGTGCTCGCGGCAGGGAGAAGGGCGGCAGGGGACCAGCGGCCGACGAGAGCGAGGGGAGGAGGCCGGCTGGACGTCGGCCGATGGAGAAGAGGGAGAAGCAGGCCGGGACGGATCCGGTGGCGCTGGCGCGGAGGGAGATAGATCCGGTGGCGCTGGCGCGGAGGGAGATAGATCTGGCGGCGCTGGCGCGACGGGAAGGGTTCCGGCTGCGCTGGCGCGACGGGAAGGGGTCCGGCGGCGCGGGCGCTGACAGGACAGGGCGCGCGCGGCACCGGCGGCTGGAGGAGACAGCGTAGGTGCGCGGTCCGGTGGGAGCAGAGGGAGGTGGCCGGCGCAGACAGGAGTTGGCCGACGGCGACCCTGAAGAGAGGGAGAAGGCGCGGAGTCACATCGGGCCTAGGCGGGAGGCTGCTGGGCGCGCGGGATCGGTGCGGACGGCCTTGGGCGGTGTCACACCTGGATTTTAGGGGTCCAAAGCCCGGGCGCGAACATAATCACCAGGTGTGCTGGGACCAAGTCTCACACATATGATGAATCATGGCACAGGATCGAATGTCATATCTTTACTACATAACAGGAATTCTGTACAAAATAAATAATTACATTATAAGGAGACAACGGTCCAGCAACCCAAAGTTGACTAGGAGACGACGGCCTAGACCTCTCTCGAATACACCACGGCATCCTCCAAGCGCCTCATCCTGCGGTACCTGTTCTTGACCTGTGTGGGGGGGTGTGAGACAGCAAGAGTGAGCTCACATACGTTCATCGCTCAACAAGTTGTGGGGAATAATGTGCATGAACTCGCCAAAGGTGGGAGCTCACGTGAAGTGTAAGGCTTACCAAAGAGGATGGTTGAAGCTGAGCATTGCTTTTAAAGTTGGTCAAAATTTTATTAGCAATTACTAAGTATAAGTAAATACCAAACCCAATTAAGTAGTAGAACAAAAGTAACAACATCACCTGCGATGCAATGCATATGACAAATTGAATTTAGTTCCATAAATTAATCATGTGAGGGTCCGAGCTGCTCATGACCGTGAGCACGGCTAGTATACCAGTTTTACACTCTGCAGAGGTTGCGCATCTTTACCCACAAGTCATGTTACCCATCTGCCAAGGGATCGCGACTTCCCATACACCTCTACCGAGGAGGCGAGGCAGGGTAACACTACGAGGCCTTTACAAAGTTCCACTAGCTTCAGAAAACCCGCTACAGTTTATAGGAAGCTCCAATGCAGGAATCCCTTGCAGGACCGCCATCGCAGCAAAATCCTCCCGAGGGCCTCCCTACACTGACCACTCCCCAACTGCTGTAACACCCCAGGTGTTACCATGGCTAGAGCCCACCTTGTTTTTAAAGGGTATGACCCCCTGTGGAAGAACTTAATGAATAGAAGCATAAGGGCCTGGGAAAGTTGAGGTTAGCCAAGGATTGTGAGCAACCAAAAGCATTACTCTAATCCTTGCACACTTACTACCTTGGATGAGAGGGGAGAAGAAACCTAGACCTCTCTTAGACACTATCTCCCAAAACCCTAGTTGAGGAGGGAAAAGAGAGTGAGCAAGTGTGCAAAACATGAGTAACTTTTACCCAAACCTTAAATGACCTTGTAACCAGCATTTAGGGGAAGGAAATATTGCAAAAAGACCCCTGGTAAAACCCCAAATCAAATCTTTAGGTGGAGAGAAAGCTAGAGCTCTCTATTCCTCTCTAAGTCCATTTTTGACCCTAGTTTAAGGATCAGCCGTGTTCACCTTGAAGAGGGCATCAAATCCACTTGTGATCTATACCAAAAACGTAGCATACAACATGGGGCACCCACTGGAAAAAGTTGAGCCCGAGACTCGGACGTTTGACATGCCATGGCATGGCTTTTGTCGCGAAGTGCCCAGTGTGACACACCTGTTTTGGCATTCAAAGATCTCCCTCCCTAGGCCGTATCTGCCCCGACTCCTCACAGTTGAGTGACAGCCCTAGGTGCCAGGAAGAGGTCTGCGCTGGACCTTTGCAAAGATTCGCACGTTTGCGACCTCTGTCGACATTTGAACACTGGAAGAAACAAACCGCCACGTGTTCGACGCGTTCTGCCGCGCCAGAGCACGCCCGCGCGCGCCCCCGCGAGCCCCGCGCCGCGCCCGAGCCAAGCCAGCGCCCTGGTCCGCGCCCGCGCCTATAAAACCCTCCCAAGCTTCGACCGTACCCTTCCGCACCCACCCGACCCTCGCCGGAGCTTGGTTCACCGCCGTTGGCCAGTTCGCAGCTTGTCCGCGGCCACCCAGTCCCCCTGCCACCGTAGACCGGCCCGCTCAGCCATTTCCAGCCCCGTCCAGCCCTCGGAGAAGACTGTGCACCCCTCCGTGAGGCTCCCCGAGCGAGGAATCGGAGTTTGCTTCGCCAGAGAAGCCGGCCCAAGGTCGCCGGAGCACTAAACCTCGCCGGAGTACGTGGACCGGGTAATCCACTCGGCCATTCTTCGATTCTTTGTGCGCACGTTCACTATGCCACCCCGTGAAGCTCACCGTGCCCTTGGATTGGACCAGCTCGCCGTAGTTTGGCCGGTGCACTCGCCGCCGACGAGCGCACCCGCCTGCGCTCGTGGACCGGGCGACTCCGACCATCCCCGACGACGAGTCGTACCTCGACGTGACCGCCAGAACCTCCCCGAGCGAACCCTGCCCTTCGCCGGACCTCCCTCGCCGCCGGTAAGCCGCGCCACCCTTTCTTTTCCCGCGGCTACTGTTTTAGTTGGGGGGAGGGACCGCGGGTGTGAAGGAGAAAAACCCAGGGGGTTAAGTGTAAAGTCAGAGACTCACATGAATAGTGGCCCGAGGGTAGATCTGCGAGTTTTGAATCAGTTTAACCCCAGGGGTCTCGGCGCAAACTGTTTTTCCAGAAAAGCTTTAATAAAACCTGATTTAAATTCAAACAGAAACTTTAAAAACCCATAACTTCTGTTTGGTTTATCCAAACTTGGTCAAACAAATTTTGCCAGACTCTAAATAATATAACCTGTCTAGGAAAAATATAAAACCCTATAAGTACTAGAGAAAAATATAAGGGTCTGATTTATTTTCAGTTTTGACCAAAAGCTTAATAATGGCAAGAAAAATGGTTGCACTATTTAACTAAGGGTAGAAAAATTTAGAGAAGTTATTGTCTACCCACTGACCTAGTTAAAAATGTTAAACCTCTCTGTTCATTACATTAAGATAGATTTAACCCCTTATTTTATAATATGCTTAAGTTTAAGAAAAATAGAAAAAGTGATATAAATAATGAACCAGAGAGCACCCCTATTTTTGTTAAGATATTTAGTCAATGTAGTTCACTGGAAAAATGTATCATACCCTGTTGTAGTGTAAAATAAGAAAGCTACCTTTTAAATGAAGAAAATAGGGATAACTTAGAAAAACCCTACAAAAATACCCCTAAGGTGGAACCTCCCCAAACCCTAGGACAACTAATGTGTTGATAGTAAGAACTTAAGAAAAATCTAAAATCTGTTGTTTGATATTTTTCAAATGACAAGTTAGTTCTAATCACCCTTTTTGCACCAAACTTTAAAAATCCATCATTAATTAACCATCATGTAGCTCTCTGTCATTTTTGGCACAAGAGCTTTTCATCACTGTTTGAGGCCAGCAAAAATAACCATTAGGTCAGAAACCACTTTAATAAAGGACTTGTAGTGTAAAGTGGCCCATTTTGCCTAACTATTGTTATTTTTGTTTAAAGCTTAGCTTTTATACTTTAAGCCTCAAATTATCAAAACAAGCTAGTATAGCCAGTGACAACCCACTGTAATTTTTTCAAAATTTTTGGAAATTTTTAAACTACTGGCATAGTTCAAACCCTACTAGAAACCCTAGGTGGGAATTAAGAAAGGAAAATGGATGATGGAATTTAATGTCCTCCTAAGACCTTTATAATTGTCCACTGAAATCTATAAAGGCAATACAAATCCAATATGTTATTTTAAAAAGAAAACCTAAACCTAAAAGGTGATAAGTCTATGTATACCACTAGAAGACCCTCGTAGCCAAGAAACCCTAAGTTAATTCTTGACTTAATTTCTGTAGCTAAATGTTCTTAAATCTTGCATAATTGTAACATACATGTTCATTGCATTCGATAGACTGTAATCTTGCTGACGGAGAGTACGTCCTCGTGCCGGAGCAAGGAGCTGCCCAGGAGGTTGCCCCCGACCCAGCACCAGAGCCTGCACCAGAGGACCTGCCTGCCACTGCTTTGGAAGGCAAGCCCCGGTTTTATGCATAACCTGTTATTTATGCTACTTTACTACACTTAATGTTTGTAGGATTGTTTGTGCACTTAAGTGTAGGAGTTGATCGAAACCCTAGTTGCATGATCTCAGGAATCCTATTGAGATGAATACTAGTATGCTAGGTCGAGTAGCTGCTTTATTAATTAGGATCTCGGTAGAAGTCGAGTGATTTTTCTAGCACTCGCGCGAGGTCAGGAATTGGCTGTATCCACTTTCCTATCATATTGATGTTGGTTTGTGGGCAACAATCCATGGGGATTGGTTGTTCACGGGATAAAAAGTTGATTAAGGATTAAGGTGTGGTACCGTGAGTCAAGCGTTTGAATGTACTAAGCACATACCGAGAAATATGGTAAATCGGTAAACCTAGTACCTGATTGAACCTGCCAGTGGACATACCCCCTCACGCGACCTGAGACGTAGTCTCCCATTCCGGTTATGGTGGGTACAAGTGCTGTCACTGCACGACGGCCAGTCGGGGTCAGTGAGGCATTGTACGCCAAGGCGGTGAGACCTGATCTGCTGCCAGGGAATCGATGGGGACGGTTGATATGTGTGGGGACGGAGTGCCCCTGCATGTCGTGTGTTTAGGTTTACCTTGCAAGGATAAAAACTCGATTCGAATCGTCTGCTTCTCGCAGCTAATGAGACTGCTTGATCCATGCTGCTACATTGAGTAACAAGTGGAACTGGTTGAGATGATACAAACTGTTGATTGCTAATAATGCTTGCTACTATGTATGAATAGATAGTACACTTTTAGCCTTAAGAGAGTCACACTTAATTTTGATTAAGTTAAAATCTTGATTTAGAAACTCAGCTAGTGCTTTTGGCAACCAAACCCCACAGCCAAACAGCTGCATGTCTAGAGGTAGAGGAGTATAGACTCCTCACACCGGGTAAGTCTAGCTGAGTATTAGTATACTCAGCCTTGCTTGTGGCATAATTTTACAGGTTCTCTGGAGGACATGGTTGCTGGCGTGACTTGGCCATCCACCCTGCCACCGGGTTGGACTGTCGAGTGGGACCCTGCCTCGGCTGAGGAGGAGCATGAGGAGTGATGGGATAGGCTTCCCCATCTCTCCATTTATTTATCGTTAGTTTAATTCCGTTGCACTTCAAAAACAATGATGGTTACTTTTGCGAAAACTCCGATGGTGACAATGATGATGTAATAATTTAATACTCTTCCATGCGTGGTTTTATGCTTTATTGTATTTGCTCTGTGACTCACCATCGAGTGAGACTGTGGTACATGATCCTGTCAGTGGCCGTGTCGGACTAGATCCGAGGGATTGACGGGTTATTCCCATTTAAGTGTGGTCTAGCCTCTAAGGTCGGACTTAGGCACTTAAGTTGGAATAATTCGGGCAGTTCCGCCACAGCTGGTATCGGAGCTTGTACCACCACAGAGGAATCAATAAAACATAAATACCATCCCTTTTCTAAAAGTAAAACTTGATAGAAACAATGTTGGATAGATAGTAGGGCGAGCAGGATAAACCTAGGACGTGAAGCCTTAGGACAATAGAAGGGTAGCTAGGTGGCTAAGTGACTAGGCCCTACAGGCCACTTTTACAGGATGGGAGTTCTTCCCTGTTCCTTTTATTTTTCTTGTGAGGTCGTACAGGACGTGCATGCATGCATTCTTAATTAAGTAAATGAATAACTAAGTAAAAGGGACTTAAAAATGAGATAGTAGCCAACTAGGTCCCCAGTGCCTTTTTCTTTTAATTAGAGGCAGGCTGAGTTTTATTTTCTTTGTTCTTTTTGAAATTCTTTTTCTTTACTTACGCTTAACCGTGCACAGATGACTTCCCACGGATCCTCCGAGGATGGAGATGCACTGACCCACACTGACGGACTTGCACGAGAGGGTTTTCCCCGCATCTTGTGGGAAGTACTTCAGGGGGCAGGATATTTGACACCCCCTCAGTACGCGGTGCAGCAGTTCGAGAAGCACCGGGTACCTCGCTGTCGGGTGAGGATGACTTTGGAGCCTCATCCCCTGCAGCCAGGCTGGCGTTCACTGGACTCTGAGTCCTATGGATACCGGGCTGAGGACACTATTGAGGCTATCGCTCTGCATGGACTGACTACCTTCTGTGGATTTCACCCCTTGGAGTTGGCTACTCACCCCATTGGGTTGTTCCCTGCGGAAAAGGAGGACGACCCGATGTGGAAGGATCGGGTGGAGCATGCCAAGGACATCTGGGCTCTCTACCCAGGCCACACCGCTCACTTGTCGGTACGATGCATGAATGCTCTGTATCGTCTGCAAGTGATGCGTGGGGAGGCCATGTCCCACCTGATGGCATTACTGGAGGCCACCAAGATCACCCTGGATAACAGGGAGGAGCTCATGGTGGATTTATCCCAGGAGCTGGTGGAGAAAGATTTACAGGTGGAGCAGCTGACTGACGAGATTCATGAGTTGGAGGAGCTGGTGGGCACCAGGGAGAATACCATCGAGGTCCTCGAGGATCAGCTCCTCAACACCCAGCAGCAGCTAGCAGAGGCTAATGCGCATCTGGACATGCATCACCAAGAGATCCATGATGCGGAGGCTGACGAGGACGTTGACATCGAGGGAGGAGACGAGTCTGCCTCCAGTGTGGACACCGCTGGCTCAGGGAGACCACCTTCCCCCGAGTCTAGCGTTGCCTCGTTCGCTCACTAGATGCCCGGCTGATACTAGAAGTTGACGATAGTTGGACTCCTCGCCGCTAGCTTAGCTTTTGCACCCTTAGGGTACTAGGCTAGGTAGAGTTGAGTCTTTTGATCCTTGATGTAACCAGTGTTAAAACTCTTTTGGATGTTTAGGGATGATTAATGGTAATTTAAATTTGGACGGAAGGATTATGTTTTCGTTTGTTTTATTTGGAATCTATCAAATTACTTTGGCTCCCCTACCATGTTCGAACCTTGAGCTTGGAGATGTGTTATTGAGCAACCATGTGACTTTTTCAGATGGCTGGGAGAGCGCGCCGTGGTCAGAATGAGCACGTTCCTCCACCGCCACCGCCTCCCACTCTGCAGGAGCTCATGGCCCAGCAGAATGAGATTCTGAGGCAGCTAGCTCAGCGTCAGCCACCACCTCAGCATTATGGTGGAGACCATCAGCGTCACCCCGTCGCTGCTACTTACCAGGAGTTTCTCAGCACCCAGCCACCATTGTTTACCAGGACGGAGGACCCACTTGATGCAGATGTGTGGTTGAGGGTGGTAGAATCCAAGTTCCCACTGCTCCATGGGGCTTGCTCAGAGGTCACCAAGGTCAGGTTCGCCACCCAGCAGCTTCGCGGACCCGCAAGGACTTGGTGGGACCATTTTCTTGCTATGCAGCCGGATGGTAGAGAGGTGGAGTGGAGGGAGTTCAAGGCCGCTTTCAGAGGGCATCATATTCCCGCTGGCATCATGGACCGGAAGCTCAATGAGTTTCTGGCCCTCACTCAGGGCAGCAGGACAGTGTTGCAATATGCCCAGGCCTTCAACGATTTGTGTCAGTATGCCGGATACCATGCAGATACGGATGAGAAGAAGCGAGACAGGTTCAGGAGGGGGCTCAGCACCAAGCTCCGTGACCGTCTCAACACCGTCAGGGCCAACAGTTACAATGAGTTGGTTAACATGGCTATCTCCCAGGAGGACTGCATCTTGGCTCGACAGGCGGAGAAGAAGAGGAAGACCCCTGTGGCAGGACCCTCGTCTCAGCCACAGCGCTTCAGGATTGTGTCTGACTCACAGAGCAGGGGACCTCAGCAGCAGCAAGGGAGGTGGGTGATCAGACCACCGCAGCAGCAGCAGCAGCAGCAGGCACCTAACCGCGCCCAGTTTCCAGCTCAGAGGAACAATCAGCAGCAGCAGTACCGCCAGGCCAATGATAACAGGTGTTTCACTTGTGGCAGCACTGGGCATTATGCCAAGAATTGCCCCAAGAATCAGCAGAGGCAGGGGCAAAATGTTAATCAGAACCAAGGAAAGAGGCAGAAAGTGCAAGTGAGGCAGGGCAAGCTGAACTTCACTACAATGGCTGACATTCCAGAGGGAGCACCCGTCATGACTGGTATCTTTACAGTTTTAAATTTTCCTGCTACTGTTCTTTTTGATTCTGGTGCATCGCATAGTTTTGTCAGTGCCAAATTTAGTGTCAAGTGCCAGTTGCCTTTTCACCACACCCACGGGGCTATTACCATTTCAACCCCAGGAGGCAGGATTGCCACTAACCAAATCAGCATGAAGGTACCTCTAAAGTTTGGTAGTTTGATAATTAAAACTGACCTTCTTATTTTGGGACTGGATAGTGTGGATATCATCTTGGGAACTGATTGGTTGACCAAACATCAGGCAATGTTGGACATTGCAGCCAGAACCATTGAAATTCATTCCCCTGTTTATGGCGAGACTGTTTTGTATTTACCCAACCCGGGTGGTACCCGGTCTTGTGCCTTTGTTATGGCAGAATCCCCAGTAAGGCAGATCCCAGTAATCTGCGACTACCCCGATGTCTTTCCGGAGGAATTGCCAGGAATGCCACCTGACAGGGATATTGAGTTTGCCATTGAATTGCAACCCGGGACTGCTCCTATCTCCAAGAGACCTTATAGGATGCCTCCCGCGGAGTTGGCGGAATTGAAGAAGCAACTGCAAGAATTATTGGATAAGGGGTTTATTCGTCCAAGTACTTCACCATGGGGATGTCCCGCTTTGTTCGTGAAGAAGAAGGATGAGAGTTTGAGGATGTGTGTTGATTACCGCCCTCTCAATGCGGTGACCATCAAGAACAAGTACCCGTTACCCCGCATTGATGTTCTGTTTGATCAATTGGTAGGAGCCAAGGTATTCTCCAAGATAGACCTTCGCTCGGGCTACCATCAGATCAAGATTCGAACCAGTGATATTCCCAAGACGGCTTTCTCTACCAGATATGGGCTCTATGAGTTTTTGGTAATGTCTTTTGGGCTAACCAATGCCCCGGCTTATTTCATGTACTTGATGAACTCAGTATTCATGCCAGAGCTGGACAAGTTTGTGGTTGTCTTCATTGATGACATTCTGGTTTATTCCCAGAATGAGGCTGAGCACACTAAACATCTGCATATCGTGCTTCAGAGACTTCGCGACCATCAGTTGTATGCTAAGTTGTCCAAGTGTGAGTTCTGGCTGAAAGAAATAAAATTCTTGGGTCACACAATCTCTCAGGATGGGGTATCAGTTGACCCTGAGAAAGTGCAAGAAGTGATGGACTGGAAACCCCCGACTACAGTGAAGCAGATCAGGAGTTTTCTGGGATTAGCAGGATACTACCGACGATTTATTCCGGATTTCTCCAGAATTGCCAAGCCAATGACTGAACTGCTGAAGAAGGGAGTCAAATTTGAGTGGAGCCAAAAATGTGAAGATGCCTTTCATACCTTGAGGCAACAATTGACCACAGCTCCAGTGCTAGCCCAACCTGACAATACCAAACCATTTGAGGTTTATTGTGATGCTTCTGGTACCGGATTGGGTTGTGTGTTGATGCAAGAGAACAGAGTGATTGCTTATGCTTCCCGAGCACTCAGACCCCATGAGCAGAACTACCCGACCCATGATCTGGAGTTGGCAGCAGTGGTTCATGCCCTCAAGATATGGAGACACTACTTGATGGGAGCTCACTGTAACATTTACACCGATCACAAGAGTCTCAAGTACATTTTCACTCAGGCAGATCTGAACATGAGGCAGAGAAGATGGTTGGAATTAATCAAAGACTATGATTTGGAGGTGCATTACCATCCTGGCAAGGCAAATGTTGTGGCAGATGCCTTGAGCCGAAAGGCCCAATGTAATTGCATGAACATGGATGCAAGAGTTACCACCTTGTGTGATGAGTTGTGCAAGCTGAACCTGGAAGTTGTTCCTCCTGGTGAATTGAAATATATTGCAGTGGAGCCCACATTGCAAGAACAAATAGCTCAGGCACAGTTTGGGGATAAGGGAGTTCAGGTTATTAAGGAAATGATCAAGCTGAAGGCCGAGAAATACAAGTGTTTCCGTCAGGACAGCAAGGGAACTTTATGGTTTGAAGATCGATTGGTTGTTCCCAAGAACCCTGAGCTCAGAAAGAAGATATTGGATGAAGCCCACCTATCCAAGTTCTCCATGCACCCTGGTAGCAACAAGATGTACCATGATCTCAGACCTCTTTATTGGTGGACCAGGATGAAGAGGGAAATTTCCAAGTATGTTTCAGAATGTGACACTTGTCAGAGGGTAAAAGCTAGTCATCTGAAAGCAGCAGGCCCTTTGCAACCCCTTCCCATACCATCTTGGAAATGGGAGGACGTTTGCATGGACTTCATAGTGGGATTATGAGAGCACCTAGAGGGGGGGTGAATAGGTGATCCTGTAAAAACTTCAAACTTAAGCCACAAAAACTTGTTAAGTGTTAGCACGATTATTGCCAAGTGGCTAAGGTGAAGTCTCAACAAAACACAATACCACAAGAGATCAAGCACAGAGGTGACACAGTGGTTTATCCCGTGGTTCGGCCAAGCCAACGCTTGCCTACTCCACGTTGTGGCGTCCCAACGGACGAGGGTTGCAATCAACCCCTCTCAAGCGGTCCAAAGACCCACTTGAATACCACGGTGTTTTGTTTTTCCTTTCACTATCCCGTTTGCAAGGAATCTCCACAAATTGGAGTCTCTTGCCCTTACAAGTATATGATCACAAATGAAACACAGAGTAAGGGAGGGAAGCAACACACACAAATCCACAGCGAAACGCGCACACACACGGCCAAGAATCGAGCTCACAAGAGTATCACAAAGTTCTCACTAGAACGGAGCTCGAAACACTTAGAATGACGAACAAATGCGCAAAGACTGAGTGTGGATGATCAAGAATGCTCAAAGGTTGCTTGTGTGTCTCCTCCATGCGCCTAGGGGCTCCTTTTATAGCCCCAAGGCAGCTAGGAGCCGTTGAGAGCAAATCCGGAAGGCCATCCTTGCCTTCTGTCGTCGGGGGCACCGGACAGTCCGGTGCACACCAGACACTGTCCGGTGCCCGATTTGTTTCCATATCTGGCGCTTCCGACCGTTGCAGACCGTTGGAGATCTGGGAGCCGTTGGCGCACCGGACATGTCCGGTGCACACCGGACAGTCCGGTGCCGTCTTCCGACCGTTGGCTCCGCCACGTGTCCCGCGCAGATTGCGCGGCCGACCGTTGGCCCGGCCGACCGTTGGCTCACCGGACAGTCCGGTGCACACCGGACAGTCCGGGGAATTTTAGCCGTATGCCGTCGGCCAATTTCCCGAGAGCGGCCAGTTCGAGCCGAGGTAGCCTGGCGCACCGGACACTGTCCGGTGCACACCGGACAGTCCGGTGCTCCAGACCGAGCTGGGTCTTGGCAGCACACAGCCAAGTCTTTTCTCCTCTTCTCTCTTCTTCTTCTTTCTGTTTCTAACACTTAGACAAATATATTAGTACACAAAACCAATGTACTAAGGCTTAGAAACATACCTTTACTTCATGATTTGCACCTTGTTCATCCATGTACATAAATTCACAATTTAGCACATGTGTTGGCACTCAATCACCAAAATACTTAGAAATGGCCCAAGGGCACATTTCCCTTTCAATCTCCCCCTTTTTGGTGATTTATGCCAACACAACATAAAGCAACTAGAACAAGTGCAAACTTACTTCAAATAAAACTTAAATTTATTTTGAATCAATTTTGGCATATATGGATCATCCTTTGCCACCACTTGGTTTGTTTTTGCAAATCAAACTCAAATCTCTATCTCTAAGTTAAACACACATGTTGAAGCATAAAGAGAGTCATTCCACAAGAGATTGATCAAAGATTTCAAAAACTCCCCCTTTTTCCCATAATCAATACTTCTCCCCACAAGAAGCCAACTTTTGACAAGAGAGACAACATAAGAATTTTGACAAACCAAAACTCTATTCTACTATTTTCAAAATCTCTCAAGTGGTAGCTGATCCATTTATTGCTTTGGCCTTTATTTTCTCCCCCTTTGGCATCAAGCACCAAAACGGGATCAATTTTGGCCCTTTAACCCCATTGCCTCACAAAAATCTTCAATTAAGAGCAAATGGCAATAAGAGTTCATGAGATGAACTTGGAATAAGTTACCCCTCATCGGAGTGCAGTGGAAGTCTTTCATGGTCCAAGTCCACCTTTTCCTTTTCAATTCTCCTTTGTGACTAAAACAAGCAAACTCAAACATATGGTTAGTCTCAAAGGGTCAAGTTGTGACACATCTCCCCCTAAACATGTGCATCACCTTGCAACGGACTTGTGAGGTCCAGGGAGTGTTTGTACAACTTGAGCACCATGATAAGCAACAAAATGCAAAAAGGAACATGATCAAAAGCATGAATACATGTATGCTATAATTCAATCCAAGTTCCGCGAATCTAAGACATTTAGCTCACTACGCAGCCTGCAAAAGGTCTTCTCATCTAAAGGCTTGGTAAAGATATCGGCTAGCTGGTTCTCGGTGCTAACATAAAACACTTCGATATCTCCCTTTTGCTGGTGGTCTCTCAGAAAGTGATGCCGGATGTCAATGTGCTTTGTGCGGCTGTGCTCAACAGGATTTTCCGCTATTCGGATAGCACTCTCATTGTCACATAGGAGTGGGACTTTGCTCAGATTGTAGCCAAAGTCCCTGAGGGTTTGCCTCATCCAAAGTAGTTGCGCGCAACACTGACCTGCGGCAACGTACTCGGCCTCAGCGGTGGATAGGGCAACGGAGGTTTGTTTCTTAGAGTTCCATGACACCAGGGACCTTCCTAAGAATTGGCACGTCCCTGATGTACTCTTCCTATCGACCTTACATCCAGCATAGTCGGAATCTGAGTACCCAATCAAGTCAAAGTTAGACCCCTTTGGATACCAGATCCCGAAGCAAGGCGTAGCGACTAAATATCTAAGAATTCGCTTCACCGCCACCAAGTGACACTCCTTAGGATCGGATTGAAATCTAGCACACATGCATACGCTAAGCATAATATCCGGTCTACTAGCACATAAATAAAGTAAAGACCCTATCATTGACCGGTATGCTTTTTGATCAACGGACTTACCTCCTTTGTTGAGGTCGGTGTGTCCGTCGGTTCCCATCAGAGTCTTTGCGGGCTTGGCGTCCTTCATCCCAAACCGCTTTAGCAGATCTTGCGTGTACTTCGTTTGGGAGATGAAGGTGCCATCCTTGAGTTGCTTCACTTGGAACCCAAGGAAGTAGTTCAACTCGCCCATCATCGACATCTCGAATTTCTGCGTCATCACCCTGCTAAACTCTTCACAAGACTTTTGATTAGTAGAACCAAATATTATGTCATCGACATAAATTTGGCATACAAACAAATCACCATCACATGTCTTTGTAAAAAGAGTTGGATCGGCTTTCCCAACCTTGAAAGCATTAGCAAGTAAGAAATCTCTAAGGCATTCATACCATGCTCTTGGGGCTTGTTTAAGTCCATAGAGCGCCTTAGAGAGCTTACACACGTGGTCGGGGTACCGCTCATCCTCGAAGCCAGGGGGTTGCTCCACGTACACCTCCTCCTTTATTGGCCCGTTGAGGAAAGCGCTCTTCACGTCCATTTGGTACAACCTGAAAGAATGGTGAGCGGCATATGCTAGCAAGATACGAATGGACTCTAGCCTAGCCACAGGAGCAAAAGTCTCCTCAAAGTCCAAACCTGCGACTTGGGCATAACCTTTTGCCACAAGTCGAGCCTTGTTCCTTGTCACCACTCCGTGCTCGTCTTGTTTGTTGCGGAACACCCACTTGGTTCCCACTACATTTTGCTTGGGACGAGGCACCAGCGTCCAAACTTCATTGCGCTTGAAGTTGTTAAGTTCCTCCTGCATGGCCAACACCCAATCCGGATCTAGCAAGGCCTCCTCTACCCTGAAAGGCTCAATAGAGGAGACAAAAGAGTAATGTTCACAAAAATTAACAAGTCGAGACCGAGTAGTTACTCCCTTGCTAATGTCACCCAGAATTTGGTCGACGGGATGATCCCTTTGAATCATCGCTCGAACTTGGGTTGGAGGTGCCGGTTGCGCTTCTTCCTCCATCACATGATCATCTTGTGCTCCCCCTTGATCACACGCCTCCTTTTGATGAACCTGTTCATCGTCTTGAGTTGGGGGATGCACCGTCGTTGAGGAAGAAGGTTGATCTCGTTCATCTTGTTCCTGTGGCCGAACGTCTCCAATCGCCATGGTTCGTATAGCGGCCGTTGGAACATCTTCTTCATCTATATCATCACAATCAACAACTTGCTCTCTTGGAGAGCCATTAGTCTCATCAAATACAACGTCGCTAGAGACTTCAACCAAACCCGATGATTTGTTGAAGACCCTATACGCCTTTGTATTTGAATCATAACCTAATAAAAACCCTTCTACCGCTTTGGGAGCAAACTTAGAATTTCTACCCTTCTTCACTAGAATGTAGCACTTGCTCCCAAAAACACGAAAGTAAGATACATTGGGTTTGTTACCGGTTAGTAGCTCATATGACGTCTTCTTGAGGAGGCGGTGAAGGTAGACCCTGTTGATGGCGTGGCAAGCCGTGTTCACGGCTTCCGACCAAAAGCACTCGGGGGTCTTGAACTCTCCAAGCATCGTCCTCGCCATATCGATTAGCGTCCTGTTCTTTCTCTCTACCACACCATTTTGCTGTGGTGTGTAGGGAGCGGAGAACTCGTGCTTGATCCCTTCCTCCTCAAGAAACTCCTCCACTTGAAGGTTCTTGAACTCGGACCCGTTGTCGCTCCTTATCTTCTTCACCTTGAGCTCAAACTCATTTTGAGCTCTCCTGAGGAAGCGCTTGAGGGTCCCTTGGGTTTCAGATTTATCCTGCAAAAAGAACACCCAAGTGAAGCGGGAAAAGTCATCAACAATAACTAAACCATACTTACTTCCTCCTATGCTTAGATAGGCGACGGGTCCGAAGAGGTCCATATGTAGCAGCTCCAGAGGTCTTGACGTGGTCATCACATTCTTGCTGTGATGTGCTCCTCCCACTTGTTTACCTGCCTGACATGCTGCACAAGGTCTATCTTTTTCGAAATAAACATTGGTTAGACCTATCACGTGTTTTCCCTTTAGAAGCTTGTGGAGATTCTTCATCCCCACATGTGCTAAGCGGCGATGCCACAGCCAGCCCATGCAAGTCTTAGCCATTAAGCATGCATCTAGACCGGCCTCTTCTTTTGCAAAATCTACTAAGTAAAGCTTGCCGTCTAGTACACCCTTAAAAGCTAGTGAACCATCACATCTTCTAAAGACAGACACATCTACATTAGTAAAAAGGCAATTGTATCCCATGTTGCATAGTTGACTAACAGATAGCAAATTGTAACCAAGAGACTCAACTAAAAACACATTTGAAATTGAGTGCTCATTAGAAATTGCAATTTTACCTAACCCTTTTACCTTGCCTTGATTCCCATCACCGAATATAATTGAATCTTGGGAATCCTTACTTTTGACGTAGGAGGTGAACATCTTCTTCTCCCCCGTCATATGGTTTGTGCATCCGCTGTCGATAATCCAGCTTGAACCCCCGGATGCATAAACCTGCAAGGCAAATTTAGGCTTGGGTCTTAGGTACCCAACTCATGTTGGGTCCTGCAAGGTTAGCACAAATGTCCTTAGGGACCCAAATGCAAGTCCTGTCTCCCTTGCATTTTGCCCCTAACTTCCTAGCAACTATTTTCCTATCCTTTCTACAAATAGCAAAGGAAGCACTACAGGAAACGCCTAAATTTTCGTAGGCCGATTTATTTTCGTCGGCCGGCCCACGAAAATAGAAGGTTATTTTCGTCGGCCCTCGTGACCGACGAAAATTCGGCCTAGTTTCGTGGGTCACGCTGTATGTTCGTCGGCTTGCCGACGAAAATACGAAAGTTATTTTCGTCGGCCTCTAAACCGACGAAAATTGTCTGTATTTTCGTCGGTCTCCTATCGGCCGATGAACATACGTCATTTTTTTCGTCGGCACCAGCCCGGCCGACGAAAATAAACTTTTAACGGGCCACTATTTTCGTCGGCCTCAATGAGGCCGACGAAAATAGAGGACGTTATCTTCCTTCCCGGCCTTCTCTCTCTCGTCTCTCACGCGCCCTCTCTCTCGTCTCTCACGCATCCGCCGCCGCCGCAGCCGCAGCCGCGCCGCGCAACCGCCGCCGCGCCGCGCGCCCGCCCGCAACCGCGCGTTCGCCCGCACCCGCCCGCAGCCGTGCGCCCGCCCGCAGCCGCGCGCAACCGCCGCCGCGCCGCGGCCCGCCCGCCGCGCGCCCGCCCGCACCCGCTCGCAGCCGCGCGCAACCGCCGTCGCGCAGAGTTGTGCCGCTGTCGGCTACGAAGAAGGAGCCCCCGCTCCCACCCGCACACCATATCAAGGTATGTCCAATCCCTTCCGAGTTCTTATACTGCATAACCTAGAAATTATTCTTTTGGAGTTTGGCTGGTTCTTGAGCCTGTGAACGGGCAGTAGATAGTTCTTAAGCCTGTGAACAACATGTCGCTCTTGAGCCTGTGAACGAGTAGTAGATAGTTCTTTTTGGTTGAGATCACTTTGATTGTCATCTAGCGACACTTTGATTGCCATTGATTTAGCAGTCAAAGTAACCTAGAAATTGTAGGGGTTCGACTACCATTGATTAAGCAGTCACTTTGATTGTCATCTAGCGACTTCCACAATACTGCGCCGAGGTGTCCATCGTGCAGTATTCTGTGTTGGCAACCATCGTGTTGTTGTTTTTTGCAGGTTTTAGAAACATCACTTTATAGTGGAGGTGCTGCCGATTTTTTTATTGACAATAGTAATTTTTGTACATAGGTGTTCTTTCGACTTGACCTTCTCCACCGTGTTAGCTGGACTCGTACATTATTCTCAGGTATACATTGTTTTCGTAATTTCGGTTAATGTGTCATTTATTATTTACTATATAGTTATTAGTCACTCGTTCGGAGGGTGATCGGAGGGTGATGTCTTTTGTTTAATCTCCGAGATATTTTTTAATGTTTAGAGTTCAGTTTTAATCGTTAACCGTAGCGAACCGTATGCGTCACCCGTTCGGGAACGGCGAACGTCACATTGGCTTGTGAGGTTCGCCGTTCCGGAATTGTCCATGTATTTTGGACAGCCTGAGAGTGTAGGCCGATGCTTGTGATTTATGACATGTGCCTTACGATTGACGCGGAATTTCGGTTGTGTAACCCAGTTGTTCTCCAACGCACCATGTTCAGGCGTGTGCTTGGAGAGCAGCGGGGTTATGCTGCCGAAATTTCGCGGCAATCATAGGCTACACGTCACAAATCACAAGCATCGGCCTACACTCTTGGGTGGGTTTAGGGCCTTTACCTAATAGGGAGTTCACCTAAATAAGCCACGGACGATCGTTGATTTTCTTTGTCTTTTGTTTAGCCTTTGAAATGGACGGTGATCGGAGGGTGATGTATGACGGGTGGAGAAAGGATGGGGCACATTCGAATGCATGGATGGGTGTAACAAAGGCTTTTCTTGAGCACGCTTTCAAAGATGCAACTGGTCGTCTAGTGAAGTGTCCTTGCAATCGCTGCGAGAACAAGTGGCCTCAGAAGAAGGAAGAAATGGAGAAACACCTTTGCAAAAGTGGGTTTATGCCGAACTACCTTGTATGGTACCGGCATGGAGAGTCTATTAGACACGTTGACGCGGAGGTGGAACTTGATGACGATCATGATAGG
The DNA here is from genome assembly GCA_029449295.1 of Zea luxurians. Taxonomy (NCBI): domain Eukaryota; kingdom Viridiplantae; phylum Streptophyta; class Magnoliopsida; order Poales; family Poaceae; genus Zea; species Zea luxurians. The sequence goes on along the minus strand of JAOPSE010000008.1, from coordinate 38,913,551 downwards.
ATGGACGACATGTTGCATGATCTTGGTAGGGAGGTTGAAATAAACGCTGAGGAGCCGGGGCAGCTTCCACGCGATGCTCAAGAATTCTTCCGGCTACTCGCCGCGAGAGAAGAGAGACTACACGAGCACACTCAGATGTCAGTTCTTGGGACTCTCACAAGACTAATGGCGATAAAGTCGAAGCACAACATTTCAAACAGTGCTTACAACGACATCGTCCAACTGATGGGCGAGGTTCTCCCGGAGAATCATAAGTTGCCAAAGAATATGTACTTCGCAAAGAAGATGTTGGCTGGTCTTGGGATGACATATGAGAAGATCGACGTGTGTCCCAACAGTTGCATGCTATTCTTTGAGGAGGATGACAAGCTGGACCGTTGTAAGCATTGCGAAGCTTCTATATATGTCGAGGTGACAAATGATGAGGGTGAATTGGTAGTTACGAAGGTCGCAGCTAAGCAACTTCGTCGGTTGCCCATCATTCCTCGGCTTTCAAGGTTGTTCCTCAACAAGGAAATAGCTCTGCATATGACGTGGCCAAAGAATGGTGTACGTCTCGTCACTGATCCAGACATAATGGTCCATCCGTCGGACGGTGATGCATGGAAGGCATTTGACGAGTTTGATCCCGAATTTGCAAACGACCCTAGGAGTGTACGGCTTGGTCTATCGACGGACGGATTCACACCTTTCAATACCAGTGCAAGCCCTTACTCGTGTTGGCCTGTCTTCATTGTGCCATATAATCTTCCTCCCGAGTTGGTCAATAAAGAAGAGTTCATGTTCCTTGCACTAGTCATCCCAGGCCCCGAGCATCCAGGGCCAAAGCTGAATATGTTTGTTCGCCCTTTAATTGAAGAGCTGAAACAATTGTGGAGAGGTGTGAAGGCTTATGACAGCCATACTGAAAAGGAGTTTACCATGTGCGCTGCTTATTTGTGGTCAGTGCATGATCTGCTGGCGTATGGAGATTGGTCTGGATGGTGTGTTCATGGTCGGTTGTGCTGTCCCATATGTATGAATGATACGGATGCATTCAGATTGAAGCATGGTGGGAAAGTGTCATTCTTTGATGCTCATCGACGTTGGACTCCATTCAAGCATGATTTTAGGAATTCGCTTACTGCATTCAGAGGTGGAGCCAAAATCAGAAATGGGCCACCAAAGAGGCAAACTGCACCGCAGATAATGGCATGGCATGCTTGTCTGAAGCAAGGAGAAAATGATAGGTTCCAAGGCTACGGGGAGGACCATAACTGGACCCATATTTCATCAATATGGGAGCTTCCGTATGCAAAAGCCTTGATCATGCCGCACAACATAGACTTGATGCACCAAGGGCGTAACGTTGCTGAAAGCATCATAAGCACATGTTTCGATGTGACTGATAAAACGAAAGATAATATGAAGGCAAGAAAAGACATGGCTGAAATTTGTAAGAGACCGATGCTCGAGTTGAAAGTAAGCGATAAAGGGCATGAGAGTAGGCCGCGAGCTGATTACTGCCTCAAGCCAGATGAAAGGAAAGAAATATTTAAGTGGTTGAAGAATCTGAAATTTCCAGATCGATATGCGGCAAATCTGAAACGGGCAGTCAATCTGAAGACCGGTAAATTGATCGGTTTGAAAAGCCATGACTACCATATTATTATGGAGAGGCTGATGCCCGTGATGTTTCGAGGCTATTTTAAGGATGAGCTTTGGAGCATATTTGCAGAGTTGAGTTACTTCTATAGGGAAGTATGCGCAAAGACGGTATCAAAGAGGTTGATGCAGAAATTTGAGAAAGAAATTCCAATTCTTATTTGTAAATTTGAAAAGGTTTTCCTGCCAGGATTCTTCAATGTGATGCAACATCTAATTGTGCATTTGCCTTGGGAAGCTTTGGTAGGCGGACCAGTGCAATTCAGGTGGATGTATCCTATAGAAAGGGCGTTGAAAAAGCTCAGGGCGTCTGTTCGGAACAAGGCTAGAGTCGAAGGGTGTATTGCGGAGGCTTTTGCCCTTAAGGAGATATCTCAATTCTCAACCAGGTATTTCGCTCGAGCCAACAATGTGTTTGCGCCTTCAGTGCGACTTCATGTCGAAAATGAATCACCCCAAAGCACCCTTCAAATTTTTGCGAATCCGGGTAAAGCAGTTGGAAAAGGGAGTGTACGTCACATTGAAGCATCAGATTTGAACACGCTAATGCTATATATGTATAGCAATATTGACAGCACACAGGAGGCGTTCGAGTAAGTTTTCCTCATAGTTACGTCCATTTTCTCATCTCATAATTTCTATAGTGTGTAATCTCCATGTTTGTAATATGTCCAGCATGTTTGATGAAGAATGTTGGAAATCTACTAGTAAACCTACGGCCATCCAATTAGAAAATCTTCGACGTGATGGGTTGAAAGGTGGACCAAACTTCGTGCAGTGGTTTCGTAATTATGTTAGTAATTGTCGTTCTCTCATTGTCCATACTTAATCTTTGAATTTTGGACTTGGAAGATATAATGCATATACTAGTTACTTGTATAGGTTTCCAAAAACTCTGTGCACCCGGACTTGCAGCAAATGGCACATACCTCTGTGTCCGTCCGAAACTATACTCGCTATGATGTAAATGGATATCGCTTCTGAACCGCGAAATTGGAGAAGAGTCGACCATTGGCAGCCACCACCAATAGTGGTGTGTTGGCAAGTTCATATGTTGACGATGACAAAGTAGTGGACTATTACGGTGTTCTTCAAAACATTGTAGAGTTGATTTTCGATGGCCCCAAAGAACTTAAAGTCGTGTTTTTCGAGTGCGACTGGTTTGATGCTCATAGTGGGACTCGTGTCGACAAGTATGGTAATGTCGAGGTGAAGCATAGCTCTAGGATTCCGAGCAGTATGAGCGATGTTGTCCTTGCAAATCAGGCAAAACAGGTGTACTACCTGCCATATCCTCACCCAAGCCTTAGGGCTTGGTGGGTTGCAATCAAAGTCAACCCACAAGTCGTCGCTCCAGAGAGTGCTGACTACGTGAGTACGAGCAGGGACAACGATGATGCTGTTTTTCAACCAGAAGCGACGTCGAATCAAGACATAGCTCACCGATTCCATGTGACCAATGGAGAAGGACTCGAAAATCTCTGTTGCAATTCAAGCGACTTAATTGAAGAACCTAGGTCAAAGCGCAAACGACCTGTCGTCGTTAGAAGATCAGTAAGGATCCAACGAAATCAAGAGCGTATGAATAAACAACGAGCCGAAGAAGCATCATCGGATGCGGATGACTTTTGATTAGTATGTTTCTTTTAGTTAATCAATTAAGCTATGTATTCCAATTTCCACATTATTAATTTTCATATTATTTGTTTCAAATACTGTGGTTTGACATTAATTTATCTACAGTTGAACATGTTCAAGCATAGGAGATCGAGGAGGAGTGGGGGCAGCGCGGCCAGCGAGGACAACTCGGGCAGTGGGCTTTTTCAGGGCACCTCACAGAGCCGACAGAGGCAGCAGCAACTTCTCGACTGTCTAGACGAAGTGTAGGGTGAGGAGGGTGAGCAGGAGACTCCTCAGCAGGATGCTCATGTGCAGGATGAGGAGGGTGAGCAGGATGAGGAGGTTGACCCAATGGGGGCAGGCAGCGCGGGCGACGCGTCAGATGGTTCTACGTCCTTCAGGTATTATTATGCATATTAGTTTAACTAGTCACAATGCCAGTACCTTTGTCAGTCAAGACAGTGAGCATTGGAAGAGCATATTTATAGTGCTCAGCATAGTGTGGGCAAATGGGGGTGATAAGCCTGGTCTGGACATCCATAAATCGCCACAACAGATCACGGTTCATGCCTGCTGCACCACAAGAGAGCCTGTACTCATCTCTAGCCAATTGGAGGTCATAGAACCCAGACTTCAGGGCGTCTCTGAACATGAAAGCATTGTAGCTCTTCTCAGTTTCTTTGATTGCAATGTTCATCTAGTGGCATCAGAAGAGTACTTTTTTATGGCATCTTCCAGAGTTAGGAAATTCCCTGTGGACTTGGACATTTTGTCAGAGTTAAGCATTAGATGCCCATTGCAAAACACGAAATCCCAGACTTCATCTGTCATTTCTTCTGGCCTTACTGAAGATATTTCTTTCCCATACATATTACCATTTTGCAAGGAACTGCTCATCCCATGGAATTCGAGTACCGCGGGTTTCAGCCAGCCCAGCGTATGTTCAAAACCATTGCGGGTTTCAGTTGAGAATGTATTCATGCAGTCCAAACATTTGACTGCCTTCTGCTTCCATTCAGCCTCGCCATAAGTTATATACCACTGATCAGTGAGGGCAACAACACATTCATCACCAGATCTAGACATGACCTTCTTCTCCGGCTCACTATACAAAACAGCTGTGCCTTCTTCAAGACAGTGAGCTTTCAAGGTCATTCTTTTTGCTTCAGCAAGCTTCTCCTTGTCGTTCTGGCTTTTAATCTTAAGATCATGGCAAACCTTCTCTGCTGACTTGTCTCCAAATTCAGGAATGTGGATTACTGCCAGTTCGGTTGGCGTTCATTTGTTTATATCATCACTGCTGGTCACCATCGTCGCGAGCGGCTGACAGCACAGCACAGGTTAATTTGCTTCCGTAAATGTCCGGGGATTCAGGCAGTTTCTGCATAGAGATGGCCAAATCTGCGATGTAGTAGGACACAAGAATTGGGACCCAGGTGCTCATTAGCCAGAGGACTAGCCCAGCTGACTAGTGACAAGATTGGGTGCTGTTTTCTGAAAGAGAGAGAAAAAAAACTGTCGTCTTCTAGAATAGAAGGAAAACGGGGGAGAAAAATCTTCGTGCCAGTCTTATCTCGTGACAGCATCACCCCTTTGTACTTTTGCTGTTTTGTTAGGCGAGTCAAGCCAATCCCACCATCTTTTTTTGCCTATATACATATATAACTAAACAAAAGGAGTTCCCTAGAAGCCGACCTCTCCATGTATGTCTGCTTGGGACCATACATTCCATCAGGAAGGACCCAACGGAGAGTAGATTGTGTACCTCATGTCTTTAACAACTTTGCCCAATTTCTTCAGCTTCCTCATCTGCCACTTAACAAAAGCATCATAGTATGGATTCATGTCAGTAGTTATGAATGACCTCCTCCAGTCACAACCCAAGCCAAAGAGAAGATATAACAGTAGCATGAAACACACAGACTATTTTGGAAATGTCAGGTACATGGTGAATACAAACCTTGTTTTCTCCGTAAGAGGTGTGTTGATCACAATCACATCACACTTTGGAAGCATAGCATCCAGGTCCTCCTCAAATTTGGCCCCAATTTCTTTCTCAAGCTCTGGGTCAATCTGAAGTCTGTCATGGTAAAGTAGGTTGCAGTTAAAGGGCTTAAGACGCTGAAGCAAGAGCCTGCCAATACGACCAGTCCCAACAGTTTTTCCTTCAAGATCATAAGCTCTGTGGGAAATGCCTGCTACGTTCCATTCTCCTTGAACTACCTGTTGGTACCCAGGCAAGAAGTTCCTGAGCAGAATCAGAATGCGCAAGAGCTCATCTTCTGCCACAGAGACAGTGTTGCTTCCAGTGACCTCAGCCACAGTTAAGCCCACAGCAGCCGCTGCTGGAAGATCGGAGCCGATTCCTGCCGTGAGAAGAAGCTCAAGATTCTTCGCCTTCTTTATCCTCTCTGCAGTGACATAAGCTGGGTGGAATGGGGTGGTAATTAGGACATGCATGTCTTCAATGTGCTTCTCCAGTTCTGAAAACAGTTATAGAAATCATTTAGTCGAAACAAGTACAAATATGAAAAGATATTAGTGTTTTTTTTATACTAAGGTCGTGTTCCAAACCTCAAACTAACGGTTAGCAGCTAAAATTAGCTGAGTGGTTCAGAACAGACCAGCCAATAAACCATATAATTGTTAGTTATATCTCTTAAATAGCTATATAACAGTTGTTAGCTGCTCTAACCCAGCTAAAACCAGCCAAATAACTTATTAGTTGACTAATAATTAACTGTAGAGGTTTGGAACAGGCCTAAATAAGTATAGTTAGATTTGTTAGGAAACCAGCAATGGTGTGGACTCTACCATGGCTTCTTGCTATGCTTCTTTTAACCTGAAATCTGAAATGCAGAACTGCACTACTAAAAAAGTGAATGAATGAGTGTAAAGTATAGAGTTAATGTTTGCTAGATAGAATAAGCTGAAGATAGGTACAGTGGTACCTGATGTATATTTAAGAAGAAAATGAATGCAACACGTGTCTAACTCAAGCAGGTTAGCGGTAGTGATAAATTGCAATTCTCATCCTAGAGAAATCATTACAGGCTCAAATTGATGAGCACTATATTATTCATTTACTTAGAGAAATCAATTGGCATTAGAGGTTGCTGGTTTACATGGTTACATGTCATGGTAAGAATCGATTCAGTTTTTTTTTGGCATTAGAGGTTGCAGTTTTTTGGAATCAATGAGCACTATAAAATGAATCACCATATCATTAGAGGTTGCAGTTTTTTGGAATCAATGAGCACTATTTGCTTTGGAGGTCTCAGACCAAGGAGTCGAGAACGTGTGTCAGATAGCTGACCCGTAACCATGTCAACGTTGGTATGGAAAAGAACACCATTCTGCAAACCAGCATTGAGGAAAAGGTTGGCTGGATAATCTGCACCATCCTCACCACCAACTAAATATTAAAAATTAGACTAAATATTATTTATATATATAGCTTAATAGTAGTAGAGATTGATATTAGTTTCTAATCATTTCATCATATTGAATTTACTTGTATACTTAGGTATAAGAAGAGCAATGCGCTTGGTCCGAGACCTGCCGAGCGGAGGCTCATCCGGCCGCATGGAGAATGGTGGGGCTTATTTCTGTTGTGTTAATTTTTTAATGTGAACGTGATTGCACTAGTTTACTTGTTTTATTAATTTTTGTAGGTCATGGGAAGACTTGACTTGGGACGGTACAGGCAGACGTCCCAAGGTGAACGCGGTGTTGGGTAGCCTCTGTCGCTTCTACTACCCTGGCATGGTGGAGCTGAATGGCGAGAGGTTCGCGGCTATGCAGTGGGCTGACTGGGGTCTAAAGGACTATGTCGAGCCAGGGGAGTCAGGGGAAAGCAGTAGCGGAGGGGGAAGTTCGGAAAAAAAACGAAGGACTTGTCAGGTGGCTGTGTGGGACGAGTTCTGGGTGAGTTTACTTTCGTATATAAGCAATTCATTGAATTATTGCTTATCCTAATCTTACTTTAACTTAAATTGTACATTGATATGTAGGGGAGGTTCCAATTGCCGGATGACATCGAGGAGGATCAGGCTCAGTGGACACGTGTGAAGAGGCACTTTCGGAAGTGCGCTGATAAGATAATCAAGGATGCCATGTACAATGCTCGCATCGCGGCCGTCAACTACTACTACAAGAAGATAAAGGGTCAGAAAATGAGCAAAGCATTAGGGGCCAATGAGATCTACCTCACAGAGGAGCAGTACCTGGAGAGCGTTGTGGATTGGCTGTCGAAGGACATGGAAGCCTGGAGGTGGTTGGCTAAGAGATGGGCGTCGCCTGAGTGGATTGCAGAGTCCAACAAGCACCGTGCCAACCGTGGCACTGAAGGACCGGGGCACAGGTACGGCGCCGATGGACACCTTGGTACCGCACGCCGCATGGTAAGTATATAAATCAAACTTGTATGTTACATCTATGAAAATTATATGGTTTAACTCTTCTTTTTCATGCAGGAAGCTGAAAGTGGAGTTGCTCCAAGTTTTATGGAGGTTTACGTCCGTGGTCACCGTGGCCCTGATCCGGCGAACCCTGATGTGCTATGCAGCGAGGCGGCAAGGGAGAAAATGGTAAACAAGTTTGTATTTACGAATTAAATTGCATGTTTTGTGTTTAACTCCAACTCCAACTTTCTTTGCAGAATGCATATGGGGAGGAAATGACTCAACGCCATGGGCCTGACTTCGACTGGATGCATTCAGACTTAGATGCCTCGGCGTTGTACCACAGTGGTGGGGGTAGAAAGCATGGCAGGTGAGGTGTTTGTGTTTGATTCGACGATTTCATTAACAAGAATGTGTCCACTTAATGGCTCAACTATGTGTATCATGCAGGTTTGCCTTTGGCACCGGCGTTGTGGAATATAACAGGACAATAGGTCAAGGGAAGGCATCGTCTTCGGGAGGGAGTTCTCGCTCCTCCAGGTCTGCTCGAGAGACTCAGCTGGAGGAGGAGACTCGGGCAGCACAGGAGCAGGCTCGAGCAGCACAGGAGCAGGCTCGAGCAGCGCAGGAGCAGGTTGGACAGCTGACGCAATATATGGCTTCTTATTTTCAGGTAATCCGTCTATCTCATCACGTGTCGTCGTTGAATTCAAAGTATAATGTTGTGATTCTAACGTTGCATCCATTTGCAGGAAATGACTACTCGACTCGGCCCTGATATGAACTTGCCCGCTTTTCGCCCTCCCCAGGTAACACTATCTGAACACTTCAATTCCATAGCAACTCTTTTTTTATTATCAAAAATGGCTCACAGGCACAAGGATGGGGACAGTGGCCAGGACAAGCTCCAGCGTCGCAGCCACAGTGGACCGGTGTTGGGTGGACGCAGGCACCTCCAAGCACTTGGACGCCTCCACCCCAAGGATCGCAGCCAGTCCCGGGATGGGTGCCACCGGTCTCCCAGCCACCGGCGGGCTCTCAGCCATTTCAAGCGTGGATGGCACCGCCACCGACGGGGTGGGTGCCACCACCGCTGGGGTGGCCACCACAACAGTACCCGTGGATGCATGCACAACCTCCTACTCACCATGGATCACAGGTGACATTCCATGTTTAGTTTTATGCAAATATTGACCAAACACAGCAATGTATATGTATAGTGATAGCAAAATACAGCCTTATTTGAATGATTGATGAATTGCAGGGTTCAGCGTCACATGCTCATGGATCGGAGGGTGGTGTCAACGTCCATGGTGCTGGAGGGAGTGGCCACCTTCCTGGTGGCGGAGGAGGGAGTGGCCAAAACTCCCACAGCCCGCCGGAGTGATCAGTGAGGAGTGAGGAGTGAGTAGCGAGTAGTGAGTAGCTTATGGACTTATGGACTCTAGACTTATGGACTAGAGTTTTGTGAATTGTGTATTTGAATGGACAATGGACTTATAGACTCTAGACTTATTTGAATGGACTATGGACTATCTATGTATATGTGAATGTGTTTTGTGAATTATGTATTAGTCTTGTGAATCTGTATATGTGAATTGTGATATATTGTGTATATTGCTGTGAATTATTAATAGGTGCAGAAAAATCTGTTTTGGGGGGGGAACCATCAATTTTCGTCGGCCTCGGTGGTGGCCGACGAAAATATGTTCCCAGGCTATTTTCGTCGGCCACCACCTAGGCCGACGAAAATAGCCTGCACATATTTTCGTCGGCCACCACCGGCCGACGAAAATTGATGGTCGACTGCCTATTTTCGTCGGCTTTGGAAAAGCCGACGAAAATAGGTTATTTTCGTCGGGGCCGACGAAAATAGCCGCATATTTTCGTCGAACTTATTTTCGGCGGCTATTTTCGTCGGCCTGCCGACGAAAATTATCTATTTTCGTCGGTTTAGGCTTATTTTCGTGGGTTTTTGGCCCACGAAAATTTAGGCGTTTCTTGTAGTGAAGTGTTTAAAGCACAATAAATTATAGAAGGTTCATTCACTACTTTCCTAGGAGCATGAATAACATTCTTTCTAGGCACATGAGCAGTATTTCTCTTAGGCATATGTACAACATTTCTCCTACACATATCCCTATCATGCTTATAAGAAGAACTAGAAGCAAACATGGCATGAGAATCATAAACATGTGAATCAAAATCATTATAAGCATTTCTAGCATTTCTCCTATCATTATACATAAAGGCATGGTTCCTTTTAGCACTACTAGCCATAGGGGCCTTCCCTTTCTCCTTGACGAAGATGGGAGCCTTATGGCTTGTTAAGTTCTTGGCCTCTCTCTTGAAGCCAAGACCATCCTTAATTGAGGGGTGTCTACCAACCGTGTAGGCATCCCTTGCAAATTTTATCTTATCAACTTCACTTTTGCTAGTCTTAAGTTGAGCATTAAGACTAGCCAATTCCTCATTTAATTTGGAAATTAAAACTAGGTGTTCACTACAGGCATCAATATCGAAATCCTTACACCTAGTGCAAATCATAACATGTTCTACACAAGAATTAGATTTATTTGCTACTTCTAATTCAGCATTTAAATCATTATTAACACCTTTTAACGTAGCAATGGTTTCATGACAGGAAGATAATTCACTAGAAAGCACTTCATTTCTTTTCACTTCTAAAGCATATGATTTTTGTGCCTCTACAAATTTATCATGTTCATCATACAATAAATCCTCCTGCTTTTCTAAAAGCCTATCCTTTTCATTCAATGCATCAATCAATTCATTGATTTTATCTATCTTAGATCTATCTAAGCCCTTGAACAAGCAAGAATAATCTATGTCATCATCATCACTAGACTCACTATCACTAGAAGAAGCATAAGTGGAGTCTTGAGTACTCACCTTCTTCTCCCTTGCCATAAGACACGTGAGACGCTCGTTGGGGAAGAGAGCCGATTTGTTGAAGGCAGTGGCGGCGAGTCCTTCGTTGTCGGAGTCGGATGAGGAGCAATCCGAGTCCCACTCCTTTCCTAGATGTGCCTCGCCCTTTGTCTTCTTGTATGCCTTCTTCTTCTCCCTCTTGTTCCCCTTTTCCTGGTCACTTTCATTATCGGGACAGTTAGCAATAAAATGACCAAGCTTACCGCATTTGAAGCATGAGCGCTTCCCCTTTGTCTTGGTCTTGCTTGGCTGCCCCTTGCGACCATTTAGCGCCGTCTTGAATCTCTTGATGATGAGAGCCATCTCTTCATCATTGAGTCCGGCAGCCTCAATCTGTGCCACCTTGCTAGGTAGCGCCTCCTTGCTTCGTGTTGCCTTGAGAGCAAGGGGTTGCGGCTCGTTGATCGGACCGTTCAAGGCGTCGTCCACATACCTCGCCTCCTTGATCATCATTCGCCCGCTAACAAATTTCCCAAGAACTTCTTCGGGCGACATCTTGGTGTACCTGGGATTTTCACGTATATTGTTTACCAAATGAGGATCAAGAACGGTAAATGACCTTAGCATTAGGCGGACGACGTCGTGGTCCGTCCATCGCGTGCTCCCGTAGCTTCTTATCTTGTTGATAAGGGTCTTGAGCCGGTTGTATGTTTGCGTCGGCTCCTCGCCCCTTATCATTGCGAACCGTCCAAGCTCACCCTCCACCAACTCCATCTTGGTGAGTAAGGTGACGTCGTTCCCCTCATGAGAAATCTTGAGGGTGTCCCAGATTTGCTTGGCGTTATCCAAGCCGCTCACTTTATGATATTCATCCCTGCACAAAGAAGCTAGAAGAACAGTAGTAGCTTGTGCATTTTTATGAATTTGTTCATTAATGAACATGGGACTATCCGAACTATCAAAGTGCATTCCACTCTCTACAATCTCCCATATACTAGGATGGAGAGAGAATAGGTGACTACGCATTTTGTGGCTCCAAAATCCGTAGTCCTCTCCATCAAAGTGTGGGGGCTTGCCGAGTGGAATGGAGAGCAAATGAGAATGTGAACTTTGCGGAATACGAGAGTAATCAAAAGAAAAGTTCGAATTAACCGGTTTTCTTCTCTCGTAGTCGTTGTGGTCCTCGTCCTTGTGGGAAGAAGTAGACTCGTCGCTGTCGTAGTAGACGATCTCCTTGATGCGCCTTGTCTTCTTCTTCTTCCCTTCCTTCCGTCTTTGGCCCGAACCGGAGTCGGTAGGCTTATCGTCCTTCGGCTCGTTGACGAAGGATTCCTTCTCTTTGTCATTGATCACAATACCCTTCCCCTTAGGATCCATCTCTTCGGGCGGTTAGTCCCTTTGTGAAGAGAACGGCTCCGATACCAATTGAGAGCACCTAGAGGGGGGGTGAATAGGTGATCCTGTAAAAACTTCAAACTTAAGCCACAAAAACTTGTTAAGTGTTAGCACGATTATTGCCAAGTGGCTAAGGTGAAGTCTCAACAAAACACAATACCACAAGAGATCAAGCACAGAGGTGACACAGTGGTTTATCCCGTGGTTCGGCCAAGCCAACGCTTGCCTACTCCACGTTGTGGCGTCCCAACGGACGAGGGTTGCAATCAACCCCTCTCAAGCGGTCCAAAGACCCACTTGAATACCACGGTGTTTTGTTTTTCCTTTCACTATCCCGTTTGCAAGGAATCTCCACAAATTGGAGTCTCTTGCCCTTACAAGTATATGATCACAAATGAAACACAGAGTAAGGGAGGGAAGCAACACACACAAATCCACAGCGAAACGCGCACACACACGGCCAAGAATCGAGCTCACAAGAGTATCACAAAGTTCTCACTAGAACGGAGCTCGAAACACTTAGAATGACGAACAAATGCGCAAAGACTGAGTGTGGATGATCAAGAATGCTCAAAGGTTGCTTGTGTGTCTCCTCCATGCGCCTAGGGGCTCCTTTTATAGCCCCAAGGCAGCTAGGAGCCGTTGAGAGCAAATCCGGAAGGCCATCCTTGCCTTCTGTCGTCGGGGGCACCGGACAGTCCAGTGCACACCGGACACTGTCCGGTGCCCGATTTGTTTCCATATCTGGCGCTTCCGACCGTTGCAGACCGTTGGAGATCTGGGAGCCGTTGGCGCACCGGACATGTCCGGTGCACACCGGACAGTCCGGTGCCGTCTTCCGACCGTTGGCTCCGCCACGTGTCCCGCGCAGATTGCGCGGCCGACCGTTGGCCCGGCCGACCGTTGGCTCACCGGACAGTCCGGTGCACACCGGACAGTCCGGGGAATTTTAGCCGTACGCCGTCGGCCAATTTCCCGAGAGCGGCCAGTTCGAGCCGAGGTAGCCTGGCGCACCGGACACTGTCCGGTGCACACCGGACAGTCCGGTGCTCCAGACCGAGCTGGGTCTTGGCAGCACACAGCCAAGTCTTTTCTCCTCTTCTCTCTTCTTCTTCTTTCTGTTTCTAACACTTAGACAAATATATTAGTACACAAAACCAATGTACTAAGGCTTAGAAACATACCTTTACTTCATGATTTGCACCTTGTTCATCCATGTACATAAATTCACAATTTAGCACATGTGTTGGCACTCAATCACCAAAATACTTAGAAATGGCCCAAGGGCACATTTCCCTTTCAGATTACCCAATACCTCCAGGCACCATGATTCCATATGGGTTATTGTGGACAGATTGACCAAGACTGCTCATTTCTTGCCAGTGCACACCACCCACCGGACGGAGAAGTACGCGGAAATTTACATCGATCAGATAGTTCGTCTGCATGGGATGCCAAGGACCATAGTCTCTGACCGAGGAGCACCTTTTGTGGCCCGATTTTGGGAGCAATTACAGGAATCACTTGGGACCCATGTAATCCGAAGCTCAGCATATCACCCTCAAACAGATGGTCAGACAGAAAGGGTAAATCAGATTTTGGAAGACATGTTGAGAGCATGTGCACTACACTACGGAAAGGACTGGGACAAGTGTCTGTCCTTGGCAGAGTTTTCTTACAATAACAGCTATCAGTCTAGTCTGAAGATGGCACCCTTTGAGGCTTTGTATGGGAGAAGATGCAGAACCCCGCTGAATTGGTCTCAAGCAGGAGAGAGGGAGATATTTGGGCCAGATTTGGTAATTGAAGCAGAGGAAAAGGTCAGAATCATCAGGAAGAACTTGGAAGCTGCTCAGGCCAGGCAAAAGAGTTATCATGACCAGAGACGGAAGCCACTACAGTTTGAGGTGGGAGATCATGTCTATCTCAAGATATCGCCAACCAAGGGTGTCCAGAGATTTGGGATCAAGGGCAAGTTGGCCCCTCGCTACATTGGACCATATAAGATCAAGGAAAGTTGTGGACCCGTAGCTTACCAATTGGAATTGCCACCCCATATGTCAGCAGTTCACGATGTGTTCCATGTATCTCAGCTGCGGAAGTGTGTTCGTCTACCCACTGAAGTGTTACCAGAACCAGACATTGAGATAGAACCAGACTTGTCCTACCAAGAGTACCCCGTCAAGGTGTTGGATCAGAAGGAAAGGTCAACTCGGGCAAGGTCAATCAGAATGTATAAGGTTCAGTGGAGTCACCATTCAGTAGAAGAAGCTACATGGGAGACGGAGGATTTTCTACGCTCTCGCTTCCCCGACTTTCTACCCAAAGGAATCGGTATGTAACCCAAAATCCCACCCCCACCTGCCCTTTGAAGTCAATTATAAGAAAAACTTAGATAACAAGGATAGTCTAAGTTATGGACTTAACTTAAGAAGGGCTTCCTTCTGAAGTTGCAAAGAGGATGACATTCGAAGAGCAGTTAAGAAAGTGAAACTTGAGTTTAAGGGGAGAGTAGCACCAGCATACCTGGAGGCATCCCTCCAAGGGACTCCACCTAAAATCTCGGGACGAGATTCCTTTAAGGGGGGAGGGCTGTAACACCCCAGGTGTTACCATGGCTAGAGCCCACCTTGTTTTTAAAGGGTATGACCCCCTGTGGAAGAACTTAATGAATAGAAGCATAAGGGCCTGGGAAAGTTGAGGTTAGCCAAGGATTGTGAGCAACCAAAAGCATTACTCTAATCCTTGCACACTTACTACCTTGGATGAGAGGGGAGAAGAAACCTAGACCTCTCTTAGACACTATCTCCCAAAACCCTAGTTGAGGAGGGAAAAGAGAGTGAGCAAGTGTGCAAAACATGAGTAACTTTTACCCAAACCTTAAATGACCTTGTAACCAGCATTTAGGGGAAGGAAATATTGCAAAAAGACCCCTGGTAAAACCCCAAATCAAATCTTTAGGTGGAGAGAAAGCTAGAGCTCTCTATTCCTCTCTAAGTCCATTTTTGACCCTAGTTTAAGGATCAGCCGTGTTCACCTTGAAGAGGGCATCAAATCCACTTGTGATCTATACCAAAAACGTAGCATACAACCTGGGGCACCCACTGGAAAAAGTTGAGCCCAAGACTCCGACGTTTGACATGCCATGGCATGGCTTTTGTCGCGAAGTGCCCAGTGTGACACACCTGTTTTGGCATTCAAAGATCTCCCTCCCTAGGCCGTATCTGCCCCGACTCCTCACAGTTGAGTGACAGCCCTAGGTGCCAGGAAGAGGTCTGCGCCGGACCTTTGCAAAGATTCGCACGTTTGCGACCTCTGTCGACATTTGAACACTGGAAGAAACAAACCGCCACGTGTTCGACGCGTTCTGCCGCGCCAGAGCACGCCCGCGCGCGCCCCCGCGAGCCCCGCGCCGCGCCCGAGCCAAGCCAGCGCCCTGGTCCGCGCCCGCGCCTATAAAACCCTCCCAAGCTTCGACCGTACCCTTCCGCACCCACCCGACCCTCGCCGGAGCTTGGTTCACCGCCGTTGGCCAGTTCGCAGCTTGTCCGCGGCCACCCAGTCCCCCTGCCACCGTAGACCGGCCCGCTCAGCCATTTCCAGCCCCGTCCAGCCCTCGGAGAAGACTGTGCACCCCTCCGTGAGGCTCCCCGAGCGAGGAATCGGAGTTTGCTTCGCCAGAGAAGCCGGCCCAAGGTCGCCGGAGCACTAAACCTCGCCGGAGTACGTGGACCGGGTAATCCACTCGGCCATTCTTCGATTCTTTGTGCGCACGTTCACTACGCCACCCCGTGAAGCTCACCGTGCCCTTGGATTGGACCAGCTCGCCGTAGTTTGGCCGGTGCACTCGCCGCCGACGAGCGCACCCGCCTGCGCTCGTGGACCGGGCGACTCCGACCATCCCCGACGACGAGCCGTACCTCGACGTGACCGCCAGAACCTCCCCGAGCGAACCCTGCCCTTCGCCGGACCTCCCTCGCCGCCGGTAAGCCGCGCCACCCTTTCTTTTCCCGCGGCTACTGTTTTAGTTGGGGGGAGGGACCGCGGGTGTGAAGGAGAAAAACCCAGGGGGTTAAGTGTAAAGTCAGAGACTCACATGAATAGTGGCCCGAGGGTAGATCTGCGAGTTTTGAATCAGTTTAACCCCAGGGGTCTCGGCGCAAACTGTTTTTCCAGAAAAGCTTTAATAAAACCTGATTTAAATTCAAACAGAAACTTTAAAAACCCATAACTTCTGTTTGGTTTATCCAAACTTGGTCAAACAAATTTTGCCAGACTCTAAATAATATAACCTGTCTAGGAAAAATATAAAACCCCATAAGTACTAGAGAAAAATATAAGGGTCTGATTTATTTTCAGTTTTGACCAAAAGCTTAATAATGGCAAGAAAAATGGTTGCACTATTTAACTAAGGGTAGAAAAATTTAGAGAAGTTATTGTCTACCCACTGACCTAGTTAAAAATGTTAAACCTCTCTGTTCATTACATTAAGATAGATTTAACCCCTTATTTTATAATATGCTTAAGTTTAAGAAAAATAGAAAAAGTGATATAAATAATGAACCAGAGAGCACCCCTATTTTTGTTAAGATATTTAGTCAATGTAGTTCACTGGAAAAATGTATCATACCCTGTTGTAGTGTAAAATAAGAAAGCTACCTTTTAAATGAAGAAAATAGGGATAACTTAGAAAAACCCTACAAAAATACCCCTAAGGTGGAACCTCCCCAAACCCTAGGACAACTAATGTGTTGATAGTAAGAACTTAAGAAAAATCTGAAATCTGTTGTTTGATATTTTTCAAATGACAAGTTAGTTCTAATCACCCTTTTTGCACCAAACTTTAAAAATCCATCATTAATTAACCATCATGTAGCTCTCTGTCATTTTTGGCACAAGAGCTTTTCATCACTGTTTGAGGCCAGCAAAAATAACCATTAGGTCAGAAACCACTTTAATAAAGGACTTGTAGTGTAAAGTGGCCCATTTTGCCTAACTATTGTTATTTTTGTTTAAAGCTTAGCTTTTATACTTTAAGCCTCAAATTATCAAAACAAGCTAGTATAGCCAGTGACAACCCACTGTAATTTTTTCAAAATTTTTGGAAATTTTTAAACTACTGGCATAGTTCAAACCCTACTAGAAACCCTAGGTGGGAATTAAGAAAGGAAAATGGATGATGGAATTTAATGTCCTCCTAAGACATTTATAATTGTCCACTGAAATCTATAAAGGCAATACAAATCCAATATGTTATTTTAAAAAGAAAACCTAAACCTAAAAGGTGATAAGTCTATGTATACCACTAGAAGACCCTCGTAGCCAAGAAACCCTAAGTTAATTCTTGACTTAATTTTTGTAGCTAAATGTTCTTAAATCTTGCATAATTGTAACATACATGTTCATTGCATTCGATAGACTGTAATCTTGCTGACGGAGAGTACGTCCTCGTGCCGGAGCAAGGAGCTGCCCAGGAGGTTGCCCCCGACCCAGCACCAGAGCCTGCACCAGAGGACCTGCCTGCCACTGCTTTGGAAGGCAAGCCCCGGTTTTATGCATAACCTGTTATTTATGCTACTTTACTACACTTAATGTTTGTAGGATTGTTTGTGCACTTAAGTGTAGGAGTTGATCGAAACCCTAGTTGCATGATCTCAGGAATCCTATTGAGATGAATACTAGTATGCTAGGTCGAGTAGCTGCTTTATTAATTAGGATCTCGGTAGAAGTCGAGTGATTTTTCTAGCACTCGCGCGAGGTCAGGAATTGGCTGTATCCACTTTCCTATCATATTGATGTTGGTTTGTGGGCAACAATCCATGGGGATTGGTTGTTCACGGGATAAAAAGTTGATTAAGGATTAAGGTGTGGTACCGTGAGTCAAGCGTTTGAATGTACTAAGCACATACCGAGAAATATGGTAAATCGGTAAACCTAGTACCTGATTGAACCTGCCAGTGGACATACCCCCTCACGCGACCTGAGACGTAGTCTCCCATTCCGGTTATGGTGGGTACAAGTGCTGTCACTG
The DNA here is from genome assembly GCA_029449295.1 of Zea luxurians. NCBI lineage: Eukaryota > Viridiplantae > Streptophyta > Magnoliopsida > Poales > Poaceae > Zea > Zea luxurians. The sequence goes on along the minus strand of JAOPSE010000008.1, from coordinate 38,895,566 downwards.
CACGACGGCCAGTCGGGGTCAGTGAGGCATTGTACGCCAAGGCGGTGAGACCTGATCTGCTGCCAGGGAATCGATGGGGACGGTTGATATGTGTGGGGACGAAGTGCCCCTGCATGTCGTGTGTTTAGGTTTACCTTGCAAGGATAAAAACTCGATTCGAATCGTCTGCTTCTCGCAGCTAATGAGACTGCTTGATCCATGCTGCTACATTGAGTAACAAGTGGAACTGGTTGAGATGATACAAACTGTTGATTGCTAATAATGCTTGCTACTATGTATGAATAGATAGTACACTTTTAGCCTTAAGAGAGTCACACTTAATTTTGATTAAGTTAAAATCTTGATTTAGAAACTCAGCTAGTGCTTTTGGCAACCAAACCCCACAGCCAAACAGCTGCATGTCTAGAGGTAGAGGAGTATAGACTCCTCACACCGGGTAAGTCTAGCTGAGTATTAGTATACTCAGCCTTGCTTGTGGCATAATTTTACAGGTTCTCTGGAGGACATGGTTGCTGGCGTGACTTGGCCATCCACCCTGCCACCGGGTTGGACTGTCGAGTGGGACCCTGCCTCGGCTGAGGAGGAGCATGAGGAGTGATGGGATAGGCTTCCCCATCTCTCCATTTATTTATCGTTAGTTTAATTCCGCTGCACTTCAAAAACAATGATGGTTACTTTTGCGAAAACTCCGATGGTGACAATGATGATGTAATAATTTAATACTCTTCCATGCGTGGTTTTATGCTTTATTGTATTTGCTCTGTGACTCACCATCGAGTGAGACTGTGGTACATGATCCTGTCAGTGGCCGTGTCGGACTAGATCCGAGGGATTGACGGGTTATTCCCATTTAAGTGTGGTCTAGCCTCTAAGGTCGGACTTAGGCACTTAAGTTGGAATAATTCGGGCAGTTCCGCCACAGCTGGTATCGGAGCTTGTACCACCACAGAGGAATCAATAAAACATAAATACCATCCCTTTTCTAAAAGTAAAACTTGATAGAAACAATGTTGGATAGATAGTAGGGCGAGCAGGATAAACCTAGGACGTGAAGCCTTAGGACAATAGAAGGGTAGCTAGGTGGCTAAGTGACTAGGCCCTACAGGCCACTTTTACAGGATGGGAGTTCTTCCCTGTTCCTTTTATTTTTCTTGTGAGGTCGTACAGGACGTGCATGCATGCATTCTTAATTAAGTAAATGAATAACTAAGTAAAAGGGACTTAAAAATGAGATAGTAGCCAACTAGGTCCCCAGTGCCTTTTTCTTTTAATTAGAGGCAGGCTGAGTTTTATTTTAATGAATAACTAAGTAAATGAACAACTTGCCTGGGACTTGAGATTCCAGGTACCAGGATGATCTTCAGGTGACTCGTGAACTCACGCTAATCGTAGAAATACAAACAAACATGGTATAGATAAGATTAACATCACACCAAACATAAGAACAAACTGTATAATAATAATCTATGCGTCGCTACGAGATCGTGGGATCGAGAACTACTATGATCGGAGTTATGATTAAGGAGTTATGATTTTATAGAGGATCTATGTGATTAAATGTTAAACTATATTATAAATTGGTTAATATAAATCATATAAGAGGTTATTCTATAATTAGTTATCTCAACTTTAATCTAAGTTATAAATTGACCATAGATCACATTCTAGTAGATTATATTGATAAGCAGTTTAACTAACATAAGTTAAATAAAGATCTAATTATAAAAGAATGAGCCATGATATATTAAATGTTGTTATTGTGTAGTAAATATTTGTATGAGACTAACACAACTGGAACGAGTCAGTTCGGATTTAAAACGAAAGGGTTATAAATTTATGAAGGTTTTATGTATTTGATACAAGATTAATTAGAATATAAATTTTAATGTGACTTAATGTCAAGAACAGAGGTAGTATGTGATAAACAATAATATTATATAATTATAGAAATTGGAATGAACTGATTTGGACATTATATGAATTTTCTATGAATTAAACAATTCTAACATTTATTTCTACATTAAAAACCCATTCTATATTTATTTTTCTAATTTTTCCAACTCTCTGGACTGGGCGCAAATAACAGATAAACACAGGGGCTATTTCATAAAAATTCCTTAGACTCAGAAGTATCCCGCGGGGGACGGCGGGTTCATTCGAGAAAAGGACAGGGTCTCTTTAGCAAAAGCGACGGGTCGAAGGGGTATCGACCATTCACAGCCGTTGGATCAACAGCCAAGCGCATGGATTAGATCAGATCTCAGCCGAAATGATACGTAAACACCACCGTTGGATCAGGGATCGACGCTCGAGAGTTACTAAATACTTCATCTAATCCTGAGCGCTCACTTGCGAATCCAACGACCCGAGGGCTTTCTTCCCCACTCACCTGGCACTCGGCCCTGGCAGCACACAGTACTGGCGCGGCGGCGGCCATGGCCGGGCCCGCCCACAACTCCCAAGCTCCGATCTGTAGAGGAATCGCATGTGAACCAGAGGGGAAGACTTACCCTCGAGTGAATATGGCATGGAGACCCGGCCACAGCGCATAGTGGCATCACGGCGGAGGCATGATACCGCGAGCAATTCCCCGTAATCCGATCTTCAGCACGCCCATGGACTCCCTCGACCACCATTCATGAGCCCCGTACTTTTTTTCCTGGATGTATCACCAAAGCCAGACCGGTGGCGGTTTATGGCTTGCCAACGACGACTCCGTGGCTCGCCACTGTCTGTCTCACCGCTCGGCGCACACACAGATCTCCAAGTACGGTGGCCGCGAGCAGCATACATGGGCGTGGGAGTAGAAGGGCTAGGGCGCTAGGGTCCCAACGCGGGCGCGCATGGCGGCCGAGAGCTCCTGGCGGCCGACCGGTGACAGATTGCTTTTGGTGCCTGGCGGGATGGACGCCTTCGCAGGTTCCGCGCCACCAACACCATCGACCGCATGCTATTTTTCGGTTCAACCCCAGCGAAATCCGCGTGTTTTCGCCGTGGTGTGGCTCTGGGTCGAGAGAAGGTCGCGGCAAGCAATATTTATGGCCGGGGCGGAGGGCAATCGGAGGATCCAAACCACCCACCGAAGTCGCGGTCTCCGTTAGCTTCCGTGTTCGTTCCGACGGGGAAGAAGACCAGTCCGACAAAAGGGGCCCACATGTCATCAACACAGGATTTGGGAGGGGTGGCGCAGCCATTGTCAGGTGGGACCCGGTCGACAGCGACGCATGGGGCTGGGCCGAGTGGCGCTGTGGAAGTGGGTCGGTCGGTAAGGATTCAGCCCACGACGTGGGGAGAGGTCCTTCCATTTTTTTTCTTTCTTTTCTTCTATTTTCTTATTTCTTTTCCAATTTCTAAATTTCAGATTCAATTCAAATTCAAACAGAAGAATTCAGCAGGAATGCAAATACATACTTTTATTTATTTATTTTACTATATCTATAAAAATGATTTTGAATTCACCAATTATGCTCACATAAGGTGTATTAAGACACTAATTTCTAATCTTTATTATTTATTTTTTTCCCATTTACCTCTATTTCATTTTCAAGCTTGTTTCACGAACTTGGATACAAATGCAATAATACAAGAATGAGATAAATATTTCTGTATTTATTTATTTGTTGTTTGACCCTTATAATTCCTATTAATTGATTATGCACAAAGAAAGAAAACCTAACAAATCTCAAAAGGTTCCACAATTCCAAAACACTTTTATATCAATACATGCATTTATTTATTTTTATTTTTTTATTACACCAATTCTAGGGCTTTACAGGCGGCGTCCTGGCGCGGCGGCAGCAGGGGCGTCTGTCCGGCCGGTGCGCGGGGCGGCGCGCGGCCCTGGCTGGGCGGCTTCCTGGCGCGGCGGCTGGGAGGCCAAGGAGTGGCTCCTTCGGTGTGGTCCGAGCAGGGGACGGCGGCGCCTAGGGGAGCGCGGCGCGCGGCGATGCGGCAGGCAGGGGACGGTGGTGAGGAGAGGCAGCGTCCTGGGGAACGCGGTGCGCGGCGGCGCGGCAGGGAGAAGAGAGAGGAAAAAAACTACAGTGGCTCTGGTACCATGTTGAATGGGAAAAACGTAACCCTAGAATAGGGTTGGCAGTGTATTAATAGACCAAATAACTGGGCCAGGCCCATTACAAGAGACGGGTATCTAACAGATGACAGTTCAATCAAAGCAGAAGACCAGACAATGTTATTGGAGGAGGGTGGCCAATCAATGGCTTCAAAGCCAGCTTATACTTCACTCACATCACAAATACTCAGGTTCTCTATAAATTATAAATTTACAATTTCTCAATATCAGTATCCGAAGGCATTGTCTCTGACAAAAAGAAAATGTTGGGTTCAAGAGACTTATATTCATGGATCAGTTGCTTTTTCTGGAGAATCATTTAACACTGAAGGCAATGTAAGCTACAGTTGCTCTCCTCCAATCATTCAAGCTTCCTAGTTGCACTATTCTGCTAACTGGGTTGCAATTATGTTTTCAGATCTAAATTTAGAGGGTATCTACTTTATTTTTACATATGTGATTGTACAAACTTGCTTGGAGAGTGTACCAAGGAACTGTTGTGCAGATATTGTTACAGAGTCTGGTCATATGCGTGAGTGTAAAATTGCCATTTGTTAGAACCTTTCAAATTTTCTGAAGTATTTAGATTGATGAAAAAATATCCCAGTGCATTCTTCATGTGCCATTATATATAGTGTAACACTTTAATCCACTAACCTTTTTATTGGCGTGCTTCATCTGCAGAATTACAGTCAAGATCTGTTCCTTTTCCTCTACTTTCTTCTTATCATTGTAGCAGCTATGACTTCCTTTAAGGTCCACCAAGACAAGTCATCATTCACAGGAAAAGCTATACTGTACTTGAATAGGCATCAAACTAAAGAATGGAAGGGTTGGATGCAGGTACTTACAAGAACATGCATGTAATAAATGGCAAGATGTAATATGCTGGAAGCACGGGTAATGTAACCAAGGTGCTAGATAGTTTACCTTGACTGGAAATGTGCCTGTAGGAAGTTTGGTTGTCAAGAGTTCCCTAAGCCTCCTGATAGCCTTCACTTCGTTTGCTAGGACATATCAAGCAGAGGGATGAGTTCATCTGTGTTCAGAGGGAAATCCGGTGTCAACCACAACACTGGTCTTAACTCATGCTAACAGCAATAGAATATATTCCACATATATCAATTAGAAACTGGAACATTTAAATATCTGTCATTTAGTTTGTTTCTTAATATTTCATACAATGAAGCAGTAAGAGAAGTTGTGAGAATATATTCCATAATATGGCGGCTAATGGGTAATTCGATTATTAATTCTCAGGAACATCAGAATATTTGTAACAGGACAACATCTTTGGCGACTAATGGGTGCCTATCAATGATTGAACGGCACTACGACAGCAACAAGACACAGTGAGGAATCAACCAACAGTCATACATGTGTGGGACGCCTTGGCCTAATTGTAGATTCCTCAAATGCATTCTTGTGAGAATGGGCACCACGAGGCATAGAAAAGTACATCAAATTAATCATCCTTATTTGCATTAATAAGATTAACTACCATTGCCAAGGTGAGCTCATCACCCTGAAAGGATAGAAATCGGTCAAATTCAAATTTTACAAACAAAACTGATAGAAAACCCTTATGCTCAAAGCATCGGTTGCTCTCTATTGTAGTACAACCGAAAACAAAAGGAAATAGTAAGGCACATACCTTGCAAAACCTCATAGATTGCCACTCAAATTAAAACCTCACAAACTGCTAATCTACAACAAAATAAGAACAAGCCCTAAAGCTCTTCTTTATCGGTGACAAAACAACATAAATGTAGAAAACTTAACTCAACTAACACTCACGAGCACATGAATAGTTGTGGATTCCACAACACGCTTACACACACGAGTTCCCCTGGGGCAAGCATGGATCATCTCTGCAGTTCGACGGCGGGTTCGTGAATCCTCTGGCCAGCTCCTGCGTGCCGATTACTGCAGCAGCAACGAGATGGGTGATTTGAGCAAACAGTGCATCCATCAGCCACGACACCGACAAGTGCGCCGATCAGGAGAGGAGGTTACCGTCTCTGGGATGCATCCTCCCATCGAGCGGGACGACCATCATGAGCTCCGTCGCGTTGATCAGCGCCCCGACGGGGGACCCGGCGCCGGCGTCAGCGTGATAAATAGATATGCTACGGATTCAATGCTCCCAAGTGACAAGTTAGTGATAAACAACTATGCTACGGATTCCATGTATATGGCTGACTGCTTGTGTATCTAGAACAAGACTCAGACAATACAGCTTAAGCATGCACATACCAAATACTTTGTAGTTTACGGAATTAATATTAGTAACAAATACTTGTGCGAATTTCTTTGCACCACACCAAACACTATATTTTTCTCAAATAGAAATGGGAATTCAATTCTGTGTTAATGTAAAATAAATGAAGGGCATGAGAATAGAAGCATCAGATATAGGAGTAGTAAAATGTCTAGCATAGGATCTGCACCTTTGTCGACGGGAGGATTCATGTCAAACCGCTTCTTCCCTTGGAGAATTATGTCAATGCTGCAAAATAAAGCATATTCTCATAATTAAAACTAACATAGTAGGTGACTGGAGTAAATGATGTAAAATAGTAATATTGAATTTTATTACATGTGCCCTCTTTCTTGATTCAAATAAATTACACTTCCTTGGATGGAAATGTGCATATGGCGTGGACAAAATACGCTCCTGGCATTAAGATAACAAATTTTATGTAACATACTCAGTAGTAGCTATTCCAAAATAGAAGGAACAGAAGGCGCTATTGAAATTTAGGGCTTCAGACACACTGATACAATTGTTTGGACCCATCTCATTATTAAACAATGTTTGGGCATATTTTCTTACCCAAAAAATTACAAGAAATCCATCAAAAGGTTGCCCAGATTCTGCAACTTACTTGCAGCCTACGCCAAGCATAAGTGCCTCAGAAAGCCCATCATCATCTCTGCGGTCCGACTCGACGACTACAATCACAATGCTACTTCCCTGTTCCATTGCAAGAAGCTCTTTTTAGGTTCGGAAGTAGTAGTACAAAACATCAACACCCACTCTATTGCTTTCCTGCTAACCACACCAACCAAACTTTAGTGCCAAAAGAGACATGGCATCTAAGCACAACATAACTAACATCATGCGCACGTTCCTGATGCCCAGTTTATCAGCGCCACACAAAAAATGGATGATTCCTCATAACCATGAATGAAAGGGGTATTGTCTGACTGTGTAATTGATGTTGATTGCTCAAATGGCAGCCTCAACCTTGTATGGATGATAAATTGTGTCCAACCGAAGATTAGGTGGTGGTGATCTATAGTCTCGTTAGTTCGGTGATGAAACAATTTAGCTATTGCTCTTCTTTCACAGTTATGTTTCAACAACAAATTGGCATCCGTAGTATTAGATAGGCTATGTAAACACAATTAATATACACAAATGGTGATTACTTGATCCTGCAGAATTACCTGTTAGGGATCCTAAACGACAAATGGTTATTATCTAATAACATATGTTCCTAGCAATTCAATACGTAAGAGCTTGAATTACCGCACCTAGTTATTGCCTACAGATATTTGATGCCACATTAGAAGGAATTTAGGAAAAGAAACAGGGATTTGTCATAGTTGGCACCGATTGAAGCGTGGGAATCCAACTTGACGCAAGCCACTGGTGAGCAAACTAACTTTAAGATCTCAAAATTGAAGGAACATACATGGATGGCATCACGATGTTGGGTCGTACCGGGTGGAGGGGCTGTGGAGAGAGGCTGTTGCGACCGATGGTGACGTCCACCTCCCCGACGCCATCCAAGAACAGCACCTCGCCACCGTCCTTCATCTTCTTCTTCGAGACGTTGCTCAGTGTGGGTTGACCATCGGACGGCTGCACGGAGACAAAAGCAATGGGCTGGGGCCTCCTGAGCGTCTCCGACAGCTGCACCGAACATAGAACATGAAGATTCAGGCAGGGAGAACACGCCTGTCCCCTAACAATGACGGAGGAGAGCAGACACTCGTGGGTCATCCAATGGAGAATGGGAGGAGGGGCGCTCACCTGATGCAGTCGGCGGTTGCGACTCCTGCAGCGCCCCCTCCGTCCAGATCAGTAGGTCCATCGTTGATGTGTGGGACTTTCTCACCAGTGTCGGCATCTCCATGTCGCCCTCCTCTCCAACCGCCTCTTCTTTCCTTCGCACAACCTTCCCAATAGTATCCATCCACGAGTGGTTGAGGTCGGCGTCCGCATTGACAGCGGCAGTGGTATTGGGAGGATCGACACGATTGTTGCGGGATCTGAAATTTTGGCCAAGGATGGGACGTTGTGAGCACGATGGCCAGAGCGAGGCGAGGGGGCTAGGAGCGGCGCGTGCGGATCTGGCATGGGGGCGTGGGCGACTGTTTCACCAGTTGGCGTGGGATGGGACTGGGAGCGGCGCGCGTAGATCCAGATGGGGGCCGTGGGTGGCAGTTTCGCCGAGAGCATCGCACGCGAAGGGAATGGGGGGTGAGCGGAGAAATCAGAGCACGGAAGTTGCTGGGGCGGCAGGTCGTGCAGCTGCGTTGACGACGCACAAAAACGAGACTTGAGGCTGAACTTCTTGGGCGAGCAGATGCGCAGGGGGAGGGGAAGCGAGTGGTGGCGCAGTCGAGGGTGTGCAGAGAGGCTGCAGCAGAGGAAGCGGAGGTCGACATCGCTGTGGAAGCCAGAGCGACGGGAGTGTGGAGGAGGATCTCTGGCGCGGCCTTCTTGTTGTGCCTTCTGTGGCCACCGCAAGCGGGGCGAGGGGACGACGGCGTGGAAACTGGGGGAATGGGCGTAGATGGCGCGCCATATAAATTATGCTACTTCGTAGCAATTACTAACGTTTAAAACCAGGGCCTTGCGAAGAGGGGAGGCGGGGCAGGGGGAGATAGCGCACGTGGACTGTGAGACATGGCGTAGGTTGTTGGCGCACACGGATCCGTCGCGGCATGCCGGCGTGAGGGGATCCGGGGCCGTGCGCGGAGGGGGCGAGGATGGTGGGGAAGAGTGAGAATGGCGGGTTGGGGCGAGCCGGCGAGGACAGGCCTTCCATGAGGAGGTCTGCAGGCGCGTGGTGATTTTTGCGAGATTGACAGGATTGACGAGGGCAGTGGTGGGGGCACGCTTCAGGATGCGGAGATTTCGTAAGGCCGACGCTCTGCTCTCCATGGAAAGCATCAAGCTGGGATTGCGCGGTCGCGAGGAGGGAGGAGAATCGGGCTGAGCGTGGGCGAGGAGAGTCCGGCGGAGCCGCGGAGGCGTGATGAAGCCTGGTGGACGCCCTCGCTGCGGTCTTATAGAGTAGTAGTAGATTCGCTGTGTTGGAGTATATGGGAGGAGAATGGTCTTCGCAGATACGAGCCAGCCACCGGAGGTAGATGCCATCGATCAGGTAATACCCTTGGTTGTACTTATGTTCATTCACCATTAAGTTTACAATTGGTGCTTCTTCTTAGAGTACGTCAGTGCACAACAATGAGTGGTTGAGTATTTGACGTCATTGTTCGACCCCGCGACCAACGGCAGAGGTGCGACAATGTCTGCTGTCGTGGACCTCTGAGATGCCATCACTGATGTAGAGGAAGAGAGCTCGGCGGGGAGGCCGCGGTCTGGTGATGACAAGAGGAATTTTCTTTGCATTTTTGTGTGCGTCGTTGCTAGCCGCTCCTCTCTCCTTTTGCCATTTGACTTGCTTTGCGATGGCTCACGTTCTCCCCCTCTCCGGATAAATTCAGATAATCTACCACTATTTCATTTTCAACACTTAAATTAGTCTGTAAAAAGACGTATGTATCCTTACACCATTGTTCCAATTTTTGTTAATTGTTTATAAATTTGCTCCACTTTAATATAAAAGTTTGAAATATAATTGTAACATAAATCTGACCATAAATTTGAAAAATAATATTTCATTTTTAAATTTAAAAATATTTCAAAATTTATAAAAACAAATTGAATTTGACATTAAGTTTTAACAAAATTATCAATTTTTTAATTATAATTTTCAATTTAGAAATATTTTAAAATTCAAAGTAGAAACATTGATTTTAAAAATCTATGGTTAAATTTATGTCACAGATATATTTGAAACTTCACGTATTAAAGTGAGGGAAAAAAGTTAATCTATACTATACTTAAAACATAAGTTTCAACGGTGCACGCCTTGATTAAATCAGCGTAAAATGTTAAAAAACGGTGCAAGAGATGAGGTTTGAACCAATGCCCTGATGGAAGAAGGACAGGATACACTAGGTGAAGTTGTCTAACCAGTACAACATTATGCTCAGGTGTTTTTAATATTGAATATAAATTATATATATCTATATATGTTTTTTGTAAAATAAAAAATATAATCGTGTCAGCCGGGCAGCACTACGGGCCGAGGCTACAGCCCAAGCACGGCACGGCGTTCTTGGCTCTTGCAAGCATTAGATCGTTTTTGAGACCACATTGACGCAATGGACTTTATAGTGTTTGAGGTTGCTGAATTGGATGGAGCAATAATGATTTGTCACACTAACAGTAAAATGAAAGGTTATTTGTTGGTTTTAAACGTTAGTAATTGCTATGAAATAGCGTAATTTATATGGAGCGCATCCAGTTTTTATTGATGGCTGACTTTAGCAATCACTCCATATTTTGATCTATCTTTTTTATAAGTTAGAGTTTATGTAACTTATTTTAGAAAGTTGATATCATAAAATTTCTCTTATTTGGTCTCTATATGGTGGAATTATATCATTTTATAATCTCTGTTCGTTTAGTCAGCCGTTGTGAACTATCTTCTAAGCGCTCACTTCATTGGCCGTGTTGTACCAACAATAACATCAGTTAGCCAAAACAAAAAATATTATACGGAAAGCGGAGACAATCAATAAAAAATCTTGAAATTTTTTTAGTGGATAGTTTACATGGATATTATTGTAAGCCGTCATAACGTACGGGCAACCGACTAGTAGTTGATAAAAGTACGATGCTGAAGGATATAAAACCTTTTTTTTGGATATTAAGTTTTCATAATAGAATAAAGCAAACTGCCTGTTCGTTTAAGAAAGAGGGATACATATGTGCACTTCACGCACGATGCACAATAACAATTGAAACTAGTGCTTTCAAATAACTAGTCGGTTGCTCGTGCGTTGCGACGGGTTACAACAATACTCACGTAAACTATCTATTAAAAAAATTAAGATTTTTTATTGATTGTCTCCGCTTTTCGTATAATATTTTTTTTTTGATTTGGTTAATTGATGTTATTGTTTACTTCATACAATATGTCATGGTACAACACGGCCAATGAAGTGAGCGACTAGAAGAGAGTTCGTAACGACTGACTAAACGAACAGAGATTATAAAATGACATAATTCTACCATACAAAGACCAAATAAGAGATAGTTTGTGAGCTCAAGTTTCTAAAATAAGTCACATGAACTCAAACTTATAAAAAAGATGGATCAAAATATAGAGTGATTACTAAAGTCAGGCATAAAATAAAACTGGATGTGCTCCATATAAATTATGCTACTTCGTAGCAATTACTAACGTTTAAAACCAACAAATAACCTTTTATTTTACTGTTAGTGTGACAAATCATTGTTGCTCCATCCAATTCAGCAACCTCAAAATCATGGAGTCCATTGCGCTAATATGGTCTAAAAACGATCTAATGCTTGCAAGAGCCAAGAACATCGTGTCGTGCTTGGGCTGTAGCCTCGGCCTGTAGTAATGGCATGACCCGACACAGTTATACTTTTTTATTTTAAAAAAACGTATATACATATATATAATTTATATTCGATATTAGAAACATTTTAGCATGATGTTCTATTGGTTAGATAGCTTCACCTAGTGTCTCTTGCCCTTCTTCTAATAGGGCATGGGTTCAAATCTGACCTTCTACACTATTTTTTAATATTTACGCTAATTTAATCAAATGGGCCGACGAGCTGGCCCGACATAGTCTGCAGGCCGGCATGACGTGCCTGAGCCAGATTTGTGGCCCGCGGGCGTCTGGCCCATGCCGAGCCGTCGTTTGGCCATCTGTAGGCGTGCAACGGATTAATTTAAAATATCTGTGAGAGGTTATTTATAAAAAGATGACACGTGACGACCGTTGAAACTGGTGCTTTAAGTATAGTATAGATAAAGACTTCAAAATTAGGGTAAAAACGAAATTACATTCCGAGTAGAGGCAGCCATGCAATTTTCTTTCCTTTTTATTATCTCATAACGCACACGATGGCATTTATAAACCTACGTTCGCCTAAACGGTCGTTCCCATACAAAAATCGTTTAAATGCTACATGGTGGTACGTTGTTTTCGTTTAATTATGTATTTTGCCTCTTTCTTTTTTTGTCTTATAGGCTTATAGCCCGTTCAATGTAATACATCGTAAAAAAAGTCTATGAATATTCAATCGGACTCGGGCTGTCTCAAGCAGACCGTCCATATAATTGTATAAAACATTATTTTACACTATAGACTTCACTGTTTACAAAGAAGTTTAAAATACTCTCTTCGTTCTAAAGTAATAGTCATTTTTTTATGTTCATATTCAAATAGATGATGATAAATCTATACGTATATACAAAACGCATATATTAAGCATTTAATGAATTTACTAAACCTATAAAATGAATTTTATTTTCGGACAGAGGGAGTATGAGATAAGATAAGGGATAGGTGTGTAAGTTGTTGGAGACAGGCAATAGAGTATGCCTAATAGAGTATGAGACCAATGTGAACTGATGTAAAGAACTCAATGCATATATTATTCACAGCACACTCAAGCCATAGATCACAGCCCCACCTTTGAAGCAAATCTAAAAGAGCCCATGGACAAAGATGCAGATCAGGTGAACCGACTACTGGAGAACCGTTCGCTAGCGATCAATGGGAAATCTAAAACGGATACTTGATATCAACTTTTTGGTGTCGTTTTCTTTAATTGTGAATAAATATAGTATATAATTTGCTATGTAAATGTATATTCTCGTTTTTAATATTAGACTTATAAAGATTCATAGAAAGGTAAATCTTAAATTTATCATATATCTTCTCGAATAATAGATATAAAATTCATATACATATACATGTTTTTTCATCTTTTTTGTTGTAATGACCAAATAATGTATAAACGAATTTATGCAAACTTTTATTTATAATAATGTGCTTGATAACATGAAAAAATTAGCATAAAATTTAATACATATCTATTTTAAAATATTAGATTTGTTATAACAATATGGATACTCACTTTCATCCCGCCTACGTGGAAGACAACCGAGCATCGAAAGGGGCGACCATATGGGAGGGAAAGGAGCAATTTTCCGCATCGTTTTTTAGGACATATGCAACATCATTTAATATAAGGTCTCTAACGGATTAATCGAAAAAAAATATATAAGAGATGAGTTCTTCATGAAGAGATTGTCTTTGCATGACCCTCTATACATATTGTCTCTTAAATATATTTATGATTTAGGGTCTCCAAGTTGTATCATGTAGTCTTTTAAGTGTCTCTTATACTTGAAAAACTGATCTAGTATTTTAAGATTGTACATGCTCTTATGTTTGCCCATGCGTAGGAGAAATGGGAGGAGGATCCAGTGAAGCAAAGATACATTCATACAATGGGAGGATGAATTGGCTCTCCCGGTGCTTTCGTATAATGGGAGGAACGCTCTTTGAACTTGGGAAACAAGCTAGGATGTCTTTTTGTTCGCTTTGGATTACAGCCAGTGGTTCAGACTGCTATAACGGTAATCCGTAGAGATAAAACACTGTAGAAAAATAGTAGAAACCGTTTTGAATTAAAGTCAAGTGAAGAACTTGTAAGATTCTATATACCCTTAATATCCAGTCTATCCTGTTCATCTCGTCTAACCAAGCAAGAGCTTCTATGCTCATATAAATTTAAGACAACTAGATTAGGGGCCGCCCTTTCGGACGCCCTATCTAACACAAAGGGGAAAACAAAAGTGCTAAAGATTTGATAAACTATTTAGCATGTGAGAGAGACAGAACAACAAAGCAACGATCAGACCAGGCACATAGAGAGGCATGTAATAATTTACATTAAGTTATAGTTGTTCTCTGTTCTAGCAAGTTACCATACACAGATGTGCAACACATTATAACGATCAGACCCATCACAGCAGGAAGCTGATCCAAAATAAGGTGACATGATCCAAGTCTAAGTTACGCGCACACGTAGGGACACACCATAGCGGGAGGTATATACATGTGTCGGGGACCATAATTAGGGGTACCCCCAAGACTCCTAATCTCAGCTGGTAACCCCCATCAGTACAAAGCTGCAAAGGCCTGATGGGCGCGATTAAGGTCAAGGCTCAGTCCACTCAAGGGACACGATCTCGCCTCGCCGGAACCCAGCCTCAGGCAAAGGCGATCGACCCCGGAGGATTCACGTCTCGCCCGAGGGCCCCCTCAAGCAACGGACACACCTTCGGCTCGCTCGAGGCCCAGTCTTCGCAGAGAAGCAACCTTGGCCAGATCGCCACGCCAACTGACCGTATCGCAGGAGCATTTAATGCCAGGATCGCCTGACACCTTATCCTGACGCGTGCTCTTCAGTCGACAGAGCTGAAGTGACCGCACTCACTTCGCCGCTCCACTGACCGACCTGACAAGAAAACAACGCCGCCTGTCCCGCTCCGACTGCCGTGCCACTCGCCAGAGTGAGGTCGACAGCGGCTAAGTCTAGCCTCGGGCGACATAGGAAGCTCCGCCTCGCCCGACCCCAGGGTTCAGCCCCCGTCTCGGCCTCGGAAGATGGACTTCGCCTCGTCCGACCCCAGGGCTCGTACTCAACCATGACTCAGAAGACGACGAACTCTGCCACGCCCGACCCCAGTGCTCGGACTCAGCCTCGGCTCCGGAAGACGACGAACTCCGCCTCGCCCGACCCCAGGGCTCGGACTCAGCCTCGGCTCCGGAAGACGACGAACTCTGCCTCGCCCGACCCCAGGGCTCGGACTCTGCCTCGGCTCCGGAAGACGACGAACTCCGCCTCGCCCGACCCCAGGGCTCGGACTCAACCTCGACCTCGGAGGAGTCGCCACCTCGCCCAAACTCGGGTCCGGACCGGCCACGTCGCCAGGGGGGCCATCATTACCCTGCCCCTAGCTAGCTCAGGCTACGGGGAACAAGACCGGCGTCCCATCTAGCTCGCCCCAGTAAACAAGTAATGATGACACCCCGCACGCTCCATGACGACGGCAGCTCCCAGCCCCTTACGTCAGCAAGGAGACGTCAGCAAGGATCCGGCAGCCCCGACAGCTGTACTTTCGCAGGGCTCCAGCGCTCCTCCGACGGCCACAACATCATATGAACAGGGTGCCAAAACCTCTCTGACTGCCATGACGGCATGTACTTAGGGCTCTAGCTCCTCTCTACTAGACACGTTAGCACACTGCTACACCCCCCATTGTACACCTGGACCCTCTCCTTACGCCTATAAAAGGAAGGTCTAGGGCTCTCGTACGAAAAGAGGTTGGCCGCGCGGGAGAACGGGCCGACGCATAAGACTCCCGCTCTCTCTCTCCCACGCGAACGCTTGTAACCCCCTACTGCAAGCGCATCCATCCGCCCTGGGCGCAGGACAACACGAAGGCCGCGGTTTCCCCTTACTGTTCTCCCCTTTGTGTCCCGTCTCGCGCCGACCCATCTGGGCTGGGACACGCAGCGACAATTTACTCGTCGGTCCAGGGACCCCCGGGGTCGAAACGCCGACAGTTGGGCGCCAGGTAGGGGCCTGCTGCGTGTTGACGAACAGCTTCCCGTCAAGCTCCAGATGGGTAGTCTCCAGCAATCTTTCCAACCCGGGACGATGCTCCGTTTCGGGAGTCTTGAGTTCATGTCCCTCGACGGCAGCTACGACATGATACTCCTTCCTCCGCCGCGCGACAGCGGCAATGGCGGCCGTCAGCCCACTCGCCGGCGGCGGAATCAACGACGTCTTCCCCACATGGCGGAAGAACAACATCCGAGTTTGTCCCGTCACCTCCCCCACCGACGGAGGAGGAGGCGGGGCAACCATGGCCAAGCAGGAGGCGGCACCTCGTCGGCTGTCGAGCAAGTCGACGACGCCGGCGCCCCAGCGGGGGACACGTTGGGCTTCGACCTTGCGTCTGAGACGAAGACGAGCGCCGTTTCCCCGCAACACTCCAACCCCAAGCAGACGAACGACGCCAGCACGCTCGCAAAGGACTTGCTGGGCGTCGCCCTCGTACCTGAGACAACGGTGCAGTCCGCCCCTGACGCGACTTCGGCACCGCCCGTCGACCAAGAGGTACCGACCGATTCCCATCTCATGCCTTTTGGATTCAGCTTTGACCCACCAAGCGACCTCGCTTCGGTGGAAGCCTTCATAGAGGCATGTACCAACCCTCCGGGGTGCCATATGCGGTCGCCCTAGGACAGACTGACGGCCGTCTCGACCTACGGACCCTCGGGTTCCGAGGAAGATGACGAGCCCGACTTTTGTTGGGATTTCTCCGGACTCGGTAACCCCAGTGCCATGCGGGACTTCATGACCGCATACGACTACTGCCTCTCTGATTGTTCCGATGGTAGCCGCAGCTTCGGCGATGAGGACTTTGGCCTAAGTCGTGAATGTTTCCACGTCGATCTAGGGGGTCCCGGCGAAGGCAACCATCTTGGTATGCCGGAAAACGGTGATCCCCCTAGGCCTGTTGTTGGGGACTTGTTCTCAAATGCTATGAATCAAGAACAAGGCAACATAGAAATTGTTAAATATTATAGTCCTTCGTCCTTCGAAGCATTATTTCCCTCGGGATATAATGTATTCCGGACGAAGGTTATGAAGGTTATACCTTCATAAACACACCAAATAATGAGGAAGGGTAAAAAATATGTAAAATAATTTGAACACATGATTATTATTACTAACTCATTTCTATTTCATTATTGTAAAAATGATAACGAATTACAAATATACCTTCGGCTCGAAGGAAAGCAAAAATACCAGCGTGAAGCAAAAGCAAACGCCCAATGCGTGATTACAGGAGAGCACATGAACAGTACAGGGGTACTGTTCACTTATTTATAGGCATAGTTCACAGCCTATACATAATTACATTTATACCCTTTACAATGAACTATAATAATAACATAGAATATCATGGGTCTTTAAGTCATTTCATCTTTAAGTCGGTTCACCCCTTCGTCTTGAGACATGTTACTGTACCAAAGCTTTATAGTTGATAGCTTCGGCGCTATTTTGGAGAGGATCTGCCGAAGGTGTTTATTTCTTTAGGATCTTCGGCTACGAAGCATACCCCCAACAGTAGCCCCTTCGCGGCGCTAGATCGTTTTTCGTAATGAGCTTGATCCGTGAAAAATCTTCTAAGCTTCGGGATGCCGAAGATCCAGAAAAACACCTTCCCTGAGCTCGTTGGCGGGAAACGATTAAAATAATCGTCGGACGCGCGACCCATCTTGCACCGATCACACTCTTGCCAGCGATTCACCTTCTCGAGCTATGTGGCCCACCGTTCAGTGAGGGCGGGTGAATGTTTGTTCGGTGTTGGAGACCTTGCCGATTCACCTTCCCACCTGCAGCATTATATAAACAGACGGGTAGGTGTGAAGTTACCGCAGCATTCATTGCTATTGTACTGTTTTGCTGCCAAATTTTTAGTCATAGCCGAAGCTTGATCATTGCGCTCATACAAAATCTGCTTCGGCACAAGTGTAAGAGCTTCGGAAAAGACAAAAAAGCCAATTCAGAAAAAATTTCAAGTCATAATCAAATGGCCAGAGTTCGCTCTACTACAAGAGTCGATCGCGAGGGAGACGAAACCGAAGCTGTAGAGACTGTTCCTATCTCGGAAGCAATGAAGCGATCTGGGTTGATGACACCGGAAGACGTCCCTGCTGCTGAAGCAGAGCAAGCAGATATTGAAGAGAACGATTCTGAAGATGATTACAACATCGCAGTGCCGAGCAAGCCTAGCCACCTGGACTTCGGAAAGTCGACCATCTCCAAAGCTGATTTTCCTAAGATGGTGAAGTCGGGCTACTTTAGCGAAGATAAAAAGGAGCTGATTCGCTTCGGTGGAGAAGAAACTACTCCGAAGCCACAGAAAGATGAAATAGTGATTTTCAAGAGTTTTCTCAAAGCTGGTTTGAGATTTCCTTTGAATAGGATGATTGCTGACGTGCTGAATAAGTTTGGGATCCACTTTCATCAACTAACTCCTAACGCTATTGTTAGGCTTAGTGTTTATATTTGGGCTCTCCGAAGCCAGGGGGTGGAACCATTTGCCGAAGGTTTCTGCCGGGTGCACGAACTACATTACCAAACCAAGGCCAGAAAGGATGGGTTACATGAAAATTTTGGTTGTTACAATTTTGCCTATCGGAAAACTACAAAATTTCCTGTGATCAGCTACCGAAGCAAGTGGCCAGCAGGCTAGAAATCGGAATGGTTCTACGTCAAAGTTGACGATGACAAGGAGAAGCTGGTCCAGAGTCCGCTTGAACTGATCTTCGGAGAAACCAGACCCCAATGCAATATGACACCAGAAGGTCCAACCCAAACTGCGTTGGCTGAATTTAAGATCATCGCAGAGCACATTGGCACTAGAGATTTAGTGCAGGAATTTCTGGCTTACAAAATATTTCCAACTATGAAGGAATGGGCTATGCCAAAGCTTGAAAGAGAGAAGAAAGAGGGGGAGCTTGTCCGACTGCCCTACCACTATAAGTTCAAGAAATATTTCAAAGCACCCTGCCAAGAATGGCTCGAAACAATCGAAGTAATGTGCACTGAAATTCTTGGGAATTATTCTAAAAAGGAGGATCAATTGATGACAGTAGCCTTCGGCACCCGGCCGAAATGAAGGCTAAACAGAGTGCTTGATGCTATAGGCTTTGAATATCCTGATTATGAGCGACTCGACAAGGGTGCCGAAGGGCAGAAAAGGAAAAGATTAGCTGGCGCTTTGATCAAAGACGACGAAGATCAATCAAAAAAGAAGAAAGAAAGGTTTGAATCAAAAGTGTTAACTTCGAAGAAAAGAAAAGACTCAATCCCGGAACAAAAATCAATTGATGAAGAAGAGAAGACTTCTGCGACATCCTCTGATGCTGAAATAGAGGAGATTCTAAAGGTAATGACTGAAACTTTGCCTGTCAAACTAAGTCCATTGGGGCTTCATCTGACGAAGCTTTTTCATAATGAAAAGGAGCCCGCAAAGATAAAGGCATCTATGCCAAAAAGACAAAGGATTGTTACCGTGACTGAAGTGATTAAAACAACACCACCAAGAGCTCCAACTCTGAAGATGCCGGCAATTGAAATCATGACAGCTACTAAAGCTGTACCTTCGGAGGCTGCCGCAGAAGAGGCCAGAGCCGAAGATGCTAACTCCGAAGGTATTAATTTAGAGAGCATAGCCGCTGATATAGATAAAATGCTGCTAAACATGGCCGCTGAAGAAACTGCTGCAGCCACCGAAGAGACCACGGCTTCCAAACCCGAGAAAGGAGGAATAACCGAAGATACCTCGGAAGATGAAACTTTTGACTTCCGAAACCTAGTTGGCCAGGAGTTGACTGAAGCTGAAAGAGAGGAATTAAAAGAGTATGCTCTATCTTGTGGATATCGGCCAGGGGCGCTTCTCTTTGGTGGTATTGATGATGAAGGGTTAGGCTGTATACGAGACCAAACCGGTGCGAAGGTTGTCGGTACTTTATCGAAGAGTATCGGCTTCCCGAAGCTTGAAGCGGATATCAGCCGCTACCGTCGACAACATATTGTCAGCAGTTTATTCTATTCTAATTTCAAGGTAAACATTTTATGTCTAACTCTTATTACTTGTGGTACGAAAATATTTTCTAATGAAGGCTATTTGTCCACAGAGCATGCTTTTAAGCAAGACATTAAAAATGCAACAAGATTTAGAGGATAAAAGGCAAGAAGTTATAACTGAAAATTTAGAAAACAAAATAAAGGAGCAATCTGCTGCCATTGAGAAGAAAGACCTCGAGCTACAAACAGCCGAAGGTTTATTAGTGGATGCTGAAGCAAAAATAACAGAATTAAATTCGAAGCTTCTTTCCCAGTCAGAGAATTTTGAACAAGAGAAACTGAAGCTTGATGCAAGGCTTGAAGCCGAAACTCAAAGAAACTTGGAACTGAAAGAATCTTTGAAAAATCTTCAAAATAAGTGTTTGGAGTTCTGCATTCGATGCATTCATCAACTAAAGCAAGTGTTCCATTTTTCGGAGCCAGTAGTGAAGAGTTTACTCCTTCGGTCGAAGACCTGCCTGGTGCCTTCGAGCATATTGAAGGTGAAATTAATGATCTTGACAAAGTTATAGCTGGGCATAGCGACTTTTGTGCCCTGGCAGCTTCTCGGGGCACAGCTGTTGCTTTTTTGAAGTCTGGCTGTGAACACGGCAAGATTGTTAATAGACCCAACTTCAGCCTGTCACCGGCAGACTTAGATGATGTTCCGAATCTGGCTCGAAGTATTGCAAACAGATTTATAAAGTTAGTATGGACAAAGGGTGGTCGGAGCAAAGCTAGTGACGAAGCTCGGAGTCACCTCAAGCTGGTAACAAAATCATACCTTATGCTTACCTTTTCCTTTGAATTTTTGAATTCGGCTTATAATACTTTCGTACAGATTGACCAGGCTGAAGCTGCAGCTGCAGAGTAGAAGAACGAAGCTCCAGAGATAGTGTCGAAGCTTGAATAGTCTTGTAAAAGTAGCTCAAAAAACTCCTGTAATAACTTGTATAAAATATGATGTAATCTGAGTTTTATTTTGTAATATAATCTTACTTTTCCGTGCATGTATGAAATGCTTTGGTGTGGACAAAATTAATACTTTTGAGCCATAGGCGAAAAACACCTTCCCTTCTTTGCGTACACAGCGAAGCATAAAATTGCCTTCCTTTTGGGTCCGAAGCATGTTTGTACGTTATGCTGATGATGATCCTATGTATGTCTAAGTGAATGTTTATGAATGCAAATGTCATGATGTAATGTGTCGTGCAAATGAATGTTCAAATACATATTCGAAGCCATATTCCCTTGAGAATGACTCAAACCTTCTTTGCCGCTTATTTTTCGGCTTCACCGTTTATTTTTCGGTGTATCAACGCTGACTTTTCGCTGTAAGCCTCCCTTAGGAGCTTCTTCGCCTTTTACTTTCAGTGGAATCAGCGTTTATTTTTTGTTGTAACCCTCCCTTAGGAGCTTCTTCGCCTTTTACTTTCGGCGGAATCAGCGTTTATTTTTCGCTGTAAGCCTCCCTTAGGAGCTTCTTCGCCTTTTACTTTCGGCGGAATCAGCATTTATTTTCGCTGTAAGCTCTGCATTCCCTTGGGAACGACTTTTGAGCTTCTCCCTATTTTCTTTTCTTTTTCCATTGCACTCGATGGTGCGTTGTCAGCTTTTACATTTACATCTTTGGGGGATATCACTCTTATAGAATTGAAATAAGGAAAAGAAAAATTACATGTTGTGGCCCCATTAAAAACCTTTCTCCCCCTTTGGAAAGGAAAAGGGTGCCACAAGAAAGAATAGAAAAATTACATCAAGCTAAACATAATATCGCCAAAGTTCGTCCGCATTCCATGATCTAGGAATGTCGTTGTCGTCCATATCCTTCAACCTGTAGGAACTAGGTCTTGACGAAGATACTACCAGAAAAGGTCCTTCCCACTTCAGCTGTAATTTGCCTACTGTCTCTGGGTTGGCTACTCTTCGAAGCACCAAATGTCCTGGTTCGATGTTCTTTAGCCTAACCTTTCTATCACGCCATTTTATTGTTTCAGCTTGGTATTTGTTGATGTTTTCCACAGCTTGAAGCCTGATCCCCTCTATAGCATCTTTTTCCACAGAGTAATCAGCTTCAGCTTCGCCTTCTGCCGAAGCTACTATTCTTATTGATCCTGCTTTGGCTTCTTCCGGAGTTATTGCTTCGTCACCAAACAATAGTTTGAATGGCGTAAAGCTTGTTGATCTTGATATTGTTGTGTTGTGGCTCCACACCACTTTGATTAATTTGTCTGGCCACTTTCCCTTGGGCTGATTGAAGATTAACTTCATTATTCCTGTCATTATGATGCCATTAGCTCTTTCAACAAGTCCATTTGACTCCGGATGTCGAACTGATGCGAAATGGATCTTCGTGCCAATTTGATCACAAAATTCTCTGAAAGCTTCGGAATCAAACTGTGTCCCATTATCTACAGTAATAGCCTTCGGTACTCCGAAGCGACAAACAATATTTTGCTAGAAAAACTTTTGAATAGTGACCGAAGTTATTGTGGCTAAAGGCTTCGCCTCAATCCATTTAGAAAAATATTCCACTACCACTACAACATATCTTAAGTTCCCTTGCGCTGGTGGCAACGGACCTAACAAATCAAGGCCCCACCTTTGCAACGGCCAAGTGGGTTGTATTAACTGAGTTAGAGACGAAGGTTGTTTTTGATCTCTTGCACATTTCTGACAACCTTCGCACTTTTGGACTAATTCCGCTGCATCCGAAGCTGCCTTTGGCCAATAAAATCCTTGACGAAAAACTTTTCCAAGTAAAGGCCTAGATCCAATATGAGATCCACACAGGCCTACGTGAATTTCCTTCATCAGTTCTATTCCTTCGGCTCTGGATAAACACTTGAGTAACGGAGAACAAACCCCACGCTTGTACAGCTCCCCTTCTATTATAACATATGGTCGAGCTCTTGCCTCTATCCTCCTGTTATAAGCTTCATCATCTGAAAGGAAATTACCCTTAAGGTAGGAGATGATCTCAGTTCTCCAGTCTTCACTATAAACAGGAGATATATTGAGGACCGCTCTTTCAAGAAGTTCAACCGAAGGTGCTTTTATTGTTTCAAAAATACTTCCGAAGGTAAGGGCAGCCCCTGTGCTGCTGACTTGGCTAGCAAATCAGCATTGTTGGGGGCCTTCGTCCTCCGAAGGTCCTCAAAAACATGATTTGACAATGTTTTCCAAGTGGATTATGTGAACAGGTATTTTCGGACTCAGAATTATGAACATGAAGCACGGTCAGGACGAAGCCTAAACCAGACGAAGGACGAGCTGATTACCAAGCTCTACGAAGGATGGTGCATAGCCGAAGCTGTGCGCAGGGAAGCTTCGTCGCGATAGCAGAGGGGGGAACCGACTTAGAGATGAAAAGACTACGTGGACCTTGACAGATTTTCATAAGTCATTGACAAATGTAATGGACATGAATGTAATTTTACGTGGGTTGCGTCCCACGTCTATAAATAGATGAACAGTACTCCCGTACTGTTCACGCTGACTTGGCATATGCTTTTGCGTCACGCTTGTACTTTTTACCTTCTCTCAGGACCGAAGGTACATTTGTAATTTGTAATCATTTCTATTTCTCCATGTTAATAAAATAGAAATGATTCTATGATGATGTTTATATTTCATGCCTTATATGAATCCTTCGTCATTACTTGTTATATTTACGAAGGTATGTCTCTTGTGCCCTTCGTCCGAAACTCATTGTTTCCCGAAGGGGAATAATGTTTAGTAGGACGAAGGGCTTTAACACTTAACACTTTTTATGTTGCCTTGTTCTTAACTCTTAGCATTTGAGAACAAGTCTCCAACATTGGCGCCCACCTCCGGTGAACTCACTTCCACTTTGAGTTTTTTGAACACCTTCGGAAGCTATAGACCTTCGCTATGGCGCCGAAGAAAGCTTCAGCGAATGGGGCTGCAGCACTGCAACCGCTGGACCACAACCAGGAGACCGTCTCTCTTCGGGAGGCCCGAAGCCAGAAGAGAAAGGCCGTCAGCCCGACGCTTCAGGAGGAAGAGCTAGACCAAGAAATCAGGGATATGGAGATGCTACATCAATAGGTGCAGAGGAAGAAGGAGAAGATGGCCCGGCTAGCTGAGTTGCAACGGCAGATAGACGAAGCCTCTGAGGAAGTTCGCCATCTTACTCACGATGAGCAAAACAGAAGGCCTCAGCAGAAAGACCTTCATCAGGAGGGCTTCGTCAACGAAGATGACTGGTATGACAATTTCCATCAGGGAAATTTTGTTTTCGATGATGCTTCTCCTTTGTCCGCTGAGCTGCAGGCTACACCTTGGCCTCCATCCTATAAGCCACCCCAGCTTCCCATGTTCGACGGCCACTCAGACCCGAAGCAGTTCTTGATGAGCTACGAAGCAACAATGTCTTCGTATGGGGGCAATGCTGCAGTCATGGCGAAGTCTTTCGTTATGGCCGTCAGAAATGTTGCTCAGACCTGGTATTCCTCCCTTCGACCAGGAACGATCACCTCATGGCAGAAGCTGAAGGATATGTTGTTAACCAGCTTTCAAGGATTTCAGACGAAGCCGGTCACTGCTCAAGCCTTGTTCCAGTGCACTCAGGATCATGAAGAATACCTTCAGGCGTATGTCAGAAGGTTCTTGCGTTTGAGGGCGCAGGCACCAACGGTGCCCAATGAAATTGTTATCGAAGCCATGATCAAGGGGCTTCGTCCTGGACCTGCAGCCCAATACTTTGCTAGGAAGCCTCCTCAGACTCTGGAGAAGCTACTCCAAAAGATGGACGAGTACATTCATGCTGATAATGACTTTCGCCAAAGAAGGGAGGAGGCCTTCAGATTTTCTGAGATGACCAGGGGCTTCGGGGGAAGATTCTATCCGAGACATGTCAGGTCCATCCACAACACTCAAAATGATGATAAGGGGAGTCAGCAGAACAGGCCGCAGTGCTCCTCACAGGCTTCGGGGCAACAGCAAACTTTCTTTCGGCCACCAGCTCCAAGAGGCAGAGGCGCCAGGGGCTTCGGCGGGAGATTTGGAGATCAACCAAGGAGGACATTTTGCTTATTCTGCGGTGAGAACAAGGGCCATACCACCAGGATGTGCCATGTCACCATCCAGAAACAAAAGGAGCTAGCAGAAGCTGCAGCGCAACAGGGACAGCCGAAGCAGGTCATGCATACTGCTTCATACCATCAGCCTTACATCCCGGAGTACGTGGGCAACCACCCTGCAGTTTCCGTAGCTTCGGCAAGTCAACCTCAAGCTTCATGGCAACAGCCCCCGCCTCCACCTCCGCTGCAACAAGGCCAACAGCCAGAAGGGAGCCAATATGTTCCGCACCAAAGGGATCTCAGAGAGCAATCTGAAGCCCGTACAGTCAATAGTACTGTGCCAGAGTCGAAGCACATTTATTGACAAATATCCTACTTTGATAGCAGTCTTTTCCGTTTAAGTTCTGTTTTCTGTGTAATAAAGAACACTTCAGTTTTCATATAATAGTTTCGTGGTTGGTTATCAGAAAAACCTATCTTCTCTACAGGCTTAAGTTGCTGAAGCTTAAAAATTTGCGGTAACAAGGAGGACCTTCGGATTATTAAAGATCCTTCAACGCAACAAAAAGTCGTTCTAACGAACGCAGAGTAAGTTGCCGAAGTTACAAAAAGCCGTTCCAAAGGGAGCGCAGTGTAAGTTTTTTGCTCCAAAGACGTTCCTAAGGGAATGCAGAGCATACAGCGAAAAGTCAACGCTGATACCGCCTAAGTAAAAGGCGAAGAAGCTCCAAAGACGTTCCTAAGGGAATGCAGAGCTTATACCGTCTAAGTAAAAGGCGAAGAAGTTCCAAAGACGTTCCTAAGGGAATGCAGAGCTTATACCATCTAAGTAAAAGGCGAAGAAGCTCCAAAGACGTTCCTAAGGGAATGCAGAGCTTACGAATATATTTTGTGTGTATCTTCGGAACAAATGTCATTTGCATAACATAACATCATCACATCATTTTGCATAACATAAGCATCATACATCATGTTGCATTTGGCAAAAGAAGGGGACACAGTATCAACCTTTGAAAGGACGCTTTGAGAAAGTGAAAATTGTGTAAAGTCACGAGGGAATACAATGATAATCTTCGGAATACAGCTTCGGAGAATATTTTTACGAAGCATGGACGAGCTTCATCAGAGCAATATCGAAATTGTATAGCTTCGGAGAATGTTTTCACGAAGCATGGACGTGTTTCATCAGAATAATTTTAACGGAGAATGTCTTCTTCACGAAGCATGAAAAGAAGGGAAGGTGTTTTTTCGCCGAAGGCTCAAAAATGGTATGTATGTAGAGTTTCATGCATCGTAAAGAATTGAATAATGAAAAGAGACTTGTATATTACATTCAAATGTACAAAATGTTACATAGATCACACTTTAAATGTTTTTTCTAAATAGCATCTAGTCTTCTCTTAATACTGCTTCGGCGGCCTCATTTAGAAGTTGATCAACAACTTTATCCATGATAGCTTCGGCCATTTGTTTAATTTCGTCATCCCCTTTTGTGTGAGGGTCAGCAGACGATCCAGCAGGTTCTGAGGGAAGAGAACATTTCTTTATTACTATTACAAATC
Organism: Zea luxurians; assembly: GCA_029449295.1. Taxonomy (NCBI): domain Eukaryota; kingdom Viridiplantae; phylum Streptophyta; class Magnoliopsida; order Poales; family Poaceae; genus Zea; species Zea luxurians. The sequence continues at coordinate 38,869,037 of JAOPSE010000008.1, read as the reverse complement.
GCGAGCAAAGTTTGAAATAAAAATTGCAACACAATAAGAACGACTAATTAATACCTAATTGCCCTTCGGGCTCTGTACTTCTTTCGGCAGCTTCTGCTACTTTCCTAGCATCATGGATGCCTTTTTCACTTCTTTGAATAATTTCTTGTGCCATTTCTCGGCCGCCATTGTCCCAGATATCAGTGAAGAACTTACCGCCAACCATGCTTGCTTCGGTTGAGGGATCTTTGATGTCTTCAGAGGACAGGGCAGCTTCGGACTGAGCTAAGGATTTTATATGTTCACAACCTTTCTTCTCCAAAACAGCAGCAACTCCTCTGGCGCCTGAAAAAGCGCAGATGTCACCACGGCTGCTCAGGATTTCCTCGAAGGCTTCGGCTTCGTGACTAATCCAGTCCAGTGGACCTTCGGGATTGCCTCTTGAAAAGTCCTCTTCACTAGAAAAGGCGCCAACGCTGGCGAAGCTGGATTTTATCTTTTTGACGCATTCTACAGATTTAACATAGCATTTCCTCTGGGATGCACGAAGCTCTTTAACACTTAACTCTAAATTATTGACCAAATGATCACTAAGTTCTCGTTTTGTTTCCTCAAGCACACGTTCCTCTTTAGCTCTAGCTAGCTGTTTCTGAAGATCTTTAATTTCACGTTTTTGGGCTTCCGCCTGGGCTTTTGAAGCAGCTTCGTCCTTCTTTACCTTATCTACCAGTGTAAGCAGAATTTTATCCTTCTCCAGAGCTTCGTTTCTCAGTTTAATAACTTCTGATCGAAGGTTGTTGAACGCAATTTCATAGCTTTCATCTTCGGCACTCTTTTGTGCTCTTAGTGCGTTGCTCAGGATCAAACCCTATACAAAAAAGAATCCATATAAGGATAAAGGAATGAATTACGTATTGTAAAATTTTTTCAAACGACTAATTCCCATACCTTTAGGCTATTATATGCAAGACTATCCGCGAGATCTTCCTTCGTCATAGCGCATAATCTAGCTTCAAGCTTCGGGAATCCCATACTTCTAGCCATCTCTCGGCAGACAGATAGTTCTTTATTATCGGGAAGGCAGTACAGGAAGTCATCTTCATTAGTCCCGTTAAACACTACTGCCCCTTTCGGATATTTTAGCTCTCTGGCATAGTAGTTAGCTTCGTAAGTTTCCTCTTCGGATAATTTCTTCCCCGAAGCATGTCGCACGATGTAATCGCGTGCGCTGGAAGGAGCTTCGGGGGCGGCAGTATCAATTTCTTTAATCAAAGCTGGTTCTGATATTTTCTCGGTCCCCAAAGATTGTTCCTTGGTGGGCTCTGAAGGCCCAGCTTCAGCTTCAGGTTGTTGCTTCGAAGCTTCAGCAACTTCAGCCTTGGTAGACACTTCAGCAACTTCAATAGTCCCTTTTGGAGTTGTGCTTGAAGACTTAATTGTCTCCAAAACATCTAACACGTTCACCATTCTTTTTCTTCTCGGGGTCACCGACGGGCCCTTTTGATTTTTTGTTGTTTCAACAGTTGCTGAAGGACTTAAGATTTCCGATATTTTTCGCTCTTCAATCTTCGGTTTTTCTGCTTTTTCGGCTGAAGGTGCTTCAGCTTTCTCTTCTATCTTCGGCACTGGAGCTGGTTCTGTAGCTTCAGAGGCCAAAGAGACTTCACCAATAAATTTTGGCACTGTGGCCGGCTCAATAAAGCGCGCTCGGTGGGTGAGCACCTTCATCTTTTTCCTTTGCGGCGCTGGCTCACTAGTGGCACTTGTGGTAGCTTCTGTCGCAGGAGAAGTAATTTTTCTTTTGCGACCCAGTACCGGATAATGATAGTCAGGGTAGACAAACCCGATTGCGTCAAATACCCGGTTGAGCCTTTTCTTCTTTCGGCCTCCGAAGGCTGCTGATAACGCAGTATTTTCGGCCTTCGAATATGCCCCAAGCAGTTCGTCACTTAATGTTTCAATGCTTTTCAACCAGTCATCATCAGGTTCAACAAATTTATCTGCATATTTGAATGTGTATTTCAGTCTGACCAGTCCGCCTTCGTCGGACTCTTTAATGGTCTCCTTCGGCATTTCCCATTTTTCTGCAAGTGGCCATACCCTGAAGGCAATGTGCTCTTGGACCAAGTCCCTTGTCCCAATGAAAGAGCAGATTACGCCGAAGGCTCTTTGGCATTCCTCGGCTGCTTCGTCCATTTCAACCTTCGGCCTTCGAAGTCCGAAGCGTTGCCAGATGGGGCGCATAATGATACTCTTAACATTTTCTTGCGCTGATAAGTCATTCTTTACATAGAACCACTCTGTCATCCAGGCTCCGGGCCACCTCTTCCGAAAGGTTGGCACAGGGCGGCTTGACCCGGAGCGGGCACCGAAGCTGTAACACCCAAAGTTGTTGTGATATTGTTCTTTCCCCCAGGGCTTCGTCTCATATAACAACTCATGAATATTGCAAAAGCTTTTAGCATTTGGTTCTAAACCTTGGCTTCTCGCAGCCCAGACAAACAACCCCATTCTTATGATAGCTTCGGGAGTAATTTGATGAATGTAGACTTGAAATGTCTTCAGGACTTCAACAACAAAGTTGCTTAGGGGGAATCGAAGCCCAGCCTTGAGAAAGCTTCGGAAGATTACGACTTCATCTTCTTCTGGGGTGGGAGAAGTCTTTTCTCCAGCGTCAGCCCTCACAATAGATATATCTCGAAAATACCGCCCCCTCATATTATCAATATGACTCTGCTTGATAGTGGTTTTCCCGAAAACCGTGTGACTTGGCCGCCATGGTCGATCTTCGGCCTCTTCCCCACCACTTTCTACATCATAGCTGTCGCTGTCACCAGTATCTTCGGACAAACCTTCAAGAATCTCCTTGGTGATTTTCTCCGTATTGGTCTCCGCCATCGCTATGAGGAACCCCAAATTCTTCTCTTCGTCGAGACTCAGCTTCGTCTCGGCAGGGATCTTCTTACCTTCAGACATCTTCGGAAACGCTAAAAAACTGTTTTCGAGGCCGAAGCTTCAAAATCAAAAAGACCAGCAAATCTTAGTGCACAAGAGCTAAAAATTTAGTGGGCCGAAGCAGATGGCAAGTGCGCGTACCAAATAAGTTTGCGGTATGATCTTATTTATACCCCCAGGGCGTTGAAAATTGAAAGACCCCACTTGTCAGTGAATATTGCTATTCTAGCAAAGGGAAGGTGTTTTTTCGGACCTTCGGCTCAAGGCCTTCGTCCATATCGCAATCTGAATTTATTATTAACAAATTAATATTGCGAGGGGCTACTGTTGGGGGCCTTCGTCCTCCGAAGGTCCTCAAAAACATGATTTGACAATGTTTTCCAAGTGGATTATGTGAACAGGTATTTTCGGACTCAAAATTATGAACATGAAGCACGGTCAGGACGAAGCCTGAACCAGACGAAGGACGAGCTGATTACCAAGCTCTACGAAGGATGGTGCATAGCCGAAGCTGTGCGCAGGGAAGCTTCGTCGCGATAGCAGAGGGGGGAACCGACTTAGAGATGAAAAGACTACGTGGACCTTGACAGATTTTCATAAGTCATTGACAAATGTAATGGACATGAATGTAATTTTACGTGGGCTGCGTCCCACGTCTATAAATAGATGAACAGTACTCCCGTACTGTTCACGCTGACTTGGCATATGCTTTTGCGTCACGCTTGTACTTTTTACCTTCTCTCAGGACCGAAGGTACATTTGTAATTTGTAATCATTTCTATTTCTCCATGTTAATAAAATAGAAATGATTCTATGATGATGTTTATATTTCATGCCTTATATGAATCCTTCGTCATTACTTGTTATATTTACGAAGGTATGTCTCTTGTGCCCTTCGTCCGAAACTCATTGTTTCCCGAAGGGGAATAATGTTTAGTAGGACGAAGGGCTTTAACACTTAACACTTTTTATGTTGCCTTGTTCTTAACTCTTAGCATTTGAGAACAAGTCTCCAACAAGCATGTTCATTTTCTCCTCGAGGAATATTTTTTACAGAAAACCCTTCAAAGGAAGCTTCAATCCTTCGGACCGTATCTAAATACTTCTCAAGCTTCGGGTCTCTTGCCTTACAACTCTTGTCAATATGACCAGAGATAACCTGGGAATCAGTTTTAAGAACCGCCCTTCTGATTCCCATTGCCTTTAACTTCCGAAGACCTAAAAGTAAAGCTTCGTACTCAGCAATGTTATTTGTGCAGCTAAAATCAAGTCTTGCTGCGTAGCAAGTTTTAACTTTGGAGGGTGCGACCAACACAGCGGCTGCCCCTGCTCCGAAGGTTCCCCAAGAACCATCGCAGAATACTGTCCATGCTTCGGCATCTTTACTTGCCTCTTCTGCCTGAGCCCCTGGCGTCCAGTCAGCAATGAAGTCAGCTAACGCCTGGGACTGAATTGAAGATCTGTGCACATAATCAATGCAGAATTCATTAAGCTCCGCAGCCCACTTTCCAATCCTTCCAGTAGCTTCTCTATTTCTCATAATGTCCTTCAATGGTTGTGAAGAAGGGACAATTATATTGTATGATTGGAAATAATGCCGAAGCTTTCTGGAAGCCATCAAAATAGCATATAGCACCTTCTCCAATTCTGTATAATTTTTCTTTGATAAACTAAGAACTTTAGATACAAAGTATATTGGAGCTTGCTTCATGACTTGCCCTTCAAGCTTCTCTTGGACAAGTGTCGCACTTACCGCTGAGTGCGAGGCTGCCACATATAACAACAGAGGAGCCCTTGGTGTTGGTGGAGTTAGCGTTGTTAGATCTATCAAATATTGCTTCAGCTCTTCGAAGGCTCTCTGCTGGACTGGTCCCCATTGAAAAACTTCGGCTGACTTCAGCACTTCGAAAAATGGTAAATTTCTCTCTGCTGACCTAGATATGAATCTGTTGAGAGATGACAGTCTTCCTGTCAATCTTTGAGCCCCCTTCTTTGTACTTGGTGGTTCCATTCGAAGGATAGCTTCGATTTTATTTGGATTAGCCTCAATTCCTTTTGTTGAAACTAGGCAGCCAAGAAATTTCCCTTTCTTCACTCCGAAGACACATTTTTCTGGATTCAACTTTAAACCGGACTGTCTAAAATTAGCGAAGGTTTCCTGCAGATCAGTAATGTGATTATCTTGCTTCGTGCTTTTTACAATGATATCATCAACATAAGTTAGCACATTTCTGCCTATCTGAGATTGAAGAACCTTCGTTGTCATTCTGCTGAAGCTTCCTCCAGCATTCTTGAGCCCCTCAGGCATCCGAAGGTAACAATATGTTCCACTAGGGGTTATGAAGTTGGTCTTCGGCTCATCCACCTTCTTCATCCAAATTTGATGATAGCCTGAATAACAATCCAGCAGACTCATAAGCTCTGATGGAGCTGCTGCATCAACTAGGGAATCTATCCTTGGTAATGGAAACTCGTCCTTCAGACAGGCCTTGTTGAGATCAGTAAAATCGATACACATCCTCCATTTACCATTGGCCTTTTTTACCATAACAGTGTTAGCCAACCATTCTGGGTATTTTACCTCTTTGATAACTCCGGCACTGAGAAGTCTTTTCACTTCATTTCGAGCACCTTCGGCCTTGTCATCAGACATCTTCCGAAGCCTCTGCTTTCTGGGTCTGAAGGATGGATCAACATTGAGCGAGTGTTCAATAACATCCCTGTTAACTCCGCAAAGATCATTAGCCGACCATGCAAAGACATCTTTGTTGTTGAACAAGAATCTTATCAAGGTTTTCTCTTGTTCCTCAAACAATTGAGATCCCAGCAGCACCTTCTGCTCTGCGATATCTTCACATAAAAGCATGAGTTTCGGCTGATCGGCCGAAGCAGCCTTCTCCCTTCTATGCTTGTACTGCTCACAAGCTTCGGCTTCATCTATGTTGTGGATTGCCTTTGAATCAGTCCAATTCCCCTCGGCCTTTCTGGCGGCTTCCTGACTCCCATGAATAGCAATAGGTCCCTGATCCGAAGGTATCTTCATGCAATGATATGCTGGATGAAGAATTGCTTCGAAAGCATTGAGTGTTCCGCGACCAATGATAGCATTGTAAGGATACTCCATGTCAACAATGTCAAACAAAATTTGCTCAGTCCTTGTGTTGTTGATGAATCCGAAGGTCACTGGCATGGTAATCTTACCAAGCGCTACAATCTGTCGCCCTCCGAAGCCACAAAGAGGGTGCATAGCATCATGAATCTTGTCTTCAGGCTCTTGCATTTGTCTGAAGGCCTTAGCAAATATGATATCTGCTGCACTGCCTGTATCAACCAAAACATTATGGACCAGAAACCCTTTGATCACACAAGAGATAACCATGGCATCATTGTGTGGGTAATCCTTGAGCTGATGATCCTCTTGAGAAAAAGTGATTGGGATGTGAGACCATCTTGATTTGATGAAGGGTCCTTGTACCCCTACATGTTGTACTCTTCTCTGTGCCTCCTTAATCTGTTTCTTGTTGGCCGGCTCTGAGCATGAACCGCCTGTTATCAGGAGAACCAGCTTCGGGGCCGAAGCAGTTCTAGCTTGATTCTTGATCGAAGCCATCAGCTCAAAAAAGTGGAAGTGAGTTCACCGGAGGTGGGCGCCAATGTTGGGGACTTGTTCTCAAATGCTATGAATCAAGAACAAGGCAACATATAAATTGTTAAATATTATAGTCCTTCGTCCTTCGAAGCATTATTTCCCTCGGGATATAATGTATTCCGGACGAAGGTTATGAAGGTTATACCTTCATAAACACATCAAATAATGAGGAAGGGTAAAAAATATGTAAAATAATTTGAACACATGATTATTATTACTAACTCATTTCTATTTCATTATTGTAAAAATGATAACGAATTACAAATATACCTTCGGCTCGAAGGAAAGCAAAAATACCAGCGTGAAGCAAAAGCAAACGCCCAATGCGTGATTACAGGAGAGCACGTGAACAGTACAGGGGTACTGTTCACTTATTTATAGGCATAGTTCACAGCCTGTACATAATTACATTTATACCCTTTACAATGAACTATAATAACACAGAATATCATGGGTCTTTAAGTCATTTCATCTTTAAGTCGGTTCACCCCTTCGTCTTGAGACATGTCACTGTACCGAAGATTTATAGTTGATAGCTTCGACGCTGTTTTGGAGAGGATCTGCCGAAGGTGTTTATTTCTTTAGGATCTTCGGCTACGAAGCATACCCCCAACACAAAGCTTTTGGCCCGTCGGATCGCGGCATCCTCTAGGAGATTCTTGAGCTCTCCCTGGATACGCCGCCCTTCGGTGGTCGATGGTTCCGGCATCGCGTGGAGTAGTATTGTTGTTGTAGCCAGGTTCTGGCCGACCCCACTTGAAGCCGGTGGTGGCCTTGCCCTGACGTCGTCGGCAACGCGGTGCTGGATGCCCTGGGGTAGATGACGCGCTTCTCCGGCCGGAGCTTGGTCTGCCCATTCCTGCCCGATGTTCCGCCGGAACTGCTCAAGTGTTCCTGCTCCCTTGTCGAGCCTGGCCTACATCTCGCGGATTTGCTCGAGCTGTGCGTCCTGACCCCCGCAGGGACTGGGACCACAGCTAGCTCCCGAAGGATGTCAACGCGTGGCGCAGGTGTTGGGGGTATGCTTCATAACCGAAGATCCTAAAGAAATAAACACCTTCGGCAGATCCTCTCCAAAACAGCGCCGAAGCTATCAACTATAAAGCTTCGGTACAGTGACATGTCTCAAGACGAAGGGGTGAACCGACTTAAAGATAAAATGACTTAAAGACCCATGATATTCTGTGTTATTATTATAGTTCATTGTAAAGGGTATAAATGTAATTATGTACAGGCTGTGAACTATGCCTATAAATAAGTGAACAGTACCCCTGTACTGTTCACGTGCTCTCCTGTAATCACGCATTGGGCGTTTGCTTTTGCTTCACGCTGGTATTTTTGCTTTCCTTCGAGCCGAAGGTATATTTGTAATTTGTTATCATTTTTACAATAATGAAATAGAAATGAGTTAGTAATAATAATCATGTGTTCAAATTATTTTACATATTTTTTACCCTTCCTCATTATTTGATGTGTTTATGAAGGTATAACCTTCATAACCTTCGTCCGGAATACATTATATCCCGAGGGAAATAATGCTTCGAAGGACGAAGGACTATAATATTTAACAATTTCTATGTTGCCTTGTTCTTGATTCATAGCATTTGAGAACAAGTCCCCAACATTGGCGCCCACCGTGGGGACTTGTTGAGAAAACTCTTGAAAATCACTATTTCATCTTTCTGTGGCTTCGGAGTAGTTTCTTCTCCACCGAAGTGAATCAGCTCCTTTTTATCTTCGCTAAAGTAGCCCGACTTCACCATCTTAGGAAAATCAGCTTTGGAGATGGTCGACTTTCCGAAGTCCAGGTGGCTAGGCTTGCTCGGCACTGCAATGTTGTAATCATCTTCAGAATCGTTCTCTTCAATATCTGCTTGCTCTGCTTCAGCAGCAGGGACGTCTTCCGGTGTCATCAACCCAGATCGCTTCATTGCTTCCGAGATAGGAACAGTCTCTACAACTTCGGTTTCGTCTCCCTCGCGATCGACTCTTGCAGTAGAGCGAACTCTGGCCATTTGATTATGACTTGAAATTTTTTCTGAATTGGCTTTTTTGTCTTTTCTGAAGCTCTTACACTTGCGCCGAAGCAGATTTTGTATGAGCGCAATGATCAAGCTTCGGCTATGACTAAAAATTTGGCAGCAAAACAGTACAATAGCAATGAATGCTGCGGTAACTTCACACCTACCCGTCTGTTTATATAGTGCTGTAGGTGGGAAGGTGAATCGGCAAGGTCTCCAACACTGAACAAACAGTCACCTGCCCTCACTGAACGGTGGGCCACATAGCTCGAGAAGGTGAATCGCTGGCAAGAGTGTGATCGGTGCAAGATGGGTCGCGCGTCCGACGATTATTTTAATCGTTTCCCGCCAACGAGCTCAGGGAAGGTGTTTTTCTGGATCTTCGGCATCCCGAAGCTTAGAAGACTTTTCACGGATCAAGCTCGTTACGAAAAACGATCTAGCGCCGCGAAGGGGCTACTGTTGGGGGTATGCTTCGTAGCCGAAGATCCTAAAGAAATAAACACCTTCGGCAGATCCTCTCCAAAACAGCGCCGAAGCTATCAACTATAAAGCTTCGATACAGTGACATGTCTCAAGACGAAGGGGTGAACCGACTTAAAGATGAAATGACTTGAAGACCCATGATATTCTGTGTTATTATTATAGTTCATTTTAAAGGGTATAAATGTAATTATGTACAGGCTGTGAACTATGCCTATAAATAAGTCAACAGTACCCCTGTACTGTTCACGTGCTCTCCTGTAATCACGCATTGGGCGTTTGCTTTTGCTTCACGCTGGTATTTTTGCTTTCCTTCGAGCCGAAGGTATATTTGCAATTCGTTATCATTTTTACAATAATGAAATAGAAATGAGTTAGTAATAATAATCATGTGTTCAAATTATTTTACATATTTTTTACCCTTCCTCATTATTTGATGTGTTTATGAAGGTATAACCTTCATAACCTTCGTCCGGAATACATTATATCCCGAGGGAAATAATGCTTCGAAGGACGAAGGACTATAATATTTAACAATTTCTATGTTGCCTTGTTCTTGATTCATAGCATTTGAGAACAAGTCCCCAACACTCTGCCTCCCAAAGGCAGGGGTACCCCTCGGAGCATCGCGCCGCGACTTCCCGATTCGTGCGGGAAGCCTCGGTCCACACCGGGCGCACGCGCAACACGGCGCCTGCGGCCCCGGGTCGCCTCGGCAATGAGCACCACCACCGCAACCGTCGAGCCCACCTCGACGAGAGGGTGCGTTGAGGCTACCACCCCAGGCGTGGGGGACGCTACGACAGCAGGGAGGATCGGAGCCCCTCGCTCGAACCACCCGGTCCGCAGGCTTTCAGCCGGGCCATATGACGGGCGCCGTTCCCGACCCGGTTCCAAACCCTGACTACCATCACAAAGTACTCGGGGGAGACGAGGCCGGAACTGTGGCTCGCGGACTACCGACTGGTCTGCCAGCTGGGTGGAACGGACGATGACAACCTCATCATCCGCAACCTCCCCCTGTTCCTCTCCGACACCGCTCGAGCCTGGCTGGAGCATTTGCCTCCGGGGCAGATCTCCAACTGGGACGACCTGGTCCAAGCCTTCGCCGGCAACTTCCAGGGCACGTACGTGCGCCCTGGGAACTCCTGGGATCTCCGAAGCTGCCGCCAGCAGCCAGGAGAGTCTCTTCGGGACTACATCCGATGATTCTCGAAGCAGCGCACCGAGCTACCCAACGTCACTGACTCGGACATCATCGGCGCGTTCCTCGCCGACACCACCTGCCACGACCTGGTGAGCAAGCTAGGTCGCAAGACCCCCACCAGGGCGAGCGAGCTGATGGACATCGCCACCAAGTTCGCCTTTGACCAGGAGGCGGTTGAGGCCATCTTCCGAAAGGACAAGCAGCCCCAGGGCCGCCAGCCGGAAGACGTCCCCGAGGCGTCCGCTCAGCGCGGCACCAAGAAGAAGAACAAGAAGAAGTCGCAAGCGAAACGCGACACCACCGACGCGGACCTTGTCGCCGCCGCTGAGTACAAGAACCCTCGGAAACCTCCTGGAGGTGCCAATCTCTTCGATAAGATGCTCAAGGAGCCGTGCCCCTATCATTAGGGGCCCGTCAAGCACACCCTTGAGGAGTGCGTCATGCTTCGGCGCCACTTTCACAAGGCCGGGCCACCTGCGGAAGGTGGCAGGGCCCACAACAACGACAAGAAGGAGGATCACAAGGCAGAGGAGTTTCCCGAGGTCCACGACTGCTTCATGATCTACGGTGGGCAAGTGGCGAACGCCTCGGCTCGGCACCGCAAGCAAGAGCGTCGGGAGGTCTGCTCGGTAAAGGTGGCGGCGCCGGTCTACCTAGACTGGTCCGACAAGCCCATCACCTTCGACCAGGGCGACCACCCCGACCGCGTGCCGAGCCCGGGGAAATATCCGCTCGTTGTCGACCCCATCATCGGCAACGTCAGGCTCACCAAGGTCCTCATGGATGGAGGAGCAGCCTCAACATCATCTACGCCGAGACCCTCGGGCTCCTGCAGATCGATCTATCCTCGATCCGGACAGGCACGGCGCCTTTTCACGGGATCATCCCCGGGAAACGCGTCCAGCCCCTCGGACAACTCGATCTGCCCGTCTGCTTCGGGACTCCCTCCATCTTCCGAAGGGAAACCCTCACGTTCGAGGTGGTCGGGTTCCGAGGAACCTACCACGCAGTACTGGGGAGGCCATGCTACGCCAAGTTCATGGCCGTCCCCAACTACACCTACCTCAAGCTCAAAATACCGGGCCCCAACGGGGTCATCACCGTCGGCCCCACGTACCGACACGCGTACGAATGCGATATGGAGTGCGTGGAGTACGCCGAGGCCCTCGCCGAATCTGAGGCCCTCATTGCCGACCTAGAGAGTGAAAGGGAAATGTGCCCTCGGGCCATTTCTAAGTATTTTGGTGATTGAGTGCCAACACAAGTGTTTTTGTGTTAATCTATGCAAAGTGGTGGACAAAGTGCAAATCATGTCAAAAGGTATGTTTCTAGACTTAGTACATTGTTTTATGGACTAATGTATTGTGTCTAAGTGGTGGAAACAGGAAAAATCAAGTTGGAAATGAGATGGCTTTGTTCTGCCAAAGTCTGCTCAGTCTGGGTGCACCGGACTGTCCGGTGGTGCACCGGACAGTGTCTGGTGCGCCAGGCTGACTCTGGCGAACAGGCTGCTCTCGGGACTTCGACGGCGGTGTACAGCTATAATTCACCGGTTTGTCCGGTGGTGCACCGGACTGTCCGGTGAGCCGTTCACAGGCGAACTCGTCGCTCTCGGGAGATGATTAACGGCGTACGGCTAAAATTCACCGGTCTGTCCGGTGGCGCACCGGACTGTCCGGTGAGTCAACAGTCAGCCGGGGCAACGGTCGGCCGAGGATTCCACGCGTGACGCGTGGCCGAGCCAACGGTCACATTGGTGCACCGGACTGTCCGGTGTGCACCGGGCAGTGTCCGGTGCGCCAACGGCTCTCAGACTCCAACGGTCGGCTTCGCCAAATAAGGAAGGATATCTGCACTGGACAGTGTCCGGTGGTGCACCGGACTGTTCGGTGCGCCAGTCGACAGAAGGCAAGATCTGCCTTCCAGGATTGCTCTCAACGGCTCCTAGCTGCCTTGGGGCTATAAAAGGGACCCCTAGGCGCATGAAGGAGGACACCAAGGATTCCTTGAGCACTCTTGATCACTCACACTCCATTCTTGCACACTTGTTCGACATTCTAGTGATTTGAGCTCCGTTCTAGTGTGCTAGTCTTTTGAGCTTAAGTCTGGGTTTTGTGTGTGCGTATTTGCTGTAATCTTTGTGTCTTGTGTGAGTTGCTAATCCCTCCCTTACTCCGTGCTTCTTTGTGAACTTCAAGTGTAAGGGCGAGAGGCTCCAAGTTGTGGAGATTCCTCGCAAACGGGATTAAGAAAAGCAAGCAAAACACCGTGGTATTCAAGTGGGTCTTTGGACCGCTTGAGAGGGGTTGATTGCAACCCTCGTCCGTTGGGACGCCACAACGTGGAGTAGGCAAGCGTTGGTCTTGGCCGAACCACGGGATAACCACCGTGCCATCTCTGCGATTGATATCTTTGTGGTTATTGTGTTTTGTTGAAGACTCCTCTCTAGCCACTTGGCGATTATTGTGCTAACGCTTAACCAAGTTTTTGTGGCTTAAGTTTCAAGTTTTACAGGATCACCTATTCACCCCCCCTCTAGGTGCTCTCAATTGGTATCAGAGCCGTTCTCTTCACAAAGGGACTAATCGCCCGAAGAGATGGATCCTAAGGGGAAGGGAATCGTGATCAACGATAAAGAGAAGGAGTCCTTCGTCAACGAGCCTAAGGATGACATGCCTACCGACTCGGGCTCAGGCCATAGACGCAAAGATGGAAAGAAGAAGAAGACGAGACGCATCAAGGAGATCGTCTACTACGACGACAGTGATGAGTCCACTTCTTCCCATAAGGACAACGACGACAATGACTACGACAAACAAAAGACGGTTAACTCAAACTTTTCTTTCGATTATTCGCGTATTCCTCAAAGTTCAAATTCACATTTGCTCTCCATTCCTCTCGGCAAGCCTCCACACTTTGATGGGGAGGACTACGGATTTTGGAGCCACAAAATGCGTAGTCACCTGTTCTCTCTCCATCCAAGCATATGGGAGATTGTTGAGAATGGAATGAAATTTGATAGCTCGGATAGTCCTATTTTTATTAATGAACATATTCATAGAAATGCACAAGCTACTACTGTGTTGTTAGCCTCCTTGTGCAGGGACGAGTACCATAAGGTGAGCGGCTTGGACAATGCCAAGCAAATCTGGGACACCCTTAAGATCTCTCATGAGGGGAATGATGTCACCTTGCTCACCAAGATGGAGTTGGTAGAAGGCGAGCTCGGAAGATTTGCGATGATAAGGGGCGAGGAGCCAACCCAAACATACAACCGGCTCAAGACCCTTATCAACAAAATAAGGAGCTACGGAAGCACACGATGGACGGACCACGACGTCGTCCGACTAATGCTAAGGTCCTTTACCGTTCTTGATCCTCATTTGGTGAATAATATTCGTGAGAATCCCAGGTACACCAAAATGTCGCCCGAAGAAGTCCTTGGAAAATTCGTAAGCGGGCGAATGATGATCAAGGAGGCGAGGTACGTGGACGACGCACTGAATGGTCCAATCAATGAGCCTCAACCCGTTGCTCTCAAGGCAACGAGAAGCAAGGAGGTGTTACCTAGCAAGGTGGTGCAAGTTGAGGCGGCAGGGCTCAATGATGAAGAGATGGCCCTCATCATCAAGCGCTTTAGGACGGCGCTTAAGAGTCGCAAGGGACAGCCAAGCAAGACCAAGTCAAAGGGGAAGCGCTCATGCTTCAAATGTGGTAAGCTTGGTCATTTTATTGCTAACTGTCCCGATAATGATAGTGACCAGGAAAAAGGAAACAAGAGGGAGAAGAAGAAGAATTACAAGAAGTCCAAGGGCGAGGCACATATCGGAAAGGAGTGGGATTCGGATTGCTCCTCCTCCGACTCCGACAATGAAGGACTCGCCGCCACTGCCTTCAACAAGTCATCCCTCTTCCCCAACGAGCATCACACATGCCTCATGGCGAAGGAGAAGAAGGTATGTACTCGGGATACCACTTATGCTTCTTCAAGTGATGATTCTAGTGATGACGATGAGATAGACTATTCTAGTTTATTTAAAGGTTTGGATAGAATTAAAATTGGCAAAATTAATGAGTTAATTGATGCCTTGAATGAAAAGGATAGACTTTTAGAAAAGCAAGAGGATTTGTTGTATGAAGAACATGATAAATTTGTAGAGGCACAAAAAGCTCATGCTTTAGAAGTTAAAAGAAATGAAATGCTTTCTTATGAACTATCTACTTGTCATGAAACCATTGCTACTTTAAAAGGTGTTAATGATGATTTAAATGCTAAACTAGAAGTAGCTAGTAAATCTAACTCTTGTGTAGAACATGTTTGCACTAGGTGTAAAGATCTTAATGTTGATACTTGTAGTGAACACCTAGAGCGCATTTCTAAATTAAATGATGAAGTAGCTAGTCTTAATGCCCAACTTAAGACTAGCAAGAGTGAATTTGACAAACTAAAACTTGCAAGGGATGCCTACACAATTGGTAGACACCCCTCAATTAAGGATGGTCTTGGCTTCAAGAGGGAAGTCAAGAACTTAACAAGCCATAAGGCTCCCATCTCCGCCAAGGAGAAAGGGAAGGCCCCTATGGCTAGTAGTGTGCAAAAGAACCATGCCTTTATGTACCATGATAGGAGAAATCTAGAAATACTCATAGGAGTTGTAATGCGTATGATGCTTTTGATTCTCATACCATGTTTGCTTCTAATTCTTCCTATGTGCATGATAGAAATGTTGGTAGGAGAAATGTTATTCATAATATGCCTAGGAGAAATGTTGTTAATAAGAAAGTTAATGAACCTTCTACAATATATCATGCTTGCAATGCTTCTTTTGCCATTTATAGAAAGAATAAGAAGGTGATTGCTAGGAAATTAGGGGCAAGATGCAAGGGAGATAAAACTTGCATTTGGGTCCCTAATACAATTGTGACTAACCTTGTAGGACCCAACAAGAGTTGGGTACCTAAGACCCAAGCCTAAATTTGCCTTGCAGGTTTATGCATCCGGGGGTTCAAGCTGGATTATCGACAGCGGATGCACGAACCACATGACGGGGGAAAAGAGGATGTTCTCTTCCTACGTCAAGAACAAGGATTCCCAAGATTCAATAATATTCGGTGATGGGAACCAAGGCAAGGTAAAAGGGTTAGGTAAAATTGCTATTTCATCTGAGCACTCTATTTCTAATGTGTTTTTAGTTGAGTCGCTTGGATATAATTTGTTATCTGTTAGTCAATTATGCAAAATGGGATATAATTGTCTATTTACAAATGTAGATGTGTCTGTCTTTAGAAGATGTGATGGTTCAATAGCTTTTAAGGGTGTACTAGACGGCAAACTTTATTTGGTTGATTTTGCAAAAGAAGAGGCCGATCTAGATGCATGCTTAATTGCTAAGACTTGCATGGGCTGGCTGTGGCATCGCCGCTTAGCACATGTGGGGATGAAGAACCTCCACAAGCTTCTAAAGGGAGAACACGTGATAGGTCTAACTAATGTACACTTCGAAAAAGATAGACCTTATGCAGCTTGTCAAGCAGGAAAACAGGTGGGAGGCTCTCATCACACCAAAAATGTGATGACCACATCAAGACCCTTGGAGATGCTTCATATGGACCTCTTCGGACCCGTCGCCTATCTAAGTATAGGAGGAAGTAAGTATGGTTTTGTTATAGTTGATGATTTTTCCCGCTTCACTTGGGTATTCCTTTTGCAGGATAAATTTGAAACCCAAGGGACCCTCAAGCGCTTCCTTAGGAGAGCTCAAAATGAGTTTGAGCTCAAAGTGAAGAAGATAAGGAGCGACAACGGGTCCGAATTCAAGAATCTTCAAGTGGAGGAGTTCCTTGAGGAGGAGGGGATCAAGCACGAGTTCTCCGCTCCCTACACACCTCAGCAAAATGGTGTGGTAGAGAGGAAGAACAGGACGCTCATCGATATGGCGAGGACTATGCTTGGAGAGTTCAAGACCCCCGAGCGTTTTTGGTCGGAAGCCGTGAACACGGCTTGCCACGCCATCAACAGGGTCTATCTTCACCGCCTCCTCAAGAAGACTTCATATGAGCTGCTAACTGGTAACAAACCCAATGTGTCTTATTTTCGTGTATTTGGGAGCAAGTGTTATATTCTTGTGAAGAAAGGTAGAACCTCTAAATTTGCTCCCAAAGCTGTAGAAGGGCTTTTTATTAGGTTATGATTCAAATACAAAGGCGTATAGGGTCTTCAACAAATCATCGGGTTTGGTTGAAGTCTCTAGCAACGTTGTATTTGATGAGACTAATGGCTCTCCAAGAGAGCAAGTTGTTGATCTTGATGATGTAGATGAAGAAGACGTTCCAACGGCCGCGATACGCACCATGGCGATTGGAGATGTGCGGCCTCAGGAACAATTGGAGCAAGATCAACCGTCTTCCTCAACTATGGTGCATCCCCCAACCCAAGATGACGAACAGGTACCTCAAGTAGAGGCGCATGATCAAGGGGGGGCACAGGATGATCAAGTTGAAGAGGAAGAAGCACCTCAGGCACCTCCAACCCAAGTTCGAGCGACGATTCAAAGGAATCATCCCGTCGACCAAATTTTGGGTGATATTAGCAAGGGAGTAACTACTCGTTCAAGATTAGTTAATTTTTGTGAGCATTACTCCTTTGTCTCTTCTATTGAGCCTTTCAGGGTAGAAGAGACCTTGCTGGATCCGGACTGGGTGTTGGCCATGCAGGAGGAACTCAACAACTTCAAGCGCAATGAAGTTTGGACACTGGTGCCTCGCCCCAAGCAAAATGTTGTGGGAACCAAGTGGGTGTTCCGCAACAAACAGGACGAGCACGGGGTGGTGACAAGGAACAAGGCTCGACTTGTGGCAAAAGGTTATGCCCAAGTCGCAGGTTTGGATTTTGAGGAGACTTTTGCTCCTGTGGCTAGGCTAGAATCAATTCGTATTTTGCTAGCATATGCCGCTCACCATTCCTTCAGGTTGTACCAAATGGATGTGAAGAGTGCTTTCCTCAACGGGCCGATCAAAGAGGAGGTGTACGTGGAGCAACCCCCTGGCTTCGAGGATGAACGGTACCCCGACCACGTGTGTAAGCTCTCTAAGGCACTCTATGGACATAAGCAAGCCCCAAGAGCATGGTATGAATGCCTTAGAGACTTTTTAATTGCTAATGCTTTCAAGGTTGGGAAAGCCGATCCAACTCTTTTCACTAAGACTTGCGATGGTGATCTTTTTGTGTGCCAAATTTATGTCGATGACATAATATTTGGTTCTACTAACCAAAAGTCTTGTGAAGAGTTTAGCAGGGTGATGACGCAAAAATTCGAGATGTCGATGATGGGCGAGTTGAATTACTTCCTTGGGTTCCAAGTGAAGCAACTCAAGGACGACACCTTCACCTCCCAAACAAAGTACACGCAAGACTTGCTAAAGCGGTTTGGGATGAAGGACGCCAAGCCCGCAAAGACGCTAATGGGAACTGACGGACACACTGACCTCAACAAAGGAGGTAAGTCCGTTGATCAAAAGGCATACCGGTCTATGATAGGGTCGTTACTTTATTTGTGTGCTAGTAGACCGGATATTATGCTTAGCGTATGCATGCGTGCTAGATTTCAATCCGATCCAAGGGAGTGTCACTTAGTGGCCGTGAAGCGAATTCTTCGATATTTAGTCGCTACGCCTTGCTTCGGGATCTGGTATCCAAAGGGGTCTAACTTTGACTTGATTGGATACTCAGATTCTGACTATGCTAGATGTAAGGTCGATAGGAAGAGTACATCGGGGACGTGCCAATTCTTAGGAAGGTCCCTGGTGTCGTGGAACTCTAAGAAACAAACTTCTGTTGCCCTATCCACCGCTGAGGCCGAGTACGTTGCCGCAGGACAGTGTTGTGCGCAACTACTTTGGATGAGGCAAACCCTCCGGGACTTTGGATACAATCTGAGCAAAGTCCCACTCCTATGTGACAATGAGAGTGCTATCCGAATAGCGGAAAATCATGTTGAGCACAGCCGCACAAAGCACATTGACATCCGGCATCACTTTTTGAGAGACCACCAGCAAAAGGGAGATATCGAAGTGTTTCATGTTAGCACCAAGAACCAGCTAGCCGATATCTTCACTAAGCCTTTAGATGAAAAGACCTTTTGCAGGCTGCGTAGTGAGCTAAATGTCCTAGATTCGCGGAACTTGGATTGATTCATAGCATACATGTATTTATGCCTTTGATCATGTTCCTTATGCATTTTGTTGCTTATGTATGGTGCTCAAGTTGTACAAACACTCCCCGGACCTCACAAGTCCTCTTTGCAAGTGATGCACATATTTAGGGGGAGCTGTGCTACAACTTGACCCTTTGAGACTAACCGTGTGCTTGAGTTTGCTTGATTTAGTCTCAAAGGAGGTTTGAAAGGGAAAAGGTGGACTTGGACCATGAAAAACTTCCACTGCACTCCGATAAGAGGGTAACTTATTCCAAGTTCATCTCATGTACTCTTATTGCCTTTGTATTCTTATTTGAAGATTTTGGTGAGGCAATGGGGTTCTAGGGCCAAGATTGATTCTGTTTTGGTGCTTGATGCCAAAGGGGGAGAAAATAAAGGCCAAAGCAATAGATGGATCAGCTACCACTTGAGAAATTTTGAAAATAGTAGATTAGAGCTTTTGGTTGGTTTGTCAAAACTCTTTTATTGTCTTTATTGTCAAAAGTTGGCCTCCTGTGGGGAGAAGTGTTGATTATGGAAAAAAGGGGGAGTTTTTGAAATCCTTGATCAATTTCCTTTGGAATACCTCTCTTTATGTCTCTACAAGTGGATTTGACTTAGAGATAGGAATTTGAGTTTGATTTGCAAAAACAAACCAAGTGGTGGCAAAGTATGATCCATATATGTCAAAATTGAATCAAAACAATTTTAAGTGTTCATTTGCATTGATATTGCACTTGTTCTAGTTGCTTTATGTTGTGTTGGCATAAATCACCAAAAAGGGGGAGATTGAAAGGGAAATGTGCCCTCGGGCCATTTCTAAGTATTTTGGTGATTGAGTGCCAACACAAGTGTTTTTGTGTTAATCTATGCAAAGTGGTGGACAAAGTGCAAATCATGTCAAAAGGTATGTTTCTAGACTTAGTACATTGTTTTATGGACTAATGTATTGTGTCTAAGTGCTGGAAATAGGAAAAATCGAGTTGGAAATGAGATGGCTTTGTTCTGCCAAAGTCTGCTCAGTCTGGGTGCACCGGATTGTTCGGTGGTGCCCCGGACAGTGTCCGGTGCGCCAGGCTGACTCTAGCGAACAGGCTGCTCTCGGGACTTCGACGACGGTGTACGGCTATAATTCACCGGTCTGTCCGGTGGTGCACCGGACTGTCCGGTGAGCCGTTCACAGGCGAACTCGTCGCTCTCGGGAGATGATTAACGGCGTACGGCTAAAATTCACCGGTCTGTCCGGTGGCGCACCGAACTGTCCGGTGAGTCAACAGTCAACCGGGGCAACGGTCGGCCGAGGATTCCGCGTGTGACGCGTGGCCGAGCCAACAGTCACATTGGTGCATCGGACTGTCCGGTGTGCACCGGGCAGTGTCCGGTGCGCCAACGGCTCTCAGACTCCAACGGTCGGCTTCGCCAAATAAGGAAGGATATCTGCACCGGACAGTGTCCGGTGGTGCACCGGACTGTCCGGTGCACCAGTCGACAGAAGGCAAGATCTGCCTTCCAGGATTGCTCTCAACGGCTCCTAGCTGCCTTGGGGCTATAAAAGGGACCCCTAGGCGCATGAAGGAGGACACCAAGCATTCCTTGAGCACTCTTGATCACTCACACTCCATTCTTGCACACTTGTTCGACATTCTAGTGATTTAAGCTCCGTTCTAGTGTGCTAGTCTTTTGAGCTTAAGTCTGGGTTTTGTGTGTGCGTATTTGCTATAATATTTGTGTCTTGTGTGAGTTGCTAATCCCTCCCTTACTCTGTGCTTCTTTGTGAACTTCAAGTGTAAGGGCGAGAGGCTCCAAGTTGTGGAGATTCCTCGCAAATGGGATTAAGAAAAGCAAGCAAAACACCGTGGTATTCAAGTGGGTCTTTGGACCGCTTGAGAGGGGTTGATTGCAACCCTCGTCCGTTGGAACGCCACAACGTGGAGTAGGCAAGCGTTGGTCTTGGCCGAACCACGGGATAACCACCGTGCCATCTCTGTGATTGATATCTTTGTGGTTATTGTGTTTTGTTGAAGACTCCTCTCTAGCCACTTGGCGATTATTGTGCTAACGCTTAACCAAGTTTTTGTGGCTTAAGTTTCAAGTTTTACAGGATCACCTATTCACCCCCCCCCTCTAGGTGCTCTCAGAGAGCCTCTCCAAGGAGGCGCCAGATGCGAAGCGCCACGCCGGCAACTTCGAGCCAGCAGAGACGGTTAAGTCCGTCCCTCTCGACCCCAGCAGCGACGCCTCCAAGCAGATACGGATCGGCTCCGAGCTCGACCCCAAATAGGAAGCAGTGCTCGTCGACTTTCTCCGCATGAACACTGAAGTCTTTGCGTGGAGTCCCTCGGACATGCCTGGGATACCGAGGGATGTCGCCGAGCACTCACTGGATATCTGAGCTGGAGCCCGACCCGTGAAGCAGCCTCTACGCCGATTCGACGAAGAAAAGCGCAGAGCCATAGGCGAGGAGATCCACAAGCTGATGGCCGCAGGGTTCAAAGAGGTATTCCATCCCGAATGGCTTGCCAACCCTGTGCTTGTGAGAAAGAAAGGAGGGAAATGGCGGATGTGTGTAGACTACACTGGTCTAAACAAAGCATGTTCGAAGGTTCCCTACCCTCTGTCTCGCATCGATCAAATCGTGGATTCCACTGCTGAGTGCGAAACCCTGTCTTTCCTCGATGCCTACTCAGGGTATCACCAAATCAGGATGAAGGAGTCGGACCAGCTCGCGACTTCTTTCATCACACCTTTTGGCATGTACTGCTACGTTACTATGCCATTTGGTTTGAGGAATGCGGATGCGACATACCAAAGGTGCATGAACCACGTGTTCGGAGAGCACATTGGCCGGACCATCGAGGCTTACATCGATGACATCGTAGTCAAGACGAGGAAAGGCTCCGACCACCTCTCCGACCTTGAAACGACATTCAAGTGTCTCAAGGCGAAAGGCGTAAAACTCAACCCCGAGAAGTGCGTCTTCGGAGTCCCCCAAGGCATGCTCTTGGGGTTCATCGTCTCCGAGCGGGGCATCGAGGCCAACCCGGAGAAAATCGCGGCCATCACCAACATGGGGCCCATCAAGGACTTGAAAGGCGTAGAGAGGGTCATGGGATGCCTTGCGGCTCTGAGCCGCTTCATCTCGCGCCTCGGCGAAAGAGGCCAACCTCTGTACCGCCTCTTAAGAAAGACCGAGTGCTTCACTTGGACCCCTGAGGCCGAGGAAGCCCTCGGGAACCTGAAGGCGCTCCTTACGAACGCACCCATCCTGGTGCCTCCCGCTGCCGGAGAAGCCCTCTTAATCTACGTCGCCGCTACCACTCAGGTGGTCAGCGCCGCGATCGTGGTCGAAAGGCGAGAAGAAGGGCATGCATTGCCCGTCCAGAGGCCGGTCTACTTCATCAGTGAGGTACTGTCCGAGACCAAAATCCGCTACCCACAAATTCAGAAGCTGCTGTACGTAGTGATTCTGACGTGGTGGAAGTTGCGACACTACTTCGAGTCTCATCCGGTGACTACGGTGTCATCCTTCCCCCTGGGGGAGATCATCTAGTGCCGAGAGGCCTCGGGTAGGATTGCAAAGTGGGCGGTGGAAATCATGGGCGAGACAATCTCGTTCGCCCCTCGGAAGGCCATCAAGTCCCAAGTCTTGGCGGACTTTGTGGCTGAATGGGTCGACACCCAGCTCCTGGCAGCTCCGATCCAACCGGAACTCTGGACCATGTTTTTCGATGGGTCGCTGATGAAAACAGGGGCAGGCGCGGGCCTGCTCTTCATCTCGCCCCTCGGGAAGCACCTCCGCTACGTGCTACGCCTCCATTTCCTGGCGTCCAACAACGTGGCTGAGTATGAGGCTCTGGTCATGAGAGCACCTAGAGGGGGGGGTGAATAGGTGATCCTGTAAAAACCTCAAACTTAAGCCACAAAAACTTGTTAAGCGTTAGCACGATTAATGCCAAGTGGCTAAGGTGAAGTCTCAACAAAACACAATACCACAAGAATCAAGCACAGAGGGACACGGTGGTTTATCCCGTGGTTCGGCCAAGCCAATGCTTGCCTACTTCCACGTTGTGGCGTCCCAACGGACGAGGGTTGCAATCAACCCCTCTCAAGCGGTCCAAAGACCCACTTGAATACCACGTTGTTTTGTTGTTCCTTTCACTATCCCGTTTGCAAGGAATCTCCACAAATTGGAGTCTCTTGCCCTTACAAGTATATGATCACAAAGAAAGCACAGAGTAAGGGAGGGAAGCAACACACACAAATCCACAACAAAAGCGCACACACACGGCCAAGACTCGAGCTCGAATGACTATCTCAGAGTTCACACTAGAACAGAGCTCGAATCACTTAGAATCACAAACGAATGCGCAAAGAACTTGTGTGGATGATCAAGAATGCTCAAGAGTTGCTTGTGTGTCTCCTCCATGCGCCTAGGGGCTCCTTTTATAGCCCCAAGGCAGCTAGGAGTCGTTGAGAGCAATTCTGGAAGGCTATCCTGGCCTTCTGTCGTCGGGGGCACCGGACAGTCCGGTGCACACCGGACAGTGTCCGGTGCCCGATTTGTTTCCTTTTCTGGCGCTTCTGACCGTTGGAAGACTGCCGTAGATCTGCGAGCCGTTGGCGCACCGGACAGTCCGGTGCACACCGGACAGTCCGGTGCCGTCTTCCGACCGTTGGCTCGGCCACGTGTCCCGCGCGGATTGCGCGGCCGACCGTTGGCCCTGGCCGACCGTTGACTCACCGGACAGTCCGGTGCACACCGGACAGTCCGGTGAATTTTAGCCGTACGCCGCCGGCCAAAATCCCGAGAGCGGCCAGTTCGAGTCGAGTCAGTCTGGCGCACCGGACACTGTCCGGTGCACACCGGACAGTCCGGTGCTCCAGACCGAGCTGGGACTTGGCTGCACACAGCCAAGTCATTCTCTCCCCTTTTCTCTTTTTCTTCTTTCTGTTTCTAACACTTAGACAAATATGTTAGTCCACAAAACCAATGTACTAAGGCTTAGAAACATACCTTTACTTCATGATTTGCACCTTGTTCATCCATGTACATAAAATCACAATTAAGCACATGTGTTGGCACTCAATCACCAAAATACTTAGAAATGGCCCAAGGGCACATTTCCCTTTCAATCTCCCCCTTTTTGGTGATTTATGCCAACACAACATAAAGCCACTAGAACAAGTGCAAACTCAATTCAAATAACACTTAAATTTATTTTGAATCAATTTTGGCATATATGGATCATCCTTTGCCACCACTTGGTTTGTTTTTGCAAATCAAACACAAATCTCTATCTCTAAGTTAAACACACATGTTTAAGCATAAAGAGAGTCATTCAAAAAGAGATTGATCAAGGATTTCAAAAACTCCCCCTTTTTCCCATAATCAATACTTCTCCCCACAAGAAGCCAACTTTTGATAAGAGAGACAACTTAAGAATTTTGACAAATCAAAAACTCTATTCTACTATTTTCAAAATCTCTCAAGTGGTAGCTGATCCATTTATTGCTTTGGCCTTTATTTTCTCCCCCTTTGGCATCAAGCACCAAAACGGGATCAATTGTGGCCCTTTAACCCCATTGCCTCACCAAAATCTTCAATTAAGAGCAAATGGCAATAAGAGTTCATGAGATGGACTTGGAAATAAGTTACCCCTCATCGGAGTGCAGTGGAAGTCTTTCATGGTCCAAGTCCACCTTTTCCCTTTCAATTCTCCTTTGTGACTAACACAAGCAAACTCAAACATATGGTTAGTCTCAAAGGGTCAAGTTGTAACACATCTCCCCCTAAACATGTGCATCACATTGCAACGGACTTGTGAGGTCCAGGGAGTGTTTGTACAACTTGAGCACCATAATAAGCAACAAAATGCAGAATGAACATGATCAAAGGCATAAATACATGTATGCTATATTTCAATCCAAGTTCCGCGAATCTAAGACATTTAGCTCACTACGCAGCCTGCAAAAGGTCTTCTCATCTAAAGGCTTGGTAAAGATATCGGCTAGCTGGTTCTCGGTGCTAACATAAAACACTTCGATATCTCCCTTTTGCTGGTGGTCTCTCAAAAAGTGATGCCGGATGTCAATGTGCTTTGTGCGGCTGTGCTCAACAGGATTTTCCGCTATTCGGATAGCACTCTCATTATCACATAGGAGTGGGACTTTGCTCAGATTGTAGCCAAAGTCCCTGAGGGTTTGCCTCATCCAAAGTAGTTGCGCGCAACACTGACCTGTGGCAACGTACTCGGCCTCAGCGGTGGATAGGGCAACGGAGGTTTGTTTCTTAGAGTTCCATGACACCAGGGACCTTCCTAAGAATTGGCACGTCCCCGATGTACTCTTCCTATCGACCTTACATCCAGCATAGTCGGAATCTGAGTACCCAATTAAGTCAAAGTTAGACCCCTTTGGATACCAGATCCCGAAGCAAGGCGTAGCGACTAAATATCTAAGAATTCGCTTCACCGCCACCAAGTGACACTCCTTAGGATCGGATTGAAATCTAGCACACATGCATACGCTAAGCATAATATCCGGTCTACTAGCACATAAATAAAGTAGAGATCCTATCATTGACCGGTATGCTTTTTGATCAACGGACTTACCTCCTTTGTTGAGGTCGGTGTGTCCGTCGGTTCCCATCGGAGTCTTTGCGGGCTTGGCGTCCTTCATCCCAAACCGCTTCAGCAGATCTTGCGTGTACTTTGTTTGGGAGATGAAGGTGCCGTCCTTGAGTTGCTTCACTTGGAACCCAAGGAAGTAGTTCAACTCGCCCATCATCGACATCTCGAATTTCTGCGTCATTACCCTGCTAAACTCTTCACAAGACTTTTGATTAGTAGAACCAAATATTATGTCATCGACATAAATTTGGCATACGAACAAATCACCATCACATGTCTTTGTAAAGAGAGTTGGATCGGCTTTCCCAACCTTGAAAGCATTAGCAAGTAAGAAATCTCTAAGGCATTCATACCATGCTCTTGGGGCTTGCTTAAGTCCATAGAGCGCCTTAGAGAGCTTACACACGTGGTCGGGGTATCGCTCATCCTCGAAGCCAGGGGGTTGCTCCACGTACACCTCCTCCTTTATTGGCCCGTTGAGGAATGCGCTCTTCACATCCATTTGGTACAACCTGAAAGAATGGTGAGCGGCATATGCTAGCAAGATACGAATAGACTCTAGCCTAGCCACAGGAGCAAAAGTCTCCTCAAAGTCCAAACCTGCGACTTGGGCATAACCTTTTGCCACAAGTCGAGCCTTGTTCCTTGTCACCACCCCGTGCTCGTCCTGTTTGTTGCGGAACACCCACTTGGTTCCCACAACATTTTGCTTGGGACGAGGCACCAGCGTCCAAACTTCATTGCGCTTGAAGTTGTTAAGTTCCTCCTGCATGGCCAACACCCAGTCCGGATCTAGCAAGGCCTCCTCTACCCTGAAAGGCTCAATAGAGGAGACAAAAGAGTAATGTTCACAAAAATTAACTAATCGAGATCGAGTAGTTACTCCCTTGCTAATGTCACCCAGAATTTGGTCGACTGGATGATCCCTTTGAATCATCGCTCGAACTTGGGTTGGAGGTGCCGGTTGCGCTTCTTCCTCCATGACTTGATCGTCTTGTGCTCCCCCTTGAACACACGCCTCCTTTTGATGAACCTGTTCATCGTCTTGAGTTGGGGGCTGCACCGTCGTTGAGGAAGAAGGTTGATCTCGTTCATCCTGTTCCTGTGGCCGAATGTCTCCAATCGCCATGGTTCGTATAGCGGCCGTCGGAACATCTTCTTCATCTACATCATCACAATCAACAACTTGCTCTCTTGGAGAGCCATTAGTCTCATCAAATACAACGTCGCTAGAGACTTCAACCAAACCCGATGATTTGTTGAAGACCCTATACGCCTTTGTATTTGAATCATAACCTAATAAAAACCCTTCTACAGCTTTGGGAGCAAACTTAGAATTTCTACCCTTCTTCACTAGAATGTAGCACTTGCTCCCAAAAACACGAAAGTAAGATACATTGGGTTTGTTACCGGTTAGTAGCTCATACGAAGTCTTCTTGAGGAGTCGATGAAGGTAGACCCTGTTGATGGCGTGGCAAGCCGTGTTCACGGCTTCCGACCAAAAGCACTCGGGGGTCTTGAACTCTCCAAGCATCGTCCTCGCCATATCGATTAGCGTCCTGTTCTTCCTCTCTACCACACCATTTTGCTGTGGTGTGTAGGGAGCGGAGAACTCGTGCTTGATTCCTTCCTCCTCAAGAAACTCCTCCACTTGAAGGTTCTTGAACTCGGACCCGTTGTCGCTCCTAATCTTCTTCACCTTGAGCTCAAACTCATTTTGAGCTCTCCTGAGGAAGCGCTTGAGGGTCCCTTGGGTTTCAGACTTATCCTGCAAAAAGAACACCCAAGTGAAGCGGGAAAAGTCATCAACAATAACTAAACCATACTTACTTCCTCCTATGCTTAGATAGGCGACGGGTCCGAAGAGGTCCATATGCAGCCGCTCCAGAGGTCTTGACGTAGTCATCACATTCTTGCTGTGATGTGCTCCTCCTACTTGTTTACCTGCCTGACAAGCTGCACAAGGTCTATCTTTTTCGAAATAAACATTTGTTAGACCTATCACGTGTTCTCCCTTTAGAAGCTTGTGAAGGTTCTTCATCCCCACATGTGCTAAGCGGCGATGCCACAGCCAGCCCATGCAAGTCTTAGCCATTAAGCATGCATCTAGACCGGCCTCTTCTTTTGCAAAATCAACTAAATAAAGCTTGCCGTCTAGTACACCCTTAAAAGCTAGTGAACCATCACATCTTCTAAAGACAGACACATCTACATTAGTAAAAAGGCAATTGTATCCCATTTGACATAATTGACTAACAGATAGCAAATTATATCCAAGACTCTCCACTAAGAATACATTTGAGATAGAATGCTCATTAGAAATTGCAATTTTACCTAACCCTTTTACCTTGCCTTGATTCCCATCACCGAATATAATTGAATCTTGGGAATCCTTATTCTTGACGTAGGAGGTGAACATCTTCTTCTCCCCCGTCATATGGTTTGTGCATCCGCTGTCGATAATCCAGCTTGAACCCCCGGATGCATAAACCTGCAAGGCAAATTTAGGCTTGGGTCTTAGGTACCCAACTCATGTTGGGTCCTGCAAGGTTAGCACAAATATCTTTAGGGACCCAAATGCAAGATTTATCTCCCTTGCATCTAGCCCCTAATTTCCTAGCAACTACCTTCTTACCCTTTCTACAAATAGCAAAGGGAGCATTACAAGCATAATAAATGGTAGAAGGTTCATTCACTACTTTCCTAGGAGCATGAATAACATTCTTCCTAGGTACATGAGCAATATCTCTCCTAGGCATATGTACAACATTTCTCCTACACATATCTCTACCATGATTATAAGAAGAACTAGAAGCAAACATTGCATGAGAATCATAAGCATGTGAATCAAAATGATTATAAGCATTTCTAGCATGTCTCCTATCATAATACATAAAAGCATGATTCTTTTTAGCATTACTAGCCATCGGGGCCTTCCCCTTCTCCTTGACGAAGATGGGAGCCTTATGGCTTGTTAAGTTCTTGGCTTCCCTCTTGAAGCCAAGCCCATCCTTAATTGAGGGGTGTCTACCAATCGTGTAGGCATCCCTTGCAAATTTGATTTTATCAACTTCATTCTTGCTAGTCTTAAGTTGGGCATTAAGACTAGCCACTTCATCATTTAATTTGGAAATTAGAACTAGGTGTTCACTACAAGCATTAACATCAAAATCCTTACACCTAGTACAAATTTCAACATGTTCAACACAAGAATTTGATTTACTAGCTACTTCTAGTTTAGCACTTAAATCAATATTAACACTTCTTAAGGTAGAAATGGTTTCATGACAGGAAGATATTTCACTAGAAAGCATTTCATTTCTTTTCATTTCTAAAGCATATGATTTTTGTGCCTCTACAAACTTATCATGTTCATCATACAATAAATCTTCTTGCTTTTCTAAAAGCCTATCCTTTTCATTCAATGCATCAATCAATTCATTGATTTTATCTATCTTAGATCTATCTAAGCCCTTGAACAAGCAAGAATAATCTATATCATCATCACTAGACTCACTATCACTAGAAGATGCATAAGTGGAGTCTTTAGTACTTACCTTCTTCTCTCTTGCCATAAGACAAGTGAGACGCTCGTTGGGGAAGAGAGCCGATTTGTTGAAGGCAGTGGCGGCGAGTCCTTCGTTGTCGGAGTCGGAGGAGGAGCAATCCGAGTCCCACTCCTTTCCTAGATGCGCCTCGCCCTTGGCCTTCTTGTATTGCTTCTTCTTCTCTCTCTTGTTCCCCTTTTTCTGGTCACTTTCATTATCGGGACAGTTAGCAATAAAATGACCAAGCTTACCGCATTTGAAGCATGAGCGCTTCCCCTTGGCTTTGGTCTTGCTTGGTTGTCCCTTGTGACCTTTAAGCACCGTCTTGAATCTTTTAATGATGAGAGCCATCTCTTCATCATTAAGGCCAGCCGCCTCAATCTGTGCCACCTTGCTAGGTAGCGCCTCCTTGCTTCGTGTTGCCTTGAGAGCAAGGGGTTGCGGCTCGTTGATCGGACCGTTCAACGCTTCGTCGACGTATCTTGCCTCCTTGATCATCATCCGCCCGCTTACGAATTTTCCAAGCACTTCCTCGGGCGTCATCATCGTGTACCTGGGATTCTCACGAATATTGTTCACGAGATGAGGATCAAGTACGGTAAAGGACCTGAGCATTAGGCGGACGACGTCGTGGTCCGTCCATCGCGTGCTCCCGTAGCTCCTTATCTTGTTGATGAGGGTCTTGAGCCGGTTGTATGTTTGCGTCGGCTCCTCGCCCCTTATCATGGCGAACCGTCCAAGCTCTCCCTCCACCAACTCTATCTTGGTGAGCAAGGTGACGTCGTTCCCCTCATGAGAAATCTTGAGGGTGTCCCAGATCTGCTTGGCATTGTCCAAGCCGCTCACCTTGTGATACTCGTCCCTGCACAAAGAGGCTAGCAACACAGTAGTAGCTTGTGCATTTTTATGAATCTGTTCATTAATAAACATAGGGCTATCCGAGCTATCAAATTTCATTCCACTTTCCACAATCTCCCAAATGCTTGGATGGAGAGAAAACAGGTGAGTACGCATTTTGTGGCTCCAAAATCCGTAATCCTCTCCATCAAAGTGAGGAGGTTTGCCAAGTGGAATGGGAAGCAAATGAGTATTTGAGCTATGCGGAATACGCGAATAATCAAAAGAAAAGTTTGAGTTAACCGTCTTTTGTTTGTAGTCGTTGTGGTCCTCATCCTTTTGGGAAGAAGTAGACTCGTCGCTGTCGTAGTAGACAATCTCCTTGATGCGCCTGGTCTTCTTCTTCTTCCCTTCCTTCCGTCTTTGGCCCGAGCCGGAGTCGGTAGGCCTGTTATCCTTCGGCTCGTTGACGAAGGTCTCCTTCTCTTTATCGTTGATCACTATACCCTTCCCCTTAGGATCCATCTATTCGGGCGGTTAGTCCCTTTGTGAATAGAACGGCTCTGATACCAATTGAGAGCACCTAGAGGGGGGGGTGAATAGGTGATCCTGTAAAAACCTCAAACTTAAGCCACAAAAACTTGTTAAGCGTTAGCACGATTAATGCCAAGTGGCTAAGGTGAAGTCTCAACAAAACACAATACCACAAGAATCAAGCACAGAGGGACACGGTGGTTTATCCCGTGGTTCGGCCAAGCCAATGCTTGCCTACTTCCACGTTGTGGCGTCCCAACGGACGAGGGTTGCAATCAACCCCTCTCAAGCGGTCCAAAGACCCACTTGAATACCACGTTGTTTTGTTGTTCCTTTCACTATCCCGTTTGCAAGGAATCTCCACAAATTGGAGTCTCTTGCCCTTACAAGTATATGATCACAAAGAAAGCACAGAGTAAGGGAGGGAAGCAACACACACAAATCCACAACAAAAGCGCACACACACGGCCAAGACTCGAGCTCGAATGACTATCTCAGAGTTCACACTAGAACAGAGCTCGAATCACTTAGAATCACAAACGAATGCGCAAAGAACTTGTGTGGATGATCAAGAATGCTCAAGAGTTGCTTGTGTGTCTCCTCCATGCGCCTAGGGGCTCCTTTTATAGCCCCAAGGCAGCTAGGAGCCGTTGAGAGCAATTCTGGAAGGCTATCCTGGCCTTCTGTCGTCGGGGGCACCGGACAGTCCGGTGCACACCGGACAGTGTCCGGTGCCCGATTTGTTTCCTTTTCTGGCGCTTCTGACCGTTGGAAGACTGTCGTAGATCTGCGAGCCGTTGGCGCACCGGACAGTCCGGTGCACACCGGACAGTCCGGTGCCGTCTTCCGACCGTTGGCTCGGCCACGTGTCCCGCACGGATTGCGCGGCCGACCGTTGGCCCTGGCCGACCGTTGACTCACCGGACAGTCCGGTGCACACCGGACAGTCCGGTGAATTTTAGCCGTACGCCGCCGGCCAAAATCCCGAGAGCGGCCAGTTCGAGTCGAGTCAGTCTGGCGCACCGGACACTGTCCGGTGCACACCGGACAGTCCGGTGCTCCAGACCGAGCTGGGACTTGGCTGCACACAGCCAAGTCATTCTCTCCCCTTTTCTCTTTTTCTTCTTTCTGTTTCTAACACTTAGACAAATATGTTAGTCCACAAAACCAATGTACTAAGGCTTAGAAACATACCTTTACTTCATGATTTGCACCTTGTTCATCCATGTACATAAAATCACAATTAAGCACATGTGTTGGCACTCAATCACCAAAATACTTAGAAATGGCCCAAGGGCACATTTCCCTTTCAGGTCAACGGGTTGCGCATCGCCATCGAGCTAGGGGTCCGACGCCTCGACGCTCGCGGTGACTCGCAGCTTGTCATCGACCAAGTCATGAAGAACTCCCACTGCCACGACCCGAAGATGGAAGCCTACTGCGACGAGGTTCGGTGCCTGGAGGACAAGTTCTATGGGCTCGAGGTCAACCACGTCGCCCGGCGGTACAACGAGACTGCGGACGAGCTAGCGAAGATAGCTTCGGCGCGAACAACGGTTCCCCCGAACGTCTTCTCCCGGGACCTATATCAACCCTCAGTCAAGACCAACGACACGCCCGAGCCCGAGAAGGTCTCGGCCCAGCCCGAGGCGCCCTCGGCTCAGCCCGAGGCGCCCTCGGCTCAGCCTGAGGCACCCTCGACCCCCGAGGGTGAGGCACTGCGCGTCGAGGGAGAGCGGAATGGGGTTCCGCCTAATCGAGACGGGCAGACCCCGTACCTGCAATATCTCCACTGAGGAGAGCTGCCCCTCGACCGAGCCGAAGCTCGGCGACTGGCGCGGCGCGCCAAGTCATTCGTCTTGCTGGGTGACGGAAAGGAGCTCTACCATCACAGCCCCTCCGGCATCCTCCAGCGATGCATATCCATCGCCGAAGGCCAGGAGCTCTTACAAGAAATACACTCGGGGGCTTGCGGTCATCACGCAGCACCTCGAGCCCTTGTTGGAAACGCTTTCCGACAAGGTTTCTACTGGCCGACCGCGGTGGTCGACGCCACTAGAATTGTCCGCACCTGCCAAGGGTGTCAATTCTACGCAAGGCAGACGCACCTACCCGCTCAGGCTCTGCAAACAATACCCATCACCTGGCCGTTTGCTGTGTGGGGTCTGGACCTCGTCGGTCCCTTGCAGAAGGCACCCGGGGGCTACACGCACCTACTGGTTGCCATCGACAAATTCTCCAAGTGGATCGAGGTCTGACCCCTAAACAGCATCAGGTTCGAACAGGCGGTGGCATTCTTCACCAACATCGTCCATCGCTTCGGGGACCCGAACTCCATCATCACCGACAACGGCACCCAGTTCACCGACAGAAAGTTCCTAGACTTCTGCGAGGATCACCACATCCGGGTGGACTGGGCCGCCGTGGCACACCCCATGACGAATGGGCAGGTAGAGCGTGCCAACGACATGATTCTACACGAGCTCAAGCCAAGGATCTACAACGACCTCAACAAGTTCGGCAGGTGGTGGATGAAGGAACTCCCCTCGGTGGTCTGGAGTCTGAGGACGACACCAAGCCGAGCCACGGGCTTCACGCTGTTTTTTCTAGTCTATGGGGCCGAGGCTATCTTGCCCACAGACTTAGAACACGGCTCCCTGAGGACGAGGGCATACGACGCCTGAAGCAACCAGACAAACCAAGAAGACTCACTTGACCAGCTGGAAGAGGCTCGGGACATGGCCTTACTACACTCGGCGCGGTATCAGCAGTCCCTGCGACGCTACCACGCCCGAGGGGTTCGGTCCCGAGACCTCCAGGTGGGCGACTTGGTGCTTCGGCTACGACAAGATGCCCGAGGGCGCCACAAGCTCACGCCTCCCTAGGAAGGGCCGTTCATCATTGCCAGGACTCTGAAGCCTAGAACATAAAAGCTGGCCAACAGTCAAGGCGAGGTCTACAGCAACGCTTGGAACATCCGACAGCTACGTCGCTTCTACCCTTAAGATGTTTTCAAGTCGTTCATACACCTCATTTACATATGAATTCTAACCAACAAGGAAGGGTCAGCCTTGCCTCGGCAAAGCCCGACCCTCCCTCGGGGGCTAGAAGGGGGGAACCCCCTCTGCGTCAAAATTTTCCTCGAAAAAAGTCTTTCTGCCAGAATATCTTTCGTGCTTTTCGACTACTTCGGTAGTGGGATCATAAAAACGACGGAGTACATGTAAGCAGGCAAGGCCGACCGAGCCGAGGGACTCCTACGCCTCTGGGATACGGATACCTCACTCATCGCCTTCTGCGAGAAGTAACTCACGTTCGGATGAGCGATCCTGCTGACCGAACAACCCTTAACGCTCAAAAGACTTTCTGTCGAAACGGTTTTTTCGGGTTTTCTCGGCTACGTCGATAATAGAATCCCGCGGACGAGCAAGAGTACACGTAAGCAGCAAGGCCGACCGAGCCGAGGGACTCCTACGCCCCCAGGATACGGATACCTCACTCATCACCTTCCGTGAAAAGTAACTCTCGCTCGGACAAACAATTTTGTTACCGACAAATAAGTCCTGATACTCGAAACAAGGGGAAAAGAAACGCAGCTTTGCAATGCGACGACAGTATGTTTGGGCCTCGACGGCCGCAAAAAACATATGCATACTACAGATGAACCGATCCTGCAGGCTCAGGCGTCGATGGAGGGGGAGCAGCAGCACCCTCGGCGTCAACTCCACCTTCGGCGAAGTCCGACCGAGCCTCGGACGGCAACACGGTCGGAGGATCTCCGCTCCGAAGGACGACGTCAGCACCACGCCCGGGCCATCGCCGCTAGGGTCTCCTCTAGGAACCCGGCCCAAGCAGACGGCTCGACCGGCCGCTCCGTGGCCTCAGCCAGCTGTCCCCCGAGGACATCAGCCCGGCTCATGGCCTCGGCAACCCGACTCCGGCGCTGGTCCCACCAGTGGACGGCCCGGCCAGGCTCCGGCCGACGAAGCTTCCTTTTTCAAACCAACTCCGCCTCTATCCACGCTGACACTGCTGCCCTCGGCCCCGGCTCACCGCAGAGCGGCCGAGTGTTTCTTAGACTAAGCAAGTGAAGCCTCGGGCGGCAAGGCCGACTGAGCCGAGGGACTCCTACGGGATACGGATACCTCACTCGTCACCTTCCACACGAGGCAACTCCCGCTTGGTTAAGCGGTTCAGCTAGCCGACAGGCGAGTCCTAGTGCTCGAAATGAGGAAGAAACACGGCTTCACGCCAAAATACATACATGTTTAGGCCCCGACAGCCACAATGAACAAATACCAGGCGCGGGAGAAGGCACGACGATCGATATGGCCAAAAGTGGGCTGGCAGTAATGGTGGCGGCAGGCGGGTGGAAGCAGCAGTCAAATCGCCTGCAGGCTCACGTCCCCTCCTGGGACAGCGAGAGAGCCCTCTCCCACGGCGTGAAGACGACGCGCCCGTGTTCCGTTCCTTGAACGGCTCGCGAACGCACAACGGCTGCCCCGCGAACCACTTGTCCCGTCGCATTAACTCTGCGACAGGGTAGGTGGCACCTTTGGCAGGCGAAGCAGGCGACACTTCACCTCCTCCATAATGACCGCGTCAAAAAAGGTGCGCCACGTCGCTCAATTTCGTATCCTTTTCCTCTTCCCCTTTCTCTCTCTTGCTACAGGGACCAGGAAAGGGGATACTCCGAAAGGGATCCTTCTCCACGAAGGAAGCGGGCCCCAAGCCCCCTACTGATCAGAGGTTCAAAGGCTGGCCCCTCGGAAGGGTTCAACAGCCGCCTCAGAGCACTCGGGATCCGCGCCCACTACTAGTCCGAGGTTCGAAGGCTGGCCCCTCGGAAGGGTTCAACGGCCGCCTCAGGCCACTCGGGCCCCGCGCCCACTACTGATCAGGGGTTCGTAGGCTGGCCCCCGAAGGGTTCGACAGCCGCCTCAGAGCACGCAGAGCGAGGGATGACCCTGGGTACGTTCGATACATAACCAAGGCTCGGGCTACGCTCCCGAGGTACCCTAGGACATTTCCGAGACCGACGGGAACGATTTTGTAACGGAATCCCACCAGAGGGAGGCATCGAGCCCTCGGACCCTGTCAAAAGGGGACCGGGTCCGGCGAATCACCCGCAGGTACTTTTGGAGCGCGCCTCCAGGCCACTAGCCGACCCCTAACGAATGGGGCACGAGCGTCCACTCGGATTACCCGTTAGCAACTCACTAGAGACACCATGTTCGGTGCCCTCCGAGGGCAACATGGCGCTTTCCCCCCCTCCTCCTTGCGGAAAGGCGACGCAGGGGCGTATGAACAAAGCCGAGTCTGTCCTTGACCGTCCTCTCGCTCTGTGCGGAGGCTCGGGGGCTGCTCTCGCAAACCCGGCTCCGGCCAAACCGTTGACAGCGTCAACATACCAGCCCGAGAACTTGGGACTCGACTATGCACCTGGGCTACGGCCAGTTCGCATGAGGGAACAACCAGACCAGCCGAAGCATCACAAAACGCGCTAAGACCTCGAAGGAGTCAAACCACTCCTCCGAGGCCTCGGGGGCTACACCCGGCGGGTGCGCTCGCGTGCACCCACCGGAACAAAACACAACCGAGAAAGGCCGGTCCCCTTGCAAAAAAGTGCGACAAAAGCCTCCAAGCGAGTATCAACACTCCCTTCGAGGCTCGGGGGCTACTGTCGGGGACCATAATTAGGGGTACCCCCAAGACTCCTAATCTCAGCTGGTAACCCCCATCAGCACAAAGCTGCAAAGGCCTGATGGGCGCGATTAAAGTCAAGGCTCAGTCCACTCAAGGAACACGATCTCGCCTCACCCGAACCTAGCCTCGGGCAAAGGCGGCCGACCCCGGAGAATTCATGTCTCGCCCGAGGGCCCCCTCAAGCAACGGACACACCTTCGGCTCGCCCAAGGCCCAGTCTTCGCAGAGAAGCAACCTTGGCCAGATCGCCACGCCAACCGACCGTATCGCAGGAGCATTTAATGCCAGGATCGCCTGACACCCTATCCTGACGCACGCTCTTTAGTCGATAGAGCCGAAGTGACCGCAGTCACTTCGCCGCTCCACTGACCGACCTGACAAGAAAACAGCGCCGCCTACCCCGCTCCGACTGCCGTGCCACTCACCAGAGTGAGGTCGACAGCGGCTAACTCCAGCCTCGGGCGACATAGGAAGCTCCGCCTCGCCCGACCCCAGGGTTCGGCCCCCGTCTCGACCTCAGAAGATGGACTTCGCCTCGCCTGACCCCAGGGCTCGGACTCAACCATGACTCAGAAGACGACGAGCTCCGCCACGCCTGACCCTAGGGCTCGGACTCAGCCTCGGCTCCGGAAGACGACGAACTCTGCCTCGCCCGACCCCAGGGCTCGGACTCAGCCTTGGCTTCGGAAGACGATGAACTCCGCCTCGCCCGACCCCAGGGCTCGGACTCAGCCTCGGCTCCGAAAGACGACGAACTCTACCTCGCCCGACCCTAGGGCTCGGACTCAACCTCGACCTCAGAGGAGTCGCCACCTTGCCCAAACTCGGGTCCGGACCGGCCACGTCGCTAGGGGGGCCATCATTACCCTGCCCCTTGCTAGCTCAGGCTACGGGGAACAAGACCGGCGTCCCATCTAGCTCGCCCCAATAAACAAGAAATGATGACACCCCACATGCTCCATGACGACGGTAGCTCCCAGCCCCTTACGTCAGCAAGGAGACGTCATCAAGGATCCGACAGCCCCGACAGCTGTACTTCCGCAGGGCTCCAGCGCTCCTCCGACGGCCACGACATCATATGAATAGGGTGCCAAAACCTCTCCGACTGCCACGACGGCATGTACTTAGGGCTCTAGCTCCTCTCTGCTAGACACGTTAGCACACTGCTACACCCCCATTGTACACCTGGACCCTCTCCTTACGCCTATAAAAGGAAGGTCCAGGGCTCTCGTACGAAAAGAGGTTGGCCGCGCGGGAGAACGGGCCGACGCATAAGGCTCCCGCTCTCTCTCTCTCTCCCACGCGAACGCTTGTAACCCCCTACTGCAAGCGCATCCATCCGCCTTGGGCGCAGGACAACACGAAGGCCACGGTTTCCCCTTACTGTTCTCCCCCCTTTGTGTCCCGTCTCGCGCCGACCCATCTGGGCTGGGACACGCAGCGACAATTTACTCGTCGGTCCAGGGACCCCCCCGGGCTCGAAACGCCGACAACATGGTACTGGTAAACATAGCTTGGCCGATGCAACCCACATAGTTATGTACATAGACTTCAACAAACCACAAGCGCAAGTCCACTTCAATCCACAAAAACCTAAGTGAACTGTTCATCCAGTTTAAGCACATCATTCGTCGTGTGTTTAGACTCTAGAATTGTGGAGGTTGCAAACAAGAAATACAGGAATGTGAGTACAAAAACGCACTATAAAAGTAGCATGTTGAAGAGCTTTGTTGCTGATAGATGTCTGATTGCAAGCTACACGTGTGTTTTCAAGATTTAGTATTTCCTATGAGTTTTTACAAGTTGAAAGAGTCATTTTTAAAATTGTGTGTTTACTTGATTTGTGTCTTCTTTATATAGACAGAAAAACAGCTAGCTTGGAGTGGCGTTGATGATGGTGTCGTCAGCGATCTCACATGCTACATGGAAGGGTATATAGTCTGTAAGGCTGCCTAAGTTGGTGACAATAGAGAATATGCTGCTGGTACAAAAGCATGAGTTACCTTATCCTTGCCGGAGGTTTTTGTGCTTTGTGGTGTATGACAAAGGGTGCCATCGGGTGGAACAGAATCTACCGATGTAGACATGGATGCAATGCAATTGATGAAGGCCGGGATCCAGTTGGTGAAAATGCAGCCTGATTTTCTCCTATGCATTCATGCAATGAGAGAGAGATAGAGAGACCAACCAAACTACAACACATTTTGTTCCTTGCTTCGACAAAGAATGGCTAAATATTTTGACTGCATTTATAGAAATTCAAAACAAATGTAGACAAAAAAACAAATGAATGGCTCAACGCATAACGACAAGCGTCTCTTTCTAAGTTTCTTATTGAAAGTCGCCTAGAGGGGGGATGAATAGGCGGAATCTGAGAATTATAAACTTAAGCATACACTACAAGCCGGGGTTAGCGTTAGAATTAAAATCGAGTCCGAAAGAGAGGGCGAAAACAAATCACAAGCAAATGAAGAGAGTGACACGGTGATTTGTTTTATCAAGGTTCGGTTCTTGCAAACCTACTCCCTGTTGAGGGGGTCACAAAGACCGGGTCTCCTTCAACCCTTTCCCTCTCTCAAACGGTCACCTAGACCGAGTGAGCTTTTCTCCTCAATCAAATGGGACACTTAGTCCCCACAAGGACCACCACAACTTGGTGTCTCTTGCTTTGATTATAAAGGTGTTGAGAGCAAGAATGGGGAAGAAGAAAAGCGATCCAAGCGACAAGAACTCAAATGAACACAAATATCTCTCTCTAACTAGTCACTAAGTGTTTGGAGTGATTCCAGACTTAGGAGAGGATTTGACCTCTTGTTTGTGTCTTGGAGTGAAGTCTAGATCTCTTGTATTGAATGCAATGGCTGAAAAACTTGGATGCCTTAAAGTGTTGTGGTTGGGGGGTATTTATAGCCCCACCCACCAAAATGGCCGTTGGGGAGGCTATCTGTCGATGGGCGCACCGGACAGTCCGGTGTGCCAGCCACGTCACCCAACCATTAGGGTTCGACCGTTGGAGCTCTGACAATCTAAACCACCAGACAGTCCGGTGGTGCACCGGACAGTCACTGTTCACTGTCCGGTGCACCTTCTGGCGCCTGCTCTGACTCTGTCCGCGCACTGTAGCGTTCACTGTTCACTTTTGCAGACGACCGTTGGTGCTGTAGCCATTACTCCGCATGGCTCACCGGACAGTCCGGTGCTACACCGGACAGTTCGGTGAATTATAGCGGAGTGGCTTCCCAAAAACCCGAAGGTAGCGAGTTCGAGTTGATCCACCCTGGTGCACCGGACACTGTCCGGTGCGCCAGACTAGGGCTGCCTTCGGTTTCTTTTGCTACTTTTGTTTTGAACCCTATCTTGGACTTTTTATTGGTTTGTGTTGAACCTTTGGCACTTGTAGAACTCATAATTTAGAGCAAACTAGTTAGTCCAATTGTTTGTGTTGGGCAATTCAACCACCAAAATCATTTAGGAAAAAGGTTTGACCCTATTTCCCTTTCAATCTCCCCCTTTTTGGTGATTGATGCCAACACAAACCAAAGCAAATATATAAGTGCAGAATTGAACTAGTTTGCATAAGGTAAATGCAAAGGTTGCTTGGAATTAAACCAATTTAAACTTTCATAAATATGCATGGATTGCTTTCTTTCTTTTAACATTTTGGACCACATTTGCACCACTTATTTTGTTTTTGCAAATTCTTTTGGAAATTCTTTTCAAAGTCTTTTGCAAATAGTCAAAGGTATATAAGTAAGATTTCGAGAAGCATTTTCAAGATTTTGAAATTTTCTCCCCCTGCTTCAAATGCTTTTCCTTTTACTAAACAAAACTCCCCCTTAATGAAATTCTCCTCTTAGAGTTCAAGAGGGTTTTACCAATTGAGATAGAATTTCTTAGAGGAATGCTAATTTCAAAGATACCAATTGAAAAACATTTAAAAACTTAAATTTGTTTCGAAAAATTTTGAAATTGGCGTGGTGATGCGGTCCTTTTGCTTTAATACTTTTCTCCCCCTTTGGCATAAATCGCCAAAAACGGATACTTTGAGTGAAATATGAGCCCTTAGTAAATTCTCTCCCCCTTTGGCAAACAATATGTGAGTGAAAGATTATACCAATGTGGAGAGATGGCGGAATACCGGCAAAGAGTAGATAATACCGATGGAGTTGAGTGGAAGCGTCGTCTTTGTCGAATACTCCATTTCCCTTTCAATTCTATGACTAAGCATGAGAATGCACTTGAAAACACATTAGTCATAGACATAAAAGAGATATGATCAAAGGTATGTAAATGAGCTATGTGTGCAAAGTATTAATCAAAGTTCCAAGAATCAAGAATGTTTAACTCATTCCTAAGTTTGGTAAAGGTTTTCTCATCTAATGGTTTGGTAAAGATATCGGCTAATTGTTCTTTGGTGTTAATATAGGCTATCTCGATATCCCCCCTTTGTTGGTGATCTCTCAAAAAGTGATACCGAATGGCTATGTGCTTAGTGTGGCTGTGTTCAACGGGATTATCCACCATGCGGATTGCACTCTCATTATCACATAGGAGAGGGACTTTGCTAAATTTGTAGCCATAGTCCCTGAGGGTTTGCCTCATCCAAAGCAATTGCGCGCAACAATGGCCTACGACAATATACTCGGCTTTGGTGGTAGAAAGAGCTACTGAGTTTTGTTTCTTTGAAGCCCAAGACACTAGGGATCTTCCTAGAAACTGACAAGTCCCTGATGTGCTCTTCCTATCAATTTTACACCCTGCCCAATCAGCATCTGAATATCCTAATAAATCAAAAGAGGATCCCTTGGGGTACCAAAGACCAAACTTAGGAGTATAAACTAAATATCTCAAGATTCTCTTCACGGCCCTAAGGTAAACTTCCTTAGGATCGTCTTGGAACCTTGCACACATGCATACGGAAAGCATAATATCCGGTCGAGATGCACATAAGTAGAGTAAAGATCCTATCATCGACCGGTATACCTTTTGATCTACAGATTTACCTCCTGTGTCGAGGTCGAGATGCCCATTTGTTCCCATGGGTGTCTTGATGGGTTTGGCATCCTTCATTCCAAACTTGGTAAGTATGTCTTGAATGTACTTTGTTTGGCTGATGAAGGTGCCCTCTTGGAGTTGCTTGACTTGAAATACTAGAAAATACTTCAACTCCCCCATCATAGACACCTCGAATTTTTAAACCATGATCCTACTAAACTCTTCACATGTAGATTTGTTAGTAGACCCAAATATGATATCATCAACATAAATTTGGCATACAAACAAGTCTTTTGCAATAGTTTTAGTAAAGAGAGTAGGATCGGCCTTGCCGACTTTGAAGCCATTAGTGATAAGAAAATCTCTTAGGCATTCATACCATGCTCGTGGGGCTTGCTTGAGTCCATAAAGCACCTTAGAGAGTTTATACACATGGTTAAGATACTCACTATCTTCAAAGCCGGGAGGTTGCTCAACATAGACCTCTTCCTTGATTGGTCCATTGAGGAAGGCACTCTTCACGTCCATTTGATATAGCTTAAATCCATGGTAAGTAGCATAGGCAAGTAATATGCGAATTGACTCAAGCCTATCTACGGGTGCATAGGTTTCACCAAAATCTAAACCTTCGACTTGTGAATAACCCTTGGCTACAAGTCGTGCTTTGTTCCTTGTCACCACACCATGCTCATCTTGCTTGTTGTGGAACACCCACTTGGTTCCTACAACATTTTGATTAGGACGTGGAACCAAATGCCATACCTCATTCCTCGTGAAGTTGTTGAGCTCCTCTTGCATCGCCAGCACCTAATCCGAATCTTTAAGTGCATCCTCTACCCTGTGTGGCTCAATAGAGGAAACAAAAGAGTAATGTTCACAAAAATGAGTGACTCGAGATCGAGTGGTTACCCCCTTATGAATATCGCCGAGGATGGTGTTCATGGGGTGATCTCTTTGAATCGCCTGGTGGACTCTTGGGTGTGGCGGTCTTTGACCCTGTTCATCTGCCTTGTCATTATTGTCATCTCCCCCTTGATCATTGTCCTCCTCTTGAGGTGGCTCATCTTCTTGATCTTCTTCTTCATTATCTTGGGCCTATTCCTCATCTTGAGTTGGTGGAGATGCTTGTATAGAAGATGATGGTTGATCTTGTGCTTGTGGAGGCTCTTCGGATTCCTTAGGACACACATCCCCAATGGACATGTTCTTTAGCGCGACACATGGAGCCTCTTCATCATCTAGCTCATCAAGATCAACTTGCTCCACTTGGGAGCCGTTAGTCTCATCAAACACAATGTCACAAGAAACTTCAACTAGTCCAGTGGACTTGTTAAAGACTCTATATGCCCTTGTGTTTGAGTCATAACCAAGTAAAAAGCCTTCTACAGCCTTAGGAGAAAATTTAGATTTTCTACCTCTTTTAACAAGAATAAAACATTTGCTACCAAAGACTCTAAAATATGAAACATTGGGCTTTATACCGGTGAGGAGTTCATATGATGTCTTCTTGAGGATTCGGTGAAGGTAGAGCCGGTTGATGGAGTAGCAGGCGGTGTTAATCGCCTTGGCCCAAAACGATCCGGTGTCTTGTACTCATCAAGCATGGTCCTCGCCATGTCAAGTAGAGTTCTATTCTTACTCTCCACTACACCATTTTGTTGTGGCGTGTAGAGAGAAGAGAACTCATGCTTGATGCCATCCTCCTCAAGGAAGCCTTCAATTTGAGAGTTCTTGAACTCCGTCCCATTGTCGCTTCTAATCTTTATGATCCTTAAGCCAAACTCGTTTTGAGCCCGTCTCAAGAATCCCTTTAAGGTCTCTTGGGTTTGAGATTTATCCTACAAAAAGAACACCCAAGTGAAGCGAGAATAGTCATCCACAATTACAAAACAATACTTACTCCGCCGATGCTTATGTAAGCTATCGGGCCGAATAAATCCATGTGGAGTAGCTCAAGCGGCCTGTCGGTCGTCATGATGTTCTTGTGTGGATGGTGGGTACCAACTTGCTTTCCTGCTTGACATGCGCTACAAATCCTATCTTTCTCAAAATGAACATTGGTTAGTCCCAAAATGTGCTCTCCCTTTAGAAGCTTGTGAAGATTCTTCATCCCAACATGGGCTAGTCGGTGATGCCAGAGCCAACCCATATTAGTCTTAGCAATTAAGCAAGTATCGAGTTTAGCTCTATTGAAATCGACTAAGTATAGCTGACCCTCTAACACTCCCTTAAATGCTACTGAATCATCACTTCTTCTAAAGACAGTAACACCTAAATCTGTAAAAAGACAGTTGTAACCCATTTTGCATAATTGAGAAACTGAAAGCAAATTGTAATCTAAAGAATCTACAAGAAAAACATTGGAAATAAAATGGTCAGGTGATATAGCAATTTTACCAAGTCCTTTGACCAAACCTTGATTTCCATCCCCGAATGTGATAACTCGTTGGGAATCTTGGTTTTTCTCATAGGAGGAGAACATCCTTTTCTCCCCTGTCATGTGGTTTGTGCACCCGCTATCAATGATCCAACTTGAGCCCCCGGATGCATAAACCTACAAAACAAGTTTAGGCCTTGTTCTTTGGTACCCAAACGGTCTTGGGTCCTTTGACATTAGAAACAAGCACCTTGGGTACCCAAACACAAGTCTTCGAGCCCTTGTGCTTGGCCCCAACATATTTGGCAACTACTTTGCCTGATTTGTTA
Organism: Zea luxurians; assembly: GCA_029449295.1. Lineage (NCBI taxonomy): Eukaryota > Viridiplantae > Streptophyta > Magnoliopsida > Poales > Poaceae > Zea > Zea luxurians. The sequence continues at coordinate 38,825,593 of JAOPSE010000008.1, read as the reverse complement.
GTTAAAACATAAGAAGCATCAAAAGTCTTAAATGAAACAATAGGCTCATTTGATGCAGTAGGAGTTTTCTTTTTAGGCAATTTAACATGAGTGGATTGCCTAGAACTAGATGCCTCACTCTTATACATAAAAGCATGATGAGAGCCACAGTGAGACTTCCTAGAATGAATTCTCCTAATTTTGTGTTTGGGATAACCAGCAGGATATAAAATGTAATCCTCGTTATCCTGAACCATGGGAGCTTTACCCTTAACAAAATTAGACAATTTCTTAGGGGCATTAATGAAAGGGAAATGTGCCCTTGGGCTATTTCTATAATGTTTTGGTGATTAAGTGCCCAACACACATTCTCTAAGTTCTGAATGTGCCAAAGATTGAAGAAGTGCAAATCATGTATCAAGGTACGTTTCTAGACTTAGTACATTGTTTTGAGTACTAACATATTTTGTCTAAGTGCTAGAAACAGGAGAAAAGGAATTGGAAAAGAGTTGCCTGCTCGGTCTGGGTGCATCGGACTGTCCGGTGGTACACTGGACAGTGTTCGGTGCGCCAGGCCAGTATCCGGTGAACAGGCCACTCTCAGGACTCGACGGCGGCGTATGGCTATAATTCACCGGATTGTCCGGTGGTGCACCAGACTGTCCGGTGAGTCATCCGCGGTGAAGTCATCGCTCTCGAGAAAAGGATCAGCGGCGTACGACTAAAATTCACCGGACTGTCCGGTGGTGCACCGGACTGTCCGGTGAGCCAACGGTCGACTGCGCAACGGTCAGCCGCGCAATCCGCGGGCGACGCGTGCCCACGCCAATGGTCGGTAGGGGGCACCGGACTGTCCGGTGTGCACCGGACAGTGTCCGGTGCGCCAACTATCACGAATCTGCAGTCTATTGCACTAACATCTTTATAACCAAGCTTGTGGCTATTTAGTGTTGAATTTTACAGGATCACCTATTCACCCCCCTCTAGGTGCTCTCAATTGGTATCGGAGCCGTTCTCTTCACGTAAGGGACTAATCGCCCGAAGAGATGAATCCCAAGGGAAAGAGGATGGTGGTCAACGATAAGGAGGAGTCCATCTTCAACGAGCCAAGAGATGAAAAGCCCACTGACTCTGGCTCGAGTCACAAGAAGAAGGACGGGAAGAAGAAGAGGCGCATCAATAAGATCGTCTACTACGACAGCGACGAATCTTCTTCTTCACCAAGAGACGACGACGACGAGAAAAAGAAGCCGGTTAATTCAAAATTTTCATTTGATTATTCTCGTATTCCTTTCAATTCCAATGCTCATTTGCTTTCAATTCCTCTTGGTAAACCTCCACACTTTGATGGAGAGGACTACTCTTTTTGGAGTCACAAAATGCGTAGTCACTTATTTTCTCTCCATCCTAGTATTTGGGAGATAGTTGAAAATGGAATGTAATTTGATAGTACGGATAACCCTGTATTTATTAACGAGCAAATTCATAAAAATGCACAAGCTACCACTATTTTGCTAGCATCTTTGTGTAGGGACGAATACAACAAGGTGAGCGGCTTGGACAACGCCAAGCAAATCTGGGACACCCTCAAAATATCACATGAGGGAAACGACACCACCATGATCACCAAAATGGAGTTGGTGGAAGCCGAGCTGGGAAGGTTCGCGATGATCAGGGGAGAGGAGCCAACACAAACATACAACAGGCTCAAGACCCTGGTCAACAAGATTAGGAGCTATGGAAGCACAAGATGGATGGACCACGACATCGTCCGACTTATGCTCAGATCTTTTACTGTTATTGACCCTCATCTTGTGAACCTCATCCGTGAAAATCCCAGGTACACAAAAATGACGCCAGAGGAGATACTCAGAAAATTTGTGAGCGGGCGCATGATGGTCAAGGAGGCAAGGTATGTTGATGATGCATTAAACGGCCCAATGTCCATCTACGAGCCACAACCCGTTGCGCTCAAGGCAACAAGCAGCAAGGAGGTGATACCTAGCAAGGTGGCACAAGTAGAGGTTGCTGGGCTCAACGAGGACGAAATGGCGTTCATCATCAAGCGCTTCAAGACCACTCTTAAAGGACGCAAGGAGTACCCCAACAAGAACAAAACAAGGGGAAAGCGCTCCTGCTTCAAGTGTGGTAAGACTGGTGACTTTATAGCAAATTGTCCCGATAATGCTAATGACCAGGAACAAGAAAAGAGCGGGAAGAAGGAGAAGAAAAAGAACTACAGGAAGGCAAAGGGCGAGGCACACCTCGGAAAGGAATGGGACTCGGACTGCTCTTCTTCCGACTCCGACGACGAAGGACTCGCTGCCTCGGCCTTCAACAAGTCCTCTCTCTTCCCCAACGAACGACACACTTGCCTCATGGCCAAGGAGAAGAAGGTAAGTGTTCGTGATACCCCTAAATACACTACTTCTAGTGATGATGATTCTAGTGATGATGAAGTAGATTACTCAAGCTTATTCAAAGGTCTAGATAGAACTAAAGTAGATAAAATCAATGAATTGATTGATGCTTTAAATGAAAAGAATAGACTCTTAGAAAAGCAAGAGGATATTTTGTATGAAGAGCATGATAAGTTTGTTAGTGTGCAAAAATCCCTTGCTTTAGAAACTAAAAGAAATGAAATGTTGACCTCTGAATTATTTGTGTGCCATGAATCAATATCTAGTTTAAAGATTTTGAATGATGATTTAAATGCTAAGCTAGAGGTAGCAAATAAATCTAGTTCATGTGTAGAACATGTTGTAATTTGTAATAGATGTAAGGACTTTGATGTTAATGCTTGTAATGAACATCTTATTGCTATTACAAAATTGAATGATGAAGTGGCAAGTCTTAATGCTCAACTTAAGACTTGCAAAATTGACTTTGATAAGTTAAAATTTGCTAGGGATGCCTACACCATTGGTAGACACCCCTCAATTAAGGATGGACTTGGCTTTCGAAAGGAAGCCAAGAACTTAACAAGCCAAAGGGCTCCCATTCCCAACAAGGAGAAAGGGAAGGCCCCTGTGGCTAGTAGTAATCAAAAGAATCATGCTTTCATTTATGATAGGAAATTTTCTAGGAATGCTCATTTTAATAGGAGCTATGTTGATTATAATGATTCACATGCTATGTTTGCCTCTAGCTCTACTTTTGTGCATGGTAGAAGTAGGCCTAGGAAAAATAATATTGTGCATCATGTGCCTAGGAAAGTGTGTAATAAATCTACTACTATTTACCATGCTTGCAATACTTCATTTGCGCTTATGTGTAAGAATGCAAAAGTAGTTGCTAGAAAGTTGGGGTCCAAATGCAAGGGAGACAAGACTTGTATTTGGGTTCCAAAGGCTATTGTGACTAACCTTGTAGGACCCAACAAGAGTTGGGTACCTAAAACCCAAGTGTAAATTGTCTTGCAGGTTTATGCATCCGGGGGCTCAAGCTGGATTATCGACAGCGGATGCACAAACCACATGACGGGGGAGAAGAAGATGTTCACCTCCTACGTCAAGAACAAGGATTCCCAGGACACGATCATCTTTGGAGATGGGAACCAAGGCAAGGTCAAAGGCTTGGGCAAGATAGCCATCACCAACGAGCACTCCATTTCAAATGTGTTTCTAGTCGAGTCGCTTGGTTATAATCTCCTGTCTGTAAGTCAATTGTGCCACATGGACTACAATTGTTAGTTTACAAATGTTGATGTTTTTGTCTTTAGAAGGAGTGGTAGTTCATTAGCATTTAAGGGTGTATTAGATGACAAACTCTACTTAGTTGATTTTTCAAAAGAGGAGGCCGATCTAGATGCATGCTTAATCGCTAAGACTAGCATGGGCTGGCTGTGGCATCGCCGTCTAGCACATGTTGGGATGAAGAACCTTCATAAACTTCTAAAGGGAGAACATGTGTTAGGACTAACCAATGTATGCTTCGAAAAAGATAGACCTTGTGCAGCTTGTCAGGCAGGAAAACAGGTGGGAAGCACTCATCATAACAAGAATGTGATGACAACATCAAGACCACTGGAGCTACTACATATGGACCTCTTCAGACTCGTCGCCTACCTTAGCATCGGGGGAAGTAAGTATGGTCTAGTAATTGTTGATGATTTTTCCCGCTTCACTTGGGTGTTCTTTTTGCAGGATAAATCAGAAACCCAAGGGACCCTCAAGCGCTTTCTAAGGCGGGCTCAAAATGAATTTGAGCTCAAGGTGAAAAAGATAAGAAGCGACAATGGGTCCGAGTTCAAGAATCAGCAAGTGGAGGAGTTCCTTGAGGAAGAAGGCGTCAAGCACGAGTTCTCCGCTCCCTACACACCACAGCAAAATGGTGTGGTAGAGAGGAAGAACAGGACGCTTATCGACATGGCGAGGACGATGCTTGGAGGATTCAAGACACCTGAGCGGTTTTGGTCAGAAGCTGTGAACACAGCTTGCCACGCCATAAACCGGCTCTACCTACATCGCCTCCTAAAGAAGACCTCGTATGAACTTCTTACCGGTAACAAACCTAACGTCTCATACTTTTGTGTATTTAGGAGTAAATGTTACATTCTAGTGAAGAAAGGTAGAAATTCTAAATTTGCTCCCAAAGCTGTAGAAAGGTTTTTACTAGGGTATGGCTCAAATACAAGGGCGTATTGAGTCTTCAACAAATCATCGGGTTTGGTTGAATTCTCTAGCGACGTTGTATTTGATGAAACTAATGGCTCTCCAAGAGAGCAAGTTGATCTTGATGATGTAGATGAAGATGACATTCCAACGGCCGCAATACGCACCATAGCGATTGGAGATGTGCGACCATAGGAGCAACAAGAGCAAGATCAACCTTCTTCCTCAACGATGGTGCATCCCCTAACTCAAGATGATGAACAGGTTCCTCAAGAAGAGGCGCGTGATCAAGGGGGAGCACAAGGAGAACCAGCTATGGAGGAAGAAGCACCCTCCAACTCAAGTCCGAGCAACGATCCAACGGAATCACCCTATTGACCAGATTCTGGGTGACATAAGCAAGGGAGTAACTACTCGCTCAAGATTAGCTAACTTTTGTGAGCATTACTCGTTTATCTCTTCTATTGAGCCTTTTAGGGTAGAGGAGGCCTTGCAGGATCCGGACTGGGTGTTGGCCATGCAGGAAGAGCTCACAACTTCAAGAGGAACGAAGTTTGGAGCCTGGTGCCTCGTTCCAAGCAAAATGTTGTGGGAACCAAGTGGGTGTTCCGCAACAAGCAAGACGAGCACGGGGTGGTGACAAGAAACAAGGCTCGACTTATGGCAAAAGGTTATGCCCAAGTCGCAGGTTTAGATTTCGAGGAGACTTTTGCTCCTATGGCTAGGCTAGAGTCTATTCGAATATTGTTAGCCTATGTCGCTCACCATTCTTTCAGGTTGTTTCAAATGGACGTGAAGAGCGCTTTCCTCAACGGGTCAATCAAGGAGGAGGTATACGTGGAACAAACCCCTAGCTTTGAGGATGAAAGGTACCCCGACCATGTGTGTAAGCTCTCTAAGGCGCTCTATGGACTTAAGCAAGCCCCAAGAGCATGGTATGAATGCCTTAGAGATTTCTTAATTGCTAATGCTTTCAAGGTTGGGAAAGCCAATCCCACTCTTTTCACTAAGACTTGTGATGGTGACCTTTTTGTGTGCCAAATTTATGCCGATGACATAATATTTGGTTCTACTAACCAAAAGTCTTGTGAGGAGTTTAGCAGGGTGATGACTCAAAAGTTTGAGATGTCGATGATGGGCGAGTTGAACTACTTCCTTGGGTTCCAAGTGAAGCAACTCAAGGATGGCACCTTCATCTCCCAAACAAAGTATACTCAAGATCTTCTCAAGCGGTTTGGGATGAAGGACGCCAAGCCCGCGAAGACACCAATGGGAACCGACGGACATGTCGACCTCAACAAAGGAGGTAAGTCCGTTGATCAAAAGGCATACCGGTGTATGATAGGGTCATTACTTTATTTATGTGCTAGTAGACCGGATATTATGCTTAGCGTATGCATGTGTGCTAGATATCAATTCGACCCAAGGGAATGTCACCTTGTGGCCGTTAAGCAGATTCTTAGATATTTAGTTGCTACGCCTTGCTTCGGTATCTAGTATCCAAAGGGGTCTACCTTTGACTTAATTGGATATTTAGACTCCGATTATGCTGGATGCAAGGTTGACAGGAAGAGTACATCAGGGACGTGCCAATTCCTAGGAAGGTCCTTGGTGCCGTGGAGCTCAAAGAAACAAACTTCCGTTGCCCTATCCACCGCTGAGGCCAAGTATGTTGCCGTAGGGCAGTGTTGCGCGCAACTACTTTGGATGAGGCAAACCCTCCGGGACTTTGGCTATAATCTGAGCAAAGTCCCACTCCTATGTGACAATGAGAGTGCAATCCGCATGGCGGATAATCCTGTTGAACACAGCCGCACTAAGCACATAGACATCCGGCATCACTTTCTGAGAGACCACCAGCAAAAGGGAGATATCGAGGTGTTCCATATTAGCACAGAGAACCAGCTAGTCGATATCTTTACCAAGCCATTAGATGAGAAAACCTTTTGCAGGCTGCAGAGTGAGCTAAATGTCTTAGATTCGCGTAACTTGGATTGATCTATAGCATACATGTGTTTTATGCCTTTGATCATGTTACTTATACATTTATGCAATTTGTTGCTTATTTATGGTGCTCAAGTTGTGCAAGGGATCCCCGGACCTCACAAGTCCATGTGTGAATGATGCACATATTTAGGGGGAGAAGTGCTACAACTTGACCCTTTGAGACTAATCCTTGTGTTTGAGTTACTTGATGTAGTCTCAAAGGTGCATTGAAAGGGAAAGGTGAACTTAGAACATGCAAAGACTTCCACTGCACTCCGGTATTAGTGTAATTAACTCCAAGTTCATATCTATGCTCTTATTGCCTTTTTGCTCTTAATTGCCAATTTTGGTGAGGCAATGGAGTTAAAGGGCCAATAATGATCCCATTTTGGTACTTACTGTCAAAGGGGGAGAAATTAAGGCCAAAGCAAATGGATCAGCTACCACTTGAGAGTTTTGAAAATAGTAGAGTTAGAACTTTTGATTTGTCAAAATTTGGTCTCTTATGGGGAGAATTTATGATTATGGGAAAAGGGGGAGTTTTTTTGGATCTTGATCAATTTCACTCTTGAAATATCTCTCTTTGTGCCCAAACAAGTGAGTTTGACTTAGAGATAGGAAAATGAATTTGATTTGCAAAAACAAACCAAGTGGTGGCAAAGATTGATCCAAATATGCCAAATTAGAGTCAAAAACAATTTGGTTCTCTTTTGCATTGATATTGCACTTATTTTGGTTGCTTTGTGAAGTGTTGGCATAAATCACCAAAAAGGGGGAGATTGAAAGGGAAATGTGCCTTTGGGCCATTTCTATAATGTTTTGGTGATTAAGTGCCCAACACACATTCTCTAAGTTCTGAATGTGCCAAAGATTGAAGAAGTGCAAATCATGTAACAAGGTACGTTTCTAGACTTAGTACATTGTTTTGAGTACTAACATATTTTGTCTAAGTGCTAGAAACAGGAGAAAAGGAATTGGAAAAGAGCTGCTCGGTCTGGGTGCACCGGACAGTGTCCGGTGCGCCAGGCCAGTCTCCGGTGAACAGGCCGCTCTCGGGACTCAACGGCGGCGTACGACTATAATTCACCGGACTGTCCGGTGGTGCACCGGACTGTCCGGTGAGTCGTCCGTAGCGAAGTCGTCGCTCTCGGGAAAAGGATCAGCGGCATACGGCTAAAATTCACCGGACTGTCCGGTGGTGCACCGGACTGTCCAGTGAGCCAACGGTCGACTGTGCAACGGTCGGCTGCGCAATCCGTGGGCGATGCGTGGCCCGCGCTGTCACACCCGGATTTTAGGGGCACTAAGACCCGGGCGCGAACATAAACACCAGGTATGCTGGGACCAAGTCTCACACATATGATGTATAGTGGTACAGGATCGAATGTCACATCTTTATATATAACAGGAGTTCAATACAAAATAAATGATTACATTATAAGGAGACAACGGTCCAGCAACCCAAAGTTGACTGGGAGACGACGACCTAGACCTCTCGCGAACTCGTCACAGCATCCTCCAAGCGCTTCATCCTGCGGTACCTGTTCTTGACCTGTGGGGGGGTGTGAGACAGCAAGAGTGAGCTCACATACGTTCATCGCTCAACAAGTTGTGGGGAATAATGTGCATGAACTCGCCAAAGGTGGGAGCTCACGTGAAGTGTAAGGCTTACCAAAGAAGATGGTTAGAGCTGAGCATTGCTTTTAAAGTTGGTCAAAATTTTATTAGCAGTTACTAAGTATAAGTAAATACCAACCCAGTTAAATAGTAGAACAAAAGTAACAACTTCACCTGCGATGCAATGCATATGACAAATTGAGTTTAAGTTCCATAATTTAATCATGTGAGTGTCCGAGCTGCTCTTGACCGTGAGCACGGCTAGTATACCAGTTTTACACTCTGCAGAGGTTGCGCATCTTTACCCACAAGTCGTGTATCCCATGTCGCCAGGGTTTGCAAGGCCCTTAGACACTACCGAGGTGAATGGCTAGGGATCCACTACGAGGCCTTTACAAAGTTCCACTAGCTTCCGAAAACCCGCTACAGTTTATAGGAAGTTCCAATGCAGGAATCCCTTGCAGGACCGCCATCGCAGCAAAATCCTCCCGAGGGCCTCCCTACACTGACCACTCCCCTACTGCCCTTGCCCCTTTCGGGTAAGGTAGTCTTCCACTAGCTTTCCTAATTAATCAGCCAAGGGGTCCCATTCCTCCCTTGTGGTAGCACTGTTTTCCCGGGTGGTTCTCCATGTTCCAATTAACATAATGATCTTATCATGAACAGTAAATCACAACTGACAATAAAAGTGTAATCATGAATAGTGTATCTCTATACCCAAAACCACATAAAGCGATAGCAAGTACTACCCAAAGATTCAGTGGTGAACAAGGTATAAAGATAGTCAAACTAGGGTAACCTATTGGGTCCCATCAAAATTAACCTATGCAGATCATTATGATTAATTAGAACATGAGTGGGTAAAAAGAAGTGATCAAGGGCACAACTTGCCTGGGACTTGAGATTCCAGTTACCAGGATGATCTTCAGGTGACTCGTGTCCTCACGCTAGTCGTAGCAATACAAACAAATATGGTATAGACAAAATTAACATTACACCAAACATGTAAACAAAATACATAATAATAACCTACACATTAAAATAAGATTCTAGGAACAGGAATCATTAATTTTGGAGTTATAGATTTTAAGTTATGGATTTCCAAAGATTCTATGTGCTTAGTACAAGATTAATTAAGATAACAATTTTAATGTGACTTTTATGTAAAACCAGTGGCACTAAATGATAAACAATAATATTACAAAATTATAGGAACTGGAATGGGCTAATTTGGACTTAATATGAATTTTATATGGATTATACAAGTTTTACAATTATTTCTATACTCAAAATCAATTTCTAAATCTATTTTCTAGTTTTATTTAATTTCCCGGACTGCGCCTCAATATCAGATAAGTGCAGGGGCTTGCGGGTAAAGATTCCTAGACTCAATGTACAATACCCCCAGGACGGCGGGTTGGTTCTTGAAAAGTGGAGGGGCTCTTTTAGAAAAAGACCGCGGCAAAGGGGTATCTTGAAGTCTCGGCCGTTGGATCACTACCGAACGATCAAGATTAGAACTTATACCACTGCGAACCGGTACACATTCTGGGATGTTGGATTCGCGATCTACGGTCGTTAATTAATGAGGCGAAGGGGTAAGTTGTTCTAATCCCGCGCGTTCATCTGCAAATCAACGGCCACCGATCAACCATCGCCAGATTCGATCGGAGCCGTAAATCCAAGATCCAACGGTCGCACCCATTTCTTCCACATGACATAACCAGGCGGCGGCGGCGCACTCCCTTACGGCGGTGCCATTGCCGCCCAAGGCCATCCTTCGGACCGGCCCCCAAACACCACCGTCGACTAATCCTACTCGAAGCTGAGGTCATCGCGAATATACAGGAGGGGTTCTTACCGTGTGACACACAACAGGATGTCCGTGCGACGAAGCAGGGCGGAATCGCGGCATGAGCACGCATCGGTGCGCAATCCCACCAGGCAGAGCCGCAATCCATCCTCGGAGCAGTGCCCGAGCCGGCGAGCGACAGTGGCGGCCCCATCTTCCACCCCCGGCCGTCGAACACGACGGCATTGCCACGACCGGCGGCGGTCTTCACCGTGCGTGACGCGCCTGTGATTAGCGCGACACAGCACCCTGGTCACCGAGTGCGGCAAAGCTCAACGCTCGGCGAGAGATTCTGTCCGGCCAACGACCCCAACCCGCGAGCACGCACGACGCCCACTCTCTCTGTCTCTTTTCTCTGTTTGCCGCCATGGATCCCGGCGCAAGTGTTCTTCTGGAGAGGCCCGGGCTATATAGCCACCAGGCGGAGTCAAATCTCAACATCCCCACGAAAATAGCCCTAATCCCCGGCCGATTTCCCCCAGGTCGTTTCCGGGATCTGCTCGATTTTCTACCGATCCTGCGGACTCCGTTTTGGCTGCAGCCCTGCCTTCGTTTGGTTACCGTGGAGGGGAAAGAGCTGACGCTTCGGTCCCACCCGTCATCCAGCCAGGGAGCAAATGCGTGTGCAGGTAAAGACTAGCGCCCGGTGGAGGCCCGTCCAGTGGGGCCCACCATGCTTCCACTGCGCGAGAAGCAACCTGGGCCACGCGGATGGCTTCCCCTGGTGGGCTGAAACATGGTAAGCCGGCCCAGGTGAGGTTTTTATCCTTTTTTTTTCTTTTCTTACTTTTCCTTATTTCAAATTTCAACTTGAATTTAAATTTTATTTCTGTGTCAAACTTGTCTCCAACTTAAATATCCCACTTGAATATGACATGAGATTAATTTATTTTTAAGAAATTTTATAAAAATTTGGTGATGGCTAATGCTTTCCCCCCCCCCCTTCTCCACATTTCTTTAGAATTTTGCTTTCCAAAAATAGAATTTAAATCCATGTGTCTACTAATATATTAACCATACCTTTATTTTATTAGACACAAATGCACAATCAAGTAAAACTCAGCATGATGCATGATTTATTTAGGTGTTATTGGTTATTCAATCCCCTTTTTGATGGTGTTTATTCACATGTGATATTAACTAGAGATGGTACACACATATAGATAAAGGAAATATTCTCTCTTCATATGAGTTACAAATTTAGGTATTACAAATCCTACCCCCCTTAAAAATAATCTCGTCCTCGAGATTTGTAAGAAAAAGGGATACAGAAGGATTGGTTTGTGATTCGTCTTTTAGTCTATAATAGGTTTAAGATCCGGAGTTTCATATTTTTTTATAGACAATAGTGGGTGATTAGGAAGGCCTGGGTATATATGGGTATAGCCACTTTATTATGCAGGATGAATGATATCTTTAAAGCATATATAGTTTTGGGTAAGAAGGAGTGGGGTAAGAAAAGACTCCATCTAAGATTGTGGATCTTGACTCATCTTGGTGACCTCACTTGATCCTTGAAGACTTGAGTTGGTGCTCATCCTTTCTTGATGAAGTTGATCATCTTCTTCTCCAGTCTTGGTCTCATTGATTCATGGTTAGTGTATATCATCGGTTGGGAATATGGTTAAGATAGATATGGATGAGATAGACTACATGATATAGGTCAAAAGTTTGTTTGATGTTAGGTGGGGATAGGCAGATTATGCAATCCATCATGACTCTATTGGCTAGGTTAGATCTTATGCCCATGGTTGAGTTGGTCTAATGTGCGAAGTTAAGTTAATACCTGACTAGTAGGGTTTAATCTCTTCTACCAGTATCACTAATCTGTTTAAGTAGACCACATTAGATTAGATCATATTAGATTGGATGGGATCTAGATTAGATTGGTATGACTAGTTTGACTAGATAAGATCTAATTAATTTGCATTAGATCATGGTTGTTTAAACTAGGGTGGATAAGTATGCTTATTAGGATAAGATGGATCCATAAAGATAAGATAGAATCTTTTGAGATCAGTTAGATCTATTAGGATGAGATAAAATCTTTTCAAGATAAGGTGAATTTATTAAGGTAAGAAGAATCTTTTGAGATGAGGTGGATCTAGTAAGATAAGAGAGAATCTTATAAGATATGATGAATCTATTAAGATATGGGAGAGTCTTTTAAGATTAGAGGGATCTCTATGAGATAGATACATTTTAATGGAGGATAATCTAAGTGGCTTAGTTTTCTTATGAATTCTATTTTTGCCTATACGTATATGCAGATGTAATTGTGGACATTACTCCACAACCCATCACACTCAATCAAAGATCCAAATCAGACAAATATCATAAGAACAAGCATTCAAGTGCATAGATAACCATAAAAATAGTTTTGTTTTTGTGCCTAAGAGTAGGTCTCCTATTCTTAAAAGTCACTTTAGGCACCGGATTTCAAAGTGTGAAATCCACATTTATCTTTAGAAGGAAAAGGTAAGAATAATCAGAGTGAAGCGGAAATAGATGATAAAAGATTAAGATGAGTTTAGAAAAGAATCAGAGTAAGGTAAGTAAGTATTGGTTGTCCAGTTCTATCTAGGTTTCGTCCTACAGTCAACATTCCTCTGATACCACTTCTGTCACACCCGGATTTTAGGGGCACTAAGACCCGGGCGCGAACATAAACACCAGGTATGCTGGGACCAAGTCTCACACATATGATGTATAGTGGTACAGGATCGAATGTCACATCTTTATATATAACAGGAGTTCTATACAAAATAAATGATTACATTATAAGGAGACAACGGTCCAGCAACCCAAAGTTGACTGGGAGACGACGACCTAGACCTCTCGCGAACTCGTCACAGCATCCTCCAAGCGCTTCATCCTGCGGTACCTGTTCTTGACCTGTGGGGGGGGTGTGAGACAGCAAGAGTGAGCTCACATACGTTCATCGCTCAACAAGTTGTGGGGAATAATGTGCATGAACTCGCCAAAGGTGGGAGCTCACGTGAAGTGTAAGGCTTACCAAAGAAGATGGTTAGAGCTGAGCATTGCTTTTAAAGTTGGTCAAAATTTTATTAGCAGTTACTAAGTATAAGTAAATACCAACCCAGTTAAATAGTAGAACAAAAGTAACAACTTCACCTGCGATGCAATGCATATGACAAATTGAGTTTAAGTTCCATAATTTAATCATGTGAGTGTCCGAGCTGCTCTTGACCGTGAGCACGGCTAGTATACCAGTTTTACACTCTGCAGAGGTTGCGCATCTTTACCCACAAGTCGTGTATCCCATGTCGCCAGGGTTTGCAAGGCCCTTAGACACTACCGAGGTGAATGGCTAGGGATCCACTACGAGGCCTTTACAAAGTTCCACTAGCTTCCGAAAACCCGCTACAGTTTATAGGAAGTTCCAATGCAGGAATCCCTTGCAGGACCGCCATCGCAGCAAAATCCTCCCGAGGGCCTCCCTACACTGACCACTCCCCTACTGCCCTTGCCCCTTTCGGGTAAGGTAGTCTTCCACTAGCTTTCCTAATTAATCAGCCAAGGGGTCCCATTCCTCCCTTGTGGTAGCACTGTTTTCCCGGGTGGTTCTCCATGTTCCAATTAACATAATGATCTTATCATGAACAGTAAATCACAACTGACAATAAAAGTGTAATCATGAATAGTGTATCTCTATACCCAAAACCACATAAAGCGATAGCAAGTACTACCCAAAGATTCAGTGGTGAACAAGGTATAAAGATAGTCAAACTAGGGTAACCTATTGGGTCCCATCAAAATTAACCTATGCAGATCATTATGATTAATTAGAACATGAGTGGGTAAAAAGAAGTGATCAAGGGCACAACTTGCCTGGGACTTGAGATTCCAGGTACCAGGATGATCTTCAGGTGACTCGTGTCCTCACGCTAGTCGTAGCAATACAAACAAATATGGTATAGACAAAATTAACATTACACCAAACATGTAAACAAAATACATAATAATAACCTACACATTAAAATAAGATTCTAGGAACAGGAATCATTAATTTTGGAGTTATAGATTTTAAGTTATGGATTTCCAAAGATTCTATGTGCTTAGTACAAGATTAATTAAGATAACAATTTTAATGTGACTTTTATGTAAAACCAGTGGCACTAAATGATAAACAATAATATTACAAAATTATAGGAACTGGAATGGGCTAATTTGGACTTAATATGAATTTTATATGGATTATACAAGTTTTACAATTATTTCTATACTCAAAATCAATTTCTAAATCTATTTTCTGGTTTTATTTAATTTCCCGGACTGCGCCTCAATATCAGATAAGTGCAGGGGCTTGCGGGTAAAGATTCCTAGACTCAATGTACAATACCCCCAGGACGGCGGGTTGGTTCTTGAAAAGTGGAGGGGCTCTTTTAGAAAAAGACCGCGGCAAAGGGGTATCTTGAAGTCTCGGCCGTTGGATCACTACCGAACGATCAAGATTAGAACTTATACCACTGCGAACCGGTACACATTCTGGGATGTTGGATTCGCGATCTACGGTCGTTAATTAATGAGGCGAAGGGGTAAGTTGTTCTAATCCCGCGCGTTCATCTGCAAATCAACGGCCACCGATCAACCATCGCCAGATTCGATCGGAGCCGTAAATCCAAGATCCAACGGTCGCACCCATTTCTTCCACATGACATAACCAGGCGGCGGCGGCGCACTCCCTTACGGCGGTGCCATTGCCGCCCAAGGCCATCCTTCGGACCGGCCCCCAAACACCACCGTCGACTAATCCTACTCGAAGCTGAGGTCATCGCGAATATACAGGAGGGGTTCTTACCGCGTGACACACAACAGGATGTCCGTGCGACGAAGCAGGGCGGAATCGCGGCATGAGCACGCATCGGTGCGCAATCCCACCAGGCAGAGCCGCAATCCATCCCCAGAGCAGTGCCCGAGCCGGCGAGCGACAGTGGCGGCCCCATCTTCCACCCCCGGCCGTCGAACACGACGGCATTGCCACGACCGGCGGCGGTCTTCACCGTGCGTGACGCGCCTGTGATTAGCGCGACACAGCACCCTGGTCACCGAGTGCGGCAAAGCTCAACGCTCGGCGAGAGATTCTGTCCGGCCAACGACCCCAACCCGCGAGCACGCACGACGCCCACTCTCTCTGTCTCTTTTCTCTGTTTGCCGCCATGGATCCCGGCGCAAGTGTTCTTCTGGAGAGGCCCGGGCTATATAGCCACCAGGCGGAGTCAAATCTCAACAGCCCCACGAAAATAGCCCTAATCCCCGGCCGATTTCCCCCAGGTCGTTTCCGGGATCTGCTCGATTTTCTACCGATCCTGCGGACTCCGTTTTGGCTGCAGCCCTGCCTTCGTTTGGTTACCGTGGAGGGGAAAGAGCTGACGCTTCGGTCCCACCCGTCATCCAGCCAGGGAGCAAATGCGTGTGCAGGTAAAGACTAGCGCCCGGTGGAGGCCCGTCCAGTGGGGCCCACCATGCTTCCACTGCGCGAGAAGCAACCTGGGCCACGCGGATGGCTTCCCCTGGTGGGCTGAAACATGGTAAGCCGGCCCAGGTGAGGTTTTTATCCTTTTTTTTTCTTTTCTTACTTTTCCTTATTTCAAATTTCAACTTGAATTTAAATTTTATTTCTGTGTCAAACTTGTCTCCAACTTAAATATCCCACTTGAATATGACATGAGATTAATTTATTTTTAAGAAATTTTATAAAAATTTGGTGATGGCTAATGCTTTCCCCCCCCCTTCTCCACATTTCTTTAGAATTTTGCTTTCCAAAAATAGAATTTAAATCCATGTGTCTACTAATATATTAACCATACCTTTATTTTATTAGCCACAAATGCACAATCAAGTAAAACTCAGCATGATGCATGATTTATTTAGGTGTTATTGGTTATTCAATCCCCTTTTTGATGGTGTTTATTCACATGTGATATTAACTAGAGATGGTACACACATATAGATAAAGGAAATATTCTCTCTTCATATGAGTTACAAATTTAGGTATTACACGCGCCAACGGTCGGCAGGGGGCACCGGACTGTCCGGTGCGCCAACTGCCACGAATTTGCAACGGTCATCTGCGCCAGAATAGGAAGGAGATCGGCACCAAGCTGTCTACAGTGACTGTCCGGTGGCGCACCGGACTGTCCGGTGCGCCACCCGACAGAAGGCAATCTTAGCCTTCCTTGTTGGTCTCCAACAGCTCCTAGCTGCCTTGGGACTATAAAAGGGACCCATAGGCGCATGGAGGAGTCACCCAAGCACACTCTAAGCATTCCAAGACTTCTAGTCCTCACTTTCACACAATCGTTCATCGTTATTGAGATTGGAGCACTTTTCGAGTTGTAAACTCCTTGCACGTGTTTTGTGTCTTCATCTTCTCACTTGTGTGCATGTTTGCGGTGTGGATTTAATCTAGTGTGCGTTGCTCTTCCCAACCTTACTCCGTGCTTTCTTTGTGAACAATCTTGTAAGGGCGAGAGGCTCCAACTTGTGGAGATTCCTCACAAACGGGAAGAAAACTATAAGGAAGAACACCGTGGTATTCAAGTTGATCATTGGATCACTTGAAAGGGGTTGATTGCAACCCTCGTCCATTGGGACGCCACAACGTGGAAGTAGGCAAGTGTTATACTTGGCCGAACCATGGGATAAAACACTATGTCTCTTGTGTTGTCTTTCTCTGTGATTATTGTGATTCGCAAGAGCTCGCTCTATAGCCACTTGGTTCTATTGCACTAACATCTTTATAAACAAGCTTGTGGCTATTTAGTGTTGAATTTTACAGGATCACCTATTAACCCCCCCCCCTCTAGGTGCTCTCAATTAAGTTTAACATTGCCTCCCTGTTGGAAGCCACTGCCATCCTTAATACCAGGCATCTCCCATTATAGAGCATGCTTCTAGCAAATTTAAAACTGTCATTTTCTATCTCATGCTCATTAATTTTAGCGCTAAGTTGAGCTATGTGATCATTTTGTTGTTTAATTAAAGCTAGGTGATCATGAATAGCATCAACATTAATGTCTCTACATCTAGTACAGATAGTAACATGATCAACACTAGATGTAGAGGGTTTGCAAACATTTAATTCATCAATCTTAGCATGTAACATGGCATTCTCATTTCTAAGATTGAAAATAGAAACATTGCAAACATTCAAATCTTTAGCCTTAGTAATTAGTTTTTCATTCTCAATCTTAAGGCTAGAAAGAGATTCATTCAACTTGTCAATTTTAGCAATCAAACTAGCATTATCATTTTTAAGTTTGACATGAGAATCATCACACACATTTAACTTTTCAACCTTAGCAATTAATTTGGCATTTTCATTTCTAAGGTTAGAAATAGTGTCATGGCAAGTGTTAAGCTCACTAGTCAAATTTTCACATTTTTCTATCTCCTGAGCATAAGCATTTTTAACCTTAACATGCTTTTTGTTTTCCTTAATAAGGAAGTCCTCTTGGCTATCCAAGAGTTCATCCTTCTCATGAATAACACTAATTAATTCATTCAATTTTTCCTTTTGTTGCATGTTTAGGTTGGTAAAAAGTGTGAACAAATCATCCTCATCATCACTAGAGTTATCCTCATCACTAGATGTTGCATATTTAGTGGAGGCTCTAGATTTTACCTTCTTATTCTTGCCGTCCTTTGCCATGAGGCACTTGTGGCCGATGTTGGGGAAGAGAAGGCCTTTGGTGACGGCGATGTTGGCGGCGTCCTCATCGAAGGAGTCGGTGGAGCTCTCATTGGAGTCTCACTCCCGGCATACATGGGCATCGCCGCCCTTCTTCTTGTAATACTTCTTCTTTTCCTTCCTTCTTCCCTTCTTGTCGTCGCCCCTGTCACTATCACTTGATAATGGACATCTAGCAATAAAATGATCGGGCTTGCCACACTTGTAGCAAACTTTCTTGGAACAGGGCTTGTAATCTTTCCCCTTCCTTTGCTTGAGGATTTGGCGAAAGCTTTTGATGATTAGCACCATCTCCTCATTGTCGAGCTTGGAGGCGTCAATGGGGAGCCTACTTGACGTAGACTCATCTTTCTTCTCCTCCGTCGCTTTGAATGCGACGGGTTGCACCTTGGGTGTGGAGGTGGCGCCTCGCTCGATGATTTGTTTGGAGCCTTTGATCATCAACTCAAAGCTCATAAACTTTCCTATAACTTCCTCGGGAGACATTAGCTTGTATCTAGGATCACCATGAATTAATTGAACTTGTGTAGGGTTAAGAAAAACAAGTGATCTTAGAATAACCTCGACCATTTCATGGTCATCCCATTTTGTGCTCCCGAGGTTACGCACTTGATTCACCAAGGTCTTGAGCCGGTTGTACATGGCTTGTGGCTCTTCTCCTTGGTTGAGCATGAATCGACCGAGCTCCCCCTTGATCGTTTCCCACTTGGTGATCTTGGTCACCTCGTCTCCTTCGTGCGCGGTCTTGAGTACGTCCCAAATCTCTTTGGCACTCTTCAACCCTTGTACCTTATTATACTCCTCTTGACTTAGAGAGGCGAGAAATATAGTAGTGGCTTGGGAGTTGAAGTGTCGGATTTGGGCAACCATGTCTGAATCATAATCTTCATCCCCTACGGATGGTACCTGTGCTCCAAACTCAACAACATCCCAAATGCTAGTGTGGAGTGAGGTTAGATGGTGCCTCATTTTATCACTCCACATACAATAATCTTCACCATAAAAAATGGGTGGTTTGCCTAATGGGACGGAAAGTAAAGGAGTACATTTGGAAATGCGAGGATAGCATAGGGGGATCTTACTAAACTTCTTGCGCTCATGGTGCTTAGAAGTGACGGACGGTGCGTCGGAGCCGGAGGTGGATGGCGACGAAGAATCGGTCTCTTAGTAGACCACCTTCTTCATTTTCTTCTTCTTGTCGGCACTCCGATGCGACTTGACGCGGGGAGGTGATTCCCCCTTTCCTTTGGAGCCGGACTCCCTTGATGGAGCCTTCCCGTGGCTTGTGGCGGGCTTCTCGCCGGTCATGACCTCCTTCTTGGCGTGATCTCCCAATATCACTTCGAGCGGTTAGGCTCTAATAAAGTACCGGGCTCTGATACCAATTGAAAGTCGCCTAGAGGGGGGGTGAATAGGCGGAATCTGAGAATTATAAACTTAAGCACACACTACAAGCCGGGGTTAGCGTTAGAATTAAATCGAGTCCAAAAGAGAGGGCGAAAACAAATCACAAGCAAATGAAGAGAGTGACACGGTGATTTGTTTTACCGAGGTTCGGTTCTTGCAAACCTACTCCCCGTTGAGGTGGTCACAAAGACCGGGTCTCTTTCAACCCTTTCCCTCTCTCAAACGGTCACCTAGACCGAGTGAGCTTTTCTCCTCAATCAAATGGGACACTTAGTCCCCACAAGGACCACCACAACTTGGTGTCTCTTGCTTTGATTACAAAGGTGTTGAGAGCAAGAATGGGGAAGAAGAAAAGCGATCCAAGCAACAAGAACTCAAATAAACACAAATATCTCTCTCTCACTAGTCACTAAGTGTTTGGAGTGATTCCGGACTTGGGAGAGGATTTGACCTCTTGTTTGTGTCTTGGAGTGAAGTCTAGAGCTCTTGTATTGAATGCAATGGCTGAAAAACTTGGATGCCTTGAAGTGTTGTGGTTGGGGGGGTATTTATAGCCCCACCCACCAAAATGGTCGTTGGGGAGACTGTCTGTCGATTGCGCCAGGCACATCACCCAACCGTTAGGGTTCGACTGTTGGAGCTCTGACAATCTGGACCACCGGACAGTCCGGTGGTGCACCGGACAGTCACTGTTCACTGTCCGGTGCGCCTTCTGGCGCCTGCTCTGACTCTGCGCGAACTGTCCGCGCACTGTAGCGTTCACTTTTGCAGACGACCGTTGACGCTGTAGCCGTTACTCCGCATGGCTCACCGGACAGTCCGGTGCTACACCGGACAGTCCGGTGAATTATAGCTGAGTGGCTTCCCAAAAACCCGAAGGTAGCGAGTTCGAGTTGATCCACCCTGGTGCACCGGACAGTCCGGTGCACCAGACCAGGGCTGCCTTCGGTTTCTTTTGCTCCTTTTGTTTTGAACCATATCTTGGACTTTTTATTGGTTTGTGTTGAACCTTTGGCACCTGTAGAACTCATAATCTAGAGCAAACTAGTTAGTCCAATTGTTTGTGTTGGGCAATTCAACCACCAAAATCATTTAGGAAAATATTTGACCCTATTTCCCTTTCACTTATATATAAATAAATTATCTAACTCAAATTCTAAATTCTTAGGCAAACCAAATGCCAAAAAATACTTTGTAGACGAACTAAAGGGATAAGGAGCATATATAAATAAACCTTAGTTTGTTGTTACAACCATGAACTGAACTATTAGTGCAGGGATTTGTAATTCTATAATTTTTGGAAAATTTTGGCAAGATTAGCAGTTCAGCAAAATGCCCATGCCAAACTGTAATATGACGAGTTCCTAGCATTGATACCCTTCCTGGACTTCTATCGTATTTATGGTTGTACAAAATTAATATTCAGAAGGGAGATAGGAAAATAAACGTTTTTATCCTTTTGTTTCTGGACCAAAGACATTTTGGCTGATTTATATTGAAACTATATGATAAATTCAGAGTATTTAAGTAGCGTGGGATGCATAAGCTTATGCTATTGTGTTGCTATGTGAGAGTTCCTGCGGCGGCCTATCGCTGCTGCAGGCATCCAGACAAGAAGGGGGGGAGGGGGCTCCGTACGAGAAGCGGCAGCGGGGCCTGGCCCTGGGCTGAGGGAGATTTTGGTGAACACCTTGTTCGTCTTCGCGTCGCCATGGAGGCGAGCAGGAGGGGGTGGCCGCGACACAGGGATGAAGCGAATGGGGTGGATGTTGGCGCTAGCGACGGCGGCGCGGGGAGGAAGAGGCCGGGGTGGGGCGGCGGCACGGGAAGACGTGTGGGGACCTTAACGCGCTTCGGGGTCTGCGACGACGTGACATCGTCACCCGCACTCGGACCCACCGCCTTGTTCTCCGCGAGCGCAAGCGATGTCGCCGCCACCTTATCCTCCTCCCCCGGCGCTGGCCACAGCTAGGGTTACACGAAAGGGCTCGATAAAAATGGTGGAATGATTTTAGAAAAAAGAAAGTTTTTTTTTAAAATAGGCTGGCACGCGTCAAAATGCCGAGCCACCCGGCTTCGTGAAACGCGGTGGTGCATCCAAAACCGAGCGTCTTTTAAGACTTTAGATTGTATTCTCCTGAACTTCTTGTTTGGTGTGGTAAAACAAGGCTCAGCGATAGAAGCGTGTAATCATAAATTTGGAATGACCGTACGTAGCAACAATAAATATTTTGACTGAGATAGTGCTATGTCCTTTTGTTAGCTTCTGGTCCCGATTGTAAACAGTCCTAGAATGGTTTTCTCTTGTACCTACGCCGGATCCAGTGATCCACGCAACCTATCCAGTCCTCCTACCGAGTACCGACTACTCGCCGGAATTCTTCCAGAAAATCCTGAAGGGCTCCGGGCCTGAAGCACAGCCAGGCACAGAGTGACAGAGACAAAGATCGCACCTGCACCACGTTCGCGTCCAAGTGAGGCCGGCCGCCGTTGGGCGGGCCTAGCCCGGACGGCTGGAGACCTGTACATGTCATCCAATCAATCCGTCACACGATTCAGACTGCATTCACTCGCCTCCGGCGGCCTCCCACAAAGAATTCGCTCGCTTTCCCCGGTTGCCCGTCACCACTGACGCCCGCCTCCCCCGCGGCCCTTCCCATCGCCGCGTATAGGTTCGCTGCCCGCGACGAGAAGATGCAGCTCACCGCCACCTCCACGCTCGAAGCTTCTCCCGAACCGGCCGCATCGTCGCCATGGCAGCCGCCGCTCCTGCAAGGTGAGCACTGAGCAGAACGGCGTCCTTTCTGTCTCTGTCTGCTGTCGCCGTTCAGATTCTTGATCTAACTCCCCCCTGTATAAAAACGATTGTTTGTTGAACTTTCTGTGGAGGGAGATTCTTTAGCTAGTTTTTTAATGGAACAGTCCTTCCTCCTTCCTGTGCAGCTCCGTGAAGGAAGTGCTGCCGTCTCCCCTGACCTCCGCCTCCGAGCCCCCTCCCCTTTTCGATGGCACCACCAGGTAGGTTTTCGACCTATCAATCAATTAATTACTACAAACCTTCACCTGTGCAGACCATGACCCTAGAAGTTAACCCCCGGTTCGGTTTTTGAGTCTCGTGAAGGTTGTACGTGGCCTTTCTTTGCCCGTTCGCGCAGCGCGCTTGGATTGCTAGAAACTATAAGGTGGTACCATCACCATCACCACCGTTCTCTGATTTGTTGAAGCGGTTCTCCTCAATTTGTGGTGTCTTCCGGGAAAGGAAAACTGAAACCTTTTCTGTTCGTCGCCGTCTGTCCAGGGTCTGCAGGACAAGATTAAGATAGTTGCCATCGATCTCGCTGACAGGCCAGCGTGGTACAAGGAGAAGGTTTATCCAGAAAACAAGGTGTGTCTGACTAATCTGCTATCCCGGCCCCTTCAGGACTACTTTGTCTTACATTTTTCCTTTGCATGGATGATTCACCCTTTGTTTTGTTTCCCCGTAGGTGCCTTCTCTAGAGCACGACAACCAGGTGAAAGGAGAGAGCTTGGATTTGGTTAAGTACATTGACAGCAACTTCGAAGGTCCATCGTTGCTCCCCGAGGTAGTATGGATACATAAGATCGCCGTCGATGTAGAAAAGTATTTTTTTTTCAGGCTTATTTAACGTCTGGACTCTGGATTCTTCACAGGATCATGCAAAGCAGCAGTTCGCTGAGGAGCTGCTCGGATACACTGATGCATTCAACAAAGCATTTTACTCATGTTTAGTCGACAGGGAAGATGTGTCTGAGGAAGCCGGTAACAGGACTAGTTCGCATGTTTGGTTTGTCTGGAAAAAAAAAGTCTTTTCAATAAGATGCTAATTGCCTCGTTCCATGTCTTTACATCAGTTGCTGCCTTGGACAAAATAGAAGACGCCCTGGGGAAATTCAACGACGGCCCGTTCTTCCTTGGCCAGTTCAGTCTGGTATGTGTCGCTGAACACTAGGAATCGTTTCCAAAATCAAATCTCTATCACGAATGTGGGCTTCAGTTGGCATGTGGTTTTGTCGTGATGCGTTATTTCATTATTACACGAACAGGTGGACGTTGCGTATGTACCATTCATCGAGAGGTTTCAGATACTCTATTCCAACATAAAGAACTATGACATCACAAAGGGCAGACCCAACCTTCAGAAATTCATCGAGGTAGCTCACGCCGATGGATTTCAAATTGACTAGGATTTATATCTGTAATACGTTCGTTCACTAACATTGTTTGAGACGGTCACGGGTCCGTATGTCTCAGGAAGTGAACAAGATCGATGCGTACACACAGACTAAACTGGACCCGCAGTTTTTGCTTGAGCAAACAAAGAAGCGGCTTGGGGTAGTTTGACACTCCGCATTTTCTTAATTTTGTTCTGCCTTGATATCGATCGATCTATATTTGTTCAGCTAATTTCAAAACATTTGACCAACCTTCGTTTTGAACCTCCAGATTGCTTAAAGCCTGTGACCAAGGACGAGACTTTCGCCAGAAGCACCAGCGTAGTAGATCGGAGCTCGTTTTAGTCGGTTGTGTGCTTGGATATTACATCTGGTCTTCAATAAGGCATGGCCTTCTGTAATGGCTGTGCTTCTGAAGATAAATAAACTAGTTGTCCAGGTATTATTGTTGCTTTGGTGACGTGTCGATGTCACTGTATATATATGAATGGGTGGGAAAGAATGATGATGTGCAGTGTGTTCTGTGCAAATGTTGCCGAGATATGAAGGATCAGTATCCATGTAGACATTCATGTATTGCTCATATCGTGACACGGCGCATGAAAGACATGGTTTCGGCCCCTACCACGCTCACTCGTTTTTTGGCTACTCGTCACTGCTGACGCTCCAACTGAATTGATTTTTTCTTCGGCTTCCCTTTCAGCTCTGACTGACCTGCCATCTTGCATGTTCTGGTTTAATAGCACCTGAGTTTTCACTTGCAAAAAAAGGCATAGGGTGCGTTTGGTTGTCTGCATATGGTGTGGCCAGGCTCATGAGATGCAGCTTTCTTTTGTTTGGTTACCTGATCAGCCTCTTTAGTCTGGCTCGTGGGATGCAAAGATTCTCTTTGGGTCTGGCTCCCGAGATACATAGGAATTGGCCGTTTCTCCAGAGTCAGGCTCTGCCGGTGCAACCATTAGTCTTTCCTAATGACAGATTAACATGTAATTAGTGTCTATTAAATAAATTTAATTTATTTAAAAGTAGATTAAGGCATGATATGGCATATTATAGGCTACTGCAACATCATCACATGAAAATATAATAAAATTTATAGCTTTTAAGCCCATGCACCAAATATTCATGCAAGCAACCAAACATCATCTCGAATGGCAAAGTTAAGCTTATACATGCAACCAAACGTAGAGACATTGCATGCTCTCAGCCAGACTACCAAGAACCAAGTTTCCTAGATACGAGCTATGCCCACCCATGCAGACAACCAAACAGGCCCATATCTGCCCTTTTCCCTGTTCGTATCATCGTTGCTGGCAATTGCAGCATCACCGGCTAACAGGTTATTGAAAGTTTTTTTTTTTTACTTTTTACGATGAACGTCGCATGACATGTTTTCTTTTCGAAAGGGAGGCAATTTTTTGTATTGAAGCCAAAAACAATACATCAAAAAGCTATATGCATGATCGCCAGCTCGTCAAGGCATAGGAATGATGCTATCCTGTCAAGGGACACCTTGTTGGTCTGAATCACCATTGAGAGTGTCAGGAAGGACATTTCCTGCAGCACGCGGAAGGTGGCCAATGCATGATGACAAGCTGACAACAGTGCCACCGAGAGCAAGAGAGGCGAGCCCGAGGGTAGGGTAGAAGGATGAACACTGCCATGCCTAACGGTACCAGTACCAGCCAGAGGTCGTGCATGTACCATGCGCTAAGAAAGCCGACGCCAGTGACCAGGGATCCGTCGGCGGCGCTTGCTTCTGTTTTAACACTCTTTTAACATTGGGCACGGTAGCAGTAGCAGATTCGAACCCTTAGCGTTTGTGCCGTTAATTATTTCATTGTAATAAAAGCGGAATGGTGGTACACTTTCCAGAGTACTCATGAAATAAAAGCGGTACAGTACAGCTGAAACCACAAACTAGTAGGAATGAAAACCTAAAGCAGGCTGCCAGTCCAATATAACCAGCAGAACCACACAATGCGGCAACATTTGTGGGTAGACCTCTGATCGAAACTTAAAAACGTTTTTGTTTGACAGAGTCGGGACAAACATCACGAGATTCGAGTTACTGAAGAACACGCATGCTAATTTGACTGTTCAGACAGAAACTCCTGTTTTTGGTGATGAAGGCATTCATCGCATCGGTCTTCGTGTGGAATTTAACCAGCATCATCCTTACGGGCTCTGGGACACCAGGTCTGTAGCAGCAGTATGCGTGGAATTAGATAACTACGAACGGGACTGGCAGACAGTAGTGGGCGCCTCATGTCCTTACCTTAGAAAGGTCTCAAACGGTGGAGGTTCAAAGTTCGTGCCACACAAAAAACGCTCTATGTCGTCTGCGAGGGCATTTCGTGGGACTCCTTGCAGTAATACCTGGAAAGACCAATACAACAAACAACAGAATCAAAACTTTAGCATTGTTTCCAGACAAATCAACAGTTGATATCAAATGCGTAGATTTACTAGAATAAGACATTGGAGATTTGGGAGGGATTCTAGCCCAATGTATATGCACAATCAATAGCACTAAGCAGAGGAGAGATAACAATATATTGGCTCTATGCAGTCTACTTGCAAGCATAAACAGAAATCGATCACATACAAATACTTCAGCACAAAACTATCACTTACCGCTTTCCCATCAAAGGCCTTTTTGAGATCCCATGTTTCACGACTTATCTGTTTAGAGCAGACAATATATATCATTGTTTGGCACTGGACCAACTGAAAAAACAGATAAAAGAGAAGTCCCGCATTACCTCATCAATCCTGTGCAGACGATTCTGAATTGCTTGCCTAATTGCGGTGGTAAACATTGCCTTCGAAGAAAACCTCAACAAACTGATCAAGTAAAGCATTAAAACAAGTTTCAGGTTGACAATCACATCCAGGAGTGGGCAGAAATAAATAAATAATACAAATAGTATACAATATCATGTCAACAGCTATTAAAAATCAATAAAAGCATGACATATGTTTATCATAAAGTCAGTGTTTGATAGTAGTAAACCAAGTACTTGTGTTTGTACCATCATCCTTATCATCATACAGAATAATAGCATCAATGAAGAAGTAACGATTGTACTTGTTTGGTTCAGCTTTTTTCTGATGATCTTTTCTGAGAATCTGGTTGTGGGAACAATTTGAGTATCATGGGAATTACGTGCGGAGTAAGATGAACAGGTCCATAGGGTTTAGGATCTAGAAAGTGACAGATTCCAATTATCGCAGCAACTCGGCCGATTTTGTGTTCACGTTGATTTTTGAACGGTTTTCACCAAAGCAATTCTTATAGAAGCAGGCTAAAAAGCTAGACGTTTGGCAGTCTGCAGCATCTTATAGCAACCAGAACCTAAAAAAAACTGAAACAAACACGGCCATTTTCCCTCATACAGAACTCACCATGTGCTCAAGGAAAAATATCTAGCACAGATAAACAACCTAACTAAATAGGTCATCGGACAGATCAACAAAAGCTAGACCAGGACAAATTGAACTGCTAAGAAAGGGTAATGCTTTATGAACACTATATGAAAATCAACCAGACACAAGGTTCATATCCAAGCTACAGTTCTAAAAGGCTAAGGCATAACTTGTCCTGTGACCAGGTAATGAAGAACTGGAGCCAGTTAGGGGTCCAAGTTCAAGTAAACAAGGCAGAAAAAATAAAAAAGGATATATATATATATATATATATATATATATATATATATATATATATATCATGCATAGAATGCAGAGCATAGAGCATGTCCCTTGTTGTTATCAATCTTCACACAAGTTTACATACACAGAGCATGCAGAGAACAAAAAGTTTATATATACAGAGCATACGGAGGAACCATACGCAGCCAATGGAGCATATCCCTTGTTGTATTCAATCTTCACATCATCCAATGACAATCCACATCTGTCAAGGTGATGGATAATATCAGTTTTCAATATGTTCTTCTCAAGACGACTGCCTCCACCAATGACACTGTAAAACCTTCCATAGGCTAATCCTGTAGCAGTAGAAAAATATTATTGTGATATACTTGATCTATAACGTGAATAGGCACCTTATCAGCCGAAACAGTTATACAAACTATGAGTATAAAAAAGACAGACCCAGTGCCAGAGGCTACCACATGAGTGGGGTCTAGGAAAAAAGAGCCCGTGTGGGTACAAGCAAGAGCGCAAAACAGATGGCAGGAGCATGGAACTGAGGGTGGGTGCAGACAGGTAGATAAAGACCTCATGGCTAGGTTAGGAGAGAAACAAACAACCCCACTCCTTGAGTCATTGCCGCTGCGAGTCCTCATCACCACCCCTCGTACATCCTTGCATCGCCACCGGCGCAGCCTCGTCCCAGCCTCCTCCTCCTCCCTCATCCTACTATCTCTCGGCTTCCCATAGGTGGTGCATATGGATGCGCATATGGGACGGGTAAGCGCAGCGGGGCTGGGGGTGGGGGGCCTCAGAGAGTGCATCAATAGCTGTCCAGGCATGCCCTCATGTGGTAAGTGGTGGATGGAGTGTGCTTTGCAGTGTGGTAGTGTGCGACCTGCAGCACCCAGCTGTCCCTTTGAGATACATTTCTATTATTTTCTCTAGACTAGAACCTGCTTCTGTATGAAAAAAATCTCGGTACTTCTGTGTTGGTTGACATAAATTTCTTCTGAAACTCTGTTCTCAAATGCTCTGAACCTGATAAAAATCCCTTGTTTGTGCTACCTTGTGATTTGTTAGCCTTGAAAATATCTGTCAATACTCTGTTTGGTCTTCATCTGTGCTGGTACCTCCAAATCTTGTTCCCAGCAGCAAAAACAAATTATATATAAAAAAGCACGTTTAGGCACTCTAGACGCTAGGCCACCAGTGGCCTAGTGCCTATCGGATTTTTGAACATGACAATACTCCACAGATATGAAATCAACTGAAATGACTATAAAAAATTCCTTTTCCCTGTGCACGCATCCCCAACAAGGAAATCATGTCTTCTAAAATTGAATTGTTTTTTTCAGCTTACATGTGATGAAACTTCCAAAGAGGCAATAACAATGACGACCTTATACTGGCAGTAGTGTTACTTCACAGCGTTCCACAGATAAACTAGAGCTATATCTCATGCTTCGAAACCTATAATTCACCCTACCAAACGTGGTACTATGTCATGACCTTAGTCCTTAGAGATCAAATCCCTCCATCAAATTCACGGATAGGACACCCAACCTACATTTATGATCAAATCTATAGATACTTAGATAGTGCACCCAACCTATATTTTATTGCCGGACACTCTATCCCTTTAAGTTCCTACTCGGTCTTCTCAAACGGGAAGATAACATCAAAGTATTAAACCCTAAACCCACCCAGAGCCAGAACAAACTGACAAGCTATAGGAGGAACACGAACAGGCACAGGTAAAGGAAAATATAGAAGCACGAGGATGACCGAGCTACCTTCGCGGGATGCCTTGAAGAAAGAGTCATCCTGCGACTCTGCGGCCGTGGCGGCGGCTTCGCCGGATGCATCCGCGGAGAAGAGCCGAGCAGACACCGGCGCAGACACGGCGAAGCGATATGAGGTGGTATCTCTCGATGCAGTGACGACGCGGCGGAGGGCGGCAGCAGCGAGCCTCGACATATCTCCGGCGGCGGTGCGGCGGAACGGAAGATGGAGGAATCAGGAATGGCGTCGGCCTCGGGACTCGGGTCGGGGGAGCACTGGCCGGTCGCTAATGGGTCTCGTCCTTTTTCTGATTTGTCATTTATGCAATCATATGGGCTAGCAACTTGTTGGGCCTTGTACCTAAATGGGCTTTGAGGATCATCAGAGTTAATGGGCTTTATGAGTTGGAAGGCGTAGTTCTAGAATGAGGGCGTCTTTGTTCTCCCACGAACTTTATTCACGAAGGCGAAAAGAGAAGAATCAGTTCCATTTCTCTCGTTTGGGAGGACGAGGAGGAAGAGGAGGCGCGCGCCGGTGCCCGACCGTCGACCAGCCCGCTACGACGCGGCACCAGGATAGGTGCTCCTGAGCTACGAACCCACACCCCACGGCCAACCTGTTGCGTGCGCCGCGGCCTTAGCATGAGGTGGCCGCTGGCGATCTCGACTCGCCGCCGCCCCCTCCTTTTCGTTCTTCTCATCGCCCTCTACACGATTCCTAGTGAGATCCGTCTCGTATCTGTTTGTTTCGGGTTAAGGAATTTAGTTTGAATGTTTTACCGTCACGGAGGGGTGACCAAATTATTCTACCATATTTGATTAGATAGGAGGTATTCATTTTCCGTACTCACACTATTACTTTTTTTCCCAATGTATTTGTGGCCACTGACCAGCGAAAGAATTGGCCGCTGGGTAAGGTCTGAGGTGCGATCTTCATAGGGGAAGAATGATTTATAGACTCGTGAATTAGAACTGCATGTAGAAATAAGTGAATTTTGGTCAGATAGGTGTCTCGATGATTTATTATGATAGGACCATCAGTGTGAAAATTGAAGAAGGAAATGCTCTGCAGCGTGTCTGCAAGTGTAAAGTATAGCGAGCAAAATCGTACCACTCATGATGAAATATTTCAAAGATGGGGTAGAGAATAGGAAATGTCACCGTTTTTGCTTCTTATGGAACAATTGGGGCATTCTTTTAGTTTATGTTGGATCTATCAAGCCAGAACAATCCATATTGCTGTCCATTTTGGGGTTCAGGGTTAGGAAATATGTTATGTTGTTACAATGTTACGTGCACAGTTTGTGCTCGTTATGAATCCCAAGAATAATCTTGCTTACATGTCCGTATTCCTTGGTATTGGTGGTTGTGAATTTTTAGAGCTCAGGTGGAGAATGTTTTGTATCTTACTCCTTCGTTCCTAGAAAAACTTGATGTTCTACGATTTTAGGACAGATTAGTGATCAACAAAAAATACCCATGTACTCCTACAACCCTATTTATTGAAGGTGAATCATGCTAATTAAGGAACAAGCCCCTCGTTAAAAGGAAGCATGGTGGCATGCTGACTGTAAGCTCAAGCTGATATGGACAAATCTATTGTCCAAGAGCTAAAAGAACAAGTTTTTTTGGGCATTGTTTAAATCCTAGGACATCAATTTTTCTGGGACTGAGGAGTACTTGTTATATATTTCAAATTTTCAATTAGTTTTCTATCTTGAGAAAACAAAGATTGGTATTTTGCATTGTGGTAACAAAATTCTGATACATTTAGTGCCTTACAGCCATCAAACTAAGCTAAATGATTCTCGTCCTGCATTTCAAATAGTTCTTCAGCTACTGGATGCCACTAGTTTTGTTTGATCGAAGTTGATCGGGCGTACCCAGTGCCGTAGGCTTCCCGCACTGTGCGGGGTCTGGGGAAGAGTATCTTTAAGCGCCAAGCCTTACTCGCATAATATGCAGAGGCTGGGGCATGAACTCGGGACCTTCCGGTTACAGACGGTAGGCTCTACCGCTGCACCAGGCCCGCCCTTCGAAGTTGATCATTTTAACAAATTTAATAAACAGATACTAAGCCAACTGATTGTACTTCTTTTACCTTCTATTGGTGTATTTTCATCCAAGATGTCAGTAACTGTGTTTCAAGATGATATTTTTATTTTTGAATTCTTCCTAGCTACACTTGCTAGAATGGAATACATCAATAGATATGAGACATTGCATTTTACAAGCTATAGTTCAACAGATGTATCATAATGAGGTCGAGGTCATGGGGCTTGTCATCAATGCTTTAGTAAGCAAGTGATTAGTTAAACATAAGAGGAATGACATATTGCCTATCAATCCAGATCATCTTGCATGGCATCGATCTTCTTGTATAAGGTCGCAGCCTCCTCCTTGGCACGGGCGTGCTCCTCCGCAATCGATGAGGTCCCTGCCATGCGTGTAGGAGGAGAGATGAGATGTTTGTGAGTTGATGTGGCACAAGGGTGTCATTGGCCCGCCCTAGAGGGGCAGCGGCCAGGAGAGGAGCGGAAGCGATATTAGACTCGTGTTACCATGTTAGAGGAGGTATTGCCGCAGAATTAGATGCATCTATTTATGTGTAGGGGTGTATATATATAGTCTTAGAGGTGGGTGGCTAGGAAAACCCTAGGCGCCAATAGGCTGGACCAGGCCAAATACATATAAACCCTAATACACATATATGCAGCAATTAATATTCTAACAGGAAGGTCTTTTGTTGTCTTGTTTTGAGAGGTGGGGACCAAAGATAAATCGTGTTATAGTTGATGGACCATTCTTACACAGGTCAAAGAGTTGTGGCCTGCGGGTACTAAATTTGGACCTTTTCTTTTGTTTATTATTTCCTTCACTAATTATATGTGCATCACTGATTTGTGTAGGGACATTTTCATCGAGGCTTGTCACACTCGATACTGTAGAGATATTTACTACTCATGAATGGTTTGCCAAGCCAACAGTGGTTTTCCGGTGCAAAGGAGCAAACAAAACATATCTGCCAGATGTAACGGAGGCGCACACGCTATATACCTTTAAGGGTGAAGAATCATGGCAGGCAAGTCAAACTGTTGGCGTAATACTTAAAATTGATCTTCAGTTCCTCACTCAATTGTTTTGTTAGCACCATATATTGAATATTGCAATTTTGGCAGCCCTTAACAGAGCTTCCAGAAAAGAAATGCAAGCGATGTGGTTTGTATGATGAGGGCACATTTAAGCCTGATGCTGTCTTCGATGAATGGGAGATGTGTTTGAGTGATTTCAAGGGCGGAAAATACACCCGCTTTAAGGAAGGCCAGTTCAATGCAACATTCCTATGCCCAAACTGCACCGCTTCTACTGGTACTGCTGATATCCAATACCTATTCCTTTTTGTTTGCTGAGACATTTTTTTCTATGAACTCGCTGGATTTACAGTTGCTTTTCCGTAGTTTAGGATATACTTTTGCAGCCTATTTTCTTTTGGCTATGAGTAGTGTAGATTCCTGACGCATCTGCAGCATCTTTGATGATGAAGTTTCCCTGTTGAATCGGTAGTAGCTAATGTCAAAGATGCTGCTTTCGTGCCAGGACATGGAAACCCTGGACCAAGCGAAGATTTGGAAACTAAGAAGACATCAATTGTTGTCATCATAGTAGTTAGTGTTCTTGCTTCAGTCCTTGCCGTCACTGCCTTGTTCGGGGGCTTCAAGTACTGGCAGAAGAAGAAGAGGGAGCGAGACCAGGCGCGGTTCCTCAAGCTCTTTGAAGAGGGAGATGACCTTGAAGATGAGCTGGGCCTTAGTAATGAATTCTAGAATAGTGCGTACAGTCTTACTTCCGATGTTTTCAGATGTAGTTTCCACGTATGATGTATAGAATGTGTGTTTTTGGCGACCTCCTAGTAGCTTTTGCAGAGGGAGTGAATCTTGCAACAGTTTGCACAAGCCCCGTAACGTACATTTATAAAAGTGCAAAAATGAATGGATTCACGTATGGCCTTCAATTCTTCATCGTATGCTTCACGTTTCCCTTTTTCTGTGAGTTTGCCATGCTTAAATGCCCTCTGTAATGGGTATGCTGACGTATTTGCTGGTCATTTTTTCTCTGAGTACCCCTTCAGTACATGGTGCTGGTTGCTGGAGGCTTGTTGGCATAAATTGGAATCTTGCTGTCTCTATCCTTGTTAGGCCTCTTGTGGGGAGGAGATCCTTTAAAACCCGGTTATGTTCACGGAGCTTAACACTGTCTCTAGCAGGTTGTGCAAAACACTATTTTTAGACTATAGATTGTACTGTTTATATAGTGGAGTTAAAATAAAAAAATGAGATAAGAAAATGATGAGCTTACTATTGTTGCTGCCGGGTGTGCATTTGGTCTGTGAGAAATAGTATTTTTAAATGAAAAGGCTTTGTCTTTGTGGCGCTGGAAACAACTTCGTGAAGATCTCTCTCCTACTTTGGTTAGGTTAAGTCTCAATGAAATCTCTTCTTGAGAACTGGCTTCTTGCTTTCTAGGTGTGTTTTTTTTAGCTTTTTGAACAACTTTTTGTTCTTTTGTACAGACTTATGCCTTTATAAAACGAGTTGAAGGACTGAGTCGGACCAACAGAGAAGTATGAATAGGAGCCAATAAAAAATCTATGCATACACAATTTTAACTTGCTTCTCAAAGCTTTACACAATCTTCCGAACACCAAAATTCACAAACGAAATGTTCTCGAACTAACAACTGTCTGGATATTCTCCGTGATAACCGACGAACGCAGCAAAACACTCGAACCGACCAAACCGCCTGCCGCTGGTGCCTAATGTGACGGAAGAAATGAAACTATGGGCGTTAAAAGGACTGTAAAAAATCAAGCTCTTCTTCTCTCCTCGAATTTCCCAGTTCTCACACGAACACATATAATATCCCTGCAGTGCACATCAATCAAGAGGTAAAAGTACAAGTAAAGATCCGCGACCGAGACAACGCCATTTATCTCACTTTGCCGGCGGCCCCGGCCACGTGCTGATCCGCTCCTTCTCGTACTTGACGAACAGCGCGGCGGCCGCAGCGACGGTGTACGCCTGCAGGAACAGCGTGGCCGGCTGGTGGTACTTCACCAGGGCCTGCCCGGAGCCCAGCTCCACGAGCAGCACCGCGGCGAGCCCCAGCGCGGCCAGCGCGCCGTTGAGCCGCTCGCT
This sequence comes from Zea luxurians, assembly GCA_029449295.1. Taxonomy (NCBI): domain Eukaryota; kingdom Viridiplantae; phylum Streptophyta; class Magnoliopsida; order Poales; family Poaceae; genus Zea; species Zea luxurians. Next base: position 38,791,598 of record JAOPSE010000008.1, on the reverse strand, counting down.
GTACGCGGTGAAGCCGAGCTCGACGGGCGCGCCGAGCGCCGACCGGGCCTCCCGCAGCGGCACGGGCGGGAGCGTCACGGCGCTGGCTGACGCGGACGCCGCCGCCGCGGCCTTCTTCTTGCGCGCGCCGCGCTTCTTGGGCCCGACGCGGGACTTGATCCGTAGCACGCGCTCCTCGAAGTCGTCGTCCGCGGTGGCCGTCTTGGTGGCCGCCGGGGCCGGCTCCTGGTCGGCTGCTGCTGCCGTGTCCTCGCCGGAGGAGGCCGCACGGGGAGGGAACGGCAGCAGCAGCAGCAGGGCGCGGTGCCGGAGAGGGGAGCGGAGGGCGGTGGGAGCCAAGGGGCTGGAGAGCGGCGTCGCCATTGCTCCCCTTGGCGCGTGCACGCACCAGCACTTCATGGCGCGGGCACGAGCGCGTGCTTGCAGCTTGCGTCTTGGCTTGCCTCTGGTTTTGGATAGGGTCTTTGGCAGGATCGCGAGTGGCTCCAGTGGCTGCACGGTGCGTTGAAAACTGCCTCATGCACCGTTGCGGTCGTGTGACGAGGTATTTTTCCGTTAGAAAATTCGGGGCCAAAATGGTGGAAAATTTTATAGCTCGGCTTGTATGCGTCGTTGTCACGTTCACAATTCGGCCTCCTTTCGTCTGGGTTTCTGCGGTTTTGCCCTACAAAATCTCGATACAGACACGCACAGGCTAAAAAATAAAATACAGTGGGCCTTTAAACAAATAGACTAGTGTATTAAAAAAACTGTGCTAGTCTATTTGTTTAGTGAGTCACCGAGTAGCGAAGGCATTGCCTATATTATTGAGTATTTATGGTCCACTAGTTCATTTTTGAATTAAACCGTACAAATAAAAAAGAATGAATAGAGTATAATTTTGTGACTTGTTGTAATATTTCACAGAAATAGAAAAACATAATTTGTATGTATCTATTAGTTTTACGAAACTACTCTCTTTGTCCTAAAATATAATTCGTTTTAACCTATATATACATCCATTAGTTAATATATGAATATAGTTTATATGTATGTTTATATTTATTATCATTTGAATGAACGTAGATGGAAAAAAAGAGGGCTAGAAAAAAATTGTGTTTTGGAATGGATGCTGTATTATTTAGTGAAAATTTACCAAACGTACCGTTTCTTTGCTATTATTCTCAGATGTGCTTCTCAAGTATTCTTCACTTTAAATTACTACTAAAATGAAAACTTGAAAGCACTAATTTGAATAGTTTTTTATTTCAACAAATTTGTTGTCCTGTTTTCAATTATCGTATTTGCATATGCTATTTTGTTATGATAATGCATATGTGCATCTACGGATAACCTATTCTTATTGTTTGACATGCACTTTTGATGTGCAGGTGTATTTATAAATGGCCAAATGGGTCATGGAATCACTGGAATTATTGTTTGGGAATGGTTCTGCACTTAAAATGGGTTTTTTTTATCTGATCATCTAGAGCTAGCCATTGTGAGCTTAATCGGAGTTCAGCGAGCAATGGAGTATTTCGAGCACTTGCACTCTATAGCTCTGGATGTGATTTGTGAATCCATCGCCCATTGCAAGTTTTCCGTTCTATGTGATAAGATTACGCCTTTTCCTTTCCATCATCAGTCCATCAGCTATTTTTGTTGCTATGCCTTCCTAGTTCACGGACCACGATCACCCATTCACCCCTGAACAAAATCAGGAGTAGATTCTCCTCACGCATTTTGTCACTGTTATTCTAAATGGCCGTTTAAATGTTACTCAGTAGCTAACCATTTAGATCGTTTATGCCGTCTAATCCCATATAATCTGTCTTTTAGTCCGTTTAAACATTTGTGTAATTCGATTAAACGCTAGGATGATCGGCCATTTAGCGTTTAGGATAACGCTGGTTTTTTTGAAAACAAATGACAGAGAACCATCGTATATTTTTTTTTTCGAGTTACAGTTTGAACTTGCCACGAAAACTTTACAATTTACAAGCGAATTTACTCGATCGAGGAAGAAAATAAGGCAAAAGTGCTTACCGATCGCACCGGCACGAGAAGAAAACAAGACTGTGGAAAACAATCAGAGGGCTGGAAACGTGCACTTGACCTCGTGCCGTCTACGTGTTATATATAGCCAGGAAGAGCCCCTGGCGTGACTTACAATAAAGGAGACAAATTATGTGCAGGGAAGGTTCTTGACTTTCCTGATTACAGAAGATTTATAGCATATTCTATCTATAGTAAAGAACCTTCTGAATACATGCGAACAGATTCATTCAATACTCCCCCTCAATCACAACTTTCCTAAGTTGAGATGGTTCTTGAAATTCTCCAACTTTCGTACACTCAAGGCTTTGGTGAAACCATCAGCCACTTGATCTTCAGAAGGAATAAAATCAATTTGAAGTAATTTGTTGTTTACTCGTTCCCTAACAAAGTGAAAATCAACTTCAATATGTTTAGTTCTAGCATGAAACACAGGATTTGATGCAAGATATTTGGCCCCCATGTTATCACACCACAACCGTGCAATAGGCGGACTGGATACCTTTAATTCTTTCAACAAAGTCTGAATCCAAATAATCTCAGCAGTCGCATTAGCCAATGCCTTATACTTAGATTCTGTACTTGACCTTGATACTGTAGCTTGTTTCTTTGCATGACATGATATAAGATTATTTCCCAGAAATACCGCAAAGCCTCCTGTTGATCTTCTGTCATCAGGATAGCCTGCCCAATTAGCATCTGAATATGCACTTACCAAGGAAGAAAATGACTTGTTTATCTTTAGACCAAGCCTTGCACATGACTTGAGATATCTCAATATTCTTTTAACAGCCACCCAATGTAGTGTTGTAGGTGCATGAAGAAATTGACAAACCTTATTTACTGGGAAGCAATGTCAGGTCTTGTCAATGTAAGATACTGCAAGGCTCCTACAATACTCCTGTATCTTGATGCATCTATAGGACCGAGCAGATCTCCTTCATAAACTGAGAGTCTCTCACTAGTGGATAGAGGTGTGCTTACCGACTTGCAATCCGCCATATTTGCTCTTTTCAACAGATCATTTACATATTTTTCTTGTGTGAGAATAATTCCATGCTTAGTCTTGGCGACCTCGATACCGAGGAAATAGTGTACGTCACCTAAATCTTTTAATGGAAAATCATTATGAAGATCTTGAAGTAATGCAGTCACTGCCTCTTGTTTAGAGCTAACCACAATTATGTCATCAACATAAATTAGCATGAACAAAATGATGTCACACTTACTGTAATAGAATAAAGAGGTATCGGCTTTGGATCCTTTAAAACCAAGGCCATAAAGTTTCTTACTTAACCTTGAGAACCATGCTCTAGGCGCCTGCTTCAATCCATATAGAGCCTTATCTAACTTGCAGACATAGTTTCTTCTGGAATTGTCCTCATACCCAGGAGGCTGCTTCATATAGACATCCTCTTCAAGAATCCCATGCAAGAAAGCATTGTGAACATCCAATTGTCTAATGGTCCAACCCCTGGACACAGCAATAGAGAGAACAACTCGAATAGTGGCAGCTTTAACAACAGGGCTGAAAGTATCTTCATAATCAATACCATATCGTTGCTTAGAACCTTTTGCAACCAACCGAGCCTTGTATCTATCTAAGTTGTCATCCTGTTTTTGTTTGATTTTATATACCCACTTGCAATCAATAATATTACACCCTTTCTGAGGAGGAACCAAATGCCATGTTTTATTTTTCATTAATGCATCATATTCAGCATCCATTGCCTGTTTCCAATTATTATCCTCTAATGCTTCTGATAAGTTTTGTGGCTCGCCAATAGACGTTAAGAAAGAATATTTAACTGTACCATCGGTGTAGTGCTTCTCCTTGCGAATACCACTTTGTAAACGAGTCTTCGGCCTTTGATAAAGTTCGCCCCCAGCCGAAGGTGTTGTAGACGATTCCAGCACGGGATCTAAAGTGGATACGGCCGCCGAGAGCTCCGAATCGAGCGCCCTGTTAGGTGCGTTGGACGTAGGATCACCCACATGTGTTAGAGAGGTTGTCGTTGGTCCAGGCAATGTGTCGTGGGACGATAATCCAGGCTCAGACTCCTGGGCAGATACACTTGCCGAAGTCATTGGAGACACAGGTGAATCACCTTGGGGGTCAGCATGTGATGACGCTAATTCCTGCACGATTTCATGCGCTGGGAAAGCATTGTTAGCAGGATTAATGGATGAAGCAGTCACATGATCACTTATGCTACGAACCCCACTAGTAGGATTTAACAAATAGGTAGGTAAAAGATTAATTTCATCTTGAAACCTACGACCAACATTAGAATGAAGAAATTGAAAGGGAAATAGAGATTCATCAAAAGTTACATCTCTAGAAATATAGACTCTTCCAGAATCAGGATCCAGACACTTAAACCCTTTATGAAACGGACTATATCCTAAGAAGGTGCATTGCTTGGAGCGAAATTGGAGTTTATGGGTGTTGTAGGGTCGTAGATTGGGCCAACAAGCACATCCGAAAACACGAAGAGAGGAATAATCTGGTTGCTGGTTGAACAGACGAAAGAGGGGTGTGTCATATGATAGTAACCGACTGGGCGTTCTATTTATTAAATGTGTGGCGGAAAGAAAAGCATCAGGCCAAAATTTTAGCGGCATGTTGGCGTGAGCAAGGAGAGCTAGACCAACCTCAACGATATGGCGATGCTTGCGTTCGGCTGCCCCATTCTGTTGATGTGTATGCGGGCAAGAGATATGGTGTGTGATGCCGACTTGGGCAAAAAAGGGATGCAATTTTTGATATTCTCCCCCCAGTCGGTCTGCATAGTTATAATCTTGCGATTAAATAAGCGCTCAACAAGAGATTGAAATTCTCGAAATTTGGTAAATACCTCAGATTTGAATTTAAGGAGGTAAATCCAGGTGAACTTACTATAATCATCAATGAAACTGACATAGTACTTGTGTCCACCAACTGATTTGGGTGCAGGACCCCACACATCAGAATAAATAATTTGTAAAGGATGTTGGGAAACAGTGTTGGAATGAGGAAAAGGTAACTGATGGCTCTTGGCCTTTTGACAAGCATCACACACCAAATGTTTATTTGAATTTGCTAAGACAGGAAGATTAAATTGACTGATAACTTTGTCGACAATCGGAGAAGCCGGATGGCCTAAACGAGAATGCCATCTATCAAAAGAAATTTTTTCAGCTCCATAGGCATGCTTTGTTGTGCGCCTAGCAGGGAGAGAATAGAGCCCACGATCACAGCGCCCCCTAAGCAGAGTTTTCTTCGTTGCCTGATCCTTAATTAAGAAAAAATCAGGGTGAAATTCTATAAAAATAGAATTATCAGATGTGAGACGATGAACTGAAACAAGATTTTTGTTGGCCTCAGGGACATATAGAACATTATTAAGATGAAGATCACGACTAGGGGTTGTAACAGTAGAATGACCAATGTGACTGATTTCCATACCTGCCCCACTCGCCGTGTGGATCTGATCATGGCCCTTGTATCTGTCATGGATCGACAGTTTCTCCAAGTTGCTGGTGATGTTATCTGTAGCGCCTGAATCCATGTACCAGTTGGTGTCTACTCCGTAGGTTGCACCTGCGTATTTTTCTTCTGCTACGAAGTCTTCGTCAAATCTATACCAACATATATCAGCAGTATGTCCTTTTATCTTGCAAACCTGACACCTGGGTCAGTTGTCAAGCCCATGCTGCTGATTATTTTGTGTGCCTTGTTTCTGATAGCGTTGCTCATTGCTTCGCCCACGCCCGCGAGAAGGAGCGCCCCCACGTGAGCGCCCTCTGCCTCGTGTGCCTCGCAATGCACCGCGCCCTCGGTTGGCGGAATTAACCGAGGAGCGGCTATCAGGCTGGAGAAGATCCATGCGCTGCTCAAAGGAGAGCAGCTGGGAGTACATCTCTCCCACGCTGATCGGCTCAGTCCTGGCAACTAGGGCTGAGACGATGGGATTGTAGTCGAAATCGAGTCCAGCAAGAACGTACGTGTCGGGGACCATAATTAGGGGTACCCCAAGACTCCTAATCTCAGCTGGTAAACCCCATCAGCACAAAGCTGCGAAGGCCTGATGGGCGCGATTCAGGCCAAGGCTCTGCTCAAGGGACATGATCCCACCTCGCCCGAGCCCGACCTCGGGCAAAGACAGCCAACCCCAGAAGATTCACGCCTCGCCCGAGGGTCCCCTCAAGCAACGGACGCACCATCGACTCGCCCGAGGCTCAGCTCGGGTAGGCTTCACGGAGAAGCAACCTTGGCCAGATCGCCACGCCAACCGACCGTATCGCAGGAGCATTTAATGCAAGGATCGCCTGACACCTTATCCTGACGCGCGCTCTTCAGTCGACAGAGCCGAAGTGACCGCAGTCACTTTGCCGCTCCACTAACCGACCTGACAAGAAAACAGCGTCGCCTGCCCCGCTCCGACTGTCGTGCCACTCGCCAGAGTGAGGTCGATAGCGGCTAAGTCCAACCTCGGGCGACATAAGAAGCTCCGCCTCGCCCGACCCCAGGGTTCGGCCCCTGTCTCGGCCTCGGAAGATGGACTTCGCCTCGCCCGACCCCAGGGCTCGGACTCAACCACGACTTAGAAGACGACGAACTTCGCCTCGCCCGACCCCAGGGCTCGGACTCAGCCTCGGCTCCGGAAGACGATGGACTCCGCCTCGCCCGACCCCAAGGCTCGGACTCAACCTCGACCTCGGAGGAATCGCCACCTCGCCCAAACTCGGGTCTAGACCGGCCACGTCGCCAAGGGGGCCATCATTACCCTGCCCCTAGCTAGCTCAGGCTACGGGGGACAAGACCGGCGTCCCATCTAGCTCGCCCCAGCAAACAAGTAATGATGACACCCTGCACGCTCCATGACGACGGCAGCTCCCAGCCCCTTACGTCAGCCAGGAGACGTTAGCAAGGATCCGACAGCCCCGACAGCTGTACTTCCGCAGGGCTCCAGCGCTCCTCCGACGGCCATGACATCACATGAACAGGGTGCCAAAACCTCTCCGACTGTCACGACGGCATGTACGTAGGGCTCTAGCTCCTCTCTGCTAGACACGTTAGCACACTGCTACACCCCCCATTGTACACCTGGACCCTCTCCTTACGCCTATAAAAGGAAGGTCCAGGACTCTCGTACGAAAAGGTTGGCCGCGCGGGAGAACGGGCCGACGCATAAGGCTCTCGCTCTCTCTCTCTCTCTCCCACGCGATTGCTTGTAACCCCCTACTGCAAGCGCATCCATCCGCCCTGGGCGTAGGACAACACTAAGGCCGCGGTTTCCCCTTACTGTTCTCCCCCCTTTGTGTCCCATCTCGCACCGACCCATCTGGGCTGGGACACGCAGTGACAATTTACTCGTCGGTCCAGAGACCCTACGGGGTCGAAACGCCGACAGTTGGCGTGCCAGATAGGGGCCTGCTGCATGTTGACGAACAGCTTCCCGTCAAGCTCCAGATGGGTAGTCTCCAGCAACCTTTCCAACCCGGGACGATGCTTCATTTCGGGAGTCTTGAGTTCATGTCCCTCGACGGCAGCTACGCCATGATACTCCTTCCTCCGCCGCGCGACAGCGACAATGGCGGCCGTCAGCCCACCCGCCGGCAGCGGAACCAACGACGTCTTCCCCACATGGCGGAAGAACAACATCCGGGTTTGTCCCATCACCTCCCCCACCGACGGAGGAGGAGGCAGGGCAACCATGGCCAAGCAGGAGGCAGCACCTCATCGACTGTCGAGCAAGTCGACGACATCGGCGCCCCAGCGGGGGACACGTCGGGCTTCAACCTTGCGTCTAAGACGAAGACGAGCGCCGCTTCCCCGCAACACGGTAACCCCAAGCAGACGAATGACGCCAGCACGCTCGCGAAGGACTTGCTGGGCGTCGCCCTCGTACCTAAGACAACGGTGCAGTTCGCCCCTGACGCGACTTCGTCACCGCCCATCGACCAAGAGGTACCGACCGATTCCCATCTCGTGCCTTTTGGATTCAGCTTCGACCCACCAAGCGACCTCGCTTCGGTGGAAGCCTCCATAGAGGCATGTACCAACCCTCCGGGGTACCATATGCTGTCGCCCTGGGACAGACTGACGGCTGTCTCGACCTACGGACCCTCGGGTTTCGAGGAAGATGACGAGCCCGACTTTTGTTGGGATTTCTCTGGGCTCGGTAACCCCAGTGTCATGCGGGACTTCATGACCGCATGCGACTACTGCCTCTCCGATTGTTCCGATGGTAGCCGCAGCTTCGGTGACGAGGACTGCGGCCCAAGTCGTGAATGTTTCCACGTCGATCTAGGGGGTCCTGGCGAAGGCAACCATCTTGGTATGCCGGAAAATGGCGATCCCCCTAGGCCTGCGCCTCGCGTTGACATCCTTCGGGAGCTAGCTGTGGTCCCAGTCCCTGTGGGAGGTCAGGACGCATAGCTCGAGCAAATCCGCGAGATGCAGGCCAGGCTCGACGAGGGAGCAGGAACACTTGAGCAGTTCCGCGCGGAACATCGGACAGGAATGGGCAGACCAAGTTCTGGCCGGAGAAGCGCGTCATCTGCCCCAGAGCATCCAGCACCGCATTGCCGACGACATCAGGGCAAGGCCGCCACCAGCTTCCAGTGGGGTCAGCCAGAACCTGGCTGCAGCAGCAATACTACTCCGCGCGATGCCGGAACCATCGACCACCTAAGGGCGGCGTATCCAAGGAGAGCTCAAGAATCTCCTGGAGGATGCCGCGGTCCGACGGGCCGAAAGCTCTGCCTCCCGAAGGCAGGGGTACCCCTCGGAGCATCGCGCCGCGACTTCCCGATTCGTGCGGGAAGCCTCGGTCCACACCGGGCGCACGCGCAACACGACGCCTGTGGCCCCGGGTCGCCTCGACAACGAGCACCACCACCGCAACCGTCGAGCCCACCTCGACAAGAGGGTGCGCCAAGACTACCACCCCAGGCGTGGGGGACGCTACGACGGCGGGGAGGACCGGAGCCCCTCGCCCGAACCACCCGGTTCGCAGGCTTTCAGCCGGGCCATACGACGGGCGCCGTTCCCGACCCGGTTCCGAACCCCGACTACCATCACAAAGTACTCGGGGGAGACGAGGCCGGAACTGTGGCTCGCAGACTACCGACTGGCCTGCCAGCTGGGTGGAATGGACGATGACAACCTCATCATCCGCAACCTCCCCCTGTTCCTCTCCGACACCGCTCGAGCCTGGCTGGAGCATCCGCCTCCGGGGCAGATCTCCAACTGGGACGACCTGGTCCAAGCCTTCGCCGGCAACTTCCAGGGCACGTACGTGCGCCCTGGGAACTCCTGGGATCTCCAAAGTTGCCGCCAGCAGCCGGGAGAGTCTCTCCGGGACTACATCCGGCGATTCTCGAAGAAGCGCACCGAGCTGCCCAACGTCACCGATTCGGACATCATCGGCGCGTTCCTCGCCGGCACCACCTGCCGCGACCTGGTGAGCAAGCTGGGTCGCAAGACCCCCACCAGGGCGAGCGAGCTGATGGACATCGCCACCTAGTTCACCTCTGGCCAGGAGGCGGTTGAGGCCATCTTTCGAAAGGACAAGCAGCCCCAGGGCCGCCAGCCGGAAGATGTTCCCGAGGCATCCGCTCAGCGTGGCACCAAGAAGAAGAACAAGAAGAAGTCGCAAGCGAAACGCGACGCCACCGACGCGGACCTTGTCGCCGCCGCTGAGTACAAGAACCCTCGAAAACCTCCTGGAGGTGCCAATCTCTTCGATAAGATGCTCAAAGAGCCATGCCCCTACCATCAGGGGCCCGTCAAGCACACCCTTGAGGAGTGCGTCATGCTTCGGCGCCACTTTCACAAGGCCGGGCCACCTGCGGAAGGTGGCAGGGCCCACAACAACGACAAGAAGGAGGATCACAAGGCAGAGGAGTTTTCCGAGGTCCACGACTGCTTCATGATCTACGGTGGGCAAGTGGCGAACGCCTCGGCTCGGCACCGCAAGCAAGAGCGTCGGAAGGTCTGCTCGGTAAAGGTGGCGGCGCCAGTCTACCTAGACTGGTCCGACAAGTGAAAGGGAAATGTGCCCTTGGGCCATTTCTAAGTATTTTGGTGATTTAGTGACCAACACAAGTGCCTAAGTGTAAAAAGGTGGACAAAGTACAAATCAAGGATAAAGGTATGTTTCTCAGACTTAGTACATTGTTTTAGAGACTAATGTATTGTGTCTAAGTGCTGGAAACAGAAAAAATCGAGTTGGAGAAGAGATGGCTCGAGCAGCCAAAGTCTGCTCAGTCTGGGTGCACCGGACTGTCCGGTGGTGCACCGGACAGTGTCCGGTGCGCCAGGCTGGCTCGAGGGAAAAGGCTACTCTTGGGACTTCGACAGCGGTGTACGGCTATAATTCACCGGACTGTCCGGTGGTGCACCGGACTGTCCGGTGGGCCGTTCACAGGCGAACTCGTCGCTCTCGGGAATTCATCGTCGACGTACGACTATAATTCACTGGACTATCCGGTGTACACCGGACTGTCCGGTGAGCCAACGGTCGGCAGGGCCAACGGTCGGCCGCGCGATCTGCGCGGGACACGTGGCCGAGCCAACGGCTAGAAGGGGGCACCGGTCTGTCCGGTGTGCACCGGACATGTCCGATGCGCCAACGGCTCTCTGGCTGCCAACGGTCGGCTGCGCCATTTTTGGAAGGAAATCGGGCACCGGACAGTGTCCGGTGTGCACCGGACTGTCCGGTGCGCCAGTCGACAGAAGGCAAGATCAGCCTTCCTTGATTGCTCTCAACGACTCCTAGCTGCCTTGGGGCTATAAAAGGGACCCCTAGGCGCATGGAGGAGTACACCAAGCATTCCTACAACATTCCTAAGCACCAAGACATCGATTTCGCGCATTCTTTTCATTGTGATAGCATATAGAGCTCTAGTGGAGTTGTGAACTCATTGAGTTGTGTTGCGAGCTCTTGTTGCGACTTGTGTGCGTGTTGACACTCTGATTCTTGTGTCTTGTGTGCGTTGCAAATCCCTCCCTTGCTCTGTGTTCTTTGTGAATTTCAAGTGTAAGGGCGAGAGGCTCCAAGTTGTGGAGATTCCTCGCAAACGGGATTGAGAAAAAGCAAGCAAAACACCGTGGTATTCAAGTGGGTCTTTGGACCGCTTGAGAGGGGTTGATTGCAACCCTCGTCCATTGGGACGCCACAACGTGGAGTAGGCAAGCGTTGGTCTTGGACGAACCACGGGATAACCACCGTGCCATCTCTGTGATTGATCCTTGTTGGTTATTGTGTTTTGTTGAGGATTCCTCTCTAGCCACTTGCCACGCCATCAACAGGGTCTACCTTCACCGCCTACTCAAGAAGACTTCATATGAGCTGCTGACTGGTAACAAACCCAATGTATCATACTTTCGTGTATTTGGGAGTAAATGCTACATTCTAGTGAAGAAGGGTAGGAATTCCAAATTTGCTCCCAAAGCCGTAGAAGGGTTTTTGTTAGGTTATGATTCAAATACAAAGGCGTATAGGGTCTTCAACAAATCATCGGGTTTGGTTGAAGTCTCTAGCGACGTTGTATTTGATGAGACTAATGGCTCTCCAAGAGAGCAAGTTGTTGATCTTGATGATGTAGATGAAGAAGACGTTCCAACGGCCGCGATACGCACCATGGCGATTGGAGATGTACGGCCTCAGGAACAATTGGAGCAAGATCAACCGTCTTCCTCAACTATGGTGCATCCCCCAACCCAAGATGACGAACAGGTACCTCGAGTGGAGGCGCTTGATCAAGGGGGAGCACAGGATGATAAAGTTGAAGAGGAAGAAGCACCTCAGGCACCTCCAACCCAAGTTCGAGCGACGATCCAAAGGGATCATCCCGTCAACCAAATACTGGGTGATATTAGCAAGGGAGTAACTACTCGTTCAAGATTAGTTAATTTTTGTGAGCATTACTCTTTTGTCTCTTCTATTGAGCCTTTCAGGGTAGAAGAAGCCTTGCTAGATCCGGACTGGGTGTTGGCCATGCAGGAGGAACTCAACAACTTCAAGCGCAATGAAGTTTGGACACTGGTGCCTCGTCCCAAGCAAAATGTTGTGGGAACCAAGTGGGTGTTCCGCAACAAACAGGACGAGCACGGAGTGGTGACGAGGAACAAGGCTCGACTTGTGGCAAAAGGTTATGCCCAAGTCGCAAGTTTGGACTTTGAGGAGACGTTCACTCCTGTGGCTAGGCTAGAATCAATTCGTATCTTGCTAGCATATGCCGCTCACCATTCTTTCAGGTTGTACCAAATGGATGTGAAGAGCGCTTTCCTCAATGGGCCGATCAAAGAGGAGGTGTACGTGGAGCAACCCCCTGGCTTCGAGGATGAACGGTACCCCGACCACGTGTGTAAGCTCTCTAAGGCGCTCTATGGACTTAAGCAAGCCCCAAGATCATGGTATGAATGCCTTAGAGACTTTTTAATCGCTAATGCTTTCAAGGTTGGGAAAGCCGATCCAACTCTTTTCACTAAGACTTGCGATGGTGATCTTTTTGTGTGCCAAATTTATGTCGATGACATAATATTTGGTTCTACTAACCAAAAGTCTTGTGAAGAGTTTAGCAGGGTGATGACGCAGAAATTCGAGATGTCGATGATGGGCGAGTTGAACTACTTCCTTGGGTTCCAAGTGAAGCAACTCAAGGACGGCACCTTCATCTCCCAAACGAAGTACACGCAAGATTTGCTAAAGCGGTTTGGGATGAAGGACGCCAAGCCCGCAAAGACGCCGATGGGAACTGACGGACACACCGACCTCAACAAAGGAGGTAAGTTCGTTGATCAAAAAGCATACCGGTCCATGATAGGTTCTTTGCTTTATTTGTGTGCTAGTAGACCGGATATTATGCTTAGCGTATGCATGTGTGCTAGATTTCAATCCGATCATAAGGAGTGTCACTTAGTGGCTGTGAAGCGGATTCTTCGATATTTAGTCGCTACGCCTTGCTTCGGGATCTGGTATCCAAAGGGGTCTAACTTTGACTTGATTGGATATTCAGATTCCGACTATGCTGGATGTAAGGTCGATAGGAAGAGTACATCGGGGACGTGCCAATTCTTAGGAAGGTCCCTGGTGTCGTGGAACTCTAAGAAACAAACTTCCGTTGCCCTATCCACCGCTGAGGCCGAGTATGTTGCCGCAGGACAGTGTTGTGCGCAACTACTTTGGATGAGGCAAACCCTCCGGGACTTTGGCTACAATCTGAGCAAAGTCCCACTCCTATGTGACAATGAGAGTGCTATCCGCATAGCGGAAAATCCTGTTGAGCACAGCCGCACAAAGCACATTGACATCTGGCATCACTTTTTGAGAGACCACCAGCAAAAGGGGGATATCGAAGTGTTTCATGTTAGCACTAAGAACCAGCTAGCCGATATCTTCACTAAGCCTTTAGATGAAAAGACCTTTTGCAGGCTGCGTAGTGAGCTCAATATCTTAGATTCACGGAACTTGGATTGAATTGTAGCATACATGTGTTTATGCCTTTGATCATGTTCATTCTGCATTTTGTTGCTTATTGTGGTGCTCAAGTTGTACAAACACTCCCTGGACCTCACAAGTCCTTTTTGCAAGTGATGCACATTTTTAGGGGGAGCTGTGCTACAACTTGACCCTTTGAGACTAACCATGTACTTGAGTTTGGTTGTTTTAGTCACAAAAGAGGATTGAAAGGGAAAAGGTGGACTTGGACCATGCAAGACTTCCACTGCACTCCAATGAAAAGAGTAACTTTTCCAAGTTCATCTTTATACTCTTATTGCCTTTGTACTCTTATTTGAAGATTTTGGTGAGGCAATAGGGTTTAAGGGCCAAGATTGATCCCGTTTTGGTGCTTGATGCCAAAGGGGGAGAAAATAAAGGCCAAAGCGATAAATGGATCAGCTACCACTTGAGAGTTTTTGAAAATAGTAGAATACAGCTTTTTGGTTTGACAAAACTCTTTTGTTGTCTCTCTTGTCAAAAGTTGGCTTCTTGTGGGGAGAAGTGTTGATTATGGGAAAAAGGGGAGTTTTTGAAATCTTGAATCAATTTCTCTTGGAATGACTCTCTTTATGTCTTAACATGTGTGTTTGACTAAGAGATAGAAATTTGAGTTTGATTTGCAAAAACAAACCAAGTGGTGGCATAGAGTGATCCATATATGTCAAAATTGAATCAAAACAATTTTGAGTTCTTATTTGATTTGATTTTGTACTTGTTCTACTTGCTTTATGTTGTGTTGGCATAAATCACCAAAAAAGGGGAGATTGAAAGGGAAATGTGCCCTTGGGCCATTTCTAAGTATTTTGGTGATTTAGTGACCAACACAAGTGCCTAAGTGTAAAAAGGTGGACAAAGTACAAATCAAGGATAAAGGTATGTTTCTCAGACTTAGTACATTGTTTTAGAGACTAATGTATTGTGTCTAAGTGCTGGAAACAGAAAAAATCGAGTTGGAGAAGAGATGGCTCGAGCAGCCAAAGTCTGCTCAGTCTGGGTGCACCGGACTGTCCGGTGGTGCACCGGACAGTGTCCGGTGCGCCAGGCTGGCTCAAGGGAAAAGGCTACTCTTGGGACTTCGACGGCGGTGTACGGCTATAATTCACCGGACTGTCCGGTGGTGCACCGGACTGTCCGGTGGGCCGTTCACAGGCGAACTCGTCGCTCTCGGGAATTCATCGTCGACGTACGGCTATAATTCATCGGACTGTCCGGTGTACACCGGACTGTCCGGTGAGCCAACGGTCGGCAGGGCCAACGGTCGGCCGCGCGATCTGCGCGGGACACGTGGCCGAGCCAACAGCTAGAAGGGGGCACCGGTCTGTCCGATGTGCACCGGACATGTCCGGTGCGCCAACGGCTCTCTGGCTGCCAACGGTCGACTGCGCCATTTTTGGAAGGAAATCGGGCACCGGACAGTGTCCGGTGTGCACCGGACTGTCCAGTGCGCCAGTCGACAGAAGGCAAGATCAGCCTTCCTTGATTGCTCTCAACGGCTCCTAGCTGCCTTGGGGCTATAAAAGAGACCCCTAGGCGCATGGAGGAGTACACCAAGCATTCCTACAACATTCCTAAGCACCAAGACATCGATTTCGCGCATTCTTTTCATTGTGATAGCATATAGAGCTCTAGTGGAGTTGTGAACTCATTGAGTTGTGTTGCGAGCTCTTGTTGCGACTTGTGTGCGTGTTGACACTTTGATTCTTGTGTCTTGTGTGCGTTGCTAATCCCTCCCTTGCTCTGTGTTCTTTGTGAATTTCAAGTGTAAGGGCGAGAGGCTCCAAGTTGTGGAGATTCCTCGCAAACGGGATTGAGAAAAAGCAAGCAAAACACCGTGGTATTCAAGTGGGTCTTTGGACCGCTTGAGAGGGGTTGATTGCAACCCTCGTCTGTTGGGACGCCACAACGTGGAGTAGGCAAGCGTTGGTCTTGGCCGAACCACGGGATAACCACCGTGCCATCTCTGTGATTGATCCTTGTTGGTTATTGTGTTTTGTTGAGGATTCCTCTCTAGCCACTTGGCAATTATTGTGCTAACGATTAACCAAGTTTTGTGGCTTAAGTTTTCAAGTTTCACAGGATCACCTATTCACCCCCCTCTAGGTGCTCTCAACAAGCCCATCACCTTCGACCAGGGCGACCACCCCAACCGTGTGCCGAGCCCGGGGAAATATCCGCTCGTTGTCGACCCCGTCATCGGCAACGTCAGGCTCACCAAGGTCCTCATGGACGGAGGCAGCAACCTCAACATCATCTACGTCGAGACCCTCGGGCTCCTGCAGATCGATCTGTCCTCGATTCGGACAGGCGCGGTGCCCTTTCATGGGATCATTCCCAGGAGGCGCGTTCAGCCCCTCGGACAACTCGATCTGCCCGTCTGCTTCGAGACTCCCTCCAACTTTCGAAGGGAAACCCTCACGTTCGAGGTGGTCGGGTTCCGAGGAACCTACCACGCGGTACTGGGGAGGCCATGCTACGCCAAGTTCATGGCCGTCCCCAACTACACCTACCTCAAGCTCAAAATCCCGGGCCCCAACGGGGTCATCACCGTCGGCCCCACGTACCGACACACGTACGAATGCGACGTGGAGTGCGTAGAGTATGCCGAGGCCCTCGCCGAATCTAAGGCCCTCGTCGCCGACCTGGAAAGCCTCTCCAAGGAGGCGCCAGATGCGAAGCACCACGCCGGCAACTTCGAGCCAGCAGAGACGGTTAAGTCCGTCCCTCTCGACCCCAGCAACGACGCCTCCAAGCAGATACGGATCGGCTCCGAGCTCGACCCCAAATAGGAAGCAGTGCTCGTCGACTTTCTCCACGCGAATGCCGAAGTCTTTGCGTGGAGTCCCTCGGACATGCCTGGCATATCGAGGGATGTCGCCGAGCACTCGCTGGATATCCGAGCTGGAGCCCGACTCGTGAAGCAGCCTCTGCGCCGATTCGACGAAGAAAAGCGCAGAGCCATAGGCGAGGAGATCCACAAGCTGATGGCCGTAGGGTTCATCAAAGAGGTATTCCATCCCGAATGGCTTGCCAACCCTGTGCTTGTGAGAAAGAAAGGAGGGAAATGGCGGATGTGTGTAGACTACACTGGTCTAAACAAAGCATGTTCGAAGGTTCCCTACCCTCTGTCTCGCATCGATCAAATCGTGGATTCCACTGCTGGATGTGAAAGCCTGTCTTTCCTCGATGCCTACTCAGGGTATCACCAAATCAGGATGAAAGAGTCCGACCAGCTCGCGACTTCTTTCATCACACCTTTTGGCATGTACTGCTACGTTACTATGCCATTTGGTTTGAGGAATGCGGGTGCGACGTACCAAAGGTGCATGAACCACGTGTTCGGAGAGCACATTGGTCGGACCGTCGAGGCTTACGTCGATGACATCGTAGTCAAGACGAGGAAAGTGAAAGTCGCCTAGAGGGGGGGTGAATAGGGCGAAACTGAAATTCTCAAAAATAATCACAACTACGAGACGGGTTAGCGTTAGAAATAAACAAGAGTCCGCGAGAGAGGGTGCAAAACAAATCGCAAGCGAATAAAGAGTGAGACACGTGAATTTGTTTTACCGAGGTTCGGTTCTCGCAAACCTACTCCCCGTTGAGGAGGCCACAAAAGGCCGGGTCTCTTTCAACCCTTACCCTCTCTCAAACGGTCCTTGGGACCGAGTGAGCTTTCTCTTCTCAATCACTTGGAACACAAAGTTACCACAAGGACCACCACAAGATTGGTGTCTCTTGCCTCAATTACAAGTGAGTTTGATCGCAAGAAAGAATCAAGAAAGAAGAAAGCAATCCAAGCGCAAGAGCTCGAAAGAACACAAGCAAATCTCTCTCACTAGTCACTAGGGCGTTGTGTGGAGTTTGGAGAGGATTTGATCTCTTTGTTGTGTCTAGAATTGAATGCTAGAGCTCTTGTATGTAGTTGGGAAGTGGAAAACTTGGATGACTTGAATGTGGGGTGGTTGGGGGTATTTATAGCCCCAACCACCAAACTAGCCGTTTGGTGCAGGCTGGCTGTCGAATGGTGCACCGGACAGTCCGGTGCACACCGGACAGTCCGGTGCGCCAGCCACGTCACCAAAGCCGTTGGGTTCCGACCGTTGGAGCTCTGACTTCTGGGCCCGCCTGGATGTCCGGTGGCGCACCAGACACGTACTGTAGGATGTCCGGTGCGCCAGCATGGGCGTGCCTGACCTCTGCGCGCGCTGGCGCGCATTTAATGCGTCGCAGGTAGCCGTTGGCGCCAGAAGTAGCCGTTGCCCTGCTGTTACACCGGACAGTCCGGTGTAAAACCGGACAGTCCGGTGAATTATAGCGGAGCAGCTGAAATGAATTCCCAAGGCTGGCGAGTTCCTGAGGCCGCTCTTCCTTGGAGCACCGGACATGTCCGGTGAATTATAGTGGAGTTGCCTCTAGAATTTCCCGAAGGTGACGAGTTTGGAGTTGGAGTCCTCTGGTGCACCGGACATGTCCGGTGGCACACCGGACAGTCCGGTGCGCCAGACCAGAGGTGCCTTCGGTTGTCACTTTGCTCTTTTGTTGAACCCAATACTTGGTCTTTTTATTGGCTAAGTGTGAACCTTTGGCACCTGTATAACTTATACACTAGAGCAAACTAGTTAGTCCAAATATTTGTGTTGGGCAACTCAACCACCAAAATTAATTAGGGACTAGGTGTAAGCCTAATTCCCTTTCAATCTCCCCCTTTTTGGTGATTGATGCCAACACAAACCAAATCAAATATAAAAGTGCATAAATGAACTAGTTTGCATAATGTAAGTGCAAAGGTTGCTTGGAATTGAGCCAATAAATGTTACTTACTAGATGTGCATGGATTGTTTCTTTATTTTTAACATTTTGGACCGCGCTTGCACCACATGTTTTGTTTTTGCAAATTCTTTTTGTAAATCCTTTTCAAAGTCCTTTTGCAACATATTCAAAGGTAGATGAATAAGATTTTTGCAAAGCATTTTCAAGTTTGAAATTTTCTCCCCTTGTTTCAAATGCTTTTTCCTTTGACTAGAAACAAAACTCCCCCTCAAATAAATTCTCCTCTTAGTGTTCAAGAGGGGTTTTAAGATATCATTTTTGAAAATACTACTTGCTCCCCCTTTAGAACACAAAGAGATACCAATTTGAAATTTTCCAATTGAAAACCATTACTTTTGAAATTAGGGTGGTGGTGCGGTCCTTTTGCTTTGGGCTCATACTTTCTCCCCCTTTGGCATGAATCGCCAAAAACGGATACTTTGAGTGAGATATAAGCCCTTTCCTAACTATTTTCTCCCCTTTGGCAAATAAAACATATGAGTGAAGATTATACCAAAAAATAGAGAGTGATGCGGAGCGACGGCGAATGATGAGTAGTAGAGTGGAGTGGAAGCCTTTGTCTTCGCCGAAGACTCCAATTCCCTTTCAATATACCTATGACTTGGTTTGAAATACACTTGAAAACACATTAGTCATAGCATATAAAAGAGACATGATCAAAGGTATATTTATAAGCTATGTGTGCAAGTTTTAGCAAAAGAAATTCCTAGAATCAAGAATATTGAGCTCATGCCTAAGTTTGGTAAAAGTTTGTTCATCAAGAGGCTTGGTATAGATATCGGCTAATTGATCTTTAGTGTTAATGTATGAAATCTCGATATCCCCCTTTTGTTGGTGATCCCGAAGAAAATGATACCGAATGGCTATGTGTTTAGTGCGGCTATGCTCAACGGGATTATCCGCCATGCGGATTGCACTCTCATTATCACATAGAAGAGGAACTTTGGTTAATTTGTAACCATAGTCCCGCAGGGTTTGCCTCATCCAAAGCAATTGCGCGCAACAATGGCCTGCGACAATATACTCGGCTTCGGCGGTAGAAAGAGCGACCAAATTTTGCTTCTTTGAAGCCCAAGACACCAAGGATCTTCCCAAGAACTGGCAAGTCCCCGATGAGCTCTTTCTATTAATCTTACACCCCGCCCAATCGGCATCCGAATAACCAATCAAATCAAATGTGGATCCCCGAGGGTACCAAAGCCCAAACTTAGGAGTATAAGCCAAATATCTCAAGATTCGTTTTACGGCCGTAAGGTGTGATTCCTTAGGGTCGGCTTGGAATCTTGCACACATGCATACGGAAAGCATAATGTCCGGTCGAGATGCACATAAATAGAGTAATGAACCAATCATCGACCGGTATACCTTTTGATCGACGGATTTACCTCCCGTGTCGAGGTCGAGATGCCCATTTGTTCCCATGGGTGTCTTGATGGGCTTGGCATCCTTCATTCCAAACTTGCTTAGAATGTCTTGAGTATACTTTGTTTGGCTAATGAAGGTGCCCTCTTGGAGTTGCTTGACTTGGAATCCTAGAAAATACTTCAACTCCCCCATCATAGACATCTTGAATTTTTGTGTCATGATCCTACTAAATTCTTCACATGTAGATTCGTTAGTAGACCCAAATATAATATCATCAACATAAATTTGGCATACAAACAAATCATTGTCAAGAGTTTTAGTGAATAAAGTAGGATCGGCCTTGCCGACTTTGAAGCCATTAGCAATAAGGAAATCTCTAAGGCATTCATACCATGCTCTTGGGGCTTGCTTGAGCCCATAAAGCGCCTTAGAGAGCCTATAGACATGGTTAGGGTACTCACTATCTTCAAAGCCGAGAGGTTGCTCAACATAGACCTCCTCTTTGATTGGTCCATTGAGGAAGGCACTCTTCACGTCCATTTGGTAAAGCTTGAAGCCATGGTAAGTAGCATAGGCTAATAATATGCGAATTGACTCAAGCCTAGCTACGGGTACATAGGTTTCACCGAAGTCCAAACCTTCGACTTGGGAGTATCCCTTGGCCACAAGTCGAGCTTTGTTCCTTGTCACCACACCATGCTCGTCTTGCTTGTTGCGGAAGACCCACTTGGTTCCTACAACATTTTGATTAGGACGTGGAACTAAATGCCATACCTCGTTCCTCGTGAAATTGTTGAGCTCCTCTTGCATCGCCATCACCCAATCCGAATCTTGGAGTGCTTCCTCTACCCTGTGTGGCTCAATAGAGGAAACAAAGGAGTAATGTTCACAAAAATGTGCAACACGAGATCTAGTGGTTACCCCCTTATGAATGTCGCCGAGGATGGTGTCGACGGGGTGATCTCGTTGGATTGCTTGGTGGACTCTTGGGTGTGGCGGCCTTGGTTCTTCATCCTCCTTGTCTTCATCATTTGCATCTCCCCCTTGATCATTGCCGTCATCTTGAGGTGGCTCATCATTTTGTTCTACCTCTTTATCAACTTGAGCCTCGTCCTCATTATGGGTTGGTGGAGATGCTTGCGTGGAGGAGGAAGGTTGATCTTGTGCATTTGGAGGCTCTTCGGATTCCTTAGGACACACATCCCCAATGGACATGTTCCTTAGCGCGACGCACGGAGCCTGTTCTTCACCTATCTCATCAAGATCAACTTGCTCTACTTGAGAGCCGTTAGTCTCATCAAACACAACGTCACAAGAAACTTCAACTAGTCCTGAGGACTTGTTAAAGACTCTATATGCCCTTGTGTTTGAATCATATCCTAGTAAAAAGCCTTCTACATTTTTAGGAGCAAATTTAGATTTTCTACTTCTTTTGACAAGAATAAAACATTTGCTACCAAAAACTCTAAAATATGAAATATTTGGCTTTTTACCGGTTAGGAGTTCATAGGATGTCTTCTTGAGGATTCGGTGTAGATATAACCGGTTGATGGCGTAGCAAGCGGTGTTGACCGCCTCGGCCCAAAACCAATCCGGTGTCTTGTACTCATCAAGCATGGTTCTTGCCATGTCCAATAGAGTTCGATTCTTCCTCTCCACTACACCATTTTGTTGTGGGGTGTAGGGAGAAGAAAACTCATGCTTGATGCCCTCCTCCTCAAGGAAGCCTTCTATTTGTGAGTTCTTGAACTCCGTCCCATTGTCGCTTCTAATTTTCTTGATCCTTAAGTCGAACTCATTTTGAGCCCGTCTCAAGAATCCCTTTAAGGTCTCTTGGGTATGAGATTTTTCCTGCAAAAAGAACACCCAAGTGAAGCGAGAATAATCATCCACAATAACTAGACAGTACTTACTCCCGCCGATGCTTATGTAAGCAATCGGGCCGAATAAATCCATGTGTAGGAGCTCCAGTGGCCTATCACTTGGCATGATGTTCTTGTGTGGATGATGAGTGCCAACTTGCTTCCCGGCTTGGCATGCGCTACAAATCCTGTCTTTCTCAAAATGAACATTTGTTAGTCCTAAAATGTGCTCTCCCTTTAGAAGCTTATGAAGATTCTTCATTCCAACATGAGCTAGTCGGTGGTGCCAAAGCCAACCCAAGTTAGTCTTAGCAATTAAGCAAGTGTCGAGTTCAGCTCTATCAAAATCTACCAAGTATAGCTGACCCTCTAACACTCCCTTAAATGCTATTGAATCATAACTTCTTCTAAAGACAGTAACACCTATATCAGTAAATAGACAGTTGTAGCCCATTTGACATAATTGAGATACAGAAAGCAAATTGTAATCTAAAGAATCTACAAGAAAAACATTGGAAATAGTATGGTCAGGTGATATAACAATTTTACCCAATCCTTTGACCAAACCTTGATTTCCATCCCCGAAAGTGATAGCTCGTTGGGGATCTTGGTTTTTCTCATATGAGGAGAACTTCTTCTTCTCCCCTGTCATGTGGTTTGTGCACCCGCTGTCGAGTATCCAACTTGAGCCCCCGGATGCATAAACCTACAAAACAATTTTAGTTCTTGACTTTAGGTACCCAAATGGTTTTGGGTCCTTTGGCATTAGAAACAAGAACTTTGGGTACCCAAACACAAGTCTTGGAACCCTTGTGTTTGCCCCCAACAAACTTGGCAACTACCTTGCCGGATTTGTTAGTAAGCACATAAGATGCATCAAAAGTCTTAAATAAAATGCTATGATCATTTGATGCATTAGGAGTTTTCTTCTTAGGCAACTTGGCACGGGTTGGTTGCCTAGAGTTAGATGTCTCGCCCTTATACATAAAAGCATGATTAGGGCCAGAGTGAGACTTTCTAGAATGAGTTCTCCTAATTTTGCTCTCGGGATAATTGGCAGGGTACAAAATGTAACCCTCGTTATCCTGAGGCATGGGAGCCTTGCCCTTAACAAAGTTAGACAAATTTCTAGGAGGGGCATTAAGTTTGACATTGTCTCCCCTTTGGAAGCCAATGCCATCCTTGATGCCAGGGCGTCTCCCATTATAGAGCATACTTCTAGCAAATTTAAACTTTTCATTTTCTAAGTTATGCTCGGCAATTTTAGCATCTAATTTTGCTATATGATCATTTTGTTGTTTAATTAATACCATGTGATCATGAATAGCATTGATATCAACATCTCTACATCTATCACAAATAGACACATGCTCAACGGTAGATGTAGAGGGTTTGCAAGAATTAAGTTCAACAATCTTAGCACGTAATATATCATTTTTATCTCTAAGATCGGAAATAACAACATTGCAAGCATCAAAATCTTTAGCCTTAGCAATCAAATTTTCATTTTCTACTCTAAGGCTAGCAAGAGAATCATTCAATTCCTTAATCTTAGCAAGCAAATCATCATTATCATTTCTAAGATTGGGAATTGAAGCATCACAAACATGAGAATCAACCTTAGCAATTAATTTAGCATTTTCATTTCTAAGGTTGTTAATGGTGTCATGGCATGTGCTTAGCTCACTAGATAATTTCTCACATTTTTCTACCTCTAGAGCATAAGCATTCTTAACCTTAACATGTTTCTTGTTTTCTTTAATTAGAAAATCCTCTTGGGAATCCAAAAGGTCATCTTTTTCATGAATAGCACTAATCAATTCATTTAACTTTTCCTTTTGTTCCATGTTAAGGTTGGCAAAAAGGGTACGCAAGTTATCCTCCTCATCACTAGCATTATCATCACTAGAAGAGTCATATTTAGTGGAGGATTTGGATTTAACCTTCTTCTTTTTGCCGTCCTTTGCCATGAGGCATTTGTGGCCGACGTTGGGGAAGAGGAGGCCCTTGGTGACGGCGATGTTGGCGGCGTCCTCGTCGTCGTCGGAGGAGTCGGTGGAGCTCTCGTCGGAGTTCCACTCGCGACACACGTGGGCATCGCCGCCCCTCTTCTTGTGGTACCTCTTCTTTTCTCTCCTCTTGCCCTTCTTGTCGTCGCCCCTGTCACTAGATATAGGACATTTTGCAATGAAATGACCGGTCTTACCACATTTGTAGCACACCTTCTTGGAACGGGACTTGTAATCCTTCCCCTTCCGTTGCTTGAGGATTTGGCGAAAGCTTTTGATGATTAAAGCCATCTCCTCATTGTCGAGCTTGGAGGCGTCAATTGGTTGTCTACTCGGTGTAGACTCCTCCTTCTTCTCCTCCGTCGCCTTAAATGCCACCGGTTGTGCTTCGGACGTGGAGGGTTCATCAAGCTCGTTGATCTTCTTTGAGCCTTTAATCATACATTCAAAGCTCACAAAATTCCCGATTACTTCCTCGGGAGTCATTAGTGTATATCTTGGATTACCACGAATTAATTGTACTTGAGTAGGGTTAAGGAAAATAAGTGATCTTAAAATAACCTTAACCACCTCGTGGTCATCCCATTTCTTGCTCCCGAGGTTGCGCACTTGGTTCACCAAGGTTTTGAGCCGGTTGTACATATCTTGTGGCTCCTCCCCTTGGCGAAGACGGAAGCGACCGAGCTCCCCCTCGATCGTTTCCCGCTTGGTGATCTTGGTGAGTTCATCACCCTCGTGCGCGGTCTTGAGAAGGTCCCAAATCTCCTTTGCATTCTTCAACCCTTGCACCTTGTTGTATTCCTCCTTACTTAGAGAGGCGAGGAGTATGGTTGTAGCTTGAGAGTTGAAGTGCTCGATTTGGACCACTTCGTCCGTATCATAATCTTCATCCCCTATGGATGGTACCTGTGCTCCAAACTTAACAACATTCCATATACTTTTGTGGAGTGAGGTTAGATGAAATTTCATTAAATCACTCCACCTAGCGTAATCTTCGCCATCAAAAGTTGGCGGTTTGCCTAATGGAACGGAAAGTAATGGAGTATGTCTAGATGTACGAGGATAGTGTAAGGGGATCTTACTAAACTTCTTGCGCTCTTGGCGCTTAGAAGTTACGGACGGCACATCGGAGTCGGAGGTCGATGTTGATGAAGTATCGGTCTCGTAGTAGACCACCTTCCTCATCCTCTTGTGCTTGTCGCCTTTCCGATGCGACTTGTGGGAAGAAGATTTTTCCTTCTTCTCCTTGTGGTGTGAAGAAGAGGATCTTTTCTCCTTCAGTTTGGAGGAGTCCTTCTTCTTCTCCTTCCTTTTGGTGCGGGACTCTTCCGATGAAGTGCTCCCGTTGCTCGTAGTGGGCTTGTCGCCGATCTCCATCTCCCTCTTGGTGTGATCTCCCGACATCACTTCGAGCAGTTAGGCTCTAATGAAGCACCGTGCTCTGATACCAATTGAAAGTCGCCTAGAGGGGGGTGAATAGGGCGAAACTGAAATTCTCAAAAATAATCACAACTACGAGACGGGTTAGCGTTAGAAATAAACAAGAGTCCGCGAGAGAGGGTACAAAACAAATTGCAAGCGAATAAAGAGTGAGACACGTGAATTTGTTTTACCGAGGTTCGGTTCTCGCAAACCTACTCCCCGTTGAGGAGGCCACAAAGGCCGGGTCTCTTTCAACCCTTACCCTCTCTCAAACGGTCCCTGGGACCGAGTGAGCTTTCTCTTCTCAATCACTTGGAACACAAAGTTCCCACAAGGACCACCACAAGATTGGTGTCTCTTGCCTCAATTACAAGTGAGTTTGATCGCAAGAAAGAATCAAGAAAGAAGAAAGCAATCCAAGCGCAAGAGCTCGAAAGAACACAAGCAAATCTCTCTCACTAGTCACTAGGGCGTTGTGTGGAGTTTGGAGAGGATTTGATCTCTTTGTTGTGTCTAGAATTGAATGCTAGAGCTCTTATAAGTAGTTGGGAAGTGGAAAACTTGGATGACTTGAATGTGGGGTGGTTGGGGGTATTTATAGCCTCAACCACCAAACTAGCCGTTTGGTGCAGGCTGGCTGTCGAATGGTGCACCGGACAGTCCGGTGCACACCGGACAGTCCGGTGCGCCAGCCACGTCACCAAAGCCGTTGGGTTCCGACCGTTGGAGCTCTGACTTCTGGGCCCGCCTGGATGTCCGGTGGCGCACCGGACACGTACTGTAGGATGTCCGGTGCGCCAGCATGGGCGTGCCTGACCTCTGCGCGCGCTGGCGCGCATTTAATGCGTCGCAGGTAGCCGTTGGCGCCAGAAGTAGCCGTTGCCCTGCTGTTACACCGGACAGTCGGTGAATTATAGCGGAGCAGCTGAAATGAATTCCCGAGGCTGGCGAGTTCCTGAGGCCGCTCTTCCTTGGAGCACCGGACATGTCCGATGAATTATAGTGGAGTTGCCTCTGGAATTTCCCGAAGGTGACGAGTTTGGAGTTGGAGTCCTCTGGTGCACCGGACATGTCCGGTGGCACACCGGACAGTCCGGTGCGCCAGACCAGAGGTGCCTTCGGTTGTCCCTTTGCTCTTTTGTTGAACCCAATACTTGGTCTTTTTATTGGCTAAGTGTGAACCTTTGGCACCTGTATAACTTATACACTAGAGCAAACTAGTTAGTCCAAATATTTGTGTTGGGCAATTCAACCACCAAAATTAATTAGGGACTAGGTGTAAGCCTAATTCCCTTTCAGAAAGCCTCTGACCACCTCTCCGACCTTGAAACGACATTCAAGTGCCTCAAGGCGAAAGGCGTAAAACTCAACCCCGAGAAGTGTGTCTTCAGAGTCCCCCGAGGCATGCTCTTGGGGTTCATCGTCTCCGAGCGGGGCATCGAGACCAACCCAGAGAAAATCGCGGCCATCACCAACTTGGGGCCCATCAAGGACTTGAAAGGCGTACAGAGGGTCATGGGATGCCTTGCGGCTCTGAGCCGCTTCATCTCGCGCCTCGGCGAAAGAGGCCTACCTCTGTACCGCCTCTTAAGAAAGACCGAGTGCTTCACTTGGACCCCCGAGGCCGAGGAAGCCCTCGGGAACCTGAAGGCGCTCCTTACGAACGCACCCATCCTGGTGCCTCCCGCTGCCGGAGAAGCCCTCTTAATCTACGTCGCCGCTACCACTCAGGTGGTCAGCGCTGCGATCGTGGTCGAAAGTGAGAGCACCTAGAGGGGGGGTGAATAGGTGATCCTGTAAAACTTGAAAACTTAAGCCACAAAAACTTGGTTAAGCGTTAGCACAGTAAATGCCAAGTGGCTAGAGAGGAGTCAAAACACAATAACCACAAGAAATCAATCATAGAGATGGCACGATGGTTATCCCGTGGTTCGGCCAAGACCAACGCTTGCCTACTCCACGTTGTGGCGTCCCAACGGACGAGGGTTGCAATCAACCCCTCTCAAGCGGTCCAAAGACCCACTTGAATACCACAGTGTTTTGCTTGCTTTTTCTCAATCCCGTTTGCGAGGAATCTCCACAACTTGGAGCCTCTCGCCCTTACACTTGAAGTTCACAAAGAAGCACGGAGCAAGGGAGGGATTAGCAACGCACTCAAGACAAGAAATCACAGCAACACCACACACACAAGTCGCAACGAGAGCTCACAACATAACTCAATGAGTTCACCACTCTGAAAGGGAAATGTGCCCTTGGGCCATTTCTAAGTATTTTGGTGATTGAGTGCCAACACATGTGCTTAATTGTGATTTTATGTACATGGATGAACAAGGTGCAAATCATGAAGTAAAGGTATGTTTCTAAGCCTTAGTACATTGGTTTTGTGGACTAACATATTTGTCTAAGTGTTAGAAACAGAAAGAAGAAAAAGAGAAAAGGGGAGAGAATGACTTGGCTGTGTGCAGCCAAGTCCCAGCTCGGTCTGGAGCACCGGACTGTCCGGTGTGCACCGGACAGTGTCCGGTGCGCCAGACTGACTCGACTCGAACTGGCCGCTCTCGGGATTTTGGCCGGCGGCGTACGGCTAAAATTCACCGGACTGTCCGGTGTGCACCGGACTGTCCGGTGAGTCAACGGTCGGCCGCGCAATCCGCGCGGGACACGTGGCCGAGCCAACGGTCGGAAGACGGCACCGGACTGTCCGGTGTGCACCGGACTGTCCGGTGCGCCAACGGCTCGCAGATCTACGGCAGTCTTCCAACGGTCAGAAGCGCCAGAAAAGGAAACAAATCGGGCACCGGACACTGTCCGGTGTGCACCGGACTGTCCGGTGCCCCCGACGACAGAAGGCCAGGATAGCCTTCCAGAATTGCTCTCAACGGCTCCTAGCTGCCTTGGGGCTATAAAAGGAGCCCCTAGGCGCATGGAGGAGACACACAAGCAACTCTTGAGCATTCTTGATCATCCACACAAGTTCTTTGCGCATTCGTTTGTGATTCTAAGTGATTCGAGCTCTGTTCTAGTGTGAACTCTGAGATAGTCATTCGAGCTCGAGTCTTGGCCGTGTGTGTGCGCTTTTGTTGTGGATTTGTGTGTGTTGCTTCCCTCCCTTACTCTGTGCTTTCTTTGTGATCATATACTTGTAAGGGCAAGAGACTCCAATTTGTGGAGATTCCTTGCAAACGGGATAGTGAAAGGAACAACAAAACAACGTGGTATTCAAGTGGGTCTTTGGACCGCTTGAGAGGGGTTGATTGCAACCCTCGTCCGTTGGGACGCCACAACGTGGAAGTAGGCAAGCATTGGCTTGGCCGAACCACGGGATAAACCACCGTGTCCCTCTGTGCTTGATTCTTGTGGTATTGTGTTTTGTTGAGACTTCACCTTAGCCACTTGGCATTAATCGTGCTAACGCTTAACAAGTTTTTGTGGCTTAAGTTTGAGGTTTTTACAGGATCACCTATTCACCCCCCCCTCTAGGTGCTCTCAATTGGTATCGGAGCCGTTCTATTCACAAAGGGACTAACCGCCCGAATAGATGGATCCTAAGGGGAAGGGTATAGTGATCAACGATAAAGAGAAGGAGACCTTCGTCAACGAGCCGAAGGATGACAGGCCTACCGACTCCGGCTCGGGCCAAAGACGGAAGGAAGGGAAGAAGAAGAAGACCAGGCGCATCAAGGAGATTGTCTACTACGACAGCGACGAGTCTACTTCTTCCCAAAAGGATGAGGACCACAACGACTACAAACAAAAGACGGTTAACTCAAACTTTTCTTTTGATTATTCGCGTATTCCGCATAGCTCAAATACTCATTTGCTTCCCATTCCACTTGGCAAACCTCCTCACTTTGATGGAGAGGATTACGGATTTTGGAGCCACAAAATGCGTACTCACCTGTTTTCTCTCCATCCAAGCATTTGGGAGATTGTGGAAAGTGGAATGAAATTTGATAGCTCGGATAGCCCTATGTTTATTAATGAACAGATTCATAAAAATGCACAAGCTACTACTGTGTTGCTAGCCTCTTTGTGCAGGGACGAGTATCACAAGGTGAGCGGCTTGGACAATGCCAAGCAGATCTGGGACACCCTCAAGATTTCTCATGAGGGGAACGACGTCACCTTGCTCACCAAGATAGAGTTGGTGGAGGGAGAGCTTGGACGGTTCGCCATGATAAGGGGCGAGGAGCCGACGCAAACATACAACCGGCTCAAGACCCTCATCAACAAGATAAGGAGCTACGGGAGCACGCGATGGACGGACCACGACGTCGTCCGCCTAATGCTCAGGTCCTTTACCGTACTTGATCCTCATCTCGTGAACAATATTCGTGAGAATCCCAGGTACACGATGATGACGCCCGAGGAAGTGCTTGGAAAATTCGTAAGCGGGCGGATGATGATCAAGGAGGCAAGATACGTCGACGAAGCGTTGAACGGTCCGATCAACGAGCCGCAACCCCTTGCTCTCAAGGCAACACGAAGCAAGGAGGCGCTACCTAGCAAGGTGGCACAGATTGAGGCGGCTGGCCTTAATGATGAAGAGATGGCTCTCATCATTAAAAGATTCAAGACGGTGCTTAAAGGTCACAAGGGACAACCAAGCAAGACCAAAGCCAAGGGGAAGCGCTCATGCTTCAAATGCGGTAAGCTTGGTCATTTTATTGCTAACTGTCCCGATAATGAAAGTGACCAGAAAAAGGGGAACAAGAGAGAGAAGAAGAAGCAATACAAGAAGGCCAAGGGCGAGGCGCATCTAGGAAAGGAGTGGGACTCGGATTGCTCCTCCTCCGACTCCGACAACGAAGGACTCGCCGCCACTGCCTTCAACAAATCGGCTCTCTTCCCCAACGAGCGTCTCACTTGTCTTATGGCAAGAGAGAAGAAGGTAAGTACTAAAGACTCCACTTATGCGTCTTCTAGTGATAGTGAGTCTAGTGATGATGATATAGATTATTCTTGCTTGTTCAAGGGCTTAGATAGATCTAAGATAGATAAAATCAATGAATTGATTGATGCATTGAATGAAAAGGATAGGCTTTTAGAAAAGCAAGAAGATTTATTGTATGATGAACATGATAAGTTTGTAGAGGCACAAAAATCATATGCTTTAGAAATGAAAAGAAATGAAATGCTTTCTAGTGAAATATCTTCCTGTCATGAAACCATTTCTACCTTAAGAAGTGTTAATACTGATTTAAGTGCTAAACTAGAAGTAGCTAGTAAATCAAATTCTTGTGTTGAACATGTTGAAATTTGTACTAGGTGTAAGGATTTTGATGTTAATGCTTGTAGTGAACACCTAGTTCTAATTTCCAAATTAAATGATGAAGTGGCTAGTCTTAATGCCCAACTTAAGACTAGCAAGAATGAAGTTGATAAAATCAAATTTGCAAGGGATGCCTACACGATTGGTAGACACCCCTCAATTAAGGATGGGCTTGGCTTCAAGAGGGAAGCCAAGAACTTAACAAGCCATAAGGCTCCCATCTTCGTCAAGGAGAAGGGGAAGGCCCCGATGGCTAGTAATGCTAAAAAGAATCATGCTTTTATGTATTATGATAGGAGACATGCTAGAAATGCTTATAATCATTTTGATTCACATGCTTATGATTCTCATGCAATGTTTGCTTCTAGTTCTTCTTATAATCATGGTAGAGATATGTGTAGGAGAAATGTTGTACATATGCCTAGGAGAGATATTGCTCATGTACCTAGGAAGAATGTTATTCATGCTCCTAGGAAAGTAGTGAATGAACCTTCTACCATTTATTATGCTTGTAATGCTCCCTTTGCTATTTGTAGAAAGGGTAAGAAGGTAGTTGCTAGGAAATTAGGGGCTAGATGCAAGGGAGATAAATCTTGCATTTGGGTCCCTAAAGATATTTGTGCTAACCTTGCAGGACCCAACATGAGTTGGGTACCTAAGACCCAAGCCTAAATTTGCCTTGCAGGTTTATGCATCCGGGGGTTCAAGCTGGATTATCGACAGCGGATGCACAAACCATATGACGGGGGAGAAGAAGATGTTCACCTCCTACGTCAAGAATAAGGATTCCCAAGATTCAATTATATTCGGTGATGGGAATCAAGGCAAGGTAAAAGGGTTAGGTAAAATTGCAATTTCTAATGAGCATTCTATCTCAAATGTATTCTTAGTGGAGAGTCTTGGATATAATTTGCTATCTGTTAGTCAATTATGTCAAATGGGATACAATTGCCTTTTTACTAATGTAGATGTGTCTGTCTTTAGAAGATGTGATGGTTCACTAGCTTTTAAGGGTGTACTAGACGGCAAGCTTTATTTAGTTGATTTTGCAAAAGAAGAGGCCGGTCTAGATGCATGCTTAATGGCTAAGACTTGCATGGGCTGGCTGTGGCATCGCCGCTTAGCACATGTGGGGATGAAGAACCTTCACAAGCTTCTAAAGGGAGAACACGTGATAGGTCTAACAAATGTTTATTTCGAAAAAGATAGACCTTGTGCAGCTTGTCAGGCAGGTAAACAAGTAGGAGGAGCACATCACAGCAAGAATGTGATGACTACGTCAAGACCTCTGGAGCTGCTGCATATGGACCTCTTCGGACCCGTCGCCTATCTAAGCATAGGAGGAAGTAAGTATGGTTTAGTTATTGTTGATGACTTTTCCCGCTTCACTTGGGTGTTCTTTTTGCAGGATAAGTCTGAAACCCAAGGGACCCTCAAGCGCTTCCTCAGGAGAGCTCAAAATGAGTTTGAGCTCAAGGTGAAGAAGATTAGGAGCGACAACGGGTCCGAGTTCAAGAACCTTCAAGTGGAGGAGTTTCTTGAGGAGGAAGGAATCAAGCACGAGTTCTCCGCTCCCTACACACCACAGCAAAATGGTGTGGTAGAGAGGAAGAACAGGACGCTAATCGATATGGCGAGGACGATGCTTGGAGAGTTCAAGACCCCCGAGTGCTTTTGGTCGGAAGCCGTGAACACGGCTTGCCACGCCATCAACAGGGTCTACCTTCATCGACTCCTCAAGAAGACTTCGTATGAGCTACTAACCGGTAACAAACCCAATGTATCTTACTTTCGTGTTTTTGGGAGCAAGTGCTACATTCTAGTGAAGAAGGGTAGAAATTCTAAGTTTGCTCCCAAAGCTGTAGAAGGGTTTTTATTAGGTTATGATTCAAATACAAAGGCGTATAGGGTCTTCAACAAATCATCGGGTTTGGTTGAAGTCTCTAGCGACGTTGTATTTGATGAGACTAATGGCTCTCCAAGAGAGCAAGTTGTTGATTGTGATGATGTAGATGAAGAAGATGTTCCGACGGCCGCTATACGAACCATGGCGATTGGAGACATTCGGCCACAGGAACAGGATGAACGAGATCAACCTTCTTCCTCAACGACGGTGCAGCCCCCAACTCAAGACGATGAACAGGTTCATCAAAAGGAGGCGTGTGTTCAAGGGGGAGCACAAGACGATCAAGTCATGGAGGAAGAAGCGCAACCGGCACCTCCAACCCAAGTTCGAGCGATGATTCAAAGGGATCATCCAGTCGACCAAATTCTGGGTGACATTAGCAAGGGAGTAACTACTCGATCTCGATTAGTTAATTTTTGTGAACATTACTCTTTTGTCTCCTCTATTGAGCCTTTCAGGGTAGAGGAGGCCTTGCTAGATCCGGACTGGGTGTTGGCCATGCAGGAGGAACTTAACAACTTCAAGCGCAATGAAGTTTGGACGCTGGTGCCTCGTCCCAAGCAAAATGTTGTGGGAACCAAGTGGGTGTTCCGCAACAAACAGGACGAGCACGGGGTGGTGACAAGGAACAAGGCTCGACTTGTGGCAAAAGGTTATGCCCAAGTCGCAGGTTTGGACTTTGAGGAGACTTTTGCTCCTGTGGCTAGGCTAGAGTCTATTCGTATCTTGCTAGCATATGCCGCTCACCATTCTTTCAGGTTGTACCAAATGGATGTGAAGAGCGCATTCCTCAACGGGCCAATAAAGGAGGAGGTGTACGTGGAGCAACCCCCTGGCTTCGAGGATGAGCGATACCCCGACCACGTGTGTAAGCTCTCTAAGGCGCTCTATGGACTTAAGCAAGCCCCAAGAGCATGGTATGAATGCCTTAGAGATTTCTTACTTGCTAATGCTTTCAAGGTTGGGAAAGCCGATCCAACTCTCTTTACAAAGACATGTGATGGTGATTTGTTCGTATGCCAAATTTATGTCGATGACATAATATTTGGTTCTACTAATCAAAAGTCTTGTGAAGAGTTTAGCAGGGTAATGACGCAGAAATTCGAGATGTCGATGATGGGCGAGTTGAACTACTTCCTTGGGTTCCAAGTGAAGCAACTCAAGGACGGCACCTTCATCTCCCAAACAAAGTACACGCAAGATCTGCTGAAGCGGTTTGGGATGAAGGACGCCAAGCCCGCAAAGACTCTGATGGGAACCGACGGACACACCGACCTCAACAAAGGAGGTAAGTCCGTTGATCAAAAAGCATACCGGTCAATGATAGGATCTCTACTTTATTTATGTGCTAGTAGACCGGATATTATGCTTAGCGTATGCATGTGTGCTAGATTTCAATCCGATCCTAAGGAGTGTCACTTGGTGGCGGTGAAGCGAATTCTTAGATATTTAGTCGCTACGCCTTGCTTCGGGATCTGGTATCCAAAGGGGTCTAACTTTGACTTAATTGGGTACTCAGATTCCGACTATGCTGGATGTAAGGTCGATAGGAAGAGTACATCGGGGACGTGCCAATTCTTAGGAAGGTCCCTGGTGTCATGGAACTCTAAGAAACAAACCTCCGTTGCCCTATCCACCGCTGAGGCCGAGTACGTTGCCGCAGGTCAGTGTTGCGCGCAACTACTTTGGATGAGGCAAACCCTCAGGGACTTTGGCTACAATCTGAGCAAAGTCCCACTCCTATGTGATAATGAGAGTGCTATCCGAATAGCGGAAAATCCTGTTGAGCACAGCCGCACAAAGCACATTGACATCCGGCATCACTTTTTGAGAGACCACCAGCAAAAGGGAGATATCGAAGTGTTTTGTGTTAGCACCGAGAACCAGCTAGCCGATATCTTTACCAAGCCTTTAGATGAGAAGACCTTTTGCAGGCTGCGTAGTGAGCTAAATGTCTTAGATTCGCGGAACTTGGATTGAAATATAGCATACATGTATTTATGCCTTTGATCATGTTCATTCTGCATTTTGTTGCTTATTATGGTGCTCAAGTTGTACAAACACTCCCTGGACCTCACAAGTCCGTTGCAATGTGATGCACATGTTTAGGGGGAGATGTGTTACAACTTGACCCTTTGAGACTAACCATATGTTTGAGTTTGCTTGTGTTAGTCACAAAGGAGAATTGAAAGGGAAAAGGTGGACTTGGACCATGAAAGACTTCCACTGCACTCCGATGAGGGGTAACTTATTTCCAAGTCCATCTCATGAACTCTTATTGCCATTTGCTCTTAATTGAAGATTTTGGTGAGGCAATGGGGTTAAAGGGCCACAATTGATCCCGTTTTGGTGCTTGATGCCAAAGGGGGAGAAAATAAAGGCCAAAGCAATAAATGGATCAGCTACCACTTGAGAGATTTTGAAAATAGTAGAATAGAGTTTTTGATTTGTCAAAATTCTTAAGTTGTCTCTCTTATCAAAAGTTGGCTTCTTGTGGGGAGAAGTATTGATTATGGGAAAAAGGGGGAGTTTTTGAAATCCTTGATCAATCTCTTTTTGAATGACTCTCTTTATGCTTAAACATGTGTGTTTAACTTAGAGATAGAGATTTGTGTTTGATTTGCAAAAACAAACCAAGTGGTGGCAAAGGATGATCCATATATGCCAAAATTGATTCAAAATAAATTTAAGTGTTATTTGAATTGAGTTTGCACTTGTTCTAGTGGCTTTATGTTGTGTTGGCATAAATCACCAAAAAGGGGGAGATTGAAAGGGAAATGTGCCCTTGGGCCATTTCTAAGTATTTTGGTGATTGAGTGCCAACACATGTGCTTAATTGTGATTTTATGTACATGGATGAACAAGGTGCAAATCATGAAGTAAAGGTATGTTTCTAAGCCTTAGTACATTGGTTTTGTGGACTAACATATTTGTCTAAGTGTTAGAAACAGAAAGAAGAAAAAGAGAAAAGGGGAGAGAATGACTTGGCTGTGTGCAGCCAAGTCCCAGCTCGGTCTGGAGCACCGGACTGTCCGGTGTGCACCGGACAGTGTCCGGTGCGCCAGACTGACTCGACTCGAACTGGCCGCTCTCGGGATTTTGGCCGGCGGCGTACGGCTAAAATTCACCGGACTGTCCGGTGTGCACCGGACTGTCCGGTGAGTCAACGGTCGGCCAGGGCCAACGGTCGGCCGCGCAATCCGCGCGGGACACGTGGCCGAGCCAACGGTCGGAAGACGGCACCGGACTGTCCGGTGTGCACCGGACTGTCCGGTGCGCCAACGGCTCGCAGATCTACGGCAGTCTTCCAACGGTCAGAAGCGCCAGAAAAGGAAACAAATCGGGCACCGGACACTGTCCGGTGTGCACCGGACTGTCCGGTGCCCCCGACGACAGAAGGCCAGGATAGCCTTCCAGAATTGCTCTCAACGGCTCCTAGCTGCCTTGGGGCTATAAAAGGAGCCCCTAGGCGCATGGAGGAGACACACAAGCAACTCTTGAGCATTCTTGATCATCCACACAAGTTCTTTGCGCATTCGTTTGTGATTCTAAGTGATTCGAGCTCTGTTCTAGTGTGAACTCTGAGATAGTCATTCGAGCTCGAGTCTTGGCCGTGTGTGTGCGCTTTTGTTGTGGATTTGTGTGTGTTGCTTCCCTCCCTTACTCTGTGCTTTCTTTGTGATCATATACTTGTAAGGGCAAGAGACTCCAATTTGTGGAGATTCCTTGCAAACGGGATAGTGAAAGGAACAACAAAACAACGTGGTATTCAAGTGGGTCTTTGGACCGCTTGAGAGGGGTTGATTGCAACCCTCGTCCGTTGGGACGCCACAACGTGGAAGTAGGCAAGCATTGGCTTGGCCGAACCACGGGATAAACCACCGTGTCCCTCTGTGCTTGATTCTTGTGGTATTGTGTTTTGTTGAGACTTCACCTTAGCCACTTGGCATTAATCGTGCTAACGCTTAACAAGTTTTTGTGGCTTAAGTTTGAGGTTTTTACAGGATCACCTATTCACCCCCCCCCTCTAGGTGCTCTCACACTCAACTAGAGCTCTAATTGCTATCGCAAAGAATCAAAGGCGCGGAATCGATGTCTTGGTGCTTAGGAATGTTGTAGGAATGCTTGGTGTGCTCCTCCATGCGCCTAGGGGTCCCTTTTATAGCCCAAGGCAGCTAGGAGCCGTTGAGAGCAATCTAGGAAGGCTGATCTTGCCTTCTGTCGACTGGCGCACCGGACAGTCCGGTGCACACCGGACACTGTCCGGTGCCTGATTTCCTTCCAAAAATGGAGCAGTCGACCGTTGGCAGCCTAAGAGCCGTTGGCGCACCAGACATGTCCGGTGCACACCGGACAGTCCGGTGCCCCCTTCTAGCCGTTGGCTCAGCCACGTGTCCCACGCAGATCGCGCGGCCGACGGTTGGCCCTGCCGACCGTTGGCTCACCGGACAGTCCGGTGCACACCGGACAGTCCGGTGAATTATAGCCGTACGTCGCCGATGAATTCCCGAGAGCGACGAGTTCGCCTGTGAACGGCCCACCGGACAGTCCGGTGCACCACCGGACAGTCCGGTGAATTATAGCTGTACACCGCCGTCGAAGTCCCGAGAGCAGCCTGTTCGCCAGAGCCAGCCTGGCGCACTGGACACTGTCCGGTGCACCACCGGACAGTCCGGTGCTCCAGACTGAGCAAAGTCTTGGCTGCTCGAGCCAAGGCATTTTCAATTGGATTTTTCCTGTTTCCAGCACTTAGACACAATACATTAGTCCAT
Organism: Zea luxurians; assembly: GCA_029449295.1. Lineage (NCBI taxonomy): Eukaryota > Viridiplantae > Streptophyta > Magnoliopsida > Poales > Poaceae > Zea > Zea luxurians. Next base: position 38,754,634 of record JAOPSE010000008.1, on the reverse strand, counting down.
AAAACAATGTACTAAGTCTGAGAAACATACCTTTATCTTTGATTTGTACTTTGTCCACCTTTTTACACTTAGGCACTTGTGTTGGACACTAAATCACCAAAATACTTAGAAATGGCCCAAGGGCACATTTCCCTTTCAATCTCCCCCTTTTTGGTGATTTATGCCAACACAACATAAAGCAAGTAGAACAAGTACAAAATCAATTCAAATAAGAACTCAAAATGTTTTGATTCAAATTTGACATATATGGATCACTCTTTGCCACCACTTGGTTTGTTTTTGCAAATCAAACTCAAATTTCTATCTCTAAGTCAAACACACATGTTAAGACATAAAGAGAGTCATTCCAAGAGAAATTGATTCAAGATTTCAAAAACTCCCCTTTTTCCCATAATCAACACTTCTCCCCACAAGAAGCCAACTTTTGACAAGAGAGACAATAAAAGAGTTTTGACAAACCAAAAGCTCTATTCTACTATTTTCAAAATCTCTCAAGTGGTAGCTGATCCATCTATTGCTTTGGCCTTTATTTTCTTCCCCTTTGGCATCAAGCACCAAAACGGGATCAATCTTGGCCCTTTAACCCCATTGCCTCACCAAAATCTTCAAATGAGAACACAAAGGCAATAAGAGTACATGAGATGAACTTGGAATAAGTTACCCTCTCATCGGAGTGCAGTGGAAGTCTTTCATGGTCCAAGTCCACCTTTTCCCTTTCAAACCTCCTTTGAGACTAAAACAAGCAAACTCAAGCATATGGTTAGTCTCAAAGGGTCAAGTTGTAGCACAACTCCCCCTAAATATGTGCATCACTTGCACAAGGACTTGTGAGGTCCGGGGAGTGATTGTACAACTTGAGCACAATAGTAAGCAACAAAATGCATAAGGAACATGATCAAAGGCATAAATACATGTATGCTATGAATCAATCCAAGTTCCGCGAATCTAGGACATTTAGCTCACTACGCAGCCTGCAAAAGGTCTTTTCATCTAAAGGCTTAGTGAAGATATCGGCTAGCTGGTTCTCGGTGCTAACATGAAACACTTCGATATCTCCCTTTTGCTGGTGGTCTCTCAAAAAGTGATGCAGGATGTCAATGTGCTTTGTGCGGCTGTGCTCAACAGGATTTTCCGCTATTCGGATAGCACTCTCATTGTCACATAGGAGTGGGACTTTGCTCAGATTGTAGCCAAAGTCCCGGAGGGTTTGCCTCATAGTTGCACGCAACACTGTCCTACGGCAACGTACTCGGCCTCAGCGGTGGATAGGGCAACGGAGGTTTGTTTCTTAGAGTTCCACGACACCAGGGACCTTCCTAAGAATTGGCACGTCCCCGATGTACTCTTCCTATCGACCTTACATCCAGCATAGTCGGAGTCTGAATATCCAATCAAGTCAAAGTTAGACCCTTTTGGATACCAGATCCCGAAGCAAGGCGTAGCGACTAAATATCTCAAAATTCGCTTCACAGCCACTAAGTGACACTCCCTTGGATCGGATTGAAATCTAGCACACATGCATACGCTAAGCATAATATCCGGTCTACTAGCACACAAATAAAGTAAAGACCCTATCATAGACCGGTATGCCTTTTGATCAACGGACTTACCTCCTTTGTTGAGGTCGGTGTGTCCGTCAGTTCCCATCGGCGTCTTTGCGAGCTTGGCGTCCTTCATCCCAAACCGCTTTAGCAAGTCTTGCATGTACTTCGTTTGGGAGATGAAAGTGCCGTCCTTGAGTTGCTTCACTTGGAACCCAAGGAAGTAGTTCAACTCGCCCATCATCGACATCTCGAATTTCTGCGTCATTACCCTGCTAAACTCTTCACAAGACTTTTGATTAGTAGAACCAAATATTATGTCATCGACATAAATTTGGCACACAAAAAGATCACCATCGCAAGTCTTAGTAAAAAGAGTTGGATCGGCTTTCCCGACCTTGAAAGCATTAGCAATTAAAAAGTCTCTAAGGCATTCATACCATGCTCTTGGGGCTTGCTTAAGTCCATAGAGCGCCTTAGAGAGCTTACACACATGGTCGGGGTACCGTTCATCCTTGAAGCCAGGGGGTTGCTCTACGTACACCTCCTCCTTGATCGGCCATTGAGGAAAGCGCTCTTCACATCCATTTGGTACAACCTGAAAGAATGGTGAGCGGCATACGCTAGCAAAATACGAATTGATTCTAGCCTAGCCACAGGAGTGAATGTCTCCTCAAAGTCCAAACCTGTGACTTGGGCATAACCTTTTGCCACAAGCCGAGCCTTGTTCCTTGTCACCACCCCGTGCTTGTCCTGTTTGTTGTGGAATACCCACTTGGTTCCCACAACATTTTGCTTGGGACGAGGCACCAGTGTCCAAACTTCATTGCGCTTGAAGTTGTTGAGTTCCTCCTGCATGGCCAACACCCAGTCCGGATCTAGCAAGGCCTCTTCTACCCTGAAAGGCTCAATAGAAGAGACAAAGGAGTAATGCTCACAAAAATTAACTAATCTTGAACGAGTAGTTACTCCCTTGCTAATATCACCCAAAATTTGGTCGACGGGATGATCCCTTTGGATCGTCGCTCGAACTTGGGTTGGAGGTGCCTGAGGTGCTTCTTCCTCTTCAATTTGAACATCCTGTGCTCCCCCTTGATCATGCGCCTCCACTTGAGGTACCTGTTCGTCATATTGGGTTGGGGGATGCACCATAGTTGAGGAAGACGGTTGATCTTGCTCCAATTGTTCCTGAGGCCGCACATCTCCAATCGCCATGGTGCGTATCGCGGCCGTTGGAACATCTTCTTCATCTACATCATCAAGGTCAACAACTTGCTCTCTTGGAGAGCCATTAGTCTCATCAAATACAACGTCGCTAGAGACTTCAACCAAACCCGATGATTTGTTGAAGACCCTATACGCCTTTGTATTTGAGTCATTGAAAGCTCTCTTGTGAGTTTTGGTGTTTGGATGACAACTCAATTAAAGGACTAACAAGTGTACTAAGTGTTGAACAGGTGCTTAAGGTAAAGCTAACAAGGTTCAACAAGTGAACAAGTGTGATGGTCCAAGGACTAGATGGTGATAGATAATGGACATCACAAGTAAGATGGACATTGCAAAAGTGATACTCGGGTGCGTAGCTCGGAGACAACTGATCAAGCCAAGGACGGAGGCAAGAAGAGCTTCGAGGTACCAAGTGCATGGGAGAAGGTCAAGAAGGCTGAGGAACCCAAAGCCAAGGGTGAAGAAGAAGGCTTGCAAAGTCAAGGGTGATCGAGTTGAGAACAGCTACGGCACATCAAGGATCACTACATAAGGACATGACTTACAACCAATGAGGCAACAACTACAGTTATGTGGTGTAAGTCATAAGGCTCAAGATCAAGCTCGAGAAATGAACAAGGGAGTTGGAGCTCAGATATGTCAATCTAGATCAAGTCAAGTTGACTTAATGGTTTAGAGTCCAACATCGACCTCAAACATGCCAAATTGGGTAAAATGGTGAAAAAGGTTAAGTATGTAAGGTTTGAGTGTTCAACCATGTTGCATACACCTCTTACTACAAATTTGGTGCTTTGGTTTGCTCTCTAACTCTTTCTGTAGAGAAAGTACCATTCTGAGCTCTGTTGGAGGAGAAACATAAAAGCTAGGAGAAGAACAAGAAAGATGTAAGTTTCTAGGACTAAATCAATTGGATTATACTCTAAATGTGTTTGTTTAAGTCTCAGGAAAATCCTCCCAAAAGTTGAAGTCAAACGGAGAAAGAACGGAGGAAAAAGCACTTAGTGTGCTGTTGGCTGGTGCACAGGACAGTGAATAGTAGCTGTCCGGTGCACAAGACAGTGAATAGTAACTCTGTCCGGTGCACAGGACAGTGAATAGTAACTGTGTCCGGTGCACAGGACAGTGAATAGCGCAGCGTCCGGTGCACAGGACAGTGAATAGTCGCAGCGTCCGGTGCACATGACAGTGAATAGTAGCTGTGTCCGGTGCACAGGACAGTGAATAGTGACCTGTCCGGTGCACAGGACAGTGAATAGTAACCTGTCCGGTGCACCAACGGCTAGCTGTTCCAGAGAAGGAAACTGTCAATCAGATCCGTTACTGTTCACTGTCTGGTGCGCCACCGGACAGTCCGGTGCACCCGCAACCAGGGAAGGCTGGGAGCTTCCAAATGAAGCTCCAACGGCTCCTAGGCCATTTGGGGCTATAAAAGGGACCCCTAGGCGCCTCAACCAAGCACACAAGTGCAGCCAACAAGTCCATACACCATTTGGATCAATTCTTTCTCTCCCTCTCTTGTGTATCTCTCTAGTTTGTGTAGAGGCGAAGTTATAAGCCTTTAGAGAGAGGGGAAGTGCTGCTGAGAGCTAGAGCAAAATCTTGAGCGCATTGTTACTCTGTCGGAGTGCTGTTGAGAAGATTGTAAGCAGCCACGACATCGTTGTAACTGATATCAACATAGTGGAAGGCTCTATCTGTCGCCCGACAGATCTGAGCAAACGGAGGAAGGAGTTGAAATAGACTCCAAGCCAAGGTGTGGCTAACTCCAACGAGGACTAGGCAAGCATTTCAGGCTTGGCCGAACCTCGGGATAAATCCCTGTGTCTGTGTGCTCTGCTCTATGTTGTGTGCTGTTTCTCTGTCTTATTTGTTGTTTATACTTGCACTTCAATATTTATATGTGCTATAAGCTGTCTTCGAAGTGCAGGGTATTTTAAGACAGGGACTTCAATTCCGCTGCAACCTACTCGAAGGGTCCTTCATTCCACTGCGATCCAGCCTTCGAGTAGAGTAAGAATTTCCAGTTATAAAGTGATAATTTTTATTCGCCTATTCACCCCCCCTCTAGGCGACATCCAGATCATGTTCCCGGGCAAAGGGAACTTTCAATTGGTATCGGAGCTAGGCCTCTCCAGTGTGGGCTTAGCCGTCCGGAGATAACGATGTCGTCACAAGAGGTAATTGTAGAACTTCTTTTAGGCAATGGCTCTAATTACAAATCTTGGTCTGTCTCTATTTATAATGCTTTCATGAGTGTTGATCCTGATTTGAGACAGATCTTTAGTAGAAGTATTTTTCCATCTGATATTAGTAAAAATCCCTCTAATGATGAACTAAGATGTTTATCTCTCAATCATCGTGCTTGCAACATCTTAGTTGATTCTCTTTCTAGAGGTGCTTATTTTGCCATCATGAGTAGTGATAATGATTTATTTGTTGATGCTCATGATTTATGGAATAGAATTAAAGTAAAATATTGTGTGGCAAATTGTACTCCCTATATTGCTTGTGATGCTAACCTTTCAAAGGGAGAAGATCAAGAACGATGGGCACCCAACGATGAATCCACCTCGTCGACAGGTTTGGTCTCCACTAATAATAAGTGTTTTATTGCTAACAATGACGGTGGAGACAAAAGCCATGATGAGGAGGAATATGAGGATGATAGCGAGGATGAATCTTCATCACCTCAAGGTACATTTTCCTATTTGGCTTCCACTGACATTAATGACAGGGAAAATGAGACCGATGATGTGGAAGAAGAGGAGATTCGTCGTTTCTACATCCATCTCAACAAAGAGGACAAGGCACTCTTGGTTAAGCTGTTGAGAAGGAACAAGGAACAAGGCGAGACGCTTCTCAGGCTAGAGGAGTCCCTCATTAAAGCCGACAACAGCCTGGAGAAGATGACCAAAGAACATGAGAAGCTAAAACGCTCTCATGATGATTTGGTCCAAAGGTATGAATATGTTTTAATTGAGCAAAGAAATAGTCATGATGCATTATCTAATATTGCTCAACTCAATACGGAAAATTCTATGCTTAAGAGTCAAGTAGAAACAATGGACTTAGAAAAACGTGCTCTAGGTAAAAAGTATGATATGTTGTCATATTCTCATAATAAATTAGTTGATGACCATATCATGCTTAATGTTGCTCATGAGGTTATAATTGCAAACTTAAATTCATGGGAACCTCATTCTCGCACGTATGCGCATTTGAATTGTATATCACCATGTGCTAACCCCTGTTGCTCAAAAGAAAGCCAATCATTGATTGAGCAACAAGTTTTAGGGTCACAAAAGAAATTGTGTGGGAACAAGAAGCAAAGACAACTGAGGAGAAGACACATTGCTCAACTCTCTCAAGATATCCACGGGCGCGTGGTGAAGAAGCTTGAGAAAGGAAAAACTACAGCAAGTGTCAAGCTCAATAAGAAAAATGTTCCTAAAGATGAAGAAATCAACATGAGCTTGGAAAAAGGTAAAGATTCAATTAATCATGTTGTTTGCACTGACCTTCTCTCCATGTCATTCAAGTACAAAAAGGGAAAAGGAAAAAGGAAGTGTTTCAAGTGCAAGAAGTTAGGCCACCTCATCGCGTCTTGTCCGTACAAAGACAAGAATGAAGGGACAAGGAGTTGCTTTGGATGCAACAATCAGGACCACACGATCACTTCATGTCCGGTCATGAAGAATCAAGGATGTGCATCCTCCAAGGTGGCCCTCACCAAGGAAAATGACAAACAGCAAGCGTCATGTCAGATTGAGCGACACTTCTGCTACAAGTGTGGTGAGCAGGGTCATCTATCCAAGGTATGTTATAAAGGTAAGATTCCTAAGCAAGTGAAGTTATGTCAATCTTATTCGCGTAGGAGACCCAAATCATACACTTGTGCTAGATCTATAACGAGATCACCTAGAACTAGCACAAAGGCAATTTGGGTACCAAAGGCACATTTGGATGATCATTATGGACCCATCCCGAGATGGGTACCAAACTATGCTAACTAGACCATGCAGGTGCCTTGAGATGGACTGGAGACCATGGGAGAGCTTAAGACGGTTATCTAAAACTCTATGCTTAAGCTGTTAATTGTTTTGGTGTTTATTGACCCAAGGTTGAATTATTGTGAAACACTAATCCCATGTTCATCTCAAGTGAAACAAGGTGTATAGGTCCTGAATCATTATTGGTGAATCAAGTAAAGGACTTTGATGAGAATCTACAACTTGCTCTCCAAAGGATGGTACCCGTGTATTTTAAGTACATGATTTAGTATTGTTCTTAAGTTGGCTTGTTGTGCTACCTGTCTTTGGAGTAGTTATGCTTTATGATTGCCTGTGTTAAATGAATCATAATGATGTTTGCTTAATCATGACTGGTGCTATATAGGATATATCTTTTGAATCATTCATGGGTAGCTCTTTCATTTGTTATATCCACAACGATTAACTCTCTTGGTGTATATGGATAAACCTGTAACTTTTTGTAAGTCATGCTATGTGCAATTATGACATTTTGTTTAGTCCATGTTCACATGATTACCCTAGTTTGGTACTGTGTGAATTTCAAATCCATGTCGTGCCCTTTTGAGCTATGAAGTGCATGAGCAAAAGGAGCCCTGAATTGGTGATAACAAGTGCTCTCATAAATGCAAAGGTATGGAAAATGGAACTGTGCAATTTTATTGAATATCTTGAAGTTCCATTGATAGTGATCATAGCTGTGTTCTTGCATTTCATTGGTAGTATCGTGGCTTAAGAGACTTATGCCTTAAAATGTTGGTTCTTTTGGTGTACCTAAAGAACCTTTTTAACTATGATGTGTTTAGACATGATAATGTGTTTTTCAATTAGTATATGTGATGCAATGATAGTTAAGTATGAAGCATGTCTAAGTTGCGTGTAAATGTTATACTTCCTGTGAGTATTCAATTAGCTCAGGTGCCACTGAGGCATGCATTGTTGTATTTAGTCAACCTTTCATTTAGCCTTCAATTGGTGTTAAGTGGCTTTTCATTTAATATTCAAAATGGCATCTTTGTGTGATGAAAGTGGTAGAGTATGCCTTGACCAAGGTATGTTGTGATCCCCTCTAGTTCTAAGGAAGCTAGAATGTGCCAAGTGCAAGTCATTCAAATACTTGATGCACAACTTGAGGGGGAGCACACATAACTTGTGTCTTTTGAGACTAACTGTTTCTTGAGCAATCTTGTATGGTCTCTAGGTGGAAAATAGAAGATAAGAAAGAAATGGAGCAATCAGGACTTGGGTACCTCTGTAAGTCAAGAAATTGGTATCTCAAGTCGTGAGTAAGTGCATATTTTTAGATTGCTCATGATCTATAATATCTGGTGATAATAGATGCTTATTCTTAATATCATGGAGCTATGATAATAAATGAACTTTTGCAATTGGTATCTTTCAATTAGTAGCCGTGATAGTTTGCTTCAATTGACATCTTTTGATAATCATTAGAATAGAAGTTTCTTCTTGTGCCCAATACTATAACTTGTTCTAAGGTTGGTGTCTTAGCAACAAGAAAAAGTTAGGATAAAGAATCAGGCACAAGTGTGGAGAAGCTCTCGAGAGATTAAATACTTTCAAGATGGGAAGTACACTACAACATGGTAAAGGTATTAATCTTTTTGCATATATGTATCTTACCTAAATGTTGATAGTGCATATGTTCAATAAGTAAGGGGGAGTTTTGATAGTCGTTTTTCCTCCTTAAACACCCTGCTGTCCCTTGACATCATCTTATGTTCTTGCTTAAGTATGGTTTTTTGGTGTTTGATGTCAAAGGGGGAGAATTTGTGTATTAAAGCTTATCTCAACCTGAGAGGAAAGCTTATCCTAAGGGGTGATGTGTTAGTTTAAGCTTTGCTAGTGTGTTATTCATATGCTTCTTCTTGCAGTATTATATGTGTTGCATCATATGGACTAGTGCTTGTGCTGCTATGAATTAATTGGCATCTATTGTGTTCTTTCTGAAATAGATAGTCATGTGGTTAATGGTACTTTAAGATTGTTTTAAATTAGTATCTTAGTTTAAATTGGTATTAGTTTGAATTGGTATCTTAATGGTGAATAGTGGTAGGTTGATATTCCTGTGATATATCCACTAAATTGAATGATGTTTAACTCTGATTACATGCATTTGTGTGTTATAGCATCATGGTTTGATTCTTGACACAAAGCATCCCAAAAAGTGCTAAGGTGTAGAAATGTTTCGAATTGCCTAAGTATGTGCAAATTGGCGTCTGAGGCCAAAATTATGTTTTTGAAGTAAGCACATATTTAGGGGGAGCATTCTATAAACTTAGAATTCAAAATTTGTGCTTCAAATCTTATTCTTATGTAAGCTTTAATTGTGTTGCCATCAATCACCAAAAAGGGGGAGATTGAAAGCTCTCTTGTGAGTTTTGGTGTTTGGATGACAACTCAATTAAAGGACTAACAAGTGTACTAAGTGTTGAACAGGTGCTTAAGGTAAAGCTAACAAGGTTCAACAAGTGAACAAGTGTGATGGTCCAAGGACTAGATGGTGATAGATAATGGGCATCACAAGTAAGATGGACATTGCAAAAGTGATACTCGGGTGCGTAGCTCGGAGACAACTGATCAAGCCAAGGACGGAGGCAAGAAGAGCTTCGAGGTACCAAGTGCATGGGAGAAGGTCAAGAAGGCTGAGGAACCCAAAGCCAAGGGTGAAGAAGAAGGCTTGCAAAGTCAAGGGTGATCGAGTTGAGAACAGCTACGGCACATCAAGGATCACTACATAAGGACATGACTTACAACCAATGAGGCAACAACTACAGTTATGTGGTGTAAGTCATAAGGCTCAAGATCAAGCTCGAGAAATGAACAAGGGAGTTGGAGCTTAGATATGTCAATCTAGATCAAGTCAAGTTGACTTAATGGTTTAGAGTCCAACATCGACCTCAAACATGCCAAATTGGGTAAAATGGTGAAAAAGGTTAAGTATGTAAGGTTTGAGTGTTCAACCATGTTGCATACACCTCTTACTACAAATTTGGTGCTTTGGTTTGCTCTCTAACTCTTTCTGTAGAGAAAGTACCATTCTGAGCTCTGTTGGAGGAGAAACATAAAAGCTAGGAGAAGAACAAGAAAGATGTAAGTTTCTAGGACTAAATCAATTGGATTATACTCTAAATGTGTTTGTTTAAGTCTCAGGAAAATCCTCCCAAAAGTTGAAGTCAAACGGAGAAAGAACGGAGGAAAAAGCACTTAGTGTGCTGTTGGCTGGTGCACAGGACAGTGAATAGTAGCTGTCCGGTGCACAAGACAGTGAATAGTAACTCTGTCCGGTGCACAGGACAGTGAATAGTAACTGTGTCCGGTGCACAGGACAGTGAATAGCGCAGCGTCCGGTGCACAGGACAGTGAATAGTCGCAGCGTCCGGTGCACATGACAGTGAATAGTAGCTGTGTCCGGTGCACAGGACAGTGAATAGTGACCTGTCCGGTGCACAGGACAGTGAATAGTAACCTGTCCGGTGCACCAACGGCTAGCTGTTCCAGAGAAGGAAACTGTCAATCAGATCCGTTACTGTTCACTGTCCGGTGCGCCACCGGACAGTCCGGTGCACCCGCAACCAGGGAAGGCTGGGAGCTTCCAAATGAAGCTCCAACGGCTCCTAGGCCATTTGGGGCTATAAAAGGGACCCCTAGGCGCCTCAACCAAGCACACAAGTGCAGCCAACAAGTCCATACACCATTTGGATCAATTCTTTCTCTCCCTCTCTTGTGTATCTCTCTAGTTTGTGTAGAGGCGAAGTTATAAGCCTTTAGAGAGAGGGGAAGTGCTGCTGAGAGCTAGAGCAAAATCTTGAGCGCATTGTTACTCTGTCGGAGTGCTGTTGAGAAGATTGTAAGCAGCCACGACATCGTTGTAACTGATATCAACATAGTGGAAGGCTCTATCTGTCGCCCGACAGATCTGAGCAAACGGAGGAAGGAGTTGAAATAGACTCCAAGCCAAGGTGTGGCTAACTCCAACGAGGACTAGGCAAGCATTTCAGGCTTGGCCGAACCTCGGGATAAATCCCTGTGTCTGTGTGCTCTGCTCTATGTTGTGTGCTGTTTCTCTGTCTTATTTGTTGTTTATACTTGCACTTCAATATTTATATGTGCTATAAGCTGTCTTCGAAGTGCAGGGTATTTTAAGACAGGGACTTCAATTCCGCTGCAACCTACTCGAAGGGTCCTTCATTCCACTGCGATCCAGCCTTCGAGTAGAGTAAGAATTTCCAGTTATAAAGTGATAATTTTTATTCGCCTATTCACCCCCCCCTCTAGGCGACATCCAGATCCTGTTCCCGGGCAAAGGGAACTTTCAGTCATAACCTAATAAAAACCCTTCTACAGCTTTGGGAGCAAATTTGGAATTCCTACCTTTCTTCACTAGAATGTAGCATTTACTCCCAAATACACGAAAGTACGATACATTGGGTTTGTTACCAGTTAGCAGCTCATATGAGGTCTTCTTGAGGAGGCGGTGAAGGTAGACCCTGTTGATGGCGTGGCAAGCCGTGTTCACGGCTTCCGACCAAAAGCGCTCGGGGGTCTTGAACTCTCCAAGCATAGTCCTCGCCATATCTATGAGCGTCCTGTTCTTCCTCTCTACCACACCATTTTGCTGAGGTGTGTAGGGAGTGGAGAACTCGTGTTTGATCCCCTCCTCCTCAAGGAACTCCTCCACTTGAAGATTCTTGAATTCGGACCTGTTGTCACTTCTTATCTTCTTCACCTTGATCTCAAACTCATTTTGAGCTCTCCTTAGGAAGCGCTCGAGGGTCCCTTGGGTTTCAGACTTATCCTGCAAAAAGAACACCCAAGTGAAGCGAGAAAAGTCATCAACAATAACTAGACCATACTTACTTCCTCCTATGCTCAGATAGGCGACGGGTCCGAAGAGGTCCATATGTAGCAGCTCCAGAGGTCTTGAAGTGGTCATCACATTCTTGCTGTGATGTGCTCCTCCCACTTGTTTACCTGCTTGACAAGCTGCACAAGGTCTATCTTTTTCGAATTGCACGTTAGTCAAACCTATCACGTGTTCTCCCTTTAGAAGCTTGTGAAGGTTCTTCATCCCCACATGTGCTAAGCGGCGATGCCACAGCCAGCCCATGCTAGTCTTAGCAATTAAGCATACATCTAGACCGGCCTCCTCTTTTGCAAAATCAACTAAATAAAGTTTGCCGTCTAGTACACCCTTAAAAGCTAGTGAACCATCACATCATCTAAAGACAGACACATCTACATTTGTAAATAGACAATTATATCCCATATTACATAATTGACTGACAGATAGTAAATTATATCCAAGAGACTCAACTAAAAACACATTAGAGATAGAGTGCTCATTTGATATTGCAATCTTGCCTAAACCTTTCACCTTGCCTTGGTTCCCATCACCGAATATGATTGAATCTTGGGAATCCTTATTCTTGACGTAGGAGGTGAACATCTTCTTTTCCCCCGTCATATGGTTCGTGCATCCGCTGTCGATAATCCAGCTTGAACCCCCGGATGCATAAACCTGCAAGGCAAATTTAGGCTTGGGTCTTAGGTACCCAACTCTTGTTGGGTCCTACAAGGTTAGTCAAAACTGTCTTAGGGACCCAAATGCAAGTTTTATCACCCTTGCATTTTGCCCCTAATTTCCTAGCAACTATCTTCCTATCCTTTCTACAAATAGCAAAGGAAGCATTTAAAGCATGATAAATTGTAGAGGGTCCATTCATAACTTTCCTAGGAACATGAACAATATTCTTTCTAGGCACATGATGAATATTTTTCCTAGGCATATCTCTACCATGCATATAGGAGGAACTGGAAGCAAACATAGCATAAGAATCATAGGCATGTGAATCAAAAGCATTACAACTCCTATGAGACTGTCTTCTATCATTGTACATAAAAGCATGGTTCTTTTTAGTACTACTTGCCATAGGGGCCTTCCCTTTTTCCTTGGCGGAGATGGGAGCCTTATGGCTTGTTAAGTTCTTGGCTTCCCTCTTGAAGCCAAGCCCATCCTTAATTGAGGGGTGTCTACCAACCGTGTAGGCATCCCTAGCAAATTTTAGTTTATCAAAATCACTTTTGCTAGCCTTAAGTTGGGCATTAAGACTAGCCATTTCATCATTTAACTTTGCAATAGAAGCTATGTGTTCACTACAAGCATCAATATCAAAATCTTTACATCTATTGCAATTAACAACATTTTCTACACAAGTTTTTGATTTACTAGCTATTTCTAACTTAGCATTCAAATCATCATTAATGCTCCTTAAGCTAGAAATCGTCTCATGGCAAGAAGATAATTCACAAGAAAGCATTTCATTTCTCTTAACTTCTAAGGCATGAGATTTTTGTGCTTCTACAAATTTGTCATGTTCTTCATACAACAAGTCCTCTTGTTTTTCTAAAAGCCTATTCTTATCATTCAAGGCATCAATCAATTCACTAATTTTATCTACCTTGGTTCTATCTAGGCCCTTAAATAAACATGAATAATCTATTTCATCCTCATCACTAGATTCGTCCTCACTTGAAGAAGCATAAGTAGAGTTTCGAGTACATACCTTCTTCTCCCTTGCCATAAGGCATGTGTGACGCTCGTTGGGGAAGAGGGATGACTTGTTGAAGGCGGTGGCGGCGAATCCTTCATTGTCGGAGTCGGACGAGGAGCAATCTGAATCCCACTCCTTGCCAAGATGTGCCTCGCCCTTTGCCTTCTTATAGTTCTTCTTCTTCTCCCTCTTGTTCCCTTGATCCTGATCACTATCATTGTCGGGACAGTTAGCAATAAAATGACCAAGCTTACCACATTTGAAGCATGAGCGCTTCCCCTTTGTCTTGGTCTTGCTTGGCTGCCCCTTGCGACCCTTTAGCGCCGTCTTGAATCTTTTGATGATGAGGGCCATCTCTTCATCATTAAGTCCGACCGCCTCAATTTGTGCCACCTTGCTAGGTAGCGCCTCCTTGCTTCTTGTTGCCTTGAGAGCATGGGGTTGAGGCTCGTTGATTGGTCCATTTAATGCGTCGTCCACGTATCTTGCCTCCTTGATCATCATTCGCCCGCTTACGAATTTTCCAAGGACTTCTTCGGGCGACATTTTGGTGTACCTGGGATTCTCACGAATATTATTCACCAAATGAGGATCAAGAACGGTAAAGGACCTTAGCATCAGTCGGACGACGTCGTGGTCCGTCCATCGCGTGCTTCCGTAGCTCCTTATTTTGTTGATAAGGGTCTTGAGCCGGTTGTATGTTTGGGTTGGCTCCTCGCCCCTTATCATCGCGAATCGTCCAAGCTCTCCCTCCACCAACTCCATCTTGGTGAGCAAGGTGACGTTGTTCCCCTCATGAGAGATTTTGAGGGTATCCCATATTTGCTTGGCGTTATCCAAGCCGCTCACTTTGTGGTATTCATCCCTGCACAATGAAGCTAGAAGAACAGTAGTAGCTTGTGCATTCTTATGAATTTGCTCATTAATGAACATGGGACTATCCGTACTATCAAAGTGCATTCCACTCTCTACAATCTCCCATATACTAGGATGGAGAGAGAACAAGTGACTACACATTTTGTGGCTCCAAAATCCGTAGTCCTCTCCATCAAAGTGAGGAGGTTTGCCAAGTGGAATGGAGAGCAAATGAGTATTTGTACTTTGCGGAATACGAGAGTAGTCAAAAGAAAAGTTCGAATTAACCGGTTTCCTTCTCTCGTAGTCGTTGTGGTCGTCGTCCTTTTGGGAAGAAGTAGACTCATCGTTGTCGTCGTAGTAGACGATCTCCTTGATGCGCCTCGTCTTCTTCTTCTTCCCATCTTTCCGTCTATGGCCCGAGCCTGAGTCGGTAGGCTTGTCATCCTTTGGCTCGTTGACGAAAGATTCCTTCTCTTTATCGTTGATCACGATACCCTTCCCCTTAGGATCCATCTCTTCGGGCGGTTAGTCCCTTTGTGAAGAGAACGGCTCTGATACCAATTGAGAGCACCTAGAGGGGGGGTGAATAGGTGATCCTGTAAAACTTGAAAACTTAAGCCACAAAAACTTGGTTAAGCGTTAGCACAGTAAATGCCAAGTGGCTAGAGAGGAGTCAAAACACAATAACCACAAGAAATCAATCACAGAGATGGCACGGTGGTTACCCCGTGGTTCGGCCAAGACCAACGCTTGCCTTCTCCACGTTGTGGCATCCCAACGGACGAGGGTTGCAATCAACCCCTCTCAAGCGGTCCAAAGACCCACTTGAATACCACGGTGTTTTGCTTGCTTTTTCTCAATCCCGTTTGCGAGGAATCTCCACAACTTGGAGCCTCTCGCCCTTACACTTGAAGTTCACAAAGAAGCACAGAGCAAGGGAGGGATTAGCAACGCACTCAAGACAAGAAATCACAGCAACACCACGCACACAAGTCGCAACGAGAGCTCACAACACAACTCAATGAGTTCACCACTCAACTAGAGCTCTAATTGCTATCGCAAAGAATCAAAGGCGCGGAATCGATGTCTTGGTGCTTAGGAATGTTGTAGGAATGCTTGGTGTGCTCCTCCATGCGCCTAGGGGTCCCTTTTATAGCCCCAAGGCAGCTAGGAGCCGTTGAGAGCAATCTAGGAAGGCTGATCTTGCCTTCTGTCGACTGGCGCACCGGACAGTCTGGTGCACACCGGACACTGTTCGGTGCCCGATTTCCTTCCAAAAATGGCGCAGTCGACCATTGGCAGCCTGAGAGCCGTTGGCGCACCGGACATGTCCGGTGCACACCGGATAGTCCGGTGCCCCCTTCTAGCCGTTGGCTCAGCCACGTGTCCCGCGCAGATCGCGCGGCCGACCATTGGCCCTGCCGACCGTTGGCTCACCGGACAGTCCGGTGCACACCGGACAGTCCGGTGAATTATAGCCGTACGTCGCCGATGAATTCCCGAGAGCGACGAGTTCGCCTGTGAACGGCCCACCGGACAGTCCGGTGCACCATCAGACAGTCCGGTGAATTATAGCCGTACACCGCCGTCGAAGTCCCGAGAGCAGCCTGTTCGCCAGAGCCAGCCTGGCGCACCGGACACTGTCCAGTGCACCACCGGACAGTCCGGTGCTCCAGACTGAGCAAAGTCTTGGCTGCTCGAGCCAAGGCATTTTCAATTGGATTTTTTCTGTTTCCAGCACTTAGACACAATACATTAGTCCATAAAACAATGTACTAAGTCTGAGAAACATACCTTTATCCTTGATTTGTACTTTGTCTACCTTTTTACACTTAGGCACTAGTGTTGGACACTAAATCACCAAAATACTTAGAAATGGCCCAAGGGCACATTTCCCTTTCAGAAAGGCGAGAAGAAGGGCATGCATTGCCCGTCTAGAGGCCGGTCTACTTCATCAGTGAGGTACTGTCTGAGACCAAGATCCGCTACCCACAAATTCAGAAGCTGCTGTACGCGGTGATTCTGACGCGGCGAAAGTTGCGACACTACTTCGAGTCTCATCCGGTGACTGTGGTGTCATCCTTCCCCCTAGGGGAGATCATCCAGTGCCGAGAGGCCTCGGGTAGGATTGCAAAGTGGGCGGTGGAAATCATGGGCGAGACAATCTCGTTCGCCCCTCGGAAGGCCATCAAGTCCCAAGTCTTGGCGGACTTTGTGGCTGAATGGGTCGACACCCAGCTCCCGGTAGCTCCGATCCAACCGGAACTCTGGACCATGTTTTTCGATGGGTCGCTGATGAAAACAGGGGCAGGCGCGGGCCTGCTCTTCATCTCGCCCCTCGGGAAGCACCTCCGCTACGTGCTACGCCTCCATTTCCCGACATCCAACAATGTGGCCGAGTATGAGGCTCTGGTTAACGGGTTGTGCATCGCCATCGAGCTAGGGGTCCGACGCCTCGACGCTCGCGACGACTCGCAGCTTGTCATCGACCAAGTCATGAAGAACTTCCATTGCCGCGACCCAAAGATGGAAGCCTACTGTGACGAGGTTCGGCGCCTGGAGGACAAGTTCTATGGGCTCGAGGTCAACCACGTCGCCCGACGGTACAACGAGACTGCGGACGAGCTGGCGAAGATAGCTTCGGCGCGAACAACGGTTCCCCCGAACGTCTTCTCCTGGGACCTACATCAACCCTCAGTCAAGACCAACGACACGCCCGAGCCCGAGAAGGTCTCGGCCCTGCCCGAGGTGCCCTCGGCTCAGCCTGAGGCGCCCTCGGCTCAGCCCGAGGCACCCTCGGCCCCCGAGGGTGAGGCATTGCGCGTCGAGGAAGAGCGGAATGGGGTCACGCCTAATCAAGACTGGCAGACCCCATACCTGCAATATCTCCACCGAGGAGAACTACCCCTCGACAGAGCCGAAGCTCGGCGATTGGCGCGGCGCGCCAAGTCGTTCGTCTTGCTGGGTGACGAAAAGGAGCTCTACCACCGCAGCCCCTCCGGCATCCTCCAGCGATGCATATCCATCGTCGAAGGCCAGGAGCTCTTACAAGAAATACACTCGGGGGCTTGCGGTCATCACGCAGCGCCTCGAGCCCTTGTTGGGAACGCTTTCCGACAAGGTTTCTACTGGCCGACCACGGTGGCCGACGCCACTAGATTTGTCCGCACCTGCCGAGGGTGTCAATTCTACACAAGGCAGACGCATCTACCCGCTCAGGCTCTGCAAACAATACCCATCACCTGGTCGTTTGCTGTGTGGGGTCTGGACCTCGTCAGTCCCTTGCAGAAGGCATCCGGGGGCTACACGCACCTGCTGGTCGATATCGATAAATTCTCCAAGTGGATCGAGGTCTGACCCCTAAACAGCATCAGGTCCGAACAAGCGGTGGCGTTCTTCACCAACATCATCCATCACTTCGGGGTCCCGAACTCCATCATCACCGACAACGGCACCCAGTTCACCGGCAGAAAGTTCCTGGACTTCTGTGAGGACCACCACATCCGGGTGGACTGGGCCGCCGTAGCTCACCCCATGACGAATGGGCAGGTAGAGCGTGCCAACGGCTTGATTCTACAGGGGCTCAAGCCAAGGATCTACAACGACCTCAATAAGTTCGGCAGGCGGTGGATGAAGGAATTCCCCTCGGTGGTCTGGAGTCTGAGGACGACACCAAGCCGAGCCACGGGCTTCACGCCATTTTTTCTAGTCTATGGGGTTGAGGCTATCTTGCCCACAGACTTAGAACACGGCTCCCCGAGGACGAGGGCATACAACGCCCGAAGCAACCAGACCAACCGAGAAGACTCCCTCGACCAGCTGGAAGAGGCTCGGGACGTGGCCTTACTACACTCGGCGCGGTATCAGCAGTCCCTGCGACGCTACCACACCCGAGGGGTTCGGTCCCGAGACCTCCAGGTGGGCGACTTGGTGCTTCGGCTGCGACAAGACGCCCGAGGGCGCCACAAGCTCACACCTCCCTGGGAAGGGCCATTCATCATCGCCAAGATTTTGAAGCCCGGAACATACAAGCTGGCCAACAGTCAAGGCGAGGTCTACAGCAACGCTTGGAACATCCGACAGCTACGTCGCTTCTACCCTTAAGATGTTTTCAAGTCGTTCATACACCTCGTTTACATACGCCAATAAAGTCTAACCATCAAGGAAGGGTCAGCCTTGCCTCGGCAAAGCCCGACCCTCCCTCGGGGGCTAGAAGGGGAAACCCCCTCCGCGTCAAAATTTTCCTCGGAAAAAGTCTTTCTGCCAGAATATCTTTCGTGCTTTTTGACTACCTCGGTAGTGGGATCATGAAAACGACGGAGTACACGTAAACTGGCAAGGTCGACCGAGCCGAGGGACTCCTATGCCTCCGGGATATGGATACCTCACTCATCACCTTCTGCGATAAGTAACTCACGCTCGGATAAGCGATTCCGCTGACCGAACAAGTCTTAATGCTCGAAAACCTTTCTGCCGAAACGATTTTTCGTGCCTTCTCGACTATATCGATAGCAGAATCCTACGGATGAGTAAGAGTACACGTAAGCGGCAAGGCCAACCGATCCGAGGGACTCCTACGCCCCTGGGATACGGATACCTCACTCATCACCTTCCGTGAAAAGTAACTCTCACTCGGACAAACAATTCTGTTACCGACAAATAAGTCCTGATACTCGAAACAAGGGGAAAAAGAAACGCAACTTTACAACGTGACGACAGTATGTTTGGACCTCGGTGGCCGCAAAAAACATATGCATAATACAGGCGAACCGATCCTGCAGGCTCAGACGTCGATGGAGGGGGAGCAGCAGCACCCTCGATGTCAACTCCACCATCGGCGAAGTCCGACTGAGCCTCGGACGGCAACACGGTCGGAGGATCTCCGCTCCGAAGGACGACGTCAGCACCACGCCCGGGCCATTGCCGCCAGGGTCTCCTCCAGAAACCCGGCCCGAGCAGACGGCTCGGCCGGCTGCCCCGAAGCCTCAGCCAGCTGTCCCCTGAGGACACCAGCCCGGCTCATGGCCTCGACAACTCGACTCCGGCGTTGGTCCCGCCAGGGGACGACCCGGCCAAGCCCCGGCCGACGAAGCTTCCTTTTTCGAGCCAACTCTGCCTCTGTTCGTGCTGGCACCGCTGCCTCTGGCTCCGGCTCATCGCAGAGCGGCCGAGGGTTCCTTTAACTAAGCAAGAGAAGCCTCGAGCAGCAAGGCCGACTGAGCCGAGGGACTCCTACGCCTCCGGGATACGGATACCTCACTCGTCACCTTCCGCACGAGGCAACTCCCGCTTGGTTAAGCGGTTCAGCTAGCCGACAGGCGAGTCCCAGTGCTCGAAATGAGGAAGAAACACGGATTCACGCCAAAATACATAAATGTTCAGGCCCCGATAGCCACAATGAACATACGCCAGCACTCAAGGTGCCATTACAAACGGAACTCCGGTTCCGTTCCCGCGGGTGCGAACAACCTCCACATCGGAGAGCCTGCGGGACGACGAACTCTAGGCGACCCGCCAGCGACCTCTGCAGCAGCAGCGATGGTCCCAGGACAGACGCTGCCACCGGAAGGCTCTCGTTCACGTCCCCACTCAAGGGACGAGAACCAGACATTAAAGCCAAAGAGCCGGAGGTTGGTCCGCAGGTGGCACTAACGGTCTCAACGGCGGAGAAGCTTTCTCCAGCCGCCACCACCTCAGCACCGACGGCGGTGTCCACCTGCCCACCAACACCGCACCAGCGAGCGCCGGCCGCCCCAAAGCGCACCGGCAGGTCCTCACTCCCGTCCTCGCCACGAAAGCGAGAATAGAGGACGAAATGTTGCATCCTGGCTGGACAGCAACAGTTCGCCTTCCCCGGCATGGCTGGAGGGCGCCTCCTCCGCAGAGCTGGGGGATGGTTTCCACCCCCAGAAGCTGGAAGAGGCGGGACGCCAGCCCACGCCGAGGCAGGCCCCGGCTCGCCTCGCCCTCCGCCCTAGCAAGGATGATGAAGATCCTTGAAGATGAGGGTGGGGCAGAGGCCACGGCCCGGCTCGCTTCTCCCCACCATCGAACTGATGGTCACCGTCTTGGGTGACCACCGGCGAGGGGATGCAGCCGGGCTGCCTGATGAAAATCCTTGAAGCCGAACGATGGCTGAAAGGTACCAACTTCCGCGAAGTTGCGTTCCTCCGACGACGACGAGACGAAAGCAACGCGAGCGCTCCCCATCCGGGGGCTCAGAAGGTGGAAGGGCGCGATGCATGAGGAGAGTGCGAAGACATGGTTGCCGTCCAAGGGGGTCACCCTCCTTTTAAAGGCAACTCTCCCCACTTGCGTCCTCAGCCGGCGTGGACTGAGTCTTCTCCAATACGCTCCAAGGTCCTCCCCTACGACACGGGGGCTGGGTCCCACGCGTCATGCAAGCTGGCCCAGGACGGAAGAGGCCAAACTGTCGTGCGCGGTACGCGTAACTGCCCAGCGGTTACAAGCGCTCCTCCACCTTCGCCCAGACCAGCGGGTGAAAGGACGGACCGCCATGCAGGCGGCATGCAACTGCACCAAGGGGGCACACCCTTTCGACTTCGACGCATCCAGCATGGAGGCCCAGGCCCACACGTCATGTAACCGGCGCGCCGGTTACTACGTGCGAGAAACTACACCGCCACTCGCGCCAGTACCGCGCCTTCTCGGCTGCGGAACCGGTGCCGCGACTCGAGGCGACCCTGCGCATGTCCCAACAGTGCCAACCGAGCACATCGGTCACGGGTCAGTCAGCCGCGGGAGAAGGCGCGACGATCGATACGGCCAAAAGTGGGCCGGCAGTAATGGTGGCGGCAGGCGGGCGGAAGCAGCAGTCAAATCGCCTGCAGGCTCACGTCCCCTCCTAGGACAGCGAGAGAGCCCTCTCCCACGGCGTGAAGACGACGCGCCCGTGTTCGGTTCCTCGAACGGCTCGCGCACGCACAACGGCTGCCCCGCGAACCACTCGTCCCGTCGCATTAACTCTGCGGCAGGGCAGGCGGCACTTTTGGCAGGCGAAGCAGGCGACGCTTCACCTCTGCCATAATGACCGCGTCAAAAAAGGTGCACCACGTCGCTCAATTTCGTATCCTTTTCCTCTTCCCCTTTCTCTCTCTTGCTACAGGGACTGGGAAAGGGGATACTCCGAAAGGGATCCTTCTCCGCGAAGGAAGCGGGCCCTGAGCCCCCCTACTGATTAGAGGTTTGAAGGCTGGCCCCTCGGAAGGGCTCAACAGCCGCCTCAGAGCACTCGGGCTCCGCGCCCACTACTGGTCAGAGGTTCGAAGGCTGGCCCCTCGGAAGGGTTCAACGGCCGCCTCAGGCCACTCGGGCTCCGCGATCAGGGGTTCGTAGGCTGGCCCCCGAAGGGTTCGACAGCCGCCTCAGAGCACGCAGAGCGAGGGATGACCCTGGGTACGTTTGATACATAACCAAGGCTCGGGCTACGCTCCCGAGGTACCCTAGGACATTTCCGAGACCGACGGGAACGATTTTGTAACGGAATCCCACCAGAGGGAGGCATCGAGCCCTCGAACCTCGTCAAAAGGGGACCGGGTCCGGCGAATCACCCGCAGGTACTTTTGGAGCGTGCCTCCGGGCCACTAGCCGACCCCTAACGAATGGGGCACGGGCGTCCACTCGGATTACCCATTAGCAACTCACTGGAGACACCATGTTCAGCGCCCTCCAAGGGCAACATGGCGCTTTCCCCCCTCCTCCTTGCGAAAAGGCGATGCGGGGGCGTATGAAAAAAGTCGAGTCTATCCTTGACCGTCCTCTCGCTCTGTGCGGAGGTTCGGGGGCTGCTCTCGCAAACCCGGCTCCGGCCAAACCGTTGACAGCGTCAACATACCAGCTCGAGAACTTGGGACTCGACTATGCACCCGGGCTACGACCAGTTCGCATGAGGGAACAACCAGACCGGCCGAAGCATCACGAAACGCACTAAGACCTCGAAGGAGTCAAACCACTCCTCTGAGGCCTCGGGGGCTACACCCGGCGGGTGCGCTCGCGCGCACCCACCGGAACAAAATGCAACCGAGAAAGGCCGGCCCCCTTGCAAAAAAGTGCGACAAAAGCCTCCAAGCGAGTGCCAACACTCCCTTTGAGGCTCGGGGGCTACTGTCGGGGACCATAATTAGGGGTACCCCCAAGACTCCTAATCTCATCTAGTAAACCCCATCAGCACAAAGCTGCGAAGGCCTGATGGGCGCGATTTAGGCCAAGGCTCCGCTCAAGGGGCACGATCCTGCCTCACCCGAGCTCGACCTCGGGCAAAGACAGCCGACCCCGGAAGATTCACGCCTTGCCCGAGGGTCCCCTCAAGCAACGGACACACCATCAACTCGCCCGAGGCTCAGCTCGGGTAGGCTTCGCGGAGAAGCAACCTTGGCCAGATCGCCACGCCAACCGACCGTATCGCAGGAGCATTTAATGCAAGGATCGCCTGACACCTTATCCTGACGCGCGCTCTTCAGTCGACAGAGCCGAAGTGACCGCAGCCACTTCGCCGCTCCACTGACCGACCTGACAAGAAAACAGCGCCGCCTGCCCCGCTCCGACTGCCGTGCCACTCGCCAGAGTGAGGTCGACAGCGGCTAAGTCCAGCCTCGGGCGACATAGGAAGCTCCGCCTCGCCTGACCCCAGGGTTCGGCCCCCGTCTCGGCCTTGGAAGATGGACTTCGCCTCGCCCGACCCCAGGGCTCGGACTCAACCACGACTTAGAAGACGACGAACTCCGCCTCGCCCGACCCTAGGGCTCGGACTCAGCCTCGGCTCCGGAAGACGACGAACTCCGCCTCGCCCGACCCCAGGGCTCGGACTCAGCCTCGGCTCCGGAAGACGATGGACTCCGCCTCGCCCGACCCCAGGGCTCGGACTCAACCTCGACCTCGGAGGAATCGCCACCTCACCCAAACTCGGGTCCGGACCGGCCACGTCGCCAGGGGGGCTATCATTACCCTGCCCCTAGCTAGCTCAGGCTACGGGGGACAAGACCGGCGTCCCATCTGGCTCGCCCCAGCAAACAAGTAATGATGACACCCCGCACGCTCCATGACGACGGCAGCTCCCAGCTCCTTACGTCAGCCAGGAGACGTCAGCAAGGATCCGACAGCCCCGACAGCTGTACTTCCGCAGGGCTCCAGCGCTCCTCCGACGGCCACGACATCACATGAATAGGGAGCCAAAACCTCTCCGACTGCCACGACGGCATGTACGTAGGGCTCTAGCTCCTCTCTGCTAGACACGTTAGCACACTGCTACACCCCCCATTGTACACCTGGACCCTCTCCTTACGCCTATAAAAGGAAGGTCCAGAGCTCTCGTACGAAAAGGTTGGCCGCGCGGGAGAACGGGCCGACGCATAAGGCTCTCTCTCTCCCACGCGAACGCTTGTAACCCCCTACTGCAAGCGCACCCATCCGCCCTGGGTGCAGGACAACACGAAGGCCGCGGTTTCCCCTTACTGTTCTCCCCCCTTTGTGTCTCGTCTCGCGCTGACCCATCTGGACTGGGACACACAGCGACAATTTACTCGTCGGTCCATAGACCCCCCGGGGTCGAAACGCCGACAGTACGAGACCAGCTCGTCGTCATCGATGGCCTTGCCAGCAGACGCGATCTCATCGGCGAGAGACCACATCTTGGCGACGTATTCCGCCATGGAGAGATCTCCCTTCTTTGTTGTGGCGAGCGCGATCCTGATGTTGACGGTGCGCGCTCGTGACATCGAGGTGAACATGGCCTCGACAGCACTCCATACTTCAACAACCGTCTTGCATGTAGTTAACTGAGATAAAATATTTGGAGTGATAGAAGAGAGCAGGAATCCCAGGACCTGTTGATCTGTAGCAATCCACTCAACGTAGAGCGGGTTCTGCACCTCCTCCTCTTTGCCATCTGCTGTCCTCTTCATGGTAGACGCAGGGGTCTTTGTGATGCCTGTGAGAAATCCCTCCAGGCGTGCGCCCCTCACGATGGCCAGCACTTGCATCTTCCATAGTGCGTGGTTGTGTTTGGTTAGCTTCTCGAAAACAACTTGGCCGACCAAGGGATTAATGGCGGCGGCATAGGAGGTTGACATAGTGGAAGATAGATTTAATCTATTTTGATGGCTCTGGTACCATGTGGAAAACAATCAGAGGGCTGGAAACGTGCACTTGACCTCGTGCCGTCTACGTGTTATATATAGCCAGGAAGAGCCCCTGGCGTGACTTACAATAAAGGAGACAAATCATGTGCAGGGAAGGTTCTTGACTTTCCTGATTACAGAAGATTTATAGCATATTCTATCTATAGTAAAGAACCTTCTGGATACATGCGAACAATTCATTCAATAAGAGCATCTCCAACAACGTGACCTATAAAAATGCCTTATAATTTAAAAATAAGTAAATTTTATAGAATTTAGGGCACCAACAAAACACCCCGCTCCAACAGTAAAGCCTCAAATGTAGATTATAGGGCAACCCACTATGGTGTAGTATATTTGAGGCACTTGAGAGGGTGCCCTATAGTTTTTTGACAAAATTTGTTGAATTGAGACACTGTTGGAGTGGTTTTTTCTGTGTAGAGCCCTATATTTCGATTTGAGGCATTAGTTTGAGGCATTGTTGGAGATGCTCTAAAGACAGCACGGGGAACCGCTCACCTCCGCTTGTTCCGGCTCCCGAGCAGCAGCGAGATGTAGAAGCAGATGCGGAAGAGGAACCCCCAGGCGACGGTGATCCAGAGGCAGTTCCACTTGGTGAGGTCCGTCACGGCCTCCTGCGCCAGGAAGTCCGGCCCCGTCGTGATGCACGTGGCCGTGCTGATGTCTACGCCCAGCGACTGGCTCATGGCGCGCAGCACCCGCACCTTGAGCAGCGCCGCTAACGGCGTGTTGTCGAACATCTGCACGGCCCGCACGAAGCACCGCGTCGGATCGCTGAACTCGTTCTGCATCACCGCCTCGTACGGGTACTTGACCAGCGACAGGTAGTGGAACCAGAGCCAGTAGCGCGGGATGCGGTCCCGGTTGATGAAGAAGCCGCTGGAGAGGAGGAAGTAGGCCAGCGTCGACACCACCACTGGGAAACCCAGCATCACGTTCGTCACCACGCCGGAGAGGAACGTCGCGAACCCGGAGCCGGCTCAGAAGGAGGCCAGCACGATGGCCACGAAGAAGAAGAAGCCGTCGGCGCCGCCGGCCAGGCCCACACGGCGAAGAACGTGGTGAGCGCGAACGCGAAGGAGAGCACGATCAGCGACGGGAAGCAGACGATGGTGTGGGAGAGCACGTACGAGGACCGCCGGTACGCGTTGTACGCCGTCTCCCGGAGGAAGATGTAGCGCTCGTTGAGGAACCACCGGGAGCGAGTCGGAGCAGGTGTAGAATATGGTGAACATGGCGATGGCGAAGAAGCCCAGCCGCTCCTCGACTCCCTTGGGGGAGTCGTCCAGGCGCCAGAAGATGGTGGCCAGGATGAACCTCGTCACCATCACGGCCGCTAGGCGGATGATGAAGATCTCCGGCGTGCGCTTCGTGTTGAGGAACGCGCGACGGGTGAGCACGCCCATCTCGACCCACAACGGGTTCGCGAACTTGGACACCGCGGCCGCCGGCGCCGGCTCCCCGACCGAGTGCACCGACGCCGATCCGTCGGTCGCGCCGGACACGAGCTCCCGCGAGAGATGCTGCCGCTGATGGCCTCCTTCAGGGACAGCGACGGCTTCCCGCCGTGCCCGTCGTGGTGCTTCGCCGTGGGGGCAATGCGCGTCTGCCATTTCTTGTTGTGCTCGACGAGGTCCCTGGCCCCGTCCGGCATGGTCTCCAGCTCCCTGATGAGGTCCAGCGCGAACTCCGTTGGGTTCTCGTTGCCAGGGATGCGCTTTCCGAAGTCGTTGAAGAAGGACGGCAGCGCGCCTGGCGGGCCGTACACCCGTAGTACACCGTCTGGCCGCGGGAGAGGAACAGTAGGCGGTCGAGGAGGTCGAGGATGCGGTACGTAGCTGGGCATGGGCTGGTGGATGGACATGACCACCACGCTGCCGCTCTGCGCGATGCGCTGCAGCACCTTAACCACCATGAAGACACTGGTGGAGTCGAGCCCGGAGGTGGGCTCGTCAAGGAACAGGACGATGGGGTCGTGGATGATGTCCACCCCGATGGACACGCGGTGGCGCTCCCCGCCCGACACGCCGCGGTGGCCCTCGTCGCCGATGATGGTGTTAGCCGCGTTGCGCAGGCCGAGCTGGTCGATGAGCGCCTGCACTGCATGCGCTTCTTCTTCTCCTTGGCTGTCAGAGAGCGGGGTAGGCGGAACTCCGCGGCGAACATGAGTGTCTCCTCCACGGTGAGCATCGGGTATAGGAGGTCGTCCTGCATGACATACGCGGAGATGACCTTGAGCAGGTTGCTGTCTGTTAGTTTCTGCTCTTATGTAATCTCGTTTGGAACTTTAGCTGTTTACGCTTTCGGTAGATATTTGTTAGGCGTAGAATCAGAGGTGACTGGAGCCGTGCCCAGTTTTCACGCTTTGACCGCCAACTGAACCCACCCGTCGTGCCAACGGGCTGCACAGGCTCACGGTCTTGGATCCGAAATTAGTGGGGATCGTGGAGCACGCTGGACGACGGGGGGAATCCTGTGTAATCGTTCCAATAAAGAGTGCAGAGAACTCCAAAAACAGCTGAGGCAGTTGCCCAACCCAAAAAAAAAACAACTCTGCGTTCATCCGTTTACCCGTGTGAGTGTTGATCTCTGCTCGTCGTCGTCGATCCAAGAACCAGTCGTGCCGGCGTGGTTCCAACAACTGGTATCGGAGCCCGGTTGATGTACTACGACGGATCCATCAGCCCGCCGCGACAACCACCGAGGAAGAAGCGCGTCATTCCGCGCCGGTCGTCGGAGAAGATGAGCGAGACGCATCCGAGCATCAGTGCTGCATCGTCAGGCATCAAGGAGAGTTCCCTGGTATGGCCTATGTTGACTCGTTCCAATTATGCGGAATGGGCAATGCTAATGCAGATTAACTACGAAGCTATGGAGATTTGGGAGGTGATTGATCCAGGAACGATCGTCAAACGTTCCCAGGACAGGCAAGCAATGGGCGCGTTAATGAGGTCTGTCCCCAAGGAGATGTGGAGAACCCTAGGCGCCAAGAAGACTGTCAAGGAGGCTTGGGAAACAGTCAAGACGATGAGGATCAGAGCTGATCGAGTGAAAGAGGTAAACATTCAGAAACTTTTGAAGGAATTTGAGAATATTGAGTTCAAGGAAGGTGAAAGTGTAGAGGATTTCGGTATGAGAATCATCAATCTTGTCACCAATATCAAATCTCTCGGAGAAGTCATAGATGACACGAGAGTAGTGAAAAAGTTTCTGCGTGTTGTACCTTCTCGTTTCAATCAGGTTGCTGTGTCAATTGAGATGTTTTGCGACATGAGTTCACTCACTGTCGAAGATCTGGTTGGGAGACTCCGAGCTGCTGAAGATCGTATTGACAGCAAGTTGGAACAGATTACTGACAAGGCTGGTCATTTGTTGCTTGCTGAAGATGAGTGGTTGGAAAAACACAAACATCGTTTTCAGGGATCCTCTCAGAAGGAAGGTAACAACGGAAGTGCTGGTCAGTGGAAACCCAAGATGACACATCGTTCTGATGTGGGAAGTAGTGGCAGTTCTAACAAAGGCAAGCTCACTTCCAAAGGAACTCCGAGGAGGAAAGGGAGGTGCAGAAATTGTGGCATCTATGGTCACTGGGCACAAGACTGTAAGCGTCCAAAGAAGGATGATAAAGAACATAAACCACCAGAGGCAAATATAGCTGTGGGCGGCACTGAACATGCAGCTCTTTTGTTCGCCCAAGTGGAGCAGGCTTCAGGTGGATCTACACTAACAGTTCACCTTGCAGAAGACAAAGTGGTGCCAGTGGTCTGCCCAGATAAAGTGTGGGTGCTAGATTCAGGAGCCAGCAACCATATGACTGGAACCCGGTCTGTTTTATCACATCTGAACAACACTGTGAAAGGATCATTGCGTTTTGGAGATGGTTCAACTGTTGAGATTTGTGGACTGGGGTCAGTGGTGATCAAGGGACGTCATGATCAACACAAGGTACTCACAAATGTCTATTACATTCCAAAACTTAAGAGCAATATAGTGAGTCTTGGACAGTTGGAAGAGGCAGGGTGTGACATTAGATTATCTAATGGTTGCTTGAAAGTATTTGATCCTGAATACAACCTGCTGATAGATGCTCCTAGAACAGGCAACAGACTGTACACAGTGAAGTTGGGTGTGGATGCTCCTGTGTGTCTTTTGACAAGAAAAAATGATGTGGCTTGGCAGTGGCACTCAAGATTTGGACACTTAAATTTTAGAGCCCTTCGAGATCTGGGAAGAAAGGAGATGGTTGAAGGATTACCACTCATAGATCGAGTAGAACAGGTTTGTGATGGGTGTACTCTGGGAAAACAACACAGAACTCCTTTCCCAAAGGCCTCTTCTTTCAGAGCAAAGAAAGGTTTGGACTTGTTTCATGCAGATTTATGTGCACAGGTCAAACCACCAACAGTGGGTGGAAGGTCGTATTTTCTACTAGTTGTAGATGATTTCAGTCGATATATGTGGATTGAGCTGCTGAGATCCAAGGATGAAGCTTTATTTTTTCTAAAGAAGATCAAACAAAGGGCTGAAGCAGAACATGAGGGAAGGTTGAAGGCCTTGAGGACTGAAAGGGAAATGTGCCCTTGGGCCATTTCTAAGTATTTTGGTGATTTAGTGTCCAACACAAGTGCCTAATTGTAAAAAGGTGGACAAAGTACAAATCAAGGATAAAGGTATGTTTCTCAGACTTAGTACATTGTTTTATGGACTAATGTATTGTGTCTAAGTGCTGGAAACAGAAAAAATCGAGTTGGAGAAGAGATGGCTCGAGCAGCCAAAGTCTGCTCAGTCTCGGTGCACCGGACTGTCCGGTGGTGCACCGGACAGTGTCCGGTGCGCCAGGCTGGCTCGAGGGAAAAGGCTGCTCTCGGGACTTCGACGGTGGTGTACGGCTATAATTCACCAGATTGTCCGGTGGTGTACCGGACTGTCCGGTGGGCTGCTCACATGCGAACTCGTCGCTCTCGGGAAGTCATCGTCGACGTACGGCTATAATTCACCGGACTGTCCGGTGTGCACCGGACTGTCCGGTGAGCCAACGGTCGGCAGGGCCAACGGTCGGCCGCGCGATCTGCGCGGGACACGTGGCCGAGCCAACGGCTAGAAGGGGGCACCGGTCTGTCCGGTGTGCACCGGACATGTCCGGTGTGCACCGGACATGTCCGGTGCGCCAACGGCTCTCTGGCTGCCAACGGTCGACTGCGCCATTTTTAGAAGGAAATCGGGCACCGGACAGTGTCCGGTGTGCACCGGACTGTCCGGTGCGCCAGTCGACAGAAGGCAAGATCAGCCTTCCTTGATTGCTCTCAACGGCTCCTAGCTGCCTTGGGGCTATAAAAGGGACCCATAGGCGCATGGAGGAGTACACCAAGCATTCCTACGACATTCCTAAGCACCAAGACATCGATTTCGCACATTCGTTCTTTGTGATAGCATATAGAGATCTAGTGGAGTTGTGAACTCATTGAGTTGTGTTGCGAGCTCTTGTTGCGACTTGTGTGCGTGTTGACACTCTGATTCTTGTGTCTTGTGTGCGTTGCTAATCCCTCCCTTGCTCCGTGTTCTTTGTGAATTTCAAGTGTAAGGGCGAGAGGCTCCAAGTTGTGGAGATTCCTCGCAAACGGGATTGAGAAAAAGCAAGTAAAACACCGTGGTATTCAAGTGGGTCTTTGGACCGCTTGAGAGGGGTTGATTGCAACCCTCGTCCGTTGGGACGCCACAACGTGGAGTAGGCAAGCGTTGGTCTTGGCCGAACCACAGGATAACCACTGTGCCAT
This sequence comes from Zea luxurians, assembly GCA_029449295.1. Classification (NCBI taxonomy): domain Eukaryota; kingdom Viridiplantae; phylum Streptophyta; class Magnoliopsida; order Poales; family Poaceae; genus Zea; species Zea luxurians. The sequence goes on along the minus strand of JAOPSE010000008.1, from coordinate 38,724,477 downwards.
CTCTGTGATTGATCCTTGTTGGTTATTGTGTTTTGTTGAGGATTCCTCTCTAGCCACTTGGCAATTATTGTGCTAACGGTTAACCAAGTTTTGTGGCTTAAGTTTTCAAGTTTCACAGGATCACCTATTCACCCCCCCCTCTAGGTGCTCTCAATTGGTATCGGAGCCGTTCTCTTCACAAAGGGACTAACCGCCCGAAGAGATGGATCCTAAGGGGAAGGGTATCGTGATCAACGATAAAGAGAAGGAATCCTTCGTCAACGAGCCAAAGGACGACAAGCCTACCGACTCCGGCTCGGGCCATAGACGGAAGGAAGGGAAGAAGACGAGGCGCATCAAGGAGATCGTCTACTACGACGACAGCGATGAGTCTACTTCTTCCCAAAAGGACGACGACCACAACGACTACGAGAGGAGGAAACCGGTTAATTCGAACTTTTCTTTTGACTACTCTCGTATTCCGCAAAGTTCAAATTCACATTTGCTCTCCATTCCACTCGGCAAGCCTCCACACTTTGATGGGGAGGACTACGGATTTTGGAGCCACAAAATGCGTAGTCACCTATTCTCTCTCCATCCTAGTATATGGGAGATTGTAGAGAGTGGAATGCACTTTGATAGTTCGGATAGTCCCATGTTCATTAATGAGCAAATTCATAAGAACGCACAAGCTACTACTGTTCTTCTAGCTTCATTGTGCAGGGATGAATATCACAAAGTGAGCGGCTTGGATAACGCCAAGCAGATCTGGGACACCCTCAAGATTTCTCATGAGGGGAACGACGTCACCTTGCTCACCAAAATGGAGTTGGTGGAGGGCGAGCTTGGACGGTTCGCGATGATAAGGGGCGAGGAGCCAACTCAAACATACAACCGGCTCAAGACCCTTATCAACAAAATAAGGAGCTACGGAAGCACGTGATGGACGGACCACGACGTCGTCCGACTGATGCTAAGGTCCTTTACCGTTCTTGATCCTCATTTGGTGAATAATATTCGTTAGAATCCCAGGTACACCAAAATGTCGCCCGAAGAAGTCCTTGGAAAATTCGTTAGCGGGTGGATGATGATCAAGGAGGCGAGGTACATGGACGACGCTCTAAACGGTCCAATCAATGAGCCTCAACTCGTTGCCCTCAAAGCAACAAGGAGCAAGGAGGCGTTACCCAGCAAGGTAGCACAAATTGAGGCGGACGGACTCAATGATGAAGAGATGGCCCTCATCATCAAAAGATTCAAGACGGCGCTTAAGAGTCGCAAGGGACAGCCAAGCAAGACCAAAGCCAAGGGGAAGCGCTCATGCTTCAAATGCGGTAAGATTGGTCATTTTATTGCTAACTGTCCCGACAATGATAGTGATCAGGATCAAGGGAACAAGAGGGAGAAGAAGAAAAACTATAAGAAGGCAAAGGGCGAGGCACATCTTGGCAAGGAGTGGGATTCGGATTGCTCCTCGTCCGACTCCGACAATGAAGGACTCGCCGCCACTGCCTTCAACAAGTCATCCCTCTTCCCCAACGAGCGTCACACATGCCTTATGGCAAGGGAGAAGAAGGTATGTACTCGAGACTCTACTTATGCTTCTTCAAGTGAGGACGAATCTAGTGATGAGGATGAAATAGATTATTCATGTCTATTTAAAGGCCTAGATAGAACCAAGGTAGATAAAATTAATGAATTAATTGATGCCTTGAATGATAAGAATAGGCTTCTAGAAAAACAAGAAGATTTGTTGTATGAAGAACATGACAAATTTGTAGAAGCACAAAAATCTCATGCTTTAGAAGTTAAAAGAAATGAAATGCTTTCTTGTGAATTATCTTCTTGCCATGAGACAATTACTAGCTTAAGGAGCATTAATGATGATTTGAACGCTAAGTTAGAAATAGCTAGTAAATCAACAACTTGTGCAAAAAATGTTGTTATTTGCAATAGATGTAAAGATTTTGATATTGATGCTTGTAGTGAACACATAGCGTCTATTGCAAAATTAAATGATGAAATGGCTAGTCTTAATGCCCAACTTAAGGCTAGCAAAAGTGATTTTGATAAACTAAAATTTGCTAGGGATGCCTACACGATTGGTAGACACCCCTCCATTAAGGATGGGCTTGGCTTCAAGAGGGAAGCCAAGAACTTAACAAGCCATAAGGCTCCCATCTCCGCCAAGGAGAAAGGGAAGGCCCCTATGGCAAGTAGTACTAAAAAGAACCATGCTTTCATGTACAATGATAGAAGACAGTCTCATAGGAGTTGTAATGCTTTTGATTCACATGCCTATGATTCTTATGCTATGTATGCTTCCAGTTCTTCCTATATGCATTGTAGAGAAATGCCTAGAAAAAATATTCATCATGTGCCTAGAAAGAATTTTGTTCATGCTCCTAGGAAAGTTATGAATGGTCCCTCTACAATTTATCATGCTTTGAATGCTTCCTTTGCTATTTGTAGAAAGGATAGGAAGATAGTTGCTAGGAAGTTAGGGGCAAAATGCAAGGGTGATAAAACTTGCATTTGGGTCCCTAAGGAAATTGTGACTAACCTTGTAGGACCCAACAAGAGTTGGGTACCTAAGACCCAAGCCTAAATTTGCCTTGCAGGTTTATGCATCCGGGGGTTCAAGCTGGATTATCGACAATGGATGCACAAACCATATGACGGGGGAGAAGAAGATGTTCGCCTCCTACGTCAAGAATAAGGATTCCCAAGATTCAATCATATTCGGTGATGGGAAATAAGGCAAGGTGAAATGTTTAGGCAAGATTGCAATATCCAATGAGCACTCTATCTCTAATGTGTTTTTAGTTGAGTCTCTTGGATATAATTTACTATCTGTCAGTCAATTATGTAATATGGGATATAATTGTCTATTTATAAATGTAGATGTGTCTGTCTTTAGAAGATGTGATGGTTCACTAGCTTTTAAGGGTGTACTAGACGGCAAACTTTATTTGGTTGATTTTGCAAAAGAAGAGGCCGGTCTAGATGCATGCTTAATGGCTAAGACTTGCATGGGCTGGTTGTGGCATCGCCGCTTAGCACATGTGGGGATGAAGAACCTCCACAAGCTTCTAAAGGGAGAACACGTGATAGGTCTAACCAATGTACATTTCGAAAAAGATAGACCTTGTGCAGCTTGTCAAGCAGGGAAACAGGTGGGAGGCTCTCATCACACCAAAAATGTGATGACAACATCAAGACCCCTGGAGCTGCTACATATGGACCTCTTCGGACCCGTCGCCTATCTGAGCATAGGAGGAAGTAAGTATGGTCTAGTTATTGTTGATGACTTTTCCCGCTTCACTTGGGTGTTCTTTTTGCAGGATAAGTCTGAAACCCAAGGGACCCTCAAGCGCTTCCTCAGGAGAGCTCAAAATGAGTTTGAGCTCAAGGTGAAGAAGATAAGGAGCGACAACGGGTCCGAATTCAAGAATCTTCAAGTGGAGGAGTTCCTTGAGGAGGAGGGGATCAAGCACGAGTTCTCCGCTCCCTACACACCTCAGCAAAATGGTGTGGTAGAGAGGAAGAACAGGACGCTCATAGATATGGCGAGGACTATGCTTGGAGAGTTCAAGACCCCCAAGTGCTTTTGGTCGGAAGCCGTGAACACGGCTTGCCACGCCATCAACAGGGTCTACCTTCACCGCCTCCTCAAGAAGACTTCATATGAGCTGCTGACTGGTAACAAACCCAATGTATCGTACTTTCGTGTATTTGGGAGTAAATGCTACATTCTAGTGAAGAAGGGTAGGAATTCCAAATTTGCTCCCAAAGCCGTAGAAGGGTTTTTATTAGGTTATGATTCAAATACAAAGGCGTATAGGGTCTTCAACAAATCATCGGGTTTGGTTGAAGTCTCTAGCGACGTTGTATTTGATGAGACTAATGGCTCTCCAAGAGAGCAAGTTGTTGATCTTGATGATGTAGATGAAGAAGACGTTCCAACGGCCGCGATACGCACCATGGCGATTGGAGATGTACGGCCTCAGGAACAATTGGAGCAAGATCAACCGTCTTCCTCAACTATGGTGCATCCCCCAACCCAAGATGACGAACAGGTACCTCGAGTGGAGGCGCTTGATCAAGGGGGAGCACAGGATGATCAAGTTGAAGAGGAAGAAGCACCTCAGGCACCTCCAACCCAAGTTCGAGCGACGATCCAAAGGGATCATCCCGTCGACCAAATACTGAGTGATATTAGCAAGGGAGTAACTACTCGTTCAAGATTAGTTAATTTTTGTGAGCATTACTCTTTTGTCTCTTCTATTGAGCCTTTCAGGGTAGAAGAAGCCTTGCTAGATCCAGACTGGGTGTTGGCCATGCAGGAGGAACTCAACAACTTCAAGCGCAATGAAGTTTGGACACTGGTGCCTCATCCCAAGCAAAATGTTGTGGGAACCAAGTGGGTGTTCCGCAACAAACAGGACGAGCACGGAGTGGTGACGAGGAACAAGGCTCGACTTGTGGCAAAAGGTTATGCCCAAGTCGCAGGTTTGGACTTTGAGGAGACGTTCGCTCCTGTGGCTAGGCTAGAATCAATTCGTATCTTGCTAGCATATGCCACTCACCATTCTTTCAGGTTGTACCAAATGGATGTGAAGAGCGCTTTCCTCAACGGGCCGATCAAAGAGGAGGTGTACGTGGAGCAACCCCCTGACTTCGAGGATGAACGGTACCCCGACCACGTGTGTAAGCTCTCTAAGGCGCTCTATGGACTTAAGCAAGCCCCAAGAGCATGGTATGAATGCCTTAGAGACTTTTTAATCGCTAATGCTTTCAAGGTTGGGAAAGCCGATCCAACTCTTTTCACTAAGACTTGCGATGGTGATCTTTTTGTGTGCCAAATTTATGTCGATGACATAATATTTGGTTCTACTAACCAAAAGTCTTGTGAAGAGTTTAGCAGGGTGATGACGCAGAAATTCGAGATGTCGATGATGGGCGAGTTGAACTACTTCCTTGGGTTCCAAGTGAAGCAACTCAAGGACGGCACCTTCATCTCCCAAACGAAGTACACGCAAGATTTGCTAAAGCGGTTTGGGATGAAGGACGCCAAGCCCGCAAAGACGCCGATGGGAACTGACGGACACACCGACCTCAACAAAGGAGGTAAGTCCGTTGATCAAAAAGCATACCGGTCCATGAGGTTCTTTGCTTTATTTGTGTGCTAGTAGACCGGATATTATGCTTAGCGTATGCATGTGTGCTAGATTTCAATCCGATCATAAGGAGTGTCACTTAGTGGCTGTGAAGCGGATTCTTCGATATTTAGTCGCTACGCCTTGCTACGGGATCTGGTATCCAAAGGGGTCTAACTTTGACTTGATTGGATATTCAGATTCCGACTATGCTGGATGTAAGGTCGATAGGAAGAGTACATCGGGGACGTGCCAATTCTTAGGAAGGTCCCTGGTGTCGTGGAACTCTATGAAACAAACTTCCGTTGCCCTATCCACCGCTGAGGCCGAGTACGTTGCCGCAGGACAGTGTTGTGCGCAACTACTTTGGATGAGGCAAACCCTCTGGGACTTTGGCTACAATCTGAGCAAAGTCCCACTCCTATGTGACAATGAGAGTGTTATCCGCATAGCGGAAAATCCTGTTGAGCACAGCCGCACAAAGCACATTGACATCCGGCATCACTTGACCACCAGCAAAAGGGGGATATCGAAGTGTTTCATGTTAGCACCGAGAACCAGCTAGCCGATATCTTCACTAAGCCTTTAGATGAAAAGACCTTTTGCAGGCTGCGTAGTGAGCTCAATATCTTAGATTCGCGGAAGTTGGATTGAATTGTAGCATACATGTGTTTATGCCTTTGATCATGTTCATTCTGCATTTTGTTGCTTATTGTGGTGCTCAAGTTGTACAAACACTCCCTGGACCTCACAAGTCCTTTTTGCAAGTGATGCACATTTTTAGGGGGAGTTGTGCTACAACTTGACCCTTTGAGACTAACCATGTACTTGAGTTTGGTTGTTTTAGTCACAAAAGAGGATTGAAAGGGAAAAGGTGGACTTGGACCATGCAAGACTTCCACTGCACTCCAATGTAAAGAGTAACTTTTCCAAGTTCATCTTTATACTCTTATTGCCTTTGTACTCTTATTTGAAGATTTTGGTGAGGCAATAGGGTTTAAGGGCCAAGATTGATCCCGTTTTGGTGCTTGATGCCAAAGGGGGAGAAAATAAAGGCCAAAGCAATAGATGGATCAGCTACCACTTGAGAAATTTTGAAAATAGTAGATTAGAGCTTTTGGTTTGTCAAAACTCTTTTATTGTCTCTTATGTCAAAAGTTGGCCTCTTGTGGGGAGAAGTGTTGATTATGGGAAAAAGGGAGAGTTTTTGAAATCCTTGATCAAATTTCTTTGGAAAACCTCTCTTTATGTCTCTACAAGTGGTTTTGACTTAGAGATAGGAATTTGAGTTTGATTTGCAAAAACAAACCAAGTGGTGGCATAGAGTGATCCATATATGTCAAATTTGAATCAAAATAATTTGAGTTCTTATTTGAAGTGATTTTGTACTTGTTCTACTTGCTTTATGTTGTGTTGGCATAAATCACCAAAAAGGGGGAGATTGAAAGGGAAATGTGCCCTTGGGCCATTTCTAAGTATTTTGGTGATTTAGTGTCCAACACAAGTGCCTAATTGTAAAAAGATGGACAAAGTACAAATCAAGGATAAAGGTATGTTTCTCAGACTTAGTACATTGTTTTATGGACTAATGTATTGTGTCTAAGTGCTGGAAACACAAAAAATCGAGTTGGAGAAGAGATGGCTCGAGCAGCCAAAGTCTGCTCAGTCTGGGTGCACCGGACTGTCCGGTGGTGCACCGGACAGTGTCCGGTGCGCCAGGCTGGCTCGAGGGAAAAGGCTGCTCTCGGGACTTCGACGGCGGTGTACGGCTATAATTCACCGGACTGTCCGGTGGGCTGCTCACAAGCGAACTCGTCGCTCTCGGGAAGTCATCGTCGACGTACGGCTATAATTCACCGGACTGTCCAGTGTGCACCTAAAAGGGAAATGTGCCCTTGGGCCATTTCTAAGTATTTTAGTGATTTAGTGACCAACACAAGTGCCTAATTATAAAAAGGTGGACAAAGTACAAATCAAGGATAAAGGTATGTTTCTCAGACTTAGTACATTGTTTTAGAGACTAATGTATTGTGTCTAAGTGCTGGAAACAGAAAAAATCGAGTTGGAGAACAGATGGCTCGAGCAGCCAAAGTCTGCTCAGTCTGGGTGCACCGGACTATCCGGTGGTGCACCAGACAGTGTCCGGTGCGCCAGGCTGGCTCGAGGGAAAAGGCTGCTCTCGGGACTTCGACGGCGGTGTACGGCTATAATTCACCGGACTGTCCGGTGGTGCACCGGACTGTCCGGTGGGCCATTCACAGGCGAACTCGTCGCTCTCGGGAATTCATCGTCGACGTACGGCTATAATTCACCGGACTGTCCGGTGTACACCGGACTGTCCGGTGAGCCAACGGTCGACAGGGCCAACGGTCGGTCGCGCGATCTGCGCGGGACACGTGGCCAAGCCAACGGCTAGAAGGGGGCACCGGTCTGTCCGGTGTGCACCGGACATGTCCGGTGCGCCAACGGCTCTCTGGCTGCCAACGGTCGACTGCGCCATTATTGGAAGGAAATCGGGCACCGGACAGTGTCCGGTGCGCCAGTCGACAGAAGGCAAGATCAGCCTTCCCAGATTGCTCTCAACGGCTCCTAGCTGCCTTGGGGCTATAAAAGGGACCCCTAGGCGCATGGAGGAGTACACCAAGCATTCCTACGACATTCCTAAGCACCAAGACATCGATTTCGCACATTCGTTTCTTTGTGATAGCATATAGAGATCTAGTGGAGTTGTGAACTCATTGAGTTGTGTTGTGAGCTCTTGTTGCGACTTGTGTGCGTGTTGACACTCTGATTCTTGTGTCTTGTGTGCGTTGCTAATCCCTCCCTTGCTCCGTGTTCTTTGTGAATTTCAAGTGTAAGGGCGAGAGGCTCCAAGTTGTGGAGATTCCTCGCAAACGGGATTGAGAAAAAGCAAGCAAAACACCATGGTATTCAAGTGGGTCTTTGGACCGCTTGAGAGGGGTTGATTGCAACCCTCGTCCGTTGGGACGCCACAACGTGGAGTAGGCAAGCGTTGGTCTTGGCCGAACCACGGGATAACCACCGTGCCATCTCTGTGATTGATCCTTGTTGGTTATTGTGTTTTGTTGAGGATTCCTCTCTAGCCACTTGGCAATTATTGTGCTAACGATTAACCAAGTTTTGTGGCTTAAGTTTTCAAGTTTCACAGGATCACCTATTCACCCCCTCTAGGTGCTCTCAATTGGTATCGGAGCCGTTCTCTTCACAAAGGGACTAACCGCCCGAAGAGATGGATCCTAAGGGGAAGGGTATCGTGATCAACGATAAAGAGAAGGAATCCTTCATCAACGAGCCAAAGGACGACAAGCCTACCGACTCCGGCTCGAGCCATAGACGGAAGGAAGGGAAGAAGAAGAAGACGAGGCGCATCAAGGAGATCGTCTACTACGACGACAGCGATGAGTCTACTTCTTCCCAAAAGGACGACGACCACAACGACTACGAGAGAAGGAAACCGGTTAATTCGAACTTTTCTTTTGACTACTCTCGTATTCCGCAAAGTTCAAATTCACATTTGCTCTCCATTCCACTCGGCAAGCCTCCACACTTTGATGGGGAGGACTACGGATTTTGGAGCCACAAAATGCGTAGTCACCTATTCTCTCTCCATCCTAGTATATGGGAGATTGTAGAGAGTGGAATGCACTTTGATAGTTCGGATAGTCCCATGTTCATTAATGAGCAAATTCATAAGAATGCACAAGCTACTACTGTTCTTCTAGCTTCATTGTGTAGGGATGAATATCACAAAGTGAGCGGCTTGGATAACGCCAAGCAGATCTGGGACACCCTCAAGATTTCTCATGAGGGGAACGACGTCACCTTGCTCACCAAAATGGAGTTGGTGGAGGGCGAGCTTGGACGGTTCGCGATGATAAGGGGCGAGGAGCCAACTCAAACATACAACCGGCTCAAGACCCTTATCAACAAAATAAGGAGCTACGGAAGCACGCGATGGACGGACCACGACGTCGTCCGACTGATGCTAATGTCCTTTACCGTTCTTGATCCTCATTTGGTGAATAATATTCGTGAGAATCCTAGGTACACCAAAATGTCGCCCGAAGAAGTCCTTGGAAAATTTGTTAGCAGGCGGATGATGATCAAGGAAGCGAGGTACGTGGACGACGCTCTAAACGGTCCAATCAATGAGCCTCAACCCGTTGCCCTCAAAGCAACAAGGAGCAAGGAGGCGTTACCCAGCAAGGTAGCACAAATTGAGGCAGGCGGACTCAATGATGAAGAGATGGCCCTCATCATCAAAAGATTCAAGACGGCGCTTAAGAGTCGCAAGGGACAGCCAAGCAAGACCAAAGCCAAGGGGAAGCGCTCATGCTTCAAATGCGGTAAAATTGGTCATTTTATTGCTAACTGTCCCGACAATGATAGTGATCAGGATCAAGGGAACAAGAGGGAGAAGAAGAAAAACTATAAGAAGTCAAAGGGCGAGGCACATCTTGGCAAGGAGTGGGATTCGGATTGCTCCTCGTCCGACTCCGACAATGAAGGACTCGCCGCCAACGCCTTCAACAAGTCATCCCTCTTCCCCAACGAGCGTCACACATGCCTTATGGCAAGGGAGAAGAAGGTATGTACTCGAGACTCTACTTATGCTTCTTCAAGTGAGGACGAATCTAGTGATGAGGATGAAATAGATTATTCATGTCTATTTAAAGGCCTAGATAGAACCAAGGTAGATAAAATTAATGAATTAATTGATGCCTTGAATGATAAGAATAGGCTTCTAGAAAAACAAGAAGATTTGTTGTATGAAGAACATGACAAATTTGTAGAAGCACAAAAATCTCATGCTTTAGAAGTTAAAAGAAATGAAATGCTTTCTTGTGAATTATCTTCTTGCCATGAGATAATTACTAGCTTAAGGAGCATTAATGATGATTTGAACGCTAAGTTAGAAATAGCTAGTAAATCAACAACTTGTGTAAAAAATGTTGTTATTTGCAATAGATGTAAAGATTTTGATATTGATGCTTGTAGTGAACACATAGCGTCTATTGCAAAATTAAATGATGAAATGGCTAGTCTTAATGCCCAACTTAAGGCTAGCGAAAGTGATTTTGATAAACTAAAATTTGCTAGGGATGCCTACACGATTGGTAGACACCCCTCCATTAAGGATGGGCTTGGCTTCAAGAGGGAAGCCAAGAACTTAACAAGCCATAAGGCTCCCATCTCCGCCAAGGAGAAAGGGAAGGCCCCTATGGCAAGTAGTACTAAAAAGAACCATGCTTTTATGTACAATGATAGAAGACAGTCTCATAGGAGTTGTAATGCTTTTGATTTACATGCCTATGATTCTTATGCTATGTATGCTTCTAGTTCTTCCTATATGCATTGTAGAGATATGCCTAGAAAAAATATTCATCATGTGCCTAGAAAGAATTTTGTTCATGCTCCTAGGAAAGTTATGAATGGTCCCTCTATAATTTATCATGCTTTGAATGCTTCCTTTGCTATTTGTAGAAAGGATAGGAAGATAGTTGCTAGGAAGTTAGGGGCAAAATGCAAGGGTGATAAAACTTGCATTTGGGTCCCTAAGGAAATTGTGACTAACCTTGTAGGACCCAACAAGAGTTGGGTACCTAAGACCCAAGCCTAAATTTGCCTTGCAGGTTTATGCATCCGGGGGTTCAAGCTGGATTATCGACAGTGGATGCACAAACCATATGACGGGGGAGAAGAAGATGTTCGCCTCCTACGTCAAGAATAAGGATTCCCAAGATTCAATCATATTCGGTGATGGGAAATAAGGCAAGGTGAAATGTTTAGGCAAGATTGCAATATCCAATGAGCACTCTATCTCTAATGTGTTTTTAGTTGAGTCTCTTGGATATAATTTACTATCTGTCAATCAATTATGTAATATGGGATATAATTGTCTATTTATAAATGTAGATGTGTCTGTCTTTAGAAGATGTGATGGTTCACTAGCTTTTAAGGGTGTACTAGACGGCAAACTTTATTTGGTTGATTTTGCAAAAGAAGAGGCCGGTCTAGATGCATGCTTAATGGCTAAGACTTGCATGGGCTGGTTGTGGCATCGCCGCTTAGCACATGTGGGGATGAAGAACCTCCACAAGCTTCTAAAGGGAGAACACGTGATAGGTCTAACCAATGTACATTTCGAAAAAGATAGACCTTGTGCAGCTTGTCAAGCAGGGAAACAGGTGGGAGGCTCTCATCACACCAAAAATGTGATGACAACATCAAGACCCCTGGAGCTGCTACATATGGACCTCTTCGGACCCGTCGCCTATCTGAGCATAGGAGGAAGTAAGTATGGTCTAGTTATTGTTGATGACTTTTCCCGCTTCACTTGGGTGTTCTTTTTGCAGGATAAGTCTGAAACCCAAGGGACCCTCAAGCGCTTCCTCAGGAGATCTCAAAATGAGTTTGAGCTCAAGGTGAAGAAGATAAGGAGCGACAACGGGTCCGAATTCAAGAATCTTCAAGTGGAGGAGTTCCTTGAGGAGGAGGGGATCAAGCACGAGTTCTCCGCTCCCTACACACCTCAGCAAAATGGTGTGGTAGAGAGGAAGAACAGGACGCTCATAGATATGGCGAGGACTATGCTTGGAGAGTTCAAGACCCCCAAGTGCTTTTGGTCGGAAGCCGTGAACACGGCTTGCCACGCCATCAACAGGGTCTACCTTCACCGCCTCCTCAAGAAGACTTCATATGAGCTGCTGACTGGTAACAAACCCAATGTATCGTACTTTCGTGTATTTGGGAGTAAATGCTACATTCTAGTGAAGAAGGGTAGGAATTCCAAATTTGCTCCCAAAGCCGTAGAAGGGTTTTTATTAGGTTATGATTCAAATACAAAGGCGTATAGGGTCTTCAACAAATCATCGGGTTTGGTTGAAGTCTCTAGCGACGTTGTATTTGATGAGACTAATGGCTCTCCAAGAGAGCAAGTTGTTGATCTTGATGATGTAGATGAAGAAGACGTTCCAACGGCCGCGATACGCACCATGGCGATTGGAGATGTACGGCCTCAGGAACAATTGGAGCAAGATCAACCGTCTTCCTCAACTATGGTGCATCCCCCAACCCAAGATGACGAACAGGTACCTCGAGTGGAGGCGCTTGATCAAGGGGGAGCACAGGATGATCAAGTTGAAGAGGAAGAAGCACCTCAGGCACCTCCAACCCAAGTTCGAGCGACGATCCAAAGGGATCATCCCGTCGACCAAATACTGAGTGATATTAGCAAGGGAGTAACTACTCGTTCAAGATTAGTTAATTTTTGTGAGCATTACTCTTTTGTCTCTTCTATTGAGCCTTTCAGGGTAGAAGAAGCCTTGCTAGATCCAGACTGGGTGTTGGCCATGCAGGAGGAACTCAACAACTTCAAGCGCAATGAAGTTTGGACACTGGTGCCTCGTCCCAAGCAAAATGTTGTGGGAACCAAGTGGGTGTTCCGCAACAAACAGGACGAGCACGGAGTGGTGACGAGGAACAAGGCTCGACTTGTGGCAAAAGGTTATGCCCAAGTCGCAGGTTTGGACTTTGAGGAGACGTTCGCTCCTGTGGCTAGGCTAGAATCAATTCGTATCTTGCTAGCATATGCCACTCACCATTCTTTCAGGTTGTACCAAATGGATGTGAAGAGCGCTTTCCTCAACGGGCCGATCAAAGAGAAGGTGTACGTGGAGCAACCCCCTGACTTCGAGGATGAACGGTACCCCGACCACGTGTGTAAGCTCTCTAAGGCGCTCTATGGACTTAAGCAAGCCCCAAGAGCATGGTATGAATGCCTTAGAGACTTTTTAATCGCTAATGCTTTCAAGGTTGGGAAAGCCGATCCAACTCTTTTCACTAAGACTTGCGATGGTGATCTTTTTGTGTGCCAAATTTATGTCGATGACATAATATTTGGTTCTACTAACCAAAAGTCTTGTGAAGAGTTTAGCAGGGTGATGACGCAGAAATTCGAGATGTCGATGATGGGCGAGTTGAACTACTTCCTTGGGTTCCAAGTGAAGCAACTCAAGGACGGCACCTTCATCTCCCAAACGAAGTACACGCAAGATTTGCTAAAGCGGTTTGGGATGAAGGACGCCAAGCCCGCAAAGACGCTGATGGGAACTGACGGACACACCGACCTCAACAAAGGAGGTAAGTCCGTTGATCAAAAAGCATACCGGTCCATGATAGGTTCTTTGCTTTATTTGTGTGCTAGTAGACCGGATATTATGCTTAGCGTATGCATGTGTGCTAGATTTCAATCCGATCATAAGGAGTGTCACTTAGTGGCTGTGAAGCGGATTCTTCGATATTTAGTCGCTACGCCTTGCTTCGGGATCTGGTATCCAAAGGGGTCTAACTTTGACTTGATTGGATATTCAGATTCTGACTATGCTGGATGTAAGGTCGATAGGAAGAGTACATCGGGGACGTGCCAATTCTTAGGAAGGTCCCTGGTGTCGTGGAACTCTAAGAAACAAACTTCCGTTGCCCTATCCACCGCTGAGGCCGAGTACGTTGCCGCAGGACAGTGTTGTGCGCAACTACTTTGGATGAGGCAAACCCTCCGGGACTTTGGCTACAATCTGAGCAAAGTCCCACTCCTATGTGACAATGAGAGTGTTATCCGCATAGCGGAAAATCCTGTTGAGCACAACATGAGGGAAGGTTGAAGGCCTTGAGGACTGAAAGGGAAATGTGCCCTTGGGCCATTTCTAAGTATTTTGGTGATTTAGTGACCAACACAAGTGCCTAAGTGTAAAAAGGTGGACAAAGTACAAATCAAGGATAAAGGTATGTTTCTCAGACTTAGTACATTGTTTTAGAGACTAATGTATTGTGTCTAAGTGCTGGAAACAGAAAAAATCGAGTTGGAGAAGAGATGGCTCGAGCAGCCAAAGTCTGCTCAGTCTGGGTGCACCGGACTGTCCGGTGGTGCACCGGACAGTGTCCGGTGCGCCAGGCTAGCTCGAGGGAAAAGGCTGCTCTCGGGACTTCAACGGTGGTGTACGGCTATAATTTACCGGACTGTCCGGTGGTGCACCGGACTGTCCGGTGGGCCGTTCACAGGCGAACTCGTCGCTCTCGGGAATTCATCGTCGACGTACGACTATAATTCACCGGACTGTCCGGTGTACACCGGACTGTCCGGTGTACACCGGACTGTTCGGTGAGCCAACGGTAGGCAGGGCCAACGGTCGGCCGCGCGATCTGCGCGGGACACGTGGCCGAGCCAACGGCTAGAAGGGGGCACCGATCTGTCCGGTGTGCACCGGACATGTCCGGTGCGCCAACGGCTCTCTGGCTGCCAACGGTCGACTGCGCCATTTTTGGAAGGAAATCGGGCACCGGACAGTGTCCGGTGTGCACCGGACTGTCCGGTGCGCCAGTCGACAGAAGGCAAGATCAGCCTTCCCAGATTGCTCTCAACGGCTCCTAGCTGCCGTGGGGCTATAAAAGGGACCCCTAGGCGCATGGAGGAGTACACCAAGCATTCCTACGACATTCCTAAGCACCAAGACATCGATTTCGCACATTCGTTTCTTTGTGATAGCATATAGAGATCTAGTGGAGTTGTGAACTCATTGAGTTGTGTTGCGAGCTCTTGTTGCGACTTGTGTGCGTGTTGACACTCTGATTCTTGTGTCTTGTGTGCGTTGCTAATCCCTCCCTTGCTCCGTGTTCTTTGTGAATTTCAAGTGTAAGGGCGAGAGGCTCCAAGTTGTGGAGATTCCTCGCAAACGGGATTGAGAAAAAGCAAGCAAAACACTGTGGTATTCAAGTGGGTCTTTGGACCGCTTGAGAGGGGTTGATTGCAACCCTCATCCGTTGGGACGCCACAACGTGGAGTAGGCAAGCGTTGGTCTTGGCCGAACCACGGGATAACCACCGTGCCATCTCTGTGATTGATCCTTGTTGGTTATTGTGTTTTGTTGAGGATTCCTCTCTACCCACTTGGCAATTATTGTGCTAACGATTAACCAAGTTTTGTGGCTTAAGTTTTCAAGTTTCACAGGATCACCTATTCACCCCCCCCCCTCTAGGTGCTCTCAGCACCGGACTGTCCGGTGAGCCAACGGTCGGCAGGGCCAACGGTCGGCCGCGCGATCTGCGCGGGACACGTGGCCGAGCCAACGGCTAGAAGGGGGCACCGGTCTGTCCGGTGTGCACCGGACATGTCCGGTGCGCCAACGGCTCTCTGGCTGCCAACGGTCGACTGCGCCATTTTTAGAAGGAAATCGGGCACCGGACAGTGTCCGGTGTGCACCGGACTGTCCGGTGCGCCAGTCGACAGAAGGCAAGATCAGCCTTCCTTGATTGCTCTCAACGGCTCCTAGCTGCCTTGGGGCTATAAAAGGGACCCCTAGGCGCATGGAGGAGTACACCAAGCATTCCTACGACATTCCTAAGCACCAAGACATCGATTTCGCACATTCGTTCTTTGTGATAGCATATAGAGATCTAGTGGAGTTGTGAACTCATTGAGTTGTGTTGCGAGCTCTTGTTGCGACTTGTGTGCGTGTTTACACTCTGATTCTTGTGTCTTGTGTGCGTTGCTAATCCCTCCCTTGCTCCGTGTTCTTTGTGAATTTCAAGTGTAAGGGCGAGAGGCTCCAAGTTGTGGAGATTCCTCGCAAACGGGATTGAGAAAAAGCAAGCAAAACACCGTGGTATTCAAGTGGGTCTTTGGATCGCTTGAGAGGGGTTGATTGCAACCCTCGTCCGTTGGGACGCCACAACATGGAGTAGGCAAGCGTTGGTCTTGGCCGAACCACGGGATAACCACCGTGCCATCTCTGTGATTGATCCTTGTTGGTTATTGTGTTTTGTTGAGGATTCCTCTCTAGCCACTTGGCAATTATTGTGCTAACGATTAACCAAGTTTTGTGGCTTAAGTTTTCAAGTTTCACAGGATCACCTATTCACCCCCTCCTCTAGGTGCTCTCAAGGACAGATTGAGGTGGTGAATTCAACTCTATTTCATTTACTGTGTTCTGTAATGAAGAAGGCATTAAGCACTACACAACTGCTCCTTATTCTCCTCAACAAAATGGAGTAGTCGAGCGTCGAAACCAATCAGTGGTGGAGATGGCCAGGTGCATGTTGAAGACCAAAAGAGTACCATCCAAATTTTGGGGCGAAGCAGTCACAACAGCTGTGTATGTACTAAACAGGTGTCCAACTAAAAGTGTGCAAGCTAAAACTCCTTATGAGGCTTGGCATGGCATAAAACCCAAAGTTGATCATTTGAGAACTTTTGGGTGTGTTGGTCATGTGAAAAGAGTTGGGCCAGTTTTAAACAAGTTGGCAGACAAGTCAACTAAGATGGTTCTCCTAGGATATGAATCAGGCACAAAGGGCTACAGGCTGGTTGACCCACTTACTGAACAAGTGCACATAAGCAGAGATGTGGTATTTGAGGAAGAAAAAGGCTGGATTTGGGATGATGAGCATAGCACTCAGCAGTCTGTGGACACAATCGATCCATGTGAGAACTGGTTTCACAACCCTGTACCAGTCCAAATAATACAACATCCAGCTGTATCAGCTGCAGGAAGTGAAAATGAATCAAGTAGTCAAGCTGGACCAAGTGATATGAATTCAGGGGGTGCTGGTACACCACAAATTTCACCTAGCTCCCCTGTAACACCTCAGATGTCCCAAAGTGAGCCACATGCCTCAAGCTCTGAAACTAGTGCAACCAATAATCAACAGTCACCTGATTTCTCACCAGGAGTTCCATTGAGGTATAGAACCTTAAGTGATCTGATGGACTCAACCCAGGAGGTACATGATTTTGAGTATAGTGGTTTGTGCCTGCTAGCAGTAGATGAGCCAGTTAGTGTTGACAATGCCTTGACTGACCAACGCTGGAGACAAGCCATGATTTCAGAACTCCAAGCTATTGAAGACAACAAAACTTGGGTGTGGTCAGACCTACCTGTTGGTCATAAAGCTATAGGTCTGAAGTGGGTTTTCAAAGTAAAGAAGGATGCAGCTGGTAACATAGTAAAATATAAGGCAAGGTTGGTAGCAAAGGGATATGCTCAGAAAGAAGGGGTAGATTTTGATGAAGTGTTTGCTCCTGTTGCTAGACTAGAAACTGTGAGAGTTTTGTTGGCTTTAGCAGCACAAGGAAATTGGGAGGTACATCATATGGATGTAAAATTAGCCTTTTTAAATGGTTGCCTTCAAGAAGTTGTGTATGTTACACAACCACCAGGTTTTCAAACTCCAGAGAAGGATACAAAAGTGTTGAAGCTGAACAAAGCCCTATATGGTTTAAAACAAGCACCAAGAGCTTGGAACTCTAAATTGGATTCAGAATTGGTGTCTTTGGGTTTTACAAAGTGTCAGGTGGAACATGCTGTATACAGAAAAGGGAGTGGAAACACTTTACTAGTAGTGGGAGTCTATGTAGATGACCTGATTATTTGTGGTCCATCTGTGAACAAGATAGCAGAATTCAAACAGCAGATGACACAGAGTTTCAGCATGAGTGATCTTGGACTGCTCACCTACTACCTGGGAATGGAAGTTAGACAAACTAATGATGAGATTACCATCTGTCAGCGATCTTATGCAACAAAGATTGTGGAATCACTAAGGATGACTGACTGTAACCCAACTGACACACCGATGGAACAACATATAAAGCTTATCACTGCAGAAAGGGGACTGGCATAGATCAGACAAGGTTCAGAAGAGTTGTTGGCAGTCTGAGATATCTGGTTAATACTAGACCAGATCTCTCTTTTGCTGTGGGACTGGTTAGTAGATTTATGGAGGACCCAAGTAAGGAACATTGGTCTGCAGTGAAAAGAATTATTAGATACATTGCAGGAACACTTGATTATGGGGTTGTGAATCATCTAGGCCCCTTTGGTAATGTTTTGGTAATTAATGACAACTGCTTGTGGACTAACGATTCTTGGAGAAATAAGAATGCAGGGTTGGACCACATAGAACAGGAAATGTTGAAGAATCATACGCATTGGTTGTGGATCAGATGAAGGGAAAGGTATAATATAGGTTTCATTTTTGCCGGTCTTAAGGAGTTTAGAGAAGATACCTGACCGGGTTAGTAGGCTAGATAGCCGTACTATTAAGAGGGGCCAATGACTTAGATCTGTGTAAAACTTAGTGCCTCATAGAGCATCAAGTAGTTACATTTGCATGAGGACTAACAGCGCTTCATATTTCGCGAGTCAAAAGTTCTTTCAAAAGCATGTTTGAAAATTGCGAAGTCATGGACGCGCGGACTGTCCGGGCCTTAGGGGCGGACTGTCCGCGATCCTCCAGAGGGGTCCGAAGTCTGACCATTTGTGCGGATACTTTGTTCTTTTGCACTGCGGACCGTCCGGGCCTTAGGGCCGGACCGTCCGCAGTCATGACCAGAGACGGGTGGCTTCGGGCCAGTCCCTGAATTATAGGCGGACGGTCCGGCTGTGATAGGCGGATGGTCCGCAAGTGTCAAACTCGTTTTTGGACAGGGACTGTGTGCTTTTGTAGATTTGTACTACGGACTGTCCGGGGGACCAGTCCGGACAGTACTGTCTCAGATCTCGGACCGTCCGGGATTTATAGCCGGACGGTCCGCGTGTGTTAACCTCTCCTGATCCGAGGCTCGGGTGTTTCAAGCTGCCAGGTCGCGGACGGTCCAACCTTGAAGGGCGGACTGTCCGGACCCACCTTTTGAGTCAGCTCTGACATGTTTTCAAACGGTCTTTATAGCCGTTATATGTACGGCGGACCGTCCGGCCCTAGGGCGCGGACGGTCCGCATGTGCGCAGAAATGCTACCTTTTGCACATAACGGTTGGATTTTGATGGGGACTATAAATAGAAGGGTAGCTCATGTGAGAGAGCTCTCTTGGCTATTCCTTGCACACATTGAGCTCATTTGTGATCCTCCAACTCACTCTCTCACACTCTTTGCTTGAGATTGCATTCTAGTGAGAGATTGAGGGTTCCTAGTGCATTTGCATCATTTGGTGATTCTTGAGGCACTAGGTGGTACACCGAGCAAGCTTCTTTGGCTTGTTACTCTTGGAGGTTGCCGCCTCCTAGACGGCTCGGGTGATTGTCTCCGTCGAGCTCTCCAAGAAGATTGTGGAGAAGCCGCGGTGTTGATTGTGAGGGGTTCGCGCCTACCTCGCCGGAGCGGCAAAGGTGACATTAGTGGAACCGAGGTATTGAGTGATTTCTTGTCCACTTGGCTCAAAGATCAAGTCGTGTCTTGATAGAGGAGCAAGTGAGAGCTTGAAGTCCACCTCAACGTGGATTAGGGGTGATCGGCAAATCACCGATACCACGGGATAAATTTCGGTGTCTATACCTTCTCGCATTACTTATTGCTTTGCAATTGATTAGTGATTTGCTTATTGTTCCTCAAGTATTCAATCTCCGTAGTTGTTTTTCATACATTGTTTACTTATTGTCACTAGAGAAGTTATTCCTCTTGTTTTATTGATTAAATTTATTTAGTATTTTTGATTTTAAGTCAAAACCGTCTATTCACCCCCCCCTCTAGCCGGTGTCCTAGATCCTACAAGTGGTATCAGAGCCGAGGACTCCATTGTTTGTGGATCTAATCATCCCGGAGTGGGACAAAATGGCTAGTAACAACAATGTGCACATTGGGAAGCCACCACACTTTGATGGGAACAATTATGATTATTGGAAAATAAGAATGTCAATGCATCTTAGAGCAATGGGTGGAAAAATTTGGCCAATTGTCAGGGATGGATTTGTTGTGTTGAAGGAAGATGAACCATCCGTTAGTGACAATGAGAATATCCTCACAAATGATCAAGCCATGAATGTCTTTTATGATGCTCTTGATATAAATGAGTTCAATCGTATCAAGAATCTCACAACCGCTCATGAGATTTGGATAAAACTAATGGAAATTCATGAAGGAACTACAATTGTGAAGAGTGCCAAACTATATGTGTGCAAAGGGAAGTTTGAGCAATTTATTATGAAAGAAGATGAGAGTGTATCCGATATGTTTAATCGGTTGAATGAGATAGTAAATGAACTCAAAGGACTTGGTTTTAATGTACCGGATGTGGATTTCACACACAAGTTCCTTAGATCACTTCCGGAGAAATATGAGACTATTGTGACAATGCTAGTAAGGAGTGATCTATCTACAACTTCTCCAACCGAAGTATTGGGAGAAATTCTCACTCAAGATATATTTAAGAAGTCACAAGCCGATGCTTTAAGTTTGGCAAAGAAGGTGAAAAATGAATCTATTGCTCTCAAAGCCAAGGCCTCAAAGGCAATTGAAAAGGAAGATAGCAATGATGAAGAAAATGAAAGTGAGAGTGATGGTGACATGGCTTTATTTGTAAGGAAATTCAATAAATTCATGAAGATGAAGAGAGGTCAACCTAGAAGAGGTCAAACATCTAGAAGAAATGCTTTCAATGATAGAAAGTGCTTTGAGTGTGGGGAACCCGGTCACATTGCCATAAATTGCCCAAGCAAGAAGAAGAAGGGCAAAGATGAAAGTGACAAGAAGAAAAAGAAATACTATAACAAGAAGAAAGATGGCAAAGCTTACTTAGTTGAATGGGACTCGGATGATAGCTCGGATGATGATGATGATGACACCTCATCCAAGCTTAATGCCGGAATTGCCATCAAGGAAGCTCCCTCACTCTTCTCATCCCCCCATTGTCTCATGGCAAAGGGAGATGCTAAGGTAAAAATCATCACCGATTTAATTGATATGAAAGATGATGATGATATCGATGATGTTGATGATGATGGCTATTCATATGATGATCTTGTTAGAATGTTAGGTGAGGCCGATGACTACATGCACAAAGAAAAAGAAAAATTTAAGACCTTGAAGGAATTGTATAAAGACCTCCAAGTGTCTTTTGAGGAGCTCAAGACCTCTCACAATGACCTAAAAGAAAATTGTGAGAAGCTTGCGGATGCTCAAAAATCATCTACTGTGCATGAAGTTGAGGTGGTCACTAAGGATGTTGGAGTCACTTGTGACTTACTTGATAGTCTTACAAGTGAACCACTACCTACTAACTCTATTTGTGATAAATGCAAAATTTCTCTCAATAATAACATTGCTCTTGATGAATCAAAAATTATTGTTGAGAATGAAGTGTTAGTAGATAGAATAAACACTCTAACTCATGACCTAGAAAAGGCCTATGGTGGTAAGGCTAAATTGGATTTCATATTGGGAAGTCAACGATGCTCTCTTAACTGTGAAGGTCTTGGATATGTTCCCAAGAAAGGAAAGAATGCTTTTGTAAAGCAAAAGACATTGTTTGTGAAAGAATGTGACAAAGTGTGTCACAAGTGTCACAAAAAGGGACATGTTAAGAAAAATTGTCCCAAGTTCAAAAATGTATCCTCCACTTGTTTTGAGCATTGTTATGTTCTTTCTCATAATGCAAAAGGTGTTCATGCTAAATTTGTTGGTACTTCAATTGTTGGAAACAAAAAGAAAGCTATTTGGGTGCCAAAGACCTTGGTCACTAACATCCGAGGACCCAAGCAAGTTTGGGTACCTAAAAGAGATTGATTTCCTTTTGTAGGTAAACTACAAGGCGGGAGGGAATCATTGGGTGTTGGATAGTGGATGTACTCAACACATGACCGGGGATATGAGAATGTTTACCCAAATAAGTGAGGAAGATTGCTCAAATTATGATAGTATCACATTTGGAGATAATCGTAAAGGAAAGGTTAAAGGTTTGGGTAAAATTGCTATCTCAAATGATCATTCTATATCAAATGTGCTATTGGTTGAGTCTTTGAATTTTAATTTACTTTCCGTAGCTCAATTATGTGATTTAGGATTTTGTTGCAATTTCACGGTTGAAGATGTTATTATCTCTAGTGTTGATGGTAGCAATCTTAAATTTAAAGGTTTTAGACATGAAAATCTTTATCTTGTTGATTTCTCATCTAATGAGGCAAAGCTCACAACTTGCCTATTTTCAAAAGCTTCACTAGGTTGGTTATGGCATAGAAGACTTGGTCATGTTCAGATGAAGCAACTCAATCGGTTAACCAAGCATGACTTAGTTCGAGGCTTAAAAGATGTGAAGTTTGAAAAGAACAAATTGTGTAGCTCTTGTCAAGCCGGTAAGCAAGTGGCAAACACTCATCCAAATAAAAGTCAAATGTCCACTCATCGACCTTTGGAATTACTTCACATGGATTTATTTGGGCCCACATCTTTTGTAAGTATTGGTGGTAATTCTTATTGTCTAGTGATTGTGGATGATTATTCAAGATTTACTTGGGTTTATTTTCTACGAGACAAATCCAATGTGTTTGAAACATTCAAGTCATTTGCTATATTGGCTCAAAATCAATTTGATTTCGACATCAAAAAGGTTAGAAGTGATAATGGGTCGGAATTCAAAAATGCAAGAATTGATCAATATTGTGATGACAAGGGTATCAAACATGAATTCTCTTCCAAATATACCCCGGAACAAAACGGTATTGTTGAAAGAAAGAATAGAACTCTTATTGATATGGCTAGGTCTATGTTAGCGGAATATAGTATATCGGATTCTTATTGGGCCGAGGCAATAAATACCGCTTGTCATTCATCAAATAGACTATATTGTCACAAGCTCTTGAAGAAAACTCCATATGAATTGCTCATCGGTAGAAAGCCAAATATCTCATATTTTAGGGTATTCGGTTGCAAATGTTATATTTTGAGAAAGGGAAGCCGGCTTTCTAAATTTGAGAAGAAATGTGATGAGGGTTTTCTTCTTGGATATTCATCAAATAGTAAGGCTTATAGAGTCTTCAACAAAACTCATGGTATTATTGAGGAAGCATATGATGTTGAATTCGATGAAACAAATGGGTCTCAAGATGAGAGTGATAATCTCGATGATGTTGGGGGAACTCAATTGATAAATGCAATGAAAACAATGGCCATTGGTGAAATAAAACCAAAGGAAGATGATGATGAAAATAGTGTGGTTGTCATTCCTTCATCCTCAACTCTAAATGAGGAAGATCACCAAAGCCAACAACTCAATGAAACCATGGATACTCATGATCAAGGTACTTCAAGACCTTCGGTTTCTCCTAATGCTTCAACAAGCAATTATCAAACGGTATCAAGAATTCATCATTCTGTTGTAAAGGATCACCCGGTTGATCAAATTGTGGGTGATATTAGTAAGGGTGTTCAAACTCGCTCTCGCATAGCTTCGTTTTGTGAACATTTCTCTTTTGTATCTTGTATGGAACCTAACCGTGTAGATGAAGCTCTACTTGATGTTGATTGGGTGAATGCAATGCATGAAGAATTAAATAACTTCGCTCGAAATGAAGTTTGGGAGCTTGTTGAGAGACCAAAGAACCACAATGTTATTGGTACAAAATGGGTGTTTCGCAACAAGCACAATGAAGATGGTATGGTAGTAAGAAACAAGGCAAGATTAGTTGCACAAGGATATACTCAAATTGAAGGATTGGATTTTGGGGAGACATTTGCTCCCGTAGCAAGATTAGAAGCAATCCGGATTCTACTTGCTTATGCTTGTGCACATAATATCAAGCTCTACCAAATGGATGTAAAGAGTGCCTTCCTAAATGGTAAGATTAGTGAACTAGTGTATGTTGAACAACCTCCCGGTTTTGAGGACCCCAAAAGACCTAACCATGTGTTCAAGCTTTCTAAAGCTATCTATGGGCTTAAGCAAGCTCCACGCGCTTGGTATGAAAGGCTTAGGGATTTCTTGCTTTCCAAAGACTTCAAAATTGGGAAGGTTGACACTACTCTATTCACTAAAAGAATTGGCAAAGACTTATTTGTTTGTCAAATCTACGTTGATGATATTATTTTTGGATCTACTAATGAATTATTTTGTGAAGAGTTCGGAAAAATGATGTCAAAAGAATTTGAAATGTCTATGATAGGAGAATTGAGCTTCTTTCTTGGCCTTCAAATCAAACAATTGAAAGATGGATTTTTTATAAGTCAATCAAAATATTTGAAGGACATGCTCAAAAAGTTTGGTTTAGAAAATGCTAAGCCTATCAAGACTCCAATGGCAACAAATGGTCATCTAGACTTAGATGAAGGAGGTACTATGGTTGATCAAAAACTTTATCGTTCAATAATTGGTAGTTTACTTTATATTACCGCATCTAGGCCCGATGTTATGTTTAGTGTATGCATGTGTGCTCGATTTCAAGCTTCACCTAGAGAGATTCACTTGAAGGCCGCTAAAAGGATTCTAAGATATTTGAAGTATACTCCCAATATTGGTCTATGGTATCCCAAAGGTGCTCACTTTGAATTAATTGGATATTCGGATTTGGACTATGCGGGGTGCAAAGTTGATAGAAAAAGCACCTCCGGTTGTTGTCAATTTCTTGGTAGATCTCTTGTTTCATGGTCTTCTAAGAAACAAAATTCGGTTGCTCTATCTACCGCCGAGGCGGAATATATATCGGCCGGAAATTGTTGTGCTCAACTATTATGGATGAAACAAACCTTATTGGATTATGGAATTATTTTCAAGAATGTGCCTCTTATGTGTGATAATGAGAGTGCGGTAAAATTGGCTACCAATCCGGTCCAACACTCAAGAACTAAGCATATCGATATACGACATCACTTCTTAAGGGATCATGTTGGCAAGGGAGATATCTCCATTTATTCCATTGGCACGGATGATCAATTAGCAGACATTTTTACAAAGCCTCTGGATGAAACAAGATTTTGTTCTCTAAGAAGTGAAATGAATGTGATCGATCTCTCAAATGTGGCTTGAAGTTGATCACACATGCGTCGTATTGCATCTCGGGTCTAAATATGCTCTTTATGCTATTTATTTGGTATTATTGGTACATTTTTCATTTCAAATTGCTCTAGATAGTTTAATTCAAAAATCTTGCATTACTCAATTACATAATATGTATATGCATGCATGCTAACTCTTGAATTGGTCGAAATGTCCATATATAAGCACCAATTCGGATTCAAAATTCAAAATCAGAAAGTGGACAGCAACTGGAAAACTGAGTATCAGGCCGCGGACCGTCCGCCCATGGACCGCGGACCGTCCGCAGCATCAGGAACTGGATAGTCCGATCAGCCTTGCAGACCGTCTGAACTCATCAGGGCGCGGACCGTCCGCCGCCCCAGCGCGGACCGTCCGCGACAGGGCAGTAAATTCGGGCAGAGGCCGCAGACTTGTCATTTGTGCTCATTCGCCCTTTCCTCTCTTGCTCTCCACTCGCCAAATACTCTCCTATGTCAAGTGTGCGCGGACCGTGAAGTGAAGTTGCGCACGGACAGTCCGACAGCTTGTGGCAACATTCCATCAACATGTCTTCATCACGGTATCTTCAAATCTTGTGGATTTCATCAAATCTCTTCAATTTTGAGATTATTTGGGTTTCCACTCTGATCTGAAATTGAGCAGTAGTTTTCAAAATCTGATTGGTGGGATTGTTAGTTCTCCTCAATGTGAATGCTATGCAAAATTTTGAACTCGTTTGGATGAGTATTCTCTGCAAAATCATCAAATTCAACATTTGTGGCGGCTAGGGTTCTTTGGAGTCGCCCCTGGTCGGTCGCGGACTGTCCGCCTGGTGGACGCGGACCGTCCGGGCCTCTGGCGCGGACTGTCCGGCCCCCTAGCGCGGACCGTCCGGACCCTGGCAGAGCATTACAATTCCATTCCTTTTATAGTGGTGATTGGTATCAATTATTTATATATGGATGTCTGTCACATTGTTGCAGTGGTTTTGGTGGTCTCCGCAAGAAACTTGCAGGTCGCTTTAAATCAAAGCGCCCTCGTGGCAATGATGATGACTATACACCATCCACTGATTCAGAGGCCCAATCCTCAGCTGGGGGCACTGGATCCATGGATGCTGAAGATTTTCCTCATGTTCATCCCGATTATCCCATTGATACCCAAGGATGGACATTTCCTAAGCGGAGGTTTTCTATGGCTGAGTACTGTTCTAGACGGACTGTGAACCAGTACACTCTGCCATCTGACACTAATATCCAGTTTTTCCACACTCAGCTGCAGTTTGATGTCTTTTGGGGCACCTTGGTGGATACAAATTTTCATAAGCATCAGGTGATTGATTGGTCCTTCTTGCTAAGTCAACCAGTCATGGAGGGTCTGATCCCTAAGTTTGAAACATGTGGACTGTATCAGTTTATGGGGCAACGCACAGATTTCAATGAAATGGCTGTTAAGCAATTCCTGGCTACCTCGGAGATTGATATTGAAGAACAATCTATCACCTGGATGACTGGCTTCAAGCGCTATTCTGCTTCTTTTGCTGACTTTGCCACTGCAAACAGTCTGGATTATGGCATCATTTCTGCTGGGCTGGATCTTTATACTGAAGATAATTTTGAGGATTTTGTGCAATTTTATGAGCCAGCCAGGCTCGGAATACCCAGGAGGTTTGGAGAGACAGCAGGACTCAGACATCATCCTGCTGTAATCAACAAGATTGCTAGAGTCACCATTCTTCCTAAGAGTGGTGATAAGAGTAAAATAAGAGATAAGTTCTGGAATATCATCCAGCACATCATGAATGGTGAAGTCATGAATATTGTTCTTTTCATGATGAGACAGCTTAATGATTTGAAAATGGATAAGAATTAAAATTTAGCATATGCTCCTTACATTATGGCTCTCATCAAATCCAAGACAAGATTTGAGGGCCCATGCGAGATTGTTCACACACCATTCAGACCTTTTAAGAATGAGATAGGGTTTCTCACCAGACCACTCACTCCCTTCCCAGATGATGAGGAAGACCCTGGCTATGAGGGTGGAGCAGCTCCTAATGTTGAGGGAGAGCAGATGCCTCCTCCTCCACCTCCTCCTCAGCCTCAGCAATATTGGGAGCCTGCTCCAGGATACTTTGATCCTTATTTTCACAATATGCAGCAGGGGCTTGAGACTCATATTGATACTCGCTTTGAGGGCCTGATGACACATGTGGATCACCGTCTCGATGACATGCAGTCTCGATTTGACAGTAACTGGGATGCGCTCAACTCTGAGTTTTCTGAGTTTCGTGATCAAATTCACACTAATGTCACTGATCCCATCATGACCAGGCTGAATAATATGCAACAGAGTTTTCAAGATAACATGGATACTCTCTCCAGTCAATTTGACAATCTCTCTACAAATGACAACATGCATGAGATCAGTCAGAGGCAGCAGCAGCTCCAGCAGGATTTTGGCCAGTTCTCCTCCCTGTTTGACACTTTCAGCACTCACTACTACAACATGCATCCTCCGCCTAGTGATCAGTGAGGCCTCTCCTTTATGGAAATTGATGCCAAAGGGGGAGAGAAGAGAAGAGAAGTTGTCTGGTGTCTCCTCAGGGGGAGTTGGTGGTTCTATGTGGACATTAAGACCATGCATATGCATTTTACCTTTTCATGCCGCTTGCATTAGTTTATGTCTTACGCATTTGGAACTGGTTTGATCTGTTAACTCTATGTCGTATGTCTGTGGACTATTATCTGTAATATTCTGTGGGATGAACTATGTTTTAGTTCAAATTACTCTGTGTGTGGTTAATCGAGGTGTGATTATAATTGCTGCGCTCACTCTACGGACCATCTCTTGTATGCCTCGATAACCATGATTATAGGAAAGTCTCCATCAAACTCCAATATATTATGTGTGTTATATCTTCAGCTTCAAATAATCCTGCACACACTTAGGGGGAGCCTTTCTTACATACTGAGTTTTTTATTGGGATTTATCTATCTCTTGGACAGAACTTCAAATCAAGATAAGCCCTATGAAACTCATCTCCAAGATCTATCTTATACCTTAGGTATGAGAGAGATTTGGAAAAACTAAACTTCTCTTTAATATACTATGTGGTGTTGTCATCAATTACCAAAAAGGGGGAGATTGTGAATCATCTAGGCCCCTTTGGTAATGTTTTGGTAATTAATGACAACTGCTTGTGGACTAACGATTCTTGGAGAAATAAGAATGCAGGGTTGGACCACATAGAACAGGAAATGTTGAAGAATCATACGCATTGGTTGTGGATCAGATGAAGGGAAAGGTATAATATAGGTTTCATTTTTGCCGGTCTTAAGGAGTTTAGAGAAGATACCTGACCGGGTTAGTAGGCTAGATAGCCGTACTATTAAGAGGGGCCAATGACTTAGATCTGTGTAAAACTTAGTGCCTCATAGAGCATCAAGTAGTTACATTTGCATGAGGACTAACAGCGCTTCACATTTCGCGAGTCAAAAGTTCTTTCAAAAGCATGTTTGAAAATTGCGAAGTCATGGACGCGCGGACTGTCCGGGCCTTAGGGGCGGACTGTCCGCGATCCTCCAGAGAGGTCCGAAGTCTGACCATTTGTGCGGATACTTTGTTCTTTTGCACTGCGGACCGTCCGGGCCTTAGGGCCGGACCGTCCGCAGTCATGACCAGAGACGGGTGGCTTCGGGCCAGTCCCTGAATTATAGGCGGACGGTCCGGCTGTGATAGGCGGACGGTCCGCAAGTGTCAAACTCGTTTTTGGACAGGGACTGTGTGCTTTTGTAGATTTGTACTACGGACTGTCCGGGGGACCAGTCCGGACAGTACTGTCTCAGGTCTCGGACCGTCCGGGATTTATAGCCGGACGGTCCGCGTGTGTTAACCTCTCCTGATCCGAGGCTCGGGTGTTTCAAGCTGCCAGGTCGCGGACGGTCCGACCTTGAAGGGCGGTCTGTCCGGACCCACCTTTTGAGTCAGCTCTGACATGTTTTCAAACGGTCTTTATAGCCGTTATATGTACGGCGGACCGTCCGGCCCTAGGGCGCGGACGGTCCGCATGTGCGCAGAACTGCTACCTTTTGCACATAACGGTTGGATTTTGATGGGGACTATAAATAGAAGGGTAGCTCGTGTGATAGAGCTCTCTTGGCTATTCCTTGCACACATTGAGCTCATTTGTGATCCTCCAACTCACTCTCTCACACTCTTTGCTTGAGATTGCATTCTAGTGAGAGATTGAGGGTTCCTAGTGCATTTGCATCATTTGGTGATTCTTGAGGCACTAGGTGGTACACCGAGCAAGCTTCTTTGGCTTGTTACTCTTGGAGGTTGCCGCCTCCTAGACGGCTCGGGTGATTGTCTCCGTCGAGCTCTCCAAGAAGATTGTGGAGAAGCCGCGGTGTTGATTGTGAGGGGTTAGCGCCTACCTCGCCGGAGCGGCAAAGGTGACATTAGTGGAACCGAGGTATTGAGTGATTTCTTGTCCACTTGGCTCAAAGATCAAGTCGTGTCTTGATAGAGGAGCAAGTGAGAGCTTGAAGTCCACCTCAACGTGGATTAGGGGTGATCGGCAAATCACCGATACCACGGGATACATTTCGGTGTCTATACCTTCTCGCATTACTTATTGCTTTGCAATTGATTAGTGATTTGCTTATTGTTCCTCAAGTATTCAATCTCTGTAGTTGTTTTTCATACATTGTTTACTTATTGTCACTAGAGAAGTTATTCCTCTTGTTTTATTGATTAAATTTATTTAGTATTTTTGATTTTAAGTCAAAACCGTCTATTCACCCCCCCTCTAGCCGGTGTCCTAGATCCTACAGGGGTAAAATTCAGAAAAGGGATCAGTACTGGATTGTCTCTGATTGGTTTCACTGATAGTGATTGCTCAGGTGACTTGGTACACAGAAAGAGCACTTCTGGCATCCTGTTTTTTTAGGATTATGTTGGGGACTTGTTCTCAAATGCTAAGAGTTAAGAACAAGGCAACATAAAAAGTGTTAAATGCTAAAGTCCTTCGTCCTTCGAAACATTATACCCCTTCGGGAAATAATGATTTTAGGACGAAGGTCATGAAAGACGTACCTTCGTAAATATAATAAGTAATGACGAAGGATTCATATAAAGCGTGAAATATAAACATCAACATAGAATCATTTCTATTTTATTAACATGGAGAAATAGAAATGATTTCAAATTACAAATGTACCTTCGGTCCTGAGAGAAGGTAAAAAAGTACAAGCGTGACGCAAAAGCCAATGCCAAGTCAGCGTGAACAGTACGGGAGTACTGTTCATCTATTTATAGACGCGGGACGCAGCCCACGTAAAATTACATCCATGTCCATTACATTTGTTAATGGCTTATGGAAATCTGTCAAGGCCCACGTAGTCTTTTCATCTTTAAGTCGGTTCCCCTTTCTACTATCGCGACGAAGCTTCCCTGCGCACAACTTCGGCTGTGCACCATCCTTCGTAGTTGGTAATCAGCTCGTCCTTCGTCTGATTCAGGCTTCATCCTGACCGTGCTTTATTTTTATAATTCTGAGTCCGAAGATACCTGTTCACATAATCCACTTGGAAAACATTGTCAAATCATGTTTTTGAGGACCTTCGGAGGACGAAGGCCCCCAACAGTAGCCCCTCGCAATATTAATTTGTTAATAAATTCAGATTGCGATATGGACGAAGGCCTTGAGCCGAAGGTCCGAAAAAACACCTTCCCTTTGCTAGAATAGCAACATTCACTGACAAGCGGGGTCTTTCAATTCTCAACGCCCTGGGCGTATAAATAAGATCATACCGCCAACTCATTTGGTACGCACACTTGCCATCTGCTTCGGTCCACCAAATTTTTAGCTCTTGTGCATTAAGATTGGTAATCTTTTTGATTTCGAAGCTTCGGCCCTGAAAACAGTTTTTTAGCATTTCCGAAGATGTCTGAAGGCAAAAAGATCCCTGCGGAGACGAAGCTGAGTCTCGGGGAAGAGAAGAATCTGGGGTTCCTGATTGCGATGGCAGAGACCAATACAGAGAAAATCACCAAGGAGATTCTCGAAGGCTTGTCCGAAGATACTGGTGACAGCGACAGCTATGATGTAGAAAGTGGTGGGGAAGAGGCCGAAGATCGACCATGGCGGCCAAGTCACACGGTTTTCGGGAAAACCATCATCAAGCAGAGTCTTATTGATAATATGAGGGGGCGGTATTTTCGAGATATATCTATTGTGAGGGCTGACGCTGGAGAAAAGACTTCTCCCACCCCCGAAGAAGATAAAGTTGTAATCTTCCGAAGCTTTCTCAAGGCTGGGCTTCGATTTCCCCTGAGCAACTGTGTTGTTGAGGTACTGAAAACATTTCAAGTCTACCTTCATCAACTTACTCCCGAAGCTATCATAAGAATGGGGATATTTGTCTGGGCTGCAAGAAGCCAAGGTTTAGAACCAAATGCTAAGAGTTTTTGCAACATTCATGAATTATTATACGAGACGAAGCCCTGGGGAAAAGAACAATATCACAACAATTTTGGGTGTTATAGCTTCGGTGCCCGCTCCGGGTCAAGCTGCCCTGTGCCGACCTTTCGGAAGAGGTGGCCCGGAGCCTGGATGACGGAGTGGTTCTATGTGAAGAATGACTTAACAGCGCAAGAAAATGTGAAGAGTATTATTATGCGCCCCATCTGGCAACGCTTCGGACTTCGAAGGCCGAAGGTTGAAATGGACGAAGCAGCCGAGGAATGCCAAAGAGCCTTCGGCGTAATCTGCTCTTTCATTGGGACAAGGGACTTGGTCCAAGAGCACATTGCCTTCAGGGTGTGGCCACTTGCAGAAAAGTGGAGAATGCCGAAGGAAACCATCAAAGAGTCCGACGAAGGCGGACTGGTCAGATTAAAATACACATTCAAATATGGGGACAAATTTGTTGAACCTGATGACGATTGGTTAAAAAGCATTGAAATATTAAGTGACGAACTTCTTGGGGCGTATTCGAAGGCCGAGAACACTGCACTATCGGCGGCCTTCGGAGGCCGAAAGAAGAAAAGACTCAACCGTGTTTTTGACGCAGTCGGGTTTATCTACCCTGACTATCACTATCCGGTGTTGGGTCGCAAAAGGAAAAATACTTCTCCTGCAACAAAAGCTACCACGAGCGCTACTAGCGGGCCAGCGCCTGAAAGGAAAAAGATGAAGGTGCTCACCCACCCAGTGCGTTTTATTGAGCCGGCCACAATGCCAGAATTTATTGGTGAAGTCTCTTTGGCCTCTGAAGCTACCGAACCAGCTTCAGTGCCGAAGATGGAAGAAAAGATTGAAGCGCCTTTAGCGGAAAAATCAGAGAAACCGAAGGTTGACGAGCCAAAAATGTCTGAAATCTTAAGTCCTTCGGTAAATGTCGAAGCAATAAAAAACCAAAAGGGGCCATCGGTGACCCCAAAAAGGAAAAGAATGGTAAACGTACTAGATGTCTTGGAGACAATTAAGTCTTCAAGCACAACTCCAAAAAAGAGTGTTGAAGTTGCTGAAGCTTCTACTGAAGCTTCGACGCAACAAGCTGAAGCTGAAGCTGGGCCTTCAGAGCCCTACAAGGAGCAACCTTTGGAAGCCGAAGCAATAAAAATATCAGAACCAGTTTTAGTTGAAGAAATTGACACTGCCATCCCCGAAGCTCCTGCCAGCATATGCGATTACATTATACGACACGCTTCGGGGAAGAAACTATCTGCAGAAGAAACTTATGAAGCCAACCATTATGCGAAAGAGCTAAAATACCTGAAGGGGGCAGTAATATTCAATGGGACAAATGAAGATGACTTCCTATACTGCCTACCTGATAATAAAGAACTATCTGTCTGCCGAGAGATGGCCAGGAGTATAGGCTTCCCGAAGCTCGAAGCTGGATTAAGCGCCATGACGAAAGAGGATCTCGCAGACAGTCTTGCATACAATAGCCTAAAGGTTTGGGAATTAAGCGTTTGAAAAAACTTTTTTAATACGTAATTCATTCCTATATTCTTATATAGACTCTCTTTTTTTATAGGGTTTAATCCTGAGCAACGCATTGAGAGCACAAAAGAGTGCCGAAGATGAGAGTTATGAAATTGCATTCAACAATCTACGATCAGAAGTTATAAAGCTGAGGAACGAAGCTCTAGAAAAAGACAAAATTCTGGTTACACTAGTAGACAAGATAAAGAAGGACGAAGCTGCTGCAAAGATTCAGGCCGAAGCTCAGAAACGCGAGATCAAAGATCTTCAGAAACAACTAGCCCGGGCGAAAGAAGAACGTGTGCTTGAGGAAACAAAACGAGAACTTAGTGATCATATGGTGAATAAGTTGGAGTTAAGTGTTAAGGAGCTTCGTGCCTCTCAAAGAAAATGCTATGTTAAATCTGTAGAATGCGTTAAAAAGATAAAATCCAGCTTCGCCAGCATTGGCGCCTTTTCTAGTGAAGAAGACTTTACAAGAGGCAATCCCGAAGGTCCACTGGACTGGATTAGCCACGAAGCAGAAGCCTTCGAAGAAATCTTGGGCAGCCGCGGTGACATCTGCGCTTTTTCAGGCGCCAGAGGAGTTGCCGCTGTTTTGGAGAAGAAAGGTTGTGAACATATAAAATCCTTAGCTCAGTCCGAAGCTGCCTTGTCCCCTGAAGACATCAAAGATCCCTCAACCGAAGCAAGCATGGTTGGCGGTAAATTCTTCACTGATATCTGGGACAATGGCGGCCGAGAAATGGCGCAAGAAATAATCCAAAGAAGCGAAAAAGGCATCCACGATGCTAGGAAAGTGGCAGAAGCTGCCGAAAAAAGTACAGAGTCCGAAAGGCAATTAGGTATTAATTAGTCGTTCTTATTGTGTTGTAATTTTTGTTTCAAACTTTGCTCACGGTTTGTAATAGTAATGAAGAAATGTTCTCTTCCCTCAGAAGCTGCTGGATCGACTGCCGACCCCCACACAAAAGGGGATGACGAAATTAAACAAATGGCCGAAGCTATCATGGACAAAGTTGTTGATCAACTTCTAAATGAAGCCGCCGAAGCAGTATTAAGAGAAGACTAGATGCTATTAGAAAAAACATTTAAATTGTGATCTATGTAACATTTTGTACATTTGAATGTAATATACAAGTTTCTTTTCATTATTCAATTCTTTACGATGCATGAAACTCTACATACATACCTTTTTGAGCCTTCGGCGAAAAAACACCTTCCCTTCTTTTCATGCTTCGTGAAGAAGACATTCTCCGTTAAAATTATTCTGATGAAACACGTTCATACTTCATGAAAACATTCTCCGAAGCTATACAATTTCGATATTGCTCTGATGAAGCTTGTCCATGCTTCGTAAAAATATTCTCCGAAGCTGTATTCCGAATCTATACAATTTCGATATTGCTTTCTCAAAGCATCCTTTCGAAGGTTGATACTGTGTACCCTTCTCTTGCAAAATGCAATATGATGTATGATGCTTATGCTATGCAAGATGATGTGATGATGTTATGTTATGCAAATGACCTTTGTTCCGAAGATACACACAAAATTTATTCGTAAGCTCTGCATTCCCTTAGGAACGTCTTTGGAGCTTCTTCGCCTTTTACTTAGACGGTATAAGCTCTGCATTCCCTTAGGAACGTCTTTGGAGCTTCTTCGTCTTTTACTTAGACGGTATAAGCTCTGCATTCCCTTAGGAACGTCTTTGGAGCTTCTTCGTCTTTTACTTAGACGGTATCAGCGTTGACTTTTCGCTGTAAGCTCTGCATTCCTTTAGGAACGACTTTTGAGCAGAAAACTTACACTGCGCTCCCTTTGGAACGGCTTTTTGTGACTTCATGAACTTACTCTGCGTTCCTTAGAACGACTTTCTGTTAATCCGAAGGATTTTTAATACTCCGAAGGTCCTCCTTGTTAACACAAAAACTTCATCAACTTAAGCCTGTGGAGAAAATAGATTTTCCTCGTGGGAAACAGCGAAATTATTACATGGAAACTATCAATGTTTTTTGCTACAGAGAATAGAACTGAATGGAAAAGACTGCTATCAAAGGTAGGATATGTGTCAATAAATGTGCTTCGACTCTGGCACAGTGCTGTTGACTGTGCGAGCTTCGGATTGTTCTCTGAAGTCCCTTTGATGTGGAGCATATTGACTCCCTTCTGGCTGTTGACCCTGTTGCAATGGAGGTGGAGGCGGGGGCTGTTGCCAGGAAGCTTGAGGTTGACTTGCCGAAGCTACAGAAGCTGCAGGGTGGTTGTCTATGTATTGTGGGATGTAAGGCGGATGATACGAAGCAGTATGCATGACCTGCTTCGGCTGAACTTGTTGAGATGCAGCTTCGGCTATCTCCTTTTGCTTCTGGATTGTAATATGGCACGTCCTGGTGGTATGGCCCTTGCTTTCTCCATAGAACAAGCAAAACAATTTCCTTGGTTGGTCTCCGAATCTTCCGCCGAAGCCCCTGGCGCCTCTGCCTCTCGGAGCTGGTGGCCGGAAGGAAGCTTGTTGTTGCCCCGAAGCCTGTGAGGAGCACTGCGGTCTGCTCTGCTGACTCCCCTTATCATCATTCTGAGTGGAGCTGTGGATGGACCGGACATGCCTCGGGTAGTATCTTCCTCCGAAGCCCCTGGTCATTTCAGAAAATCTGAAGGCCTCCTCCCTTCTTTGGCGAAAGTCATTGTCAGCACGAATGTACTCATCCATCTTTTGGAGCAGTTTCTCCAGGGTCTGAGGCGGCTTTCTAGCAAAGTATTGAGCTGCAGGCCCAGGACGAAGCCCCTTGATCATGGCTTCGATAACAATTTCATTGGGCACCGTTGGTGCCTGCGCCCTCAAACGTAAGAACCTTCGGACATACGCCTGAAGGTATTCTTCATGATCCTGAATGCACTGGAACAAGGCTTGAGCTGTGACCGGCTTCGTCTGAAATCCTTGAAAGCTGGTCAGTAACATATCCTTCAGCTTTTGCCATGAAGTGATCGTTCCTGGCCGAAGGGAGGAATACCAGGTCTGAGCAACACTCCTGACGGCCATAACGAAAGACTTTGCCATTACTGCAGCATTGCCACCATACGAAGACACTGTTGCTTCGTAACTCATCAAGAACTGCTTCGGGTCCGAATGGCCATCGAACATGGGAAGCTGGGGTGGCTTATAGGACGAAGGCCAAGGTGTAGCCTGCAGCTCAGCAGACAGAGGAGAAGCATCATCGAAAACAAAATTTCCATGATGGAAATTTTCATACCAGTCATCTTCGTTGAAGAAACCCTCCTGACGAAGGTCTTTTTGCTGAGGCCTTCGGTCTTGCTCATCATGGGTAAGATGACGGACTTCTTCAGAAGCTTCGTCTATCTGCCTTTGCAGCTCAGCTAGCCTGGCCATCTTCTCTTTTTTCCTCTGCACCTGTTGATGAAGCATCTCCATATCCCTGATTTCTTGGTCTAGTTCATCTTCCTGAAGCGTCGGGCTGACGGCCTTCCTCTTCTGGCTTCGGGCCTCCCGAAGAGAGACGGTCTCCTGGTTGGGGTCCAGTGGTTGTAGTGCTGCAGCCCCAGCCGCTGAAGCTTTCTTCGGCGCCATAGCGAAGGTCTATAGCTTCCGAAGGTGTTCACAAAACTCGAAGTGGAAGTGAGTTCACCGGAGGTGGGCGCCAATGTTGGGGACTTGTTCTCAAATGCTAAGAGTTAAGAACAAGGCAACATAAAAAGTGTTAAATGCTAAAGTCCTTCGTCCTTCGAAACATTATACCCCTTCGGGAAATAATGATTTTAGGACGAAGGTCATGAAAGACGTACCTTCGTAAATATAATAAGTAATGACGAAGGATTCATATAAAGCGTGAAATATAAACATCAACATAGAATCATTTCTATTTTATTAACATGGAGAAATAGAAATGATTTCAAATTACAAATGTACCTTCGGTCCTGAGAGAAGGTAAAAAAGTACAAGCGTGACGCAAAAGCCAATGCCAAGTCAGCGTGAACAGTACGGGAGTACTGTTCATCTATTTATAGACGCGGGACGCAGCCCACGTAAAATTACATCCATGTCCATTACATTTGTTAATGGCTTATGGAAATCTGTCAAGGCCCACGTAGTCTTTTCATCTTTAAGTCGGTTCCCCTTTCTACTATCGCGACGAAGCTTCCCTGCGCACAACTTCGGCTGTGCACCATCCTTCGTAGTTGGTAATCAGCTCGTCCTTCGTCTGATTCAGGCTTCGTCCTGACCGTGCTTTATGTTTATAATTCTGAGTCCGAAGATACCTGTTCACATAATCCACTTGGAAAACATTGTCAAATCATGTTTTTGAGGACCT
Source organism: Zea luxurians (assembly GCA_029449295.1). Lineage (NCBI taxonomy): Eukaryota > Viridiplantae > Streptophyta > Magnoliopsida > Poales > Poaceae > Zea > Zea luxurians. The sequence continues at coordinate 38,687,214 of JAOPSE010000008.1, read as the reverse complement.
TCGGAGGACGAAGGCCCCCAACAGATTAAATCTTGTAACATGGTCATCACAGAAGCAGAAAGTTGTTGCATTGTCTTCCTGTGAGGCAGAGTATGTGGCTGCTGCTCTGGGCGCCTGTCAAGGGGTATGACTGAACATGCTGATTGCATACATCACAGGAAGAGCTACTGAAAAGTTCAAGCTATTGGTGGATAATATGTCAGCTATCGAGTTGAGTAAGAATCCAGTATTTCATGACAGAAGTAAGCATATCGATACTCGCTACCATTATATTCAAGACTGTGTCGCGAAGGGAGTAGTTGATGTAAGCCATGTTGGGACAGATGATCAGTTAGCCGACATTCTAACAAAGCCATTGGGCAGGGTTAAATTTGTTGAACTGAGATCAAGGCTGGGAGTCGTTCGAGTCCAACAAGATTAAGGGGGTGAAATGTTAGTTTCTGCTCTTATGTAATCTCGTTTGGAACTTTAGCTGTTTACGCTTTCAGTAGATATTTGTTAGGCGTAGAATCAGAGGTGACTGGAGCCGTGCCCAGTTTTTACGCTTTGACTGCCAACTGAACCCACCCGTCGTGCCAACGGGCTGCGCAGGCTCACGGTCTTTGATCCGAAATTAGTGGGGATCGTGGAGCACGCTGGACGACGGGAGGAATCCTGTGTAATCGTTCCAATAAAGAGTGCAGAGAACTCCAAAAACAGCTGAGGCAGTTGCCCAGCCCAAAAAAAAAACAACTCTGCGTTCATCCGTTTACCTGGTGTGAGTGTTGATCTCTGCTCGTCGTCGTCGATCCAAGAACCAGCCGTGCCGGCGTGGTTCCAACACTGTCCAGCGACTCGCCGTTGAGCGTGACGGAGCCGAGGAGGCTCTCCCTGACGATGCGGTTGGCGAGCGCGTCGATGAGCGTGCTCTGCCGGAGCCGCTGGCGCCCAGCACCGCCATGATCTCGCCCTCCCGTGCCTCGCCGGAGATGTTATCCAGGAGCGTCTTCATGCGGGGCGCCTCGTGCCCGGCCGGCTCCCCGCCCTCGCGGCGGAACGGCAGGCCCGGCCCCTTCTTCCGCTGCTTGACGCTGTACGTGAGGTCCGTGAACTTGAGCACGAACGGCTGGAGCGGCCCGTCGATGCCTGCGCCGCGCGTGCGCTCTCTCAGGCCGCTTCCCGTGGACCCCGGCACGTGGCCGCCCAGTTCGATGGTGTAGTGCGAAGCGAGTGTGTGGGCGAGGACGCGGGCGACGAGGCGTCGCTGCGCGCCTCGCTGACACGCTTCAGCAGCTGCGCGAGCGTGAACGACGACTGCTTCGCCGGCGGCGACGGCTGCGGCTGCATGAGCAAGCCGCTGTGGTGCGGCTGGTGGTGGTGCACGTGCAGAGGCCGCTCCGCGGGATGTCGCCGGCCTCCTCCATCGGCGACGACCTCCGGTCAAAGAACGGCAGCTTGTCGACGAACCGCGAATCACCGCGCGCAACACGTACGTGCTCCACCTCACCGCCGGCCGGCACCCCACCTCGCTGACTGTGCCGCGGAGAGCGAGGAAGAAAGAGACAGATGCACTGGCGGGTTATCGAATTGGCGTTGGCTTCTACGACTCTGAGAATCACACTGCTAGTAACCATTCTTATAGCTCCTCACTGGAGCAGTCAAAAGCGGCGCGAGGTTGCCAGGTTGGTGAAGGGAGATTGGCTGTCCACGCACGGCCGTTCCTGACTTTTAAGGGTCCGTGGCAAAATTCGAAATAGAGGCCCATCCATACACAATATATATAATATTTAACGTATATAAATTGTTATGCACTATTTTTAAATTTATAAGATAACAAATATAAAATATAGCCAAAAACGCATACTTGTTATCCGATGTCATTAAAAATATCTTTTAACATTTTGTGATACAAATCATCGCTTATATCATTAAGATCAATCCATCCAATAACTTCTTTTAGATACATATAATCACCAAACTATTTAACCTCTCTTAAGTCATTGTTGACCTTAAATAGTTCAAAAAATATTTCAATTTTAAAAATCTTTTCTCTGTCGATGCAACCATCATGTGTATAGTAAATAATACCCATCTGTATCAAAATAGAATTTATTTTGCTTCTCTGGTGGATTCCTCATCTAGTTGCATATAGACATAAAAATCAAGAGTTAAAACAAACACTATTTTGGAACGAAGTGAATATTAGATAAGTATTTGAGACATTAGTTTAACAATCTAAACGAAACTAATCGATAGCGCATCGCTCTTGCGTATTTATGTCTAGGATAGATATGCTTAGCAGAGAAAAAGTGCTAACGTCCAGTGGCCAGAGGGGCCCTCTGTTTTGGGGGGTCCGGTGCGGCCGCACCCTCCGCACCCCCTCAGGGCCGGCCCTGTGTCCACGGCCCCGCTCTCTAGGTCTTTTCTTGTTAGTTCTCCGGTTTGATGCTAAATCATATGGATTGGATGAGATTGAATCGTTTTAAATCCATAACAAGTCAAAATACATCTTAATCCCATTTAATCCACTTCAATCCATATAGAATTAAAATAACCGAACAAGGCCTAAAAAGAGTTTAACTTACTTAGAATTTAAACTCACTCAATCTTTCTTAATCCATATAAATTAAGAGCTAACCGAACAAGCACCTAGTTGGAATCGGTTAAGTTGCCGTGGCCATGGATGCGGAGAAGCAAGGAGGAGACGGAGGAGGGGTTAGCTTAGGTTTAGTCGAGGGGTAAGGCTGTGCTGTGCCTGCGTGCGCGCAAATTTTGGGGTGCGAGGTGGTTAAGCGTAGCAGAGCACCAGGCTACGCGCAAAAGTATGCCAAATAACGCATGGAGGATTGGGGGAATGCAGGAGCGAAGCTTGCAAAATATTTCGTCGGGATCATCATCATTACCGACTAAATTTAAACTATAGAATTACAGTTAGTGATGCTGTTTTTTCACTAGATATTTAAAAAATTATTAGGATTAACTCATCCCAACAAAAGGACCTGGCTCCGCCCTGGGGGAATGGTATTGGCCTATTGGGCAAAATTATGAAATGTCGCTTTAATTCGGAGCAGCACATCATTAGGTTATTAGATTGTTCAATCCATCTTTTAGATTATTTCCAACGGCTTATCTATCTATATATAAATATTCAAACTTTATTCTATGAATAGTATAGTACCATGTAAAAAACCGTGTTTTCAGTGACCATATAGATGACCTGCTGACCTGCTGGACAAATCAGCATTCTTGGTCAGTAACTTTTATGTAGCTAGGGGCATATGCTTGTAACACATGATATCGGGGATCAAGCTATTTTGCACGTCGAAATAATTAATGACCCTCATATCACCGTTATGTTTTATATGTACTAGTGAGGTGCACCTCACCAGTATGGGCTGCCGCTTTTGGAAATCGCAGCCCACCAAGTTTGCAACTTGCAAGTCTAGTTTCTTGTTACAGCGGTGAAGGAGTGCGTGGGCCGGCAGCGGAGCAGGAGTTCGTGAACCAATCGTCATCTACCGTACCGTGACAAATTCTAAATTTTACGCTGTAAAATGTAAAAATCGAATTAGGTAGAATTGTGTCCTATTTTTATTTATTTTAAACTAAAAATAATTTAGGGCTCTAGCAATTTGTGACGAAACATTTCGATCACGATCCATTACTGTCGGTGTTTCGAAACCCAGGGGTCCCTGGACCGACGAGTAAATCGTCGCCGCGTGCCCCAGCCTAGATGGGTCGGCGCGAGGCGGAACGCGAAGGGGGGAAAAGCAGCCGGAGGGAGACAGGCGTGGGAGGTGGAACCCGCGGCCTTCGTGTTAGCCCCGCGCCCAGGTCGGGTGCGCTTGCAGTAGGGGGTTACAAGCGTCCACGCGGGAGAGAGCGAGCGGCCTTGCGCGAGCGCCGTCCCGTCCTTCCCCGCGCGGCCAACCCTCTGTAAGAGGGCCCTGGACCTCCCTTTTATAGGCGTAAGGAGAGGATCTAGGTGTACAATGGGGGGTGTAGCAGTGTGCTAACGTGTCTAGCGGAGGAGAGCTAGCGCCCTAAGTACATGCCATCGTGGCAGCCGGAGAGGTTTTGGCACCCAGTTCGTGTGGTGTCGTGGCCGTCGGAGGAGCGCTGGAGCCTGGCGGAAGGACAGCTATCGGGACTGTCGAGTCCTTGCTGACGTCCTCTTGCTTCCGTAAGGGGGCTGAGAGCCGCCGTCGTCATGGAGCGTGCGGGGCGTCATCATTACTCGTATAGTAGAGCGAGCCAAATGGGACGCCGGTATTGTTCCCTGTAGCCTGAGTCAGCTCGGGATAGGGTAATGATGGCGCCTCCTGTTGACATGGTCGGTCCGTGCCCTAGGTTGGGCGAGGTGGAGGCTCCTCCGAGGTCGAGGTCGAGTCCGAGCCCCCGGGTCGGACAAGGCGGAGACCGTCGACTGAGGCCAGGGCTGAGTCCGAGCCCTAAGGTCGGGCGAAGCGGAGTTCGTCGTCCTTTGGGGCTGAGCCCGAGTCCGAGCCCTGGGGTCGGGCGAAGCGGAGTTCGTCGTCTTCCGGGGCTGAGCCCGAGTCCGAGCCCTAGGGTCGGGCGAAGCGGAGTTCGTCGTCTTCCGGGGCTGAGCCCGAGTCCGAGCCCTGGGGTCGGGCGAAGCGGAGTTCGTCGTCTTCCGGGGCTGAGCCCGAGTCCGAGCCCTAGGGTCGGGCGAAGCGGAGTTTCCCATGGCGCCTAGAGCCGGACTTGGCTGCTGTCAGCCTCACTCTGTCGAGTGGCTCAGCAGTCGGAGCGGCGCAGGCGGCGCTGTCCTCTTGTCAGACCGGTCAGTGGAGCGGCGAAGTGACTGCGGTCACTTCGGCTATGTCGACTGGAGGGCGTGCGTCAGGATAAAGGTGTCAGGCCACCTTTACATCAAATGCCCCTGCGATTTGGTCGGTTGGCGTGGCGATTTGGCCAAGGTTGCTTCTTGGTGAAGACTGGGCCTCGGGCGAGCCAAAGGTGTGTCCGTTGCTGGAGGGGGTCCTCGGGCCAGACGTAGATCCTCCGGGGTCGGCTGCCCTTGCCCGAGGCTGGGCTCGGGCGAGGCGTGATCGCATCCCTCGAATGGACCGATCCTTGACTTAATCGCGCCCATCAGGCCTTTGCAGCTTTGTGCTGATGGGGGTTACCAGCTGAGATTTAGGAGTCTTGAGGGTACCCCTAATTATGGTCCCCGACAGTAGCCCCCGAGCCTCGAAGGGAGTGTGAAAGTCGCCTAGAGGGGGGGTGAATAGGCGAAACCTGAAAATTAAAACTTTATCCCCCAACTAGATCCCTTGATTAGTGGTTAGAACAAGATATACAAATATCGGAGAATATAAACTAAGTTCTTGCTTAAAGAGAGTATTGCTAAATAATGCGGAAGTGATAAATCAATACAATTAGTAAGTTATATAATAACAAAGCAAGAAGCCTTAGATGAGAAGAGCACTAAGCCAAGTTCTTTCTTGCGAAATGTTACTTCACTAAATGGAATTAAACTTGAAGCAACACCAAATGATATTAGCAAATAATGGTGCAAGAAAACTTAGAGCAGGGGAAAACAAACAAATCACAAGCAATAAACACAATGGACACGAGTGACTTGTTTTACCGAGGTTCGGCCCTCGAAGGCCTAGTCCCCGTTGAGGAGTCCACTTAAGGACGGGTCTTTTTCAACCCTTTCCCTCTCTCCCCCGATCACACAAGGATCGGTGAGCTCTTCTTCTTCTCAAGGATCACTCTTGATCCCACAAGGACCACCACAATCTTTGGTGTCTCTTGCTAGCTTTTACAAGCCTCCAACACTTTGGAGGAAGTTCAATGGGAGTCAAAACTCCACGCGCAAATGAACACAAAGATGAAGCACACACTATCTCTCGATGAATCTCACAAGGCACTAGTGCTAAACTCAAATGAGTAGCTCTCTTTTGCTTGCTCTCTCTTTTGTGGCACTTGTGTTAGTTGTAGTGGTCTAAATCTTGTGTATAGGATGGATCAATGAATATATGTGGTTGGGAGGGCTTGAGTATGTCAACTAGATGACTTGGAATGTTGCTTGGGCTCCCACGCACTGAAGTGGCCGGTTGGGGTGGTATTTATAGCCACCAAACAAAAACTAGCCGTTGGTGAAGGCTGTCTGTCGTATGGTGCACCGGACAGTCCGGTGCACACCGGACATGTCCGGTGTGACAGCCACGTCACCAAATAGCCGTTGGGGTTGGAGCTGGTCGACCGTTGGAGGCTTTGTCCTCATGCGGCACCGGACAGTCCGGTGCACACCGGACAGTCCGGTGCCTCTCTGATCCTCTGCTCTGACTCTGTCGCGTGAACTGTTTACTGTCAGAGTCGACCGTTGGCGCCGAAGTAGCCGTTGCTCCGCTGGCACACCGGACAGTCCGGTGCACACCGGACAGTCCGGTGAATTTTAGCGGAGCGGCTGCCGCGCGAACCCGAGGCTGGCGAGTTCCGGAGACCGCGCTTCCTTGGAGCACCGGACATGTCCGGTGCACACCGGACAGTCCGGTGAATTATAGCACGCCGGCTTCCGAGAATTCCCGAGGACGAAGAGTTTGAGTTGAATTCCCGAGGGCGAAGAGTTTGAGTTGGAGTCCTCTGGGCGCACCGGACACTGTCCGGTGCACACCGGACAGTCCGGTGCCTTCAGCCAGAGGTGCCTTCGGTTGCCTCGTTGCTCCTTTGTCGAATCCAAAACTTGGTCTTTTTATTGGCTAAGTGTGAACCTTTTGCACCTGTATAACTTAAGTACTAGAGCAAACTAGTTAGTCCAATATTTGTGTTGGGCAATTCAACCACCAAAATTATTTAGGAACTAGGTGAAAGCCTAATTCCCTTTCAATCTCCCCCTTTTTGGTGATTGATGCCAACACAAACCAAAGCAAATATAGAAGTGCATAATTGAACTAGTTTACATAATGTAAGTGCAAAGGTTGCTTGGAATTGAGCCAATATAAATACTTATATGAATGTGCATGGATTGTTTTCTTTATTTTTGACATATTTGACCACATTTGCACCAAAAGTTTTGTTTTTGCAAACTCTTTTGTAAATTCTTTTCAAAGTCATTTTGCAAGATAGTCAAAGGTAAATGAATAAGATTTTGCAAGGCATTTTTCAAGATTTGAAATTTTCTTCCTTTGTTCAAATGCTTTTCCTTGACTAAACAAAACTCCCCCTCAAATAAGGTCTCCTCTTAGTGTTCAAGAGGGTTTTAAGACATCAATTTGAAAATACTAGTTGCTCCCCCTTTAGAACACAAAGAGATACCAAATTGAAATTTTCCAATTGAAAATCATTAATTTTAAACTTAGGGTGGTGGTGCGGTCCTTTTGCTTTGGGCCAATACTTTCTCCCCCTTTGGCATGAATCGCCAAAAACGGATACTTAGAATGAAATATAGGCCCTTTTCCTAACTATTTTCTCCCCTTTGGCAAATAAAACATATGAGTGAAGATTATACCAACGTTGGAGAGTGACATTGTGGAGTGATGGCGAAGGGTAGATAATATCGATAGAGTAGAGTGGAAGCTTTGTCTTCGCCGAAGACTCCAATTCCCTTTCAATGTACCTATGACTTGGTTTGAAATTCACTTGAAAACACATTAGTCATAGCATATAAAAGAGATATGATCAAGAGGATATATCAAATTAAGCATGATCATAGTTCTATATAACATAGATTGCTCCCCCTAAGTATGTCCATGGAGAGGAACACATATTTTGGCCTTAAATGCCAATTGCACAAAATTAGGTTAATGAGAACATATCTATATCATACAGATTATGAAGTGCATTGTGTCATAGTATAAGTGTGATGCTCATGACAATTTATGCACTTATGAAAGCATGTTGTAAACAATTTAAGCATTTTCCCTTAAGGATTTCAAAGAGACTTAAGGACCATCCACCTTTGAAACAAAGGCAGCTTATCCTCGTTACAAGGTTAAGCTTTAAGCTCTTTGACAATAAAAGTACTTCATCTAGTTTTTCCAGAGATGCACTAAAGCAGGAATGAATTTTGGGAAATTAAACTAGGTATGAAGCAGGGATAATACATGGATATGCTTTCTCTTCCTTTTATACAAGATATGCAAAGAATGTATAGAAAAGGAGGATTTAGGTACAAGTTTAAATGAAAGGAGATAGTTTTACCTTTTTGTACCTCTACATAGGGACGCTCTCTTCATTGTGCTTTGTCCTTAGTCTTAGATGCTTAAGACCTATTCTTAATGACAATATAGGGAAATATTTTGCACAAGAGAGAGTTCTACAACTAGTGATCTTTTCAAGTTATTGTTAGCATATATCAAAATGGATCACAAGTTGCATAAATGTATCATGAATTCTCCTTTTAACTTAGTGCATATCAAGAGAAATATCGATTGATAGTATATATGGCACTAAGAAGCATGATTGTTGATTGAAGTCATTCAATGATCAAACAAATAACAGATGTGATCAAAAGAACAACATACGCATTATATTATTAATTAAGCTTAGAGTAGGAGAATCCAGTAAATATGCTACTTTAGAGTTAAAGACAAGAATTTAAAAAGTAGCATACTTCATGAGAAACTCATTCTCATGCAAGAGACTATATGAAATAACTAAAATAAAGTAATAGTCTTAATGCAATCAAGATGTAGATAGAGGCTCCCCCTAGAGATATGCATCAAGTATATGAGTTGAATGGATGCATTTATTTTAAAGACAAATATGGAGAAGCATTGTACATCTTGATCAAGGCTCATAAATTTTGCAATAACAACTTAAGCCTAGCATTCTCATAATGAAAGGGTTTAGAATACTCACAACCACACCATTAATTGTTTTGTAGATCTTATTATCCAAGTAGGTGTTGTTGTTCTTGATGTCCTCCATTTTCATTTGAGTGTCCTCCCTTTGTAGTTGTTTCCTTTTCCTTTCAAACTCATTGAAAAATACTCAAGAAAGATGTTAATAGCACAAGGGAGTATATGATGGAAGATGCTTCTTTTAGATAGGAGGTAAAAACAATTCATCATCCATAAGTCACATAGACATGAAGTAAATTCCTTAACGTTAGAATACAACAATATGCATCCTATAAGTATTTTGATCAAACATAGGAATTTTACTTCTTCATATTGAGTTTATTAATCATTACTTGGAAGTAAATCAATATGAGAATATGTATAGCAAAGGTATGAAATAGATTCTAATGGACTAGTGCATCTATGAGAATGAGATTGAAATGCACACCTAGCAAAAATTAAGTCCCCAAAAGAATCTATTTTTCACATAGGTAGAATAAGATAATTTAGAATAAATAACCATTGAGATGGAAACTATCTTAAGAAGATGAGTTCCCGTACCTTTGCTTTTACATTTCTTCCTTTGGGTGAAGAGCAACCCATGAGGCTTGTGCACTTTCTTTTTGTAGATATTCATAAGTAGGCTCAAGAGATACTTTGTTAGTAACACAAGCACTAGTTTCCATTTTTGTAACCATTTTGATAAGGAATGAAAAAGCTAGATTACTAAAAGCATGGAAACTTCATAACATGAACCAGATTATCCATAGATGATGTTATGCTTAATTTTAACTCATAAAATAAGCACAAATAATCCTTTAAGATTATGGGAATAAATCTAATTCATGATATGGAAAGCGATAAATGTGAAAGAATCAAATCCAATTTAAGCAGAATCAAGTAGAAGCACATCATAAATCATTGGATTGATTTTTCTTTTCATGTTAGATTACATGCTTCCAAAGAGAAACTTATCCTCTACAAGTGAGACTACTTGGGTTACTTAAATAAAATCAATAGTCTCACTATTCTAGTTATAGAGAGAGTTTTCCTTTTATAAGTGTCCTAAGGATTAGAGTTCCTTACTTGACACCTCATCCTTTTAAGAATATGAAATATCTCTCTATATCTAGAATCATGGCAATAATAAAACACTTAGTGAAAAAAAACATGCCATGAGATACTTCCAACAATTTAAAGCATGTAGATTGCCATGGGATGGAAATGATGAGTATGCAATCTACCATATGAGAGGAAATTCTTCAAAGAATGGTAATATCAATTTAAAGACATTTGAAGTGCTTCAATTTTTCTATGTGACTACACAAGACACATAAGAAATGATATTTTAAATACTTGCACTTAAAAGATAAGTGTTACCATCCTTTGGCTTTCCTCCATGTTGTAGGCCTTGATTTTTCCGCATAAGATAATTCTTTATTTCCTACAACATCAATAACTTCCTCGAGATGATATGAGTTTAAGATGTAGTAGTTTGAAGAATAACCTTGGGTCAATCATGGATATAGATTATTGAAGATTGATAGCTTGAATGGACTCTCTCAAGCACCTCAAGGCTTCATATCATCTCCTCCTACAAATCTTGTCAAGCATATTTTGGTACCCATCGCTTGATGGGTCCATCATGGTTAGTCAACAAAGATCTAGGAACCCAAAAGTCCTTTGTGTTAGCACTAGGTAAACTCATTACCTTTCTAGCACAAGTTGCAATTTTGGGTTGCCTAGTTACATGAGAATCAATTGACAAGATAGGAGTGAAATTGTTACCAATGGGACAATCCTTGCATTGATGTCCCTTCTTACGGCATGTGTAGCAAAGGCGTTTTTCAAGATTTGATGTTTTCTTCTTTCCTTGTTTGTTGCCTGCTACATGGTTAGTAAAAACTTTCTTTTCTAACCCTATGCCTTTTTGTTTTAAATGGGGACAAGATCTAAGCAAGTGTCCCTTCTTGGAGCATTTAAAACAAAGTCTATCATCCTTGTTAATAATCAAGCCATTTTTAATGTAGGGACATGACCTAATCAAGTGCCCCTCTTCAAAGCATTCACTACACCTCTTAATGTGAAGTGTGGCTTGATCATTACCTTGGATGTTACCTTTTGTGGAGGCGTGGTTGAGGCTTTTGGAGGAGGTGTTGAATTTCATCTTTTGTTTCTTCCTCTTGGCAATCCTCAAATCCTTGACATTTTCTTCAAGGGATGTAGTGCATGCCACGGTTGTTCCCGTCTCAAGCTTCTTCACCATGTGATCACGGTTATCTTGAGAAGGTTGGGCAATGCATTTCCCTTTTAGTTGTGTCAAGCTCATCTTTAGCCTCTCATTTTCTTCCTTGAGCTTTTGATATGAATCATCGTTTGTTCCTGCAAATTCTAGCTCAAAGGAAGATTTGCTTGTCGACGGACAACAAGCATTAGCACATGGTAATATAGTATCAATTTGAATACATGTGCATGAGTGAGGTTGTTGGGATTTTAAATTCTCTATCACAACCTCATGAGCAATGTTTAACATGATATGATCATCCATAAGATTTTCATGAGAGCATATGAGCATATCATATTTATCTTGAAAAGCTAGATTTTCAACTTTTAGCTTTTCTACTTGGTCCTTAAGCAAGGTATTCCTATTTACTAATTGAGCAATACAATGTAAAGCGTTATCATGCTCAATTGAAACAGTTTCATACCTTTGGACCAAATCAACATGAGAGCACTTTAGCTCCTCATGTTCCTTAGTCAACTCGTCAAAGTGTAGCATTTTCATGGAGAGAACATCTTCTAGCCTTTGACGAGCTTCGCTTTGCTCTCTCGCTCTTTCTAGAAGTTTAAGCATAACCGCCTTATCTTCTTGGCTTAGGCGAGCGTAGAGATGCAAGAAGCTTCTTTCTTCCCCCTCATCCTCATTTTTCCTTCCGCTATCATTTTCATTAGCCACACAACATATGTGGGAATCGAAATGGGAAGATAAACCTTTTGGAGAGGTGGATTCATCGTTTGGTCTCCACCGTTCATTTTCTTCTTCTTCCTTGCAAGGGTTAGTATCACAAAGACTAAAGGAAGTAGAAGCATCAAATGAACTATCATGTTTGGACTCATCAAATTTATTTTTAATTCTAGTCCAAATATCATGCGCATCATGGATAGATTCGTCATAGTTTGATATGAAGGCATGATAATGTTCTTTACTAAGAGAATTAATTAAGATGTCAAAAGCTAGATAGTTTAATCGATAACATCTTTGATCCTCCTCGGAATTAATTTTTCCATTGAAATTAGAGGAAAAAATACTCTTGTCTATAATTTGTTCTAATCGTGGATCTATGGTTCTAAAAGCATTTATCACACTAGTAGACCATGAGTCATAATTAGAACAATCATCAAATAATATTTCAAGAGTTACCTCCTTTCGAGTTACGTTTGATGGAGGGGTCTTCTTGTTCTTTTGGGATCTTCTACGAGCCATCACTTCGAGTTGTTAGACTCAAGATGAAGTGCCTAGCTTTGATACCAATTGAAAGTCGCCTAGAGGGGGGGTGAATAGGCGAAACCTGAAAATTAAAACTTTATCCCCCAACTAGATCCCTTGATTAGTGGTTAGAACAAGATATACAAATATCGGAGAATATAAACTAAGTTCTTGCTTAAAGAGAGTATTGCTAAATAATGCGGAAGTGATAAATCAATACAATTAGTAAGTTATATAATAACAAAGCAAGAAGCCTTAGATGAGAAGAGCACTAAGCCAAGTTCTTTCTTGCGAAATGTTACTTCACTAAATGGAATTAAACTTGAAGCAACACCAAATGATATTAGCAAATAATGGTGCAAGAAAACTTAGAGCAGGGGAAAACAAACAAATCACAAGCAATAAACACAATGGACACGAGTGACTTGTTTTACCGAGGTTCGGCCCTCGAAGGCCTAGTCCCCGTTGAGGAGTCCACTTAAGGACGGGTCTTTTTCAACCCTTTCCCTCTCTCCCCCGATCACACAAGGATCGGTGAGCTCTTCTTCTTCTCAAGGATCACTCTTGATCCCACAAGGACCACCACAATCTTTGGTGTCTCTTGCTAGCTTTTACAAGCCTCCAACACTTTGGAGGAAGTTCAATGGGAGTCAAAACTCCACGCGCAAATGAACACAAAGATGAAGCACACACTATCTCTCGATGAATCTCACAAGGCACTAGTGCTAAACTCAAATGAGTAGCTCTCTTTTGCTTGCTCTCTCTTTTGTGGCACTTGTGTTAGTTGTAGTGGTCTAAATCTTGTGTATAGGATGGATCAATGAATATATGTGGTTGGGAGGGCTTGAGTATGTCAACTAGATGACTTGGAATGTTGCTTGGGCTCCCACGCACTGAAGTGGCCGGTTGGGGTGGTATTTATAGCCACCAAACAAAAACTAGCCGTTGGTGAAGGCTGTCTGTCGTATGGTGCACCGGACAGTCCGGTGCACACCGGACATGTCCGGTGTGACAGCCACGTCACCAAATAGCCGTTGGGGTTGGAGCTGGTCGACCGTTGGAGGCTTTGTCCTCATACGGCACCGGACAGTCCGGTGCACACCGGACAGTCCGGTGCCTCTCTGATCCTCTGCTCTGACTCTGTCGCGTGAACTGTTTACTGTCAGAGTCGACCGTTGGCGCCGAAGTAGCCGTTGCTCCGCTGGCACACCGGACAGTCCGGTGCACACCGGACAGTCCGGTGAATTTTAGCGGAGCGGCTGCCGCGCGAACCCGAGGCTGGCGAGTTCCGGAGACCGCGCTTCCTTGGAGCACCGGACATGTCCGGTGCACACCGGACAGTCCGGTGAATTATAGCACGCCGGCTTCCGAGAATTCCCGAGGACGAAGAGTTTGAGTTGAATTCCCGAGGGCGAAGAGTTTGAGTTGGAGTCCTCTGGGCGCACCGGACACTGTCCGGTGCACACCGGACAGTCCGGTGCCTTCAGCCAGAGGTGCCTTCGGTTGCCTCGTTGCTCCTTTGTCGAATCCAAAACTTGGTCTTTTTATTGGCTAAGTGTGAACCTTTTGCACCTGTATAACTTAAGTACTAGAGCAAACTAGTTAGTCCAATATTTGTGTTGGGCAATTCAACCACCAAAATTATTTAGGAACTAGGTGAAAGCCTAATTCCCTTTCAGAGTGTTAATACTCGCTTGGAGGCTTTTGCCGCACTTTTTTGCAAGGGGACCAACCTTTTTTTGGTTGCATTTTGTTCCGGTGGGTGCGTGCGAGCGCACCCGCCGGGTGTAGCCCCCGAGGCCTCGGAGGAGTAGTTTGACTCCTTCGAGGTCTTAGTGCGTTTCGCAACACTTCAGCTGGTCTGGTTGTTCCCTCATGCGAGCTGGCCGTAGCCCGGGTGCACGGTCGGGTCCCAAGTTCTCAGGCTGGTATGTTGACGCTGTCAACGGTTTGGCCGGAGCCGGGTTTGCGAGAGCAGCCCCCGAGCCTCTGCACAGGGCGAGAGGACGGTCAAGGACAGACTCGACTTTTTTACATACGCCCCTGCGTCGCCTTTCCGCAAGGAGGAGGGGGGGAAGCGCCATGTTGCCCTCAGAGGGCGCCGAACATGGTGTCTCCGGTGAGCTGCTGGCGGGTAATCCGAGTGGACGCTCGTGTCCCATTTGTTAGGGGTCGGCTAGAGGCCCGTAGACGCGCTCCAAAAGTACCTGCGGGTGATCTGCCGGACCCGGTCCCCTTTTGACGGGGTCCGAGGGCTCGATGCCTCCCTCTGATGGGATTCCGTTACAAGATCTTTCCCGCTGGTCTCGGAAATGTCCTAGCGTACCTCGGGAGCATAGCCCGAGCCTTGGTTATGTATCGAACGTACCCAGGGTCATCCCTCGCTCTGTGTCTGAGGCGACTGTGAACCCTTCGGGGGCCAGCCTACGAACTCCTGATCAGTAGTGGGCGCGGAGCCCGAGTGGCCTGAGGCGGCCGTTGAACCCTTCCGAGGGGCCGGCCATCGAACCTCTGACCAGTAGTGGGCGCAGAACCCAAGCGCTCTGAGGCGGCCGTTGAACCCCTCCGAGGGGCCAGCCTTTGAACCTCTGATCAGTAGGGAGGCACGGGGCCTGTTTCCTTCACGGAGAAGGGTCCTTTTCGGGGTATCCCCCTTTCCCGGTCCCTGTTGTAAGAGAGAGAAAGAGGAAAAGGAAAAGGATACGAAATCGAATGACGTGGCGTACCTTTTTCGACGCGGTCATTATGGCGAAGGCGAAGCGTCGCTTG
Source organism: Zea luxurians (assembly GCA_029449295.1). Classification (NCBI taxonomy): domain Eukaryota; kingdom Viridiplantae; phylum Streptophyta; class Magnoliopsida; order Poales; family Poaceae; genus Zea; species Zea luxurians. The sequence continues at coordinate 38,672,166 of JAOPSE010000008.1, read as the reverse complement.
CTTCTCCTGCCTGAGGCGCCGCCTGTCCCACCGCGGAGTTAATGCGACGGGGCGAGTGGTTCGCGAGGCGATCGTTGCGCGTGTGCGAGCTGTTCGAGGAACGGAACATGGGCGCACCGTCTTTACGCCGTGAGAGAGGGTTCTCTCGCTGCCCCTGGATGGGACGTAAGCTTGGCTGACGATGTGACCGCTGCTCCTGCCCGCCTGCCACCGCCATTACTGCCGGCCCATTTTTGGCTGTATTGACCGTCGCGCCTGGCTGGCACTGCTGGGTCATACGTAGGGTTGCCTCGAGTCGCGGTACTGGTTCCGCAGTCGAGGAGGCGCGGTAGTGGTGCGAGTGGCGGTGCAGTTGCTCGCACGTAGCAACCGGCGCGCAGGTTGCATGACGTGTGGGCCTGGGCTTCCATGCTGGGCGCGTTGGACTCAAAGGGGCGCGCCCACTTGGCGCGGTTGCATGCCGACTGTATGGCTATCCACCCTTTCACCCGCTGGTCTGGGCGAAAGTGGAGGAATGCTTGTAACCGTTGGGCAGTTGCATGCCCCGCGCGTGGCGGTTTGGCTCCTTCTGCCCTAGACCAGCTTGCATGACGCGTGGGGCCCAGCCCCCGTGTCGTAGGGGGAGGACCTTGGAGCGTGTTGGAGAAGACTCAGCCCGCAACGGTTGAGGACGCAAGTGGGGAGAGTTGCCTTTAAAAGGAGGGTGACCCCCTTGAAAGACGACCATGTCTTCGTGTTCCCTTATGCATCGTGTCTTTCCACCTTCCGAGCCCCCGGATGGGGGACGCCCGCAATCCTTCCACCTTGCCGTCGGAGGAACACAACTTCGTGGAAGTTGGTACCTTTCAGCCATCGTTCGGCTTCAAGGATTTTCATCATGCAGCCCGGCTGCATCCCCTCGTCGGTGGTCACCCGAGACGGTGACCACCAGCCCCTGGGTGGGGAGAAGCAAGCCGAGCTGCGATCTTGGTCCCGCCCTCAGCTTCAAGGATGTTCATCATCCTTGCTGGGGCGGAGGCCAGGCTGAGCCAGAGCTCTACCTCCCGCGTGGGTTCGTGGGTCAGCCTCTCCTTCAGCATTCAGGGGAGAGGGCGCTCACTGGCCCTGCGAGAGGGGCGGACTTCGACAACGCGGGACTGGTCGACGGCGGGCGTCGCCAGCTTCAGCACGTTGGGCTCGCCGGCTTGGCTCCTGGTGCCCCTCCCGCCGCAAGGGCGGTTGTCGCGCCATGCGCACGGGTGGACCGCCCAAGACGTCGCGCACCGCTAGGGCGGCGCTCGTGTTCTGGGGCTGTCCTGCCTTTGCACCGGTACGGCGCCTCCGCGCGGAGGTCGGTGCCCCACTCGTCCGGGAGGATCCAAGTGGGGATCTGCCGATGGGCTGATGGCTCCGGTCGTCGGTGCCAAGGTGGATGCGGCTCGAGAAGTCCCCATCGCCGACGGGATCACCGCCACCATCCGCGCTTCGGGCCTCCGGCTCTTTGTACTTGTCCTCGCCCCTCGAGCGTCGGCGTGGGCGAGGGCATGGTTGCAGTGGCGTCCGCCCTGAGGCCATCGCTACTGCTGTGGGGACGGAACCGGAGTTTCGTTTGCATTGGCACCTTGAATGTCGGTGTCTTGTTCATTGCGGCTGTCGGGGCCTGAACATGTATGTATTTTCGGCACGGGGCCGTGTTTTTTCTTCATTTTGAGCACTAAGACTCGCCTGTCGACTATCTGAACCGCTTCACCGAGCGTGAGTCGCCTCGTGCAAAGGTGACGAGTGAGGTATCCGTATCCCGGAGGCGTAGGAGTCCCTCGGTTCGGTCGGCCTTGCTGTCCGAGGCTTCTCCTGCTTAGTTAAAGGAACCCTCGGCCGCTCTTCGATGAGCCAAAGTCGGAGGTAGCGGTGTCAGCACGGACAGAGGCAAAGTTGGCTTGAAAAGAAGATTTGGTCGGCCGGAGCCTGGCCGTGTCGTCCACTGGCGGGACCGACGCCGGAGTTGAGCTGCCGAGGCCACAAGCCGGGCTGATGTCTTCGGGGGACAGCTGGCCGAGGCCTCGGGGTGGCCGGCCGAGCCGTCTGCTCGAGCCGGATTCCTGGAGAAGACCCTGGCGGCGATGGCCCGAGTGTGGTGCTGATGTCGCCCTTCAGAGTGGAGATCCTCCGACCGCGTCGCCGTCCGAGGCTAGGTCGGACCTCGCTGAAGGTGTAGTTGACACCGAGGGTGCTGCTGCCCCCCTTCAACTGTCGACGTCCGAGCCTACAGGATCGGGTTGTCTTGTAGTGTGTGTATGTTTTCTGCGGCCGCCGAGGCCCAAACATACCATCGTCGTGTTGTAAAGCTGCGTTTCTCTTCCTCTTGTTTCGAGTATCCGGACTTATTTGTTGGTAACAGAATTGTTTGTGCGGGCGAGAGTTGCTTTTCACGGAAGGTGATGAATGAGGTATCCATATCCCAGAGGCGTAGGAATCCCTCGGCTCGGTCGGCCTTGCCGCTTACGCGCACTCTTAGTCGTCCATAGGGTTCTGTCACCGACGCAGTCAAGAAGGCCCGAAAAATCGTTCCGACAGAGGAGCTTTCGAGCGTGAAGACTTGTTCGGTCCGTGGAATCACTTATCCGAGCGCGAGTTACTTATCGCAGAAGGTGATGAGTGAGGTATCCGTATCCCGGAGGCGTAGGAGTCCCTCGGCTCGGTCAGCCTTGGCTACTTACGTGTACTCCGTCGTTTTAAGGATCCACTTTCGAAGTAGTCGAAAAGCACGAAAGGCATTCTGGCAGAAAAGATTTTTTTTCTTTTTTTCGAGGAAAATTTCGACGCAGAGGGGGTTCCCCCCTTCTAGCCCCCGAGGGAGGGTCGGGCTTTGCCGAGGCAAGGCTGACCCTTCCTTGACGACCAGACTTTGTGTGTGAACGGGGTGTACGAATAACTTGGAAGAATCTTAAGGGTAGAAGCGACATAGCTGTTTGGATGTTCCAAGCGTTGTTGTAGACCTCGCCTTGACTGTTGGCCAGCTTGTATGTTCCGGGCTTCAGAATTTTGGCGACGACGAATGGCCCTTCCTAGGGAGGCAGGAGTTTGTGCCGCCCTTGGGCGTCTTGTCGCAGCCGAAGCACCAGGTCGCCCACCTGGAGGTCTCGGGACCGAACCCCTCGGGCGTGGTAGCGTCGCAGGGACTGCTGGTACCGCGCCGAGTGTAGTAAGGCAATGTCCCGAGCCTCCTCCAGCTGGTCCAGTGAGTCTTCTCGATTAGCTTGATTACTTTGGTCGGCGTAGGCCCTCGTCCTCGGGGAACCGTATTCTAAGTCTGTGGGCAAGATGGCCTCGGCCCCATAGACTAGAAAGAACGGTGTGAAGCCCGTGGCTTGGCTCGGCGTTGTCCTCAGACTCCAGACCACTGAGGAGAGTTCCTTCATCCACCGCTTGCCGAACTTGTTGAGGTCGTTGTAGATCCGAGGCTTGAGTCCTTGCAGAATCATGCCGTTGGCACGTTCTACCTGCCCATTTGTCATGGGGTGGGCCACGGCGGCCCAGTCCACCCAGATGTGGTGATCCTCGCAGAAGTCCAGGAACTTCCTGCCGGTGAACTAGGTGCCGTTGTCGGTGATGATGAAGTTCAGGACCCCAAAGCGATGGATGATGTTGGTGAAGAACGCCACCGCCTGTTCGGACCTGATGCTATTTAGGGGTCGGACCTCGATCCACTTGGAGAATTTGTCGATGGCGACCAGCAGGTGCGTGTAGCCCCCGGGTGCCTTCTGCAAGGGGCCGACTAGGTCCAGACCCCACACAGCAAACGGCCAGGTGATGGGTATGGTCTGCAGAGCCTGAGCGGGCAGGTGGGTCTGCCTTGTGTAGAACTGACACCCTTCGCAGGTGCGGACAATTCTAGTGGCGTCGGCCACCGCCGTCGGCCAGTAGAAACCTTGTCGGAAGGCGTTTCCAACAAGGGTTCGAGGTGCTGCGTGATGGCCGCAAGCCCCCGAGTGTATCTCTTGTAGGAGCTCCTGACCTTCGGCGATGGAAATGCATCGCTGGAGGATGCCCGAGGGGCTGCGGTGGTAGAGCTCCTTCCCATCTCCCAGCAAGACGAAAGACTTGGCGCGCCGCGCCAACCGCCGAGCTTCGGCTTGGTCGAGGGGTAGCTCTCCTCAGTGGAGATATTGCAGGTACGGGGTCTGCTAGTTTTGATTAGGCGTGACCTCGCTTCGCTCCCCCTCGACGCGCAGTGCCTCACCCTCGGGGGCCGAGGGTACCTCGGGCTGAGCCAAGGGTGCCTCGGGTTGAGCCGAGGGTGCCTCGGGCCGAGCTGAGGGTACCTTGGACTGAGCCGAGGGTGCCTCAGGCTGGGCCGAGGCCTTCTCGGGCTCGGGCGTGTCGTCGGTCTTAACGGAGGGTTGATGCAGGTCTCGGGAGAATACGTCCGGGGGAACCGTTGTTCGCCCCGAGGCTATTTTAGCCAGCTCGTCCGCAGTCTCGTTGTAGCGTCGGGCGATGTGGTTGAGCTCGAGCCCGTAGAACTTGTCTTCCAGGCGCCGAACCTCATCACAGTAGGCTTCCATCTTCGGGTCGCGGCAGTGGGAGTTCTCCATGACTTGGTCGATGACGAGCTGCGAGTCACCGCGAGCGTCGAGGCGTCGGACCCCTAGCTCGATGGCGATTCGCAACCCGTTTACCAAAGCCTCGTACTTAGCCACGTTGTTGGACGCCGGGAAGTGGAGGCGTAGCACGTAGCGTAGGTGCTTCCCGAGGGGCGAGATGAAGAGCAGGCCCGCGCCGGCCCCCGTCTTCATCAGCGACCCGTCGAAAAACATGGTCCAGAGTTCCGGTTGGATCGGAGCTGTTGGGAGCTGGGTGTCGACCCATTCAGCCACGAAGTCTGCTAAGACCTGGGACTTGATGGCCTTCCGAGGGGCGAACGAGATCGTCTCGCCCATGATCTCCACCGCCCACTTTGCAATTCTACCCGAGGCCTCTCGGGACTGGATGATCTCCCCCAGGCGGAAGGATGACACCACAGCTACCGGATGAGACTCGAAGTAGTGTCGCAACTTCCACCGCGTCAGGATCACCGCGTACAGCAGCTTCTGAATTTGTGGGTAGCGGATCTTGGTCTCGGACAGTACCTCACTGATGAAGTAGACTGGCCTCTGGACGAGCAATGCATGCCCCTCTTCTCGTCTCTCAACCACAATCGCGGCGCTAACCACCTGAGTGGTAGCGGCGACGTAGATCAAGAGGGCTTCTCCGGCAGCGGGGGGCACCAAGATGGGCGCGTTCGTGAGGAGCGCCTTCAGGTTCCCGAGGGCTTCCTCGGCCTCAGGGGTCCAAGCGAAGCACTCGGCCTTCCTTAAGAGGCGGTACAGAGGCAGGCCTCTTTCGCCGAGGCGCGAGATAAAATGGCTCAGAGCCGCGAGGCATCCCATGACCCTCTGTACGCCTTTCAAGTCCTTGATGGGCCCCATGCTGGTGATGGCTGCGATCTTCTCCGGGTTGGCCTCGATGCCCCGCTCGGAGACGATGAACCCCAAGAGCATGCCTCGGGGGACCCCAAAGACACACTTTTCGGGATTGAGCTTCACGCCTTTCGCCTTGAGACATCGGAATGTCACTTCAAGGTCGGAAAGGAGGTCGGAGGCTTTCCTCGTCTTGACTACGATGTCATCGATGTAGGCCTCGACCGTTCGGCCGATGTGTTCGCCGAACACATGGTTCATGCATCGCTGGTACGTTGCACCCGCATTCCTCAAACCAAACGGCATGGTAACATAGCAGTACATGCCGAAGGATGTGATGAAAGAAGTCGCGAGCTGGTCGGACTCTTTCATCCTGATCTGGTGATACCCTGAGTAGGCATCGAGGAAAGACAGGGTTTCGCACCCAGCAGTGGAATCCACGATTTGATCGATGCGAGGCAGAGGGTAGGGAACTTTCGGACATGCTTTGTTTAGACCAGTGTAGTCTACACACATCCGCCATTTCCCCCCTTTCTTTCTCACAAGCACAGGGTTGGCAAGCCATTCGGGATGGAATACCTCTTTGATGAACCCTGCCGCCATTAGCTTGTGGATCTCCTCGCCTATGGCTCTGCGCTTTTCTTCGTCGAATCGGCGCAGAGGCTGCTTCACGGGTCAGGCTCCAGCTCGGATATCCAACGAGTGCTCGGCGACTTCCCTCGGTATGCCGGGCATGTCCGAGGGACTCCACGCGAAAACGTCGGCGTTTGCGCGGAGAAAGTCGACGAGCACTGCTTCCTATTTGGGGTCGAGCTCGGAGCCGATCCGGATCTGCTTGGAGGCGTCGTTGCAGGGGTTGAGAGGGACGGACTTAACCGTCTCCGCTGGCTCAAAGTTGCCGGCGTGGCGCTTCACGTCTGGCGCCTCCCTAGAGAGGCTCTCCAGGTCGGCGATGAGGGCCTCGGATTCGGTGAGGGCCTCGGCGTACTCCATGCACTCCACGTCGCATTCGTACGCGTGTCGGTACGTGGGCCCGACGGTGATGACCCCGTTGGGGCCCGACATCTTGAGCTTGAGGTAGGTGTAGTTGGGGACGACCATGAACTTGGCGTAGCATGGCCTCCCCAGCACTGCGTGGTAGGTTCCTCAAAACCCGACCACTTCGAACGTGAGGGTCTCCCTTCGAAAGTTGGAGGGCATCCCAAAGCAGACGAGTAGATCGAGTTGTCCGAGGGGTTGGACGCGCTTCCCGGGGATGATCCCGTGGAAAGGCGCAGCGCCCGCCCGGACCGAGGACAGATCGAACCGCAGGAGCCCGAGGGTCTCGGCGTAGATGATGTTGAGGCTGCTGCCTCCGTCCATGAGGACCTTGGTGAGCCTGACGTTGCCGATGATGGGGTCGACAACAAGCGGGTATTTCCCCGGGCTCGGCACATGGTCGGGATGGTCGCCCTGGTCGAAGGTGATGGGCTTGTCGGACCAATCTAGGTAGACTGGCGCCGCCACCTTTACCGAGTAGACCTCCCGACGCTCTTGCTTGCGGTGCCGAGCCGAGGTGTTTGCCACTTGCCCACCGTAGATCATGAAGCAATCGCGGACCTCGGGGAACTCTCCAGCCTTGTGATCTTCCTTCTTAGCGTCGTCGACAGCCCTGCCACCCTCCGCGGGTGGCCCGGCCTTGTGAAAGTGGCGTCGAAGCATGGCACACTCCTCAAGGGTGTGCTTGACGGGCCCCTGATGATAGGGGCACGACTCCTTGAGCATCTTGTCGAAGAGGTTGGCACCTCCGGGAGGTTTCCGAGGGTTCTTGTACTCGGCGGCGGCGAAAAGGTCCGCGTCGGCGGCGTCACGTTTCGCTTGCGACTTCTTCTTGCCTTTATTCTTGGTGCCGCGCTGAGTTGACGCCTCGGGGACATCTTCCGGTGGGTGGCCCTGGGGCTGCTTGTCCTTCCGGAAGATGGCCTCAACCGCCTCCTGGCCAGAGGCGAACTTGGTGGCGATGTCCATCAGCTCACTCGCCCTGGTGGGGGTCTTGCGTCCCAGCTTGCTCACCAGGTCGCGGCAGGTGGTGCCGGCGAGGAACGCACCGATGACATCCGAATCAGTGACGTTGGGCAGCTCGGTGCGCTGCTTCGAGAATCACCGGACGTAGTCCTGGAGAGACTCTCCCGGCTGCTGGTGGCAGCTTCGGAGATCCCAGGAGTTTCCAGGGCGCACGTACGTGCCTTGGAAATTGCCGGCGAAGGCTTGGACCAGGTCGTCCCAGTTGGAGATCTGCCCCAGAGGCAGGTGCTCCAGCCAGGTTCGGGCGGTGTCGGAGAGGAACAGGGGGAGGTTGCGGATGATGAGATTATCATCGTCCGTTCCACCCAGTTGGCAGGCCAGCCGATAGTCCGCGAGCCACAGTTCTGGTCTCGTCTCCCCCGAGTACTTTGTGATAGTAGTCGGGGTTCGGAACCGGGTCGGGAACGGCGCCCGTCGTATGGCGCGGCTGAAAGCCTGTGGGCCGGGTGGTTCGGGCGAAGGACACCGATCCTCCCCGCTGTCGTAGCGTCCCCCACGCCTGGGGTGGTAGCCTCGGCGCACCCTCTCGTCGAGGTGGGCCCGACGGCTGTGGTGATGGTGCTCGTTGCCGAGGTGACCCGAGGCCGCAGGCGCTGTGTTGCGCGTGCGCCCGGTGTGGACCGAGGCTTCCCGCATGAATCGGGAAGTCACGGCGCGATGTTCCGAGGGGTACCCCTGCCTTCGGGAGGCGGAGCTTTCGGCCCGTCGGACCGTGGCGTCCTCCAGGAGATTCTTGAGCTCTCCCTGGATACGCCGCCCCTCGGTGGTTGATGGCTCCGACATCGCGCGGAGAAGTATTGCCGCTGCGGCCAGGTTCTGGCCGACTCCACTGGAAACCGGTGGCGACCTTACCTTGACGTCGTCGGCGATGCGGTGTTGGATGCCCTGGGGGAGATGACGCGCTTCTCTGGCCGGAGGTTGGCCCGCCCATTCCTGCCCGATGTCCCGGCGGATCGGCTCAAGCGTTCCTGCTCCCTCGTCGAGCCTGGCCTGCATCTCGCGGATTTGCTCGAGCTGTGGGTCATGACCCCCCGCCGGGACGTTGACCACAGCTAGCTCCCGAAGGATGTCAACGCGAGGCACGGGCCTAGGGGGATCACCGTTCTCCGGTATACCAAGATGGTTGCCTTCGGCGGGACCCCCCAGATCGACGTGGAAACATTCGCGACTTGGACCGCAGTCCTCGTCGCCGAGGCTGCGGCTACCGTCAGAACAGTCGGAAAGGCAGTAGTCGCATGCGGTCATGAAGTCCCGCACGGCACTGGGGTTACCAAGTCCGGAGAAATCCCAACAGAAGTCGGGCTCGCCATCTTCCTCGGACCCCGAGGGCCCGTAGGTCGAGACGGCCGTCAACCGGTCCCAGGGTGATCGCACACGATACCCCAGAGGGTTTGGACTCGCCTCTATGAGAGTGTCCACCGAACCGGAGTTGCTTGGCGGGTCGAGGCCGAATCCAAAAGGCGCGAGATGGGAATCGGTCGGTACCTTTTGGTCGACGGGCGGTGATGAAGTCACGTCAGGGACTGACTGCACCGTCGTCTCAGGTACGAGGGTGACGCCTAGCAAGTCCTTCGCGAGCGTGCTGGCGTCGTCCGTTTGCTTGAGGTTGGTGTGCTGCGGGGAGACGGCGCTCGTCTTCGTCTCAAACGCGAGGCCGATGCCCGACGCGCTCTCCGTCGGGGCATCGGCGTCGTCGACTCGCTCGACAGCCAACGAGGTGCCGCCTCCTGCTTGGCCTTGGTTGCCCCGCCTCCTCCTCCGTCGGCGGGGGAGGGGACGGGACAAGCCCGAATGTCGTCCTTCCACCACGTGGGGAAGGCGTCGTCGATTTCCCCGCTGGCGGGCGGGTTGTCGACCGCCATTGTCGCTGTCGCGCGGCGGGGGAAGGAGTATCATGTCGTAGCTGCCGTCGAGGGACATGAACTCAAGACTCCCGAAACGGAGCACCGTCCCGGGCCGGAGAGGTTGCTGGAGACTGCCCATCTGGAGCTTGACAGGATGCTGTTCGTCAACACGCAGCAGACCCCTACCTGGCGCGCCAACTGTCGGTGTTTCGAAACTCGGGGGGTCCCTGGACCGACGAGTAAATCGTCGCCGCGTGCCCCAGCCCAGATGGGTCGGCGCGAGGCGGAACGCGAAGGGGGGAAAAGCAGCCGGAGGGAGACAGGCGTGGGAGGTGAAACCTGCGGCCTTCGTGTTAGCCCCGCGCCCAGGTCGGGTGCGCTTGCAGTAGGGGGTTACAAGCGTCCACGCGGGAGGGAGCGAGCGGCCTTGCGCGAGCGTCGTCCCGTCCTTCCCCGCGTGGCCAACCCTCTGTAAGAGGGCCCTGGACCTCCCTTTTATAGGCGTAAGGAGAGGATCCAGGTGTACAATGGGGGGGTGTAGCAGTGTGCTAACGTGTCTAGCGGAGGAGAGCTAGCGCCCTAAGTACATGCCATCGTGGCAGCCGGAGAGGTTTTGGCACCCAGTTCGTGTGGTGTCGTGGCCGTCGGAGGAGCGCTAGAGCCTGGCAGAAGGACAGCTGTCGGGGCTATCGAGTCCTTGCTGACGTCCTCTTGCTTCCATAAGGGGGCTGAGAGCCACCGTCGTCATGGAGCGCGCGGGGCGCCATCATTACTCGTATAGTAGAGCGAGCCAGATGGGACGCCGGTCTTGTTCCCCGTAGCCTGAGTCAGCTCGGGGTAGGGTAATGATGGCGCCTCCTGTTGACGTGGTCGGTTCGTGCCCTAGGTTGGGCGATGTGGAGGCTCCTCCGAGGTCGAGGTCGAGTCCGAGCCCCTGGGTCGAGCAAGGTGGAGACCGTCGGCTGAGGCCAGGGCTGAGTCCGAGCCCTGGGGTCGGGCGAAGCGGAGTTCGTCGTCCTTCGGGGCTGAGCCCGAGTCCGAGCCCTGGGGTCGGGCGAAGCGGAGTTCGTCGTCTTCCGGGGCTGATCCCGAGTCCGAGCCCTGGGGTCGGGCGAAGCGGAGTTCGTCGTCTTCCGGGGCTGAGCCCGAGTCCCAGCCCTGGGGTCGGGCGAAGCGGAGTTCGTCGTCTTCTGGGGTTGAGCCCGAGTCCGAGCCCTGGGGTCGGGCGGAGCGGAGTTCGTCGTCTTCCGGGGCTGAGCCCGAGTCCGAGCCCTAGGGCCGGGCGAAGCGGAGTTTCCCATGGCGCCTAGGGCCGGACTTGGCTGCTGTCAGCCTCACTCTGTCGAGTGGCTCAGTAGTCGGAGCGGCGCAAGCGGCGCTGTCCTCTTGTCAGACCGGTCAGTGGAGCGGCGAAGTGACTGCGGTCACTTCGGCTCTGTCGACTGGAGGGCGTGCGTCAGGATAAAGGTGTCAGGCCACCTTTACATCAAATGCCCCTGCGATTTGGTCGGTTGGCGTGGCGATTTGGCCAAGGTTGCTTCTTGGTGAAGACTGGGCCTCGGGCGAGCCGAAGGTGTGTCCGTTGCTGGAGGGGGTCCTCGGGCGAGACGTAGATCCTCCGGGGTCGGCTGCCCTTGCCCGAGGCTGGGCTCAGGCGAGGCGTGATCGCGTCCCTCGAATGGACCGATCCTTGACTTAATCGCGCCCATCAGGCTTTTGCAACTTTGTGCTGCTGGGGGTTACCAGCTGAGATTTAGGAGACTTGAGGGTACCCGTAATTATGATCCCCGACAATTACGATCCCTACATCTATTCATATATATAAACACTTCGGATTGTCTTAGGGTATCATAGTGTAGAGACAACAAAACAATTTTCCAAACATAAAATATAACTAATAGAGTGTTTATAAATATAGTCTATTAATAAATGCAAAAGTGAATGTGTTTGTAGAGCATTAGATCGATATAACAGAGGATGTATTCATAAAAGAGAAGTGAAATAATATATTACTACTTTGTTTAAGAGCTAGAGATGTCTCTTTACAAACAGCTCTATATTTTTTTACAAATATCATCATAAGACACCATAAAAACATCTATATATTAAACACTAGTGTATATGCCCTCACTACTACTGTACTACGCTGTTTGGTCAGGCACTGACCGAGTAGGTTTCTTTTAGTCCGTCTTTCAGTACGACGGTAAAAAAAAAGTTTTGGGTGCAGAAAAAGGGTTGGAATCACATGCATGCTGGATGTCGTCCACGTGATGCTTTTGGAACAGGTGTTACGATCAAATAATTATGTTACAAAATATTGTATATTGTATATGTGACCAATCCAAGAGATGCGACAGATTCTCCCTAAGAGATATATCCCTTGGGATGTACCCCTTCACATGTATATAAACAGGGCTCCCCTGCAATAATAAGTGTGGCTGTTACAGTCTCTCCATTCTCTGTGTCTCGTTACCACTGAATTCCAACATGTTATCAGCCACGTGCTCTCCACTGAACGAGGAAAAGTCTTGGCATGTGCACCAGCGACGGCGGTTACCGGATCGTCTTCAGCAACAGTGAACATGACGATGTGCAGGCAGGCTGATGATGTGCAAGCACGGATGCAGTGGTTCATGACGTTGGTCACGTGAACAACCAAAAAGTAAATCTCTATTATATTCAGGTTTGAGATTTATCTTTTGATCTAGCAAATTAAATATGCATGTTTGCTTTACCAACGTTGTGCCGGCACGTCTGCGCATGGTAGCGACGGCACGTCTGCGGCAACAGCGAAATACACACCGCGGGCCACGCATGCAGCAAACGCTATGCCGCTGGTGGGGCTGAGAAGCCCACCACCGCAACGGTGCAGTTGCACCAGACCATGCAATGGTGCGGTTACAACAGCGCTCGCGTACGTGTTCGGACCCGAGCGGCGGAGGAGGCTGAGCATGGGTCGAGCGCTCGCACTTGCCCGCGCACACACTACTGGCGTCGTTGGCAGAGCAGGTCTCACGCCCGCTCTCGCGCCGCCAAGGCCACATCCGCGTCGTGGCCGGAGGAGCCCGCGCCGAGGCAGCCGTACCCGTGCCTGGCTGGGGCTGCTGCGCCCGTACTGGGCCGTCACATGGTCGGAGCCCATGCTGGAGGAGGACGCCGGGGCCGCGCACCGCAGTGTGTTATGGCCGGTAAAGCCAGCCTCGGAACCGTGCCCAGCCGAAGCACCAGCGTCGGGACGCCGAGCCACCAGGGGCCGCTCCTGTGCGGGTATAGGGGTTGCGCGCCGCCGTGCCACAGCCGCGGCCGAGCCACTAGGGTCGGGGCTGTCCACACCACCGCCGGCTGTGCGCCCGTCGGGGAGCGCCTGCAGAGTGGCCGTCGTAGGGCGGCGTGCCCCGATGACGGGGCCACGACACCGGTGGCCACGCCCGCGTCCGCAGGGCTGCTAGGGCCAGGGTCGCCGTGCCCAGGCCGCACCATGGCCGCGCCCGCGCGCGCAATGCTGCTGGGGCCGGAGTCGCCGTGCCCAGGCCACACCATGGCCGGATCCCGTGCCTGGCCGCATGTCGCGCCATCGGCAGTGGCCGCCGGGGCTTGGCCGGAGCAAACACCATGGCGGCGGCTGCAAGAAGGTAGGAGCGGTCCGGGTTTCCAATACTCTTAATACCGCGCTAGACCGCCTGGATGCTTGACCGCTTGGGCCGTGCCTGGCTTGGCTGGGCTGCCCGGCCACATGTCTGACTATCTAAATTTACTCATTATTTTCTGCAAATTTAATTACAAGACTCTATGATGTATCATAGTTTCAATCAGTATTTAGTATCTAAATTTGAATATTTAGACTGCTGATGATATATGTAATTGTGATAGTCATATGTTTTTATTATGAAAAATACAGATATGTTAGTGAATTATATTTTTATTTACATTTATAATTCAAATATTTTCGACTTGCTTTTGTTTTTGCATTCTTTTAAGTTTGCATGGAAAACATAGCACATTCTTGAGTCGAAGCTTAATGATCCTCATGTAAAATAAGGTTGCATTTTTGGGAAATGCATAGGGTGATGGAGTCCTAAGCACTGGCTGCGCTAAATTCTTTATAGAGTTTAGTAGACCAGAGACCGTGCTTTAGGCCGCATTTGAAATGCCTATCACTATGAGGTCTACATCTTTCAAGATGATTACCTATACGTGCTAACCCAAAAAGATCACGGACCACACAGGCGTCACGGGCTATGTAGTCAGGCTGGACGCTGCGGTCATGCTGGCAACTCAAAGAGTTCTTTTAATTAAGTTCTACTTAATTAAATTATGAATTATTGCAAAATATGACGCATATCTTCTTGGGGTTGTGAAACACATGATGGAGATCTAGGCTTTGGCTGCAATAAGTTATTGTAATTTATTTGCCTAGAGACCAAGCTTTTAGACAGCAAAATATTATTTGCCCATCAGTAAGAGGTCTACATCATATGATCATGATGATTACCTATGTGTTCTCCCAAGTAGATATGTTGGAGATGTGATGTTGGTTATTCACCTTTATGGTGATTTCCATTTTATTTTTTGAAATTTTGGTCAAGCACAGGGTAGTGGAGTCCTAAGCATTGGCTGCGGAATGTTCTTTGAATATATCAGCCCAGAGACCATGCTTTCAGGCAGCAAAAGTTTTGCCCACTACTGGGAGATCTACTCCATTGTTTCATTACATGGAGATTATCTACGTTGTGTCCACCAATTTTTAAAAATCTTTTGGTACACTTTATGTGATACTTGGAATTCTCCAACATATGAAGATATGATATATTTTGCGACAATGTTGCAATAACACACGAAAATGGTTATGTTATTTCAAGGATAATTATTTAATAGAGTTTGATGAACTCGCCTAATGGGATTAATTATCCTCAATGTTCATTAGATATGTTCATTGGATATCAAGATCATGTTTGCATAATATGGGGATTCACTTCTTTATTTTGGAGGAAGTGAGATGCTCCCTTTCTCTTGCGGTTCTTGATGTGCAAGCTCAAAATGAATAGCAAAGAAAATCATAAGACTTGTGGACTTATGAGTATGTGTCTACATTAAGTTGTAGACTAACACTTTGTATTCATATATTTTGCTTGAATGCAAATATGTAAGCACATTAAAAAGGGAAGGGCAATGAGTATGACAAACACTTTTGTCATTACACTATACGTGATATAGTGTTGTATGCCCAGGCATCTAATCTTGTATATGAATCCCAATAGATGCATACTACTCATGAAAGCTAAGATATGAAGTGTACTTCAATCTTCCATATGACATGATAACAGTGGTTAGTTGTGTAAATCATGATTTGGACTAATCATGTAACAACACTTCTTTTTCTTAGAAAAGACCACTTTGTTAGATGATTTGCTTTTGAGTACTATATAAATGATGCATGAGATTTGGTATAATCTCATAATTGATGTTGTGATAGGTTCAACCCATGCGATGTGAGTTGAACACACTCATGTGATTTGGGTGTAAAAACTCATATGAATTTAAGTTAAGCAAACTCATCAATTGGAGTTGATCACTCATGTGATTTGAGTTGAACAAACTCATCGATTAGAGTTGAACAAACTCATCAAGAGAGTTGAAGACTCATTTATTCGAGTTGTGCAAACTTGTACGAGGATTCTTCCAATTGAGGAAGAAACATGCAATGTGGAGAATTGAACCACAAACTCTATATGTGGGGAAACAAAATATTCTCATATTTCTATGGAAAGAGGAAAGAATATTTTGACAATCGCTTCGTGCGATATCATGATATGTTATTATCATATCCCTTTTGGTATTGGAAGTATCAATGATGTGTTGATATATCCTAATTGTTATCTTACCATATTATAGAGATATCCATATAATTTCTATCATGTGGAAACACAAGGTGATAGTAATGGATATTGCATATGTTTCTCAGAAACATTTCTTATGGATTGTATTCTACATACATCCTCCCATACAAATCGTTGCATATGTTATAACTTTTCATATGATGATACTTACCATGCTGGGTAAGATTGAATTGGTCATCCCATTATTGGGATGAAATGAAAAGTTATGAACAATTATATTGGTCATGTTTTTCCCATAAGATAGATACTTGATAAGTATCATTAGGGATGAGATTTTAAGTCCCTCTTATCTTAAAATCAGATCTGAATTGGTTAAGTTCTTTGAATTGTTTCAAAAGAACGTGTGTGGTCCATTACATAGATTGTATGGACATTGAAGGCTTTATATGGTTCTTTGGTGCATCTATATGATGACCTCAAGTGTGTCCTTCGGACAACACATGACCATCAAGTAATAATGTCTCAAGCTTGAGCACATTAGCCTTCACACTACTGAATTTACCAAATGTACTTACAATGATGATTGTTTGTCTTTGTATTCAAAACGATATCCATAACGGATATGACGAGTCTGTGATAGATTCGAAAATTTCAGATCATTAATGACCATCAGTAATGAATTGTCATTTCCAACTGCTTATGGTTGGAGTCAGGAAGTTCTGCACGCTCCTGACTTGTGATTAACTACATGTACAAGTTCCCCTATGGTTTTTAGTACGTGGGAATCCATGAAAGAATTCCCATGCGTACATTGGGTATGTTCCCAATCTCACCACCGTAGCGTACATGTATGGGCACATAGAAAGCTGGGGATCTATGTGAGAATTCATTATCCGTCGATCATTAAGTTTTAGAATATCTTCATGAGAATCTATTTATGGCCCGTACGCTTCCTTAAATCATGAGCTTTTCTAGGCATTAGGGGGAGATTTCAAGTACCAAAAAGAATGCCAGGAAATTATAATGAATGCAGTAAGCATTCAGGCTTAGGATCACGTACTAAAATTGAACCTTTGGGTTCGAATGATTTGCAAGAAGTTGCAAATTGACTGCCATGTGCATTTACTATGAGGTGTCACTCAAATTAATCCTATGAGGAAGTGCTAGAAAGAGTGGTTACATGGAAAACCACTTAACTCCCTATTGCAATGTTGTTGTAAATAAGAGGGAGAGAAGTATGGTCACAAATTGGGATTAAGATGCTTGCAAGCAGTTGAAGGATAGACCTTCTGAGATAGTCAATGCAGACCATCTATTCGTTGGTAACCAACCGAGAGTTGGTGGACACCTAAAGGATATGGATTATCCTGTGAATGGAAGACATTCACAACCTAGCTCAGTGAACACTAATGAGGCTAGGTTATCGGAAGCCCTTTATTCTCGTTTTGGGATTTCACGAGAAATCATAAGGGTGCATAAGAAAATGACTTCATGCCAACTGGAGAATTGTGTTATTTAAAAGCTACAAGTGTCGACATTTACATCTCAGCAATTGTATATGCGCTCCAAGTGATCCAAAAGACTATGGCCATAGCAGAGCATGAGTATGCTCAAACTAGATCTTGTTGAGTGATACAATGTTGCAGAGATAGCCTTGCTCACCGAAAAGAAGTGTTGAATTATTTTCCACTTCATGGTATCTTACTGTGGATACAAGTTTGTTTTCATGGACTTGGAAACAATGAGGTGGTGAGAAAGCATGGCTAGTAGCAACTGGGTTTATACGCAAACCCAAGCATTATTTTAATGCTATAAATTTTCCTCTACTGTGTGTAGTTAAATTCTGATACAATAATATGGGCAGTAAATCATCTATCTGTGCAGTTGATAGATGTAGTGACAACATGTGCATATGTGGTCACTGGATTATGGTATTTATGGAGTCTTGAAGGATTCTAAATACATAATCACCAATCACAAATTTGCAATGCTTGGAAAGTCTTTGTGACTTAGAGTATCCTGGTCAAATATGGTACATTCGACCTAGTGAATCCTTCCTTCCAAAGGGATACACGAAGAGTGGTATGTTTAGTGCAAATATGTGCAGCATACTTATAAACATACATTACTTATCGACGGAGTTCGAGATAGAGGATATGGATTGTAAGAGATTTTCAATTCAAAGTAAAACTATATTGAGTATCTTAGATACAAAGTTGTCTATATCCAACATATATTGAAGAAATTCAATATGAAAGAATCATGGTTATTTGATTCTTTCGGATCATGAGATGTGCTATTGTATCTTGCAAGAGCATTCGGCCGGATATTGCTTTGCAAAGATTTGCTAGCTAATAGCACATGAGATCGAGTTATGATCTCCAGGTGTACTCATGCTCTCCTTATGTTTGGATATATTGATCTTAGATATCTATAGAAGATCCCTAGGTACAAGATCAATGACATACTTCTGGTAAGTTGGACCTACTGTTTGATAAATGTCGATCAACAGAGATTATTGGTCACTTACACTAATCATTTTGTAGCGCAGTTTATGAGATTGTACATAATGATATACTACATACAGAGAGTATGTGGTGGTCATGATTTTTCTATCAGTGACATTATTATCTATGAAGATAATATTACTTTGTGTTGTTTAGATGAAAAACAAGTTATGAACTAAGTCTCTACCTTACTCCACATTTTTAATGTGTTTGAGAGTAGGTATGAGATGACTTAGTGATTTGCAAAGATCAGGGGGAGTTTCCTCTTGCTCGGAAGAACTTGTTTATACATCATGTTGTACTCTTTTCTTCGCATGAGTTTTTCCCTGTTTGGGTTTCTCATTCAAAGTTTTTAACGAGACAACATCAACACAAGACCTATGTCGTATCATCTATTTTTTCCCGTAGAGGTTTTTGAGGATGATACATTATGACATAGCTATTGTTGTATTTGAACTAGGTGATGAGTTTATCTCCTTAGAGTTCAAATGAATCAACAATAGAGTATGACTACTCTCTGTAAGTACAATCAACCCTAATTGAGGGTTTTGGTGATTAAATGACAAAACAAACAGAGATTCTAACAAGTTTGCTCCTAGCATGTACACAGTAATTCTACAGACAGGAGAAGCACAGATCTTACGAGCATAAAAATAGAAAGCACAGCGGATTTAAAATTCCACATCAAATGGTGTGCTCCAAGTGCTTTGAAACAACGGCAGTACTCATTTTATAATTCTTGAGTTATAGGAATCGCCGTACAATTAAGAGGGATCCACAATGGTTAAGTAAGTTATGCAATGAGCTAAGTTCAAAACCTTTTGAAAACATCTTTGAGAACATTTTTCTAGATCATGAATGCCCTTGAGAAAGACCAATTTTACTTCCCACAAAAAACCACTTTTATCCTCCTCAAAACACTCAAAATTTGGTTTCAGCCCTGGAAACCGGTTCAACCGGTCCTGAAACCGGTTCAACCGGTTTTGGGACTGCTCCTCTGCCACCCCTGCTCTGACCTGTCTGACAGTCAGAGCTGTCAGAAAAAGTCACTGCAGATCTTTTGGGAAAACCGGTTCAACCGGATTTTCCCCCTACTCAACCGATTTTGAAACCGGTCGAGTCTCCGGCTGAGTAGGTTAGTGAACCGGGATCCCCCTGGTAGAAACCGGTTCAACCGGTCTGAAAACCGGTTCAACCGGTTTTTACTCCTTTTCTCCCAACGGCTGCCAGCTTTTGGGGGATCCTTTATATACCCCCTCACACTCTCTCTCTCTCATTCACTTCGGCTCCTCCCACGAAATCTTGGCTGACCAAACTTTCAACAAGTGCATTCATTTCACCTTTCACACCCGCAATCACATCTCCTTCAATTGATTGAAGGATCCTTGGTGTGAGGTGAACTCGATCTAACACGCTGTCATTTTCATCTCGATTCTCCTATTCTCTTTGTTCTTGAGCTCGTTGCAAACTTAACCTTGTGCGGATTTGTTACTCTTGGAACCTCGTGTTCCTTGACGGTTAGAGGTTGCTTGGGAGTCTCCAAATTTGTGGACGACCCCAAGAAGTTTGTATCACCCGCTCTTTGAGCATATTTGAGAAGAGATTGCCTTGACCTTTGTGGTTGGTTTGTGGAGGATTAGGGTTGGAAAAGACCCGGCCCTTTGTGGGCTCCTCAACGAGGAGTAGGACACCTTTGTGGTGGTTGCCGAACATCGGGTTATATCGCGTGTTTTTGTGTGTTCTTGTTAAGCTCTTTAAATTTGTTGGTTGGCTCATATTATCTATTCGAGTAGATCTTGCGTAGGGCAAGTCATTAGCAAAATCTTTCACTACTTCGCAATATTTGTTTATCTAAGTTGAGCAGGTTCAAACTTGTTCAGTTGTAAACAAAATCAACTGAACCGGTTTGCACCAGTGCAACTTTAATTTAACCTTTCTCGAAGTTTTTAGTGAAAAATTTTAGGTGTAGCCTATTCACCCCCCTCTAGGCTACTTTCAATTGGTATCAAAGCTAGGTACCTCGTTTTACGCTTAACCGCGTGAGGAAACGATCATGTCTACTCAACGGGACCATGTGGATCCTATCCTCGAGGATATTCCCGTCACATCCTCCGGCGAGGAAGTGGACCCCAAGGTCCTCGACCTCGCCATGAAAATTGCCGAGAGGATGTTCCTCAAGATGAAAGAGGAAGATGCTAAGAAAAAGGCCGAAGAAGAAGAATCAAGAAGAAAGGCCGAAGAAGACAAAGGTAAAGGAAAATTTGATTACAATGACGACCTAGTGGATCTTTTGGTGTCGAAGGTGTTGAGCAAGGTAAGTCTCAACACTGAAGGATCATCTACCAAAAGCAAAGGTAACGAGTTTAGTAAAGTTCAATTCGATTACTCTAGAAATTTTATTCCCAACTTCTCTTCCGCCCCACTTGGAAAGTTACGAACTCTTAGTGAGTTGAACTATGACGAGTGGGCCAATAAGATGAAGTCGCATTTAGTCGGTGTATATCCTAGTCTTTGGGAGATTGTTAATGTAGGTATGTATAAGCCCACCCAAGGAGAGGAGATGACTCCAGAAATGATGCAAGAGGTTCATCGTAATGCTCAAGCAGTGAGCATAATTAAAGGAAGTCTTTGTCCGGAAGAATACCGGAAAGTTCAAGGAAGAGAAGATGCCCGTGACATTTGGAACATTCTTAAAATGTCACATGAAGGAGATCCCAAAGCTAAGAGACATAGAGTTGAAGCTTTGGAGAGTGAGCTTGCTAGATATGATTGGATCAAGGGTGAGTCGCTTCAATCACTCTTTGATCGATTGATGGTGTTAGTAAACATGATAAGAGTACTTGGAAGTAAAGATTGGAGTGACTCCAAGGTCACAAGACTATTCATGAGAGCATACAAAGAAAAGGATAAGAGTCTAGCAAGGATGATAAGGGATCGTGATGACTATGAGGATATGACGCCTTATCAATTATTTGCAAAGATTCAACAACACGAGTCCAAAGAAGCCCCCATCAAGACAAGAGACTCTCATGCCTTGATCACAAATGAACAAGACATCCCCAAGAAGAACAAAGACCACAAGGCAAAGAAAGTGGTCGAGACGTCAAGTGATGAAGATAGCTCAAGTGATGAAGACACAACTATGTTCATCAAAACATTCAAGAAATTTGTAAGGAAAAATGACAAGTTTCAAAGGAAAGGAAAGAAGAGGGCATGCTATGAATGTGGCCAAACTGGTCATTTCATAGCGGATTGTCCTAACAAAAAGGAACAAGAAGCCAAGAAGGAATACAAGAAGGACAAGTTCAAAAAGGGAGGCAAGACCAAGGGACATTTCAAGAAGAAGAAATATGGTCAAGCCCATATTGGTGAAGAATGGAACTCCGATGAAGAGAGTTCTAGCTCCGAAGAAGAGGAAGTGGTGGCAAACGTTGCCATCCAATCTACTTCAAGCTCGCAACTCTTCACCAACCTACAAGACGACTCCTACACTCCAACTTGCCTCATGGCAAAAGGAGATAAGGTAACTTTATTTAGTAATGATTTTCAAAATGATGATGATGATGAACAAATTGCTATGAAAAATAAAATGATTAAGGAATTTGGCTTGAATGGATATAATGTTATCATCAAATTAATGGAGAAGCTAGATAAAAGAAAAGCAACTCTTGATGCTCAAGAAGACTTGCTTATCCTTGAAAGGAAAGAAACCTAGAGCTTCAAGGATTGCTACTCAATAAATATGAAATGCTAGATGCCTTGACTAAGGAAGTATCTTTAGTCAAGATAACTATAGAGGATAAAGAAAAAGAAGTAATCAATATGAAAACCTCTATAGCTAATCTTGCAAATAAAAAGGATGCACTTGAATCAGGCATATTAAGCTTGAATGTCCAAAATCAAGAACTTCAAGTGCAACTTGAAAATTGCAAGAACATCAATGCTTCATCTTTATTGATTGAATCTAAGTCTAGCTCCTCAAATAATACCTTTTGCAAACATTATGCCAAATATCATGCTTCTTGTTGTCTAACTAACCATGCAAGGAAAAAGAGCCCATAGGTGAAGGTCAAAGAAATATTAAAAATATGCTCTAGCAATGATGGGTTAAAGACAATTGAACCCAAGTACAAGTCCCTAAAGCCCAACAATGGAAGAAGGGGGCTTGGGTTCAACTCATCCAAGGAAAACCCTAGCACAGTGCATAATGGGTGGAGATCCCCCAAGTTCATAGAGGGAACCACCCTATTTGATGCCTTGGGGAGGATTCACTCCTCAAATGACAAGTCAACTCAAGTAAAGATAAACTTGAGTTCCACAAAGAGTAAGACGAAGGAAGCGACATCAACAAGTGGAGAAAAACTTAATGCTCCCATTTCTCACTCTTATCTTTGTGATTACATGTTGACTTGGGATTTAGGGAAATTGGTTGTTAAATATGTGGGTGCCTACACTAAAAGAAAAGTCATGAAAAGAAGTGTGTGGGTACCCAAGGCTATAACTAACACTGCAGGACCCAATTCAATTTGGGTACCTAAAAGCATAGCCTAAATTTGTTTTGTAGGTCTACTCCTCTGGTGGGTCAAGTTGGGTGCTTGACAGTGGATGCACAAATCACATGACCGGGGAGGAAGACATGTTCCATTCCTTGCAACTAACTCAAGAAGCACAAGAAATTGTGTTTGGAGATAGTGGCAAGAGTAAGGTGATTGGTATTGGTAAAATTCCTATCTCTGACCAACAATCACTTTCAAATGTTTTATTGGTAGATTCTTTAAGCTACAATTTGATGTCTGTTTCACAACTTTGTGGAATAGGTTATAATTGCTTATTTTCTGATGTGGATGTGAAGATCCTTAGAAGGGAGGATTCCTCTGTTGCCTTTACAGGTCGCTTGAAGGGCAAACTCTATCTTGTTGATTTCACAACAAGTAGAGTGACGCCTGAGACTTGTTTAGTGGCAAAATCTGACAGGGGTTGGCTTTGGCATCGCCGGCTAGCTCATGTTGGCATGAGGAACTTGGCCAAACTTCAAAAGGATGGTCACATTATTGGACTAACAAATGTTGTGTTTGAGAAAGATAGGGTTTGTGGCGCATGCCAAGTAGGAAAGCAACATGGAGTCCCACATCAATCAAAAAATGTGGTTACAACTAAAAGGCCATTGGAGCTTCTTCACGTGGACCTCTTCGGACCTGTGGCTTACATCAGCAATGGTGGTAGTAAGTATGGTTTAGTCATTGTTGATGATTTTTCTCGCTTCACCTGGGTTTTCTTTTTGAGTGATAAAGGTGAAACTCAAGAAACATTGAAGAAATTCATGAGAAGAGCTCAAAATGAGTTTGAGCTCAAAATCAAGAAAGTGAGGAGTGATAATGGGACGGAATTCAAGAACATAGGTGTTGAAGAATTCTTAGGTGAAGAAGGAATCAAACATGAGTTCTCGGTTCCTTACACTCCACAACAAAATGGTGTTGTGGAAAGAAAGAACCGAACTCTAATTGAAGCAGCTAGAACTATGTTAGATGAGTACAAGACACCTAACAACTTTTGGGCAGAGGCGATCAACACCGCCTGCCATGCAATCAACCGTCTCTATCTTCACAAGATCTACAAGAAGACTGCTTATGAGCTTCTCACTGGTAACAAACCTAAAGTTGATTATTTTAGAGTATTTGGTTGTAAGTGTTTTATTCTTAACAAGAAAGTCAAGAGCTCGAAGTTTGCTCCTAGAGTGGACGAGGGTTTCTTGCTTGGTTATGCATCAAATGCGCATGGATATCGTGTTTTCAACAATACCACCGGTCTTGTTGAAATAGCGATAGACATGACATTTGATGAGTCTAATGGCTCGCAAGGGCACGTTTCTAATGGCACTGTAGGAAATGAAGAACCACCTTGTGAGGCCATAAAGAGACTTGCAATAGGTGAGGTGAGACCTCAAGAGAAGGATGATGATGAAGGAACTTTATGGATGACCAATGAGGTTTTTGATGTGGGTGCAAAGGTGGTGGGTGACAAATCCTCCACCCAAGCAAACCCATCAACCTCAAGTCATCCAAATCTTGAAGAAAATCAACAACCACAAAGGATGCCAATGGTGGTAGAAGATGAACATGAAAGTATTGATGGTGAAGTGGCTCTTGATCAAGAAGATTATGAGGAGGAACAAATTCAAAGACAACCATCAGTGCCTCATCCTCGAGTTCATCACACTATTCAAAGAGATCATCCGGTGGACAACATCCTGGGTAGCATCAGGAGAGGGGTAACAACTCGATATCGTTTAGCAAATTTTTGTGAATTTTACTCGTTTGTTTCCTCTCTTGAGCCACTTAAGGTTGAAGAAGCGTTGGGTGATCCGGATTGGATAATTGCCATGCAAGAGGAATTGAACAACTTCACCCGGAATGAAGTCTGGTCCTTGGTTCCAAGACCCAAGCAAAATGTGATTGGGACAAAATGGGTCTTTAGGAACAAACAAGATGAGCATGGTTGGTTGCCCAAGGCTACACTCAAGTGGAAGGACTTGATTTTGGTGAAACATATGCGCCGATAGCAAGGTTAGAGTCAATTAGAATATTAATTGCCTATGCTACTAACCATGATTTCAAGTTATATCAAATGGACGTCAAGAGCGCATTTCTAAATGGTCCACTATAAGAGAGGGTCTATGTGGAGCAACCGCCGGGCTTTGAAGATCCAAGGAAGCCAAGTCATGTCTATCTACTTCACAAGGCACTCTACGGGCTTAAACAAGCCCCTAGAGCTTGGTATGATTGCCTTAAAGATTTTTTAAATAAGAATGGGTTTACAATAGGAAAAGATGACTCTACATTATTTACTCGTAAAGTTGATAATGAATTATTTGTGTGCCAAATATATGTCGATGACATTATATTTGGTAGTACTAATGAAAAATTTTGTGAAGAGTTTAGCAAAGTAATGACGAACATGTTTGAGATGTCTATGATGGGCGAGCTTAAATACTTCCTGGGATTTCAAGTCAAACAACTCAAGGAAGGTACTTTTCTATGCCAAACTAAATATACGCAAGATATGCTCAAGAAGTTTGGTATGGAAAAGGCAAAGCACGCCAAGACTCCAATGTCATCAAATGGATACCTCGACCTAAATGAAGAAGGTAAACCTGTAGATCAAAAGTTATATAGATCAATGATATGGTCACTACTTTATTTGTGTGCATCTAGACCTAATATAATATTGAGTGTTTGCATGTGTGCTCGCTTTCAAGCTAATCCTAAAGATTGCCATCTTGTTGCTGTTAAGAGAATCCTAAGATACTTAGTGCACACCCAAAATCTAGGCTTATGGTACCCTAAAGGCTCCCTTTTCGATTTGCTTGGCTACTCTGACTCAGATTATGTCGGTTGCAAAGTAGATCGAAAAAGCACTACTGGGACTTGCCAATTCCTTGGGCGGTCCTTAGTGTCATGGAGTTCCAAGAAACAAAATTGTGTTGCACTTTCCACTGTAGAAGCTGAGTACATAGCAGCTGGGGCATGTTGTGCACAGTTGTTATGGATGAAGCAAACACTGAGAGATTTTGGTTGTGAGTTTAACAAGATTCCACTATTGTGTGACAATGAGAGTGCCATAAAACTTGCAAACAATCCAGTGCAACACTCTAGAACCAAACATATTGACATTAGACATCATTTCTTGAGAGACCACGAAGCCAAAGGAGATATCGAATTGTTTCATGTGAGCACCAAAAATCAACTAGCCGATATCTTCACAAAACCCCTTGATGAGACTAGGTTTTGCTTTCTTAGGAGTGAACTAAATATCTTGGATTCTCGAAACGTGTCCTAAAAACTAAAACTTTGATCAAATTTGATGAATATAAATTGATTATTTGCGCAATATGTCATGAGAAATACTATTTGTTTCATTAAAATCACTCATGTCATATTTGCTAAGTGCCATTATAGCCTTTTCGGGCAATATCTGAAAACTGGTTGAGTGAATTGGCTGAGTAGGTCACTCAACCGGTTTTCCTCTGGTGGAAACCGGTTGAACCGGTTTTGACCACCTCCGCGTCCGTGCTGTCAGTCAGCGCCACAGTCTGTGCCGTCAGTCTCGTAGACTGCGCTGTCAGTCTGCCATAAAATCCGCGCAGTCAATACCTTTTTCTACGCACTTTTACTGTGCAGTCTGACCAGAAACCGATTGAACCGGTTTTATAACCGGTTGAACCGATTTTCTGTCTGTTGACCGGCCGGCGCCTCCCCTATTTCTCTCCCCTTCCTCTCTTATCTTCTTCTCAGTTCCTTATCCCAGCCGACGCCGCCTACTCTTTTCTCTCTCTCTCCTCCACACTTTCACCACTCCAAAACCCACTTGTGCCATCCAATCTTCGGAAGTTGTGTTGGAAATCCGTTCGTCTCGGCGTTCTCCATCATCTCCCTCGATCTTGTTGGGATTTCTTGATTCAAACTCCGGATCGAGGTATTGTCCTAGTTCATCTCTTTTTACTCAATCCCACCCATTCTTGATTATCTAGTGTATCATTCATTGGGTACATTTTAGTTTAAGTGCTTGCAACACTTAGATTATCTTCATTTGTCACGAACATTGTTTGAGTTTAGCGGTTTGATATTGTTCGTTGTAGTTGAACCGCTCGCATGAACGGTTGAAGTGCATGCTCAATATCATACACGCCTCTACTCAAGCGTGGTTGTTAAGATCCTTGCTCATCATAGGTTCTATCTTCTCTTTTTAAGGATGGTGCGTTGGAGGAATCCTTCTGTGGTTGAATCTGACTCCTCTGACGACCAAGAGATTCATGGAGATACTCCCCCATGCTCCAGATCCAAGCGTGGGCGAGGAAGTGGCAACGTCATGCAGGGTGGTGAGGCCTCTGGGTCTCATGGTGGTCGTGGTCGGATGGCCCGGAATCCATCCGGTCGATAACGACCCACGACAAACCCTCATGCATGGGAAGCAACAAGTGATGATGAGGGTGGGAAAGATGATGAGGTTGATCTTCCCCCTGCCCACGCTCCTGTTATTCGAGGTTTGGTCCTCCACCGGGTGGAGGCCTGTCGCGCTGGCAATGAGCCAGTGACTGATTTCACTGCCAGTGGAGGTTCTGCACTTCTGCAGGACATCCGTTTCTAGAATCCTGCATTACGCATTCGTGATGCCAGGATTGATGGGAACCGTTTTTGGACGCTTCATCATGTGGATTTTTACAACACTGTGATCCTCCCCAAGAAACATCAACCCATACTACATCAACGCTATATCAACTGGGAAGGATGTGAGGCAATTGGGGACCCAGAGATGACAGAGGCATTGAGGGCCTGTGAAAGAAAGAAAATGAAGGATATAATGACATTCCAATATGATTGGAATGATGAAGTCATTGCCCAGTTTTACTCAACTCTGTGGGTCAAGCTGGCGGATGAGGACAGTCCATACAACTATCCTTATCTTAACTTCTACATTGAGGGAAGCTGGTACAAGGTGAGCTACCGTCGGTTTGCTCACATTCTTGGATTCACTGACAATGATATTTCTGGGGATAAGATCAAGATTCATGATTTCCGCCAACCTACTAGAGATGAAGCCAGAGACCTTCATCTCTCTGAGTCTGGGAAATTTTGGGAGTCCACCAACATACACAAGTATTACAGATACATCAACTCCCTCAGCAGGATGACCCTCATTCCAAAAGGGAGTAATCAGATGAATATCCTTGGAGAGAGCAAGGTTTTGCTCTCATTCATGAAGCCCAACAGCTTAGAGAGTATCAATGTCTTTGATATGATCTGGCAGGAAATCATTCATGCTGCCTGCTTTCCACTGAATGGATGTCTTCATGCACCTTTTATCATGAAGATGATTGAAGTTGTGACGCAGTTTCGATATGATAAAAGTACAAGACATCAATCATATACCCCTTTCTGGATTGATCCCAACAATCCAGCAGGGCGCTTAAGGAAAGCCCCTTCCAGCTCCCGTGCACATACCTCTGCTGGTCCGTCTGCTGGTCCTGTTGCTGCTGCCGGTGCCTTGCGTCCCTCCCCTGGCCACGGATCTCCCACACCACGTGGTCGTGGTCGTGGTCGAGGTCGTGGCCAAGGGATGGGTGCCCGCTTGGCCCATGGGATTGCGACATTTTTCTCTATGTGTCGGAACATTTCTGCTGATGTACATGAGCTGGCAAGGCGTCAGCGGGAGACTGACGACAATCTTCGTCGTCAAGCTTCCACCATGGGTATGCCCTTTGCCCCTCGCTCGCCTGACGTGCCTCTCCATCCTCCTCCCCCGGAGATCAATGAGTGGCACCAACAGGCCTATGGGGTGCCATTTATGTCAGCAGACGACGAAGAAGATGAAGAAACCTACTTCGATGATCGCGAGCAGTTTGCCCCGCCTCCCTACCATGGGGATCCGGGTCAATCATCCTCTCACCCTCCGCCCCAGGATCCTTCTGGAAGTGCTCCTCCCCTAGATCAGTCTGGTGAAGAACACTTCGCATCTCACCTGGCGCACCACTTTTTTGCTCCTCATCAGCCTCCTCCTAACTGGTGATCTTTGTGTTGGTGGCTCTCTCTTCTTTTGGTTCTTGTTTCCAAAAAGGGGGAGAAGGTTTGAAAGGGAAATGTGCCCTTGGGCCATTTCTAAGTATTTTGGTGATTTAGTGTCCAACACAAGTGCCTAAGTGTAAAAAGGTGGACAAAGTACAAATCAAGAATTAAGGTATGTTTCTCAGACTTAGTACATTGTTTTATGGACTAATGTATTGTGTCTAAGTGCTGGAAAGAGGAAAAATCCAATTGGAAATGTCTTGGTTCGAGCAGCCAAGAATCTGCTGAGTCTGCAAGCACCGGACTGTCCGGTGGTGCACCGGACAGTGTCCGGTGCGCCAGGCTGGCTCGAGCGAAGTGGCTGCTCTCGGGAATTCACCGGCGACGTACGGCTAAAATTCACCGGGCTGTCCGGTGTGCACCGGACTGTCCGGTGAGCCAACGGTCGGCCGGGCCAACGGTCGGCCGCGCAATCTGCGCGGGACACGTGGCCGAGCCAACGGCTAGAAGACGGCACCGGACTGTCCGGTGTGCACCGGACATGTCCGGTGCGCCAACGGCTCTCAGGCTGCCAACGGTCGGCTTCGCTATTTAAGGAAGGAAATCGGGCACCGGACAGTGTCCGGTGCCCCCGATGACAGAAGGCAAGAATGGCTTTCCAAATTTGTGCTCAACGGCTCCTAGCTGCCTTGGGGCTATAAAAGGGACCCCTAGGCGCATGGAGGAGGACCCAAGCATCCTTTGAGCATCATTGATCACTCACACTTCATTCTTGCGCACTTGTTCGACATTTTAGTGATTTGAGCTCCGTTCTAGTGTGCTAGTCTCTTGAGCTCAAGTCTGGGTTTTGCGTGTGCGTATTCGCTGTGATCTTTGTGTCGTGTGTGAGTTGCTAATCCCTCCCTTGCTCTGTGATTCTTCGTGAACATCTTGTGTAAGAGCGAGAGGCTCCAAGCTGTGGAGATTCCTCGCAAACGGGATTAAGAGAAGCAAAGCAACACCGTGGTATTCAAGTTGGTCTTTGGACCGCTTGAGAGGGGTTGATTGCAACCCTCGTCCGTTGGGACGCCACAACGTGGAGTAGGCAAGCGTTGGTCTTGGCCGAACCACGGGATAACCACTGTGCCATCTCTGTGATTGATATCTCTTGGTTATTATGTTGTGTTGAGATCCTTCTCTAGACACTTGGCAAATTACTGTGCTAACAAGTAACCAAGTTTTGTGGCTTAAGTTTTTGAAGTGTTACAGGATCACCTATTCACCCCCCCTCTAGGTGCTCTCAATTGGTATCGGAGCCGTTCTCTTCAAGAAAGGGACTAACCGCCTGAAGAGATGGATCCTAAAGGCAAGGGGATGGTGATCAATGACAAGGAGAAGGAGTCCTTCGTCAACGAGCCCAATGATGACAGGCCCACCGACTCAGGCTCGGGCCACAAAAGAAAAGACGGGAGGAAGAAGAAGACAAGGCGCATCAAGGAAATTGTCTACTACGACAGCGACGAATCTTCCTCCTCCCAAAAGGACAACGACGACTACGATAGACGAAAGACGGTTAACTCAAACTTTTCTTTCGATTATTCGCGCATCCCGCATAGTTCAAATGCTCAATTGCTCCCCATTCCACTTGGCAAGCCCCCTCACTTTGATGGAGAGGATTACGGATTTTGGAGCCACAAAATGCGTACTCACCTGTTTTCTCTCCATCCAAGCATTTGGGAGATTGTGGAAAATGGAATGAAATTTGATAGCTCGGATAGCCCTGTGTTTATTAATGAATAGATACATAAAAATGCACAAGCTACTACTGTGTTGCTAGCCTCTTTGTGCAGGGATGAGTATCACAAGGTGAGCGGCTTGGACAATGCCAAGCAGATCTGGAACAGCCTCAAGATCTCTCATGAGGGAAACAACGTCACCTTGCTCACCAAAATGGAGTTGGTGGAGGGCGAGCTTGGACGGTTCGCGATGATAAGGGGCGAGGAGCCGACACAAACATACAACCGGCTCAAGACCCTTATCAACAAAATAAGGAGCTACGGGAGCACGCGATGGACGGACCACGACGTCGTCCGCCTAATGCTAAGGTCATTTACCGTTCTTGATCCTCATTTGGTGAACAATATACGTGAAAATCCCAGGTACACCAAGATGTCGCCCGAAGAAGTTCTTGGGAAGTTCGTAAGCGGGCGAATGATGATCAAGGAGGCAAGATACGTGGACGACGCGTTGAACGGTCCTAATCATGAGCCTCAACCCATTGCTCTCAAGGCAACAAGGAGCAAGGAGGCACTACCAAGCAAGGTGGCGCAAGTTGAGGCGGCCGGACTCAATGATGAGGAGATGGCCCTCATCATTAAGCGCTTCAAGACGGCTCTTAAAGGTCGCAAGGGGCAGCCAAGCAAGACCAAAGCCAAGGGGAAGCGCTCATGCTTCAAATGCGGTAAGCTTGGTCATTTTATTGCTAACTGTCCCGACAATGATAGTGATCAGGACCAAGGGAACAAGAGGGAGAAAAAGAAGCATTACAAGAAGGCCAAGGGCGAGGCACATATCGGAAAGGAGTGGGATTCGGATTGTTCCTCCTCCGACTCTGACAATGAAGGACTCGCCGCCACCGCCTTCAACAAGTCATCCCTCTTCCCCAACGAGCGTCACACTTGCCTCATGGCAAGAGAGAAGAAAGTAAGCACTCATACTAGTACTTATGCTTCTTCGAGTGAAGATGAGTCTAGTGATGATGATGAGATAGATTACTCATGCTTATTCAAGGGATTAGATAGAACCAAGGTAGACAAAATTAATGAATTAAGTGATGCCTTGAATGACAAGAATATGCTTTTAGAAAAACAAGAGGATTTGTTGTATGAAGAACATGATAAATTTGTAGAAGCACAGAAATCTCTTGCTCTAGAAATTAAGAGGAATGAAATGCTCTCTAGTGAATTATCTTCTTGTCATGAAACTATTGCTAAGTTAAAAAGTTTTAATGATGATTTAAATGCTAAACTAGAAGTAGCTAGTAAATCTAATTCTTGTGTAGAAATTGTTGAAACTTGTAATAGGTGTAAAGATTTTGACATTGATGCTTGTAGTGATCATTTAGTTTCAATTTCCAAATTAAATGATGAATTAGCTAGTCTTAATGCCCAACTTAAGACTAGCAAGAATGAATTTGACAAGCTAAAATTTGCAAGGGATGCCTACACGATTGGTAGACACCCCTCAATTAAGGATGGACTTGGCTACAAGAGGGAAGCCAAGAACTTGACAAGCCATAAGGCTCCCATCTCCGCCAAGGAGAAAGGGAAGGCCCCTATGGCTAGTAGTGTGCAAAAGAACCATGCCTTTATGTACTATGATAGAAGACAACCTAGAAATGCTTATAGGAGCTGTAATGTATATAATGCCTTTGATTCTCATGCCATGGTTGCTTCTAGTTCTTCTTATGTGCATGATAGAAATGTTGGTAGGAGAAATGTTATTCATAATATGCCTAGGAGAAATGTCGTTAATGTTCCTAGGAAAGTTAATGAACCTTCTACAATATATCATGCTTTAAATGCTTCTTTTGCTATTTGTAGAAAGGATAGGAAGATAGTTGCTAGAAAATTAGGGGCAAGATGCAAGGGAGACAAAACTTGCATTTGGGTCCCTAAGGATATTTGTGCTAACCTTGCAGGACCCAACATGAGTTGGGTACCTAAGACCCAAGCCTAAATTTGCCTTGCAGGTTTATGCATCCGGGGGTTCAAGCTGGATTATTGACAGCGGATGCACAAACCATATGACGGGGGAGAAGAAGATGTTCACCTCCTACGTCAAGAATAAAGATTCCCAAGATTCAATAATATTCGGTGATGGGAATCAAGGCAAGGTAAAAGGGTTAGGTAAAATTGCAATCTCAAATGAGCACTCTATCTCTAATGTGTTTTTAGTAGAGTCTCTTGGATATAATTTGCTATCTGTTAGTCAATTATGCAATATGGGATATAACTGTTTGTTTACAAATGTAGATGTGTCAGTCTTTAGAAGATGTGATGGTTCACTAGCTTTTAAGGGTGTACTAGACGGCAAGCTTTACTTAGTTGATTTTGCAAAAGAAGAGGCCGGTCTAGATGCATGCTTAATGGCTAAGACTTGCATGGGCTGGCTGTGGCATCACCGCTTAGCACATGTGGGGATGAAGAACCTCCACAAGCTTCTAAAGGGAGAACACGTGATAGGTCTAACCAATGTTCATTTCGAAAAAGATAGACCTTGTGCAGCTTGTCAAGCAGGGAAACAAGTGGGAGGCTCTCATCACACCAAAAATGTGATGACAACATCAAGACCCCTGGAGCTGCTACATATGGACCTCTTCGGACCCGTCGCCTATCTGAGCATAGGAGGAAGTAAGTATGGTCTAGTTATCGTTGATGACTTTTCCCGCTTCACTTGGGTGTTCTTTTTGCAGGATAAGTCTGAAATCCAAGGGACCCTCAAGCGCTTCCTAAGGAGAGCTCAAAATGAGTTTGAGCTCAAGGTGAAGAAGATGAGGAGCGACAACGGGTCCGAATTCAAGAACCTTCAAGTGGAGGAGTTTCTTGAGGAGGAGGGGATCAAGCACGAGTTCTCCGCTCCCTACACACCTCAGCAAAATGGTGTGGTAGAGAGGAAGAACAGGACGCTCATAGATATGGCGAGGACTATGCTTGGAGAATTCAAGACCCCCGAGTGCTTTTGGTCAGAAGCCGTGAACACGGCTTGCCACGCCATCAACAGGGTCTACCTTCACCGCCTCCTCAAGAAGACGTCGTATGAGCTGCTAACCGGTAACAAACCTAATGTATCGTATTTTCGTGTTTTTGGGAGTAAATGCTACATTCTAGTGAAGAAGGGTAGGAATTCCAAATTTGCTCCCAAAGCCGTAGAAGGGTTTTTATTAGGTTATGATTCAAATACAAAGGCGTATAGGGTCTTCAACAAATCATCGGGTTTGGTTGAAGTCTCTAGCAACGTTGTATTTGATGAGACTAATGGCTCTCCAAGAGAGCAAGTTGTTGATCTTGACGATGTAGATGAAGAAGACGTTCCAACGGCCGCGATACGCACCATGGCGATTGGAGATGTACGGCCTCAGGAACATTTGGAGCAAGATCAACCGTCTTCCTCAACTATGGTGCATCCCCCAACCCAAGATGACGAACAGGTACCTCAAGTGGAGGCACATGATCAAGGGGGAGCACAGGATGTTCAAGAGGAAGAAGCACCTCAGGCACCTCCAACCCAAGTTCGAGCGACAATTCAAAGGGATCATCCCGTCGACCAGATATTGGGTGATATTAGCAAGGGAGTAACTACTCGCTCAAGATTAGTTAATTTTTGTGAGCATTACTCTTTTGTCTCTTCTATTGAGCCTTTCAGGGTAGAAGAGGCCTTGCTAGATCCGGACTGGGTGTTGGCCATGCAGGAGGAACTCAACAACTTCAAGCGCAACGAAGTTTGGACACTGGTGCCTCGTCCCAAGCAAAATGTTGTGGGAACCAAGTGGGTGTTCCGCAACAAACAGGACGAGCACGGGGTGGTGACGAGGAACAAGGCTCGACTTGTGGCAAAAGGTTATGCCCAAGTCGCAGGTTTGGACTTTGAGGAGACTTTTGCTCCTGTGGCTAGACTAGAATCAATTCGTATCTTGCTAGCATATGCCGCTCACCATTCTTTCAGGTTGTACCAAATGGATGTGAAGAGCGCTTTCCTCAACGGTCCGATCAAGGAGGAGGTGTACGTGGAGCAGCCCCCTGGCTTCGAGGATGAACGGTACCCCGACCACGTGTTTAAGCTCTCTAAGGCGCTCTATGGACTTAAGCAAGCCCCAAGAGCATGGTATGAATGCCTTAGAGACTTTTTAATTGCTAATGCTTTCAAGGTTGGGAAAGCCGATCCAACTCTTTTTACTAAGACTTGCGATGGTGATCTTTTTGTGTGCCAAATTTATGTCGACGACATAATATTTGGTTCTACTAACCAAAAGTCTTGTGAAGAGTTTAGTAGGGTGATGACGCAGAAATTCGAGATGTCGATGATGGGCGAGTTGACCTACTTCCTTGGGTTCCAAGTGAACCAACTCAAGGACGGCACCTTCATCTCCCAAACGAAGTACACACAAGATTTGCTAAAGAGGTTTGGGTTGAAGGACGCCAAGCCCGCAAAGACGCCGATGGGAACCGACGGACACACCGACCTCAACAAAGGAGGTAAGTCCGTTGATCAAAAAGCATACCGGTCCATGATAGGTTCTTTGCTTTATTTATGTGCTAGTAGACCAGATATTATGCTTAGCGTATGCATGTGTGCTAGATTTCAATCCGATCCGAAGGAGTGTCACTTAGTGGCTGTGAAGCGAATTCTTCGATATTTAGTCGCTACGCCTTGCTTCGGGATCTGGTATCCAAAGGGATCTAACTTTGACTTGATTGGGTACTCAGATTCCGACTATGCTGGATGTAAGGTCGATAGGAAGAGTACATCGGGGACGTGCCAATTCTTAGGAAGGTCCCTGGTGTCATGGAACTCTAAGAAACAAACCTCCGTTGCCCTATCCACCGCTGAGGCCGAGTACGTTGCCGCAGGACAGTGTTGCGCGCAACTACTTTGGATGAGGCAAACCCTCAGGGACTTTGGCTACAATCTGAGCAAAGTCCCACTCCTATGTGATAATGAGAGTGCTATTCGAATAGCGGAAAATCCTGTTGAGCACAGCCACACAAAGCACATTGACATCCGACATCACTTTTTGAGAGACCACCAGCAAAAGGGGGATATCGAAGTGTTTCATGTTAGCACCGAGAACCAGCTAGCCAATATCTTTACCAAGCCTCTAGATGAGAAGACCTTTTGCAGGCTGCGTAGTGAGCTCAATATCTTAGATTCGCGGAACTTGGATTGAAATGTAGCATACATGTGTTTATGCTTTTGATTATGTTCATTCTGCATATTGTTGCTTATTGTGGTGCTCAAGTTGTACAAACACTCCCTGGACCTCACAAGTCCTGTTTGCAAGTGATGCACATATTTAGGGGGAGCTGTGCTACAACTTGACCCTTTGTGGCTAACCATGTACTTGAGTTTGGTTGTTTTAGTCTCCAAGGAAAATTGAAAGGGAAAAGGTGGACTTGGACCATGCGAGACTTCCACTGCACTCCGATGAAAAGAGTAACTCTTCCAAGTTCATCGTTATACTCTTATTGCCTATTTGCTCTTAGTTGAAGATTTTGGTGAGGCAATGGGGTTAAAGGGCCAAGATTGATCCCGTTTTGGTGCTTGATGCAAAAGGGGGAGAAAATAAAGGCCAAAGCGATAAATGGATCAGCTACCACTTGAGAGATTTTGAAAATAGTTGAATAGAGCTTTTGGTTTGTCAAAACTCTTTTGTTGTCTCTCTTGTCAAAAGTTGGATTCTTGTGGGGAGAAGTATTGATTATGGGAAAAAGGGGGAGTTTTTGAAATCTTAAATCAATTTCTCTTAGAATGACTCTCTTTATGTCTTAACATGTGTGTTTGACTTAGAGATAGAAATTTGAGTTTGATTTGCAAAAACAAACCAAGTGGTGGCATAGAGTGATCCATATATGTCAAAATTGAATCAAAACAATTTTGAGTTCTTATTTGATTTGATTTTGTACTTGTTCTACTTGCTTTATGTTGTGTTGGCATAAATCACCAAAAAGGGGGAGATTGAAAGGGAAATGTGCCCTTGGGCCATTTCTAAGTATTTTGGTGATTTAGTGTCCAACACAAGTGCCTAAGTGTAAAAAGGTGGACAAAGTACAAATCAAGAATTAAGGTATGTTTCTCAGACTTAGTACATTGTTTTATGGACTAATGTATTGTGTCTAAGTGCTGGAAACAGGAAAAATCCAATTGGAAATGTCTTGGTTCGAGCAGCCAAGAATCTGCTGAGTCTGCAAGCACCGGACTGTCCGGTGGTGCACCGGACAGTGTCCGGTGCGCCAGGCTGGCTCGAGCGAAGTGGATGCTCTCGGGAATTCACCGGTGACGTACGGCTAAAATTCACCGGACTGTCCGGTGTGCACCGGACTGTCCGGTGAGCCAACGGTCGGCCGGGCCAACGGTCGGCCGCGCAATCTACGCGGGACACGTGGCCGAGCCAACGGCTAGAAGACGGCACCGGACTGTCCGGTGTGCACCGGACATGTCTGGTGCGCCAACGGCTCTCAGGCTGCCAACGGTCGGCTTCGCTATTTAAGGAAGGAAATCGGGCACCGGACAGTGTCCGGTGTGCACCGGACTGTCCGGTGCCCCCGATGACAGAAGGCAAGAATGGCTTTCCAAATTTGTGCTCAACGGCTCCTAGCTGCCTTGGGGCTATAAAAGGACCCCTAGGCGCATGGAGGAGGACCCAAGCATCCTTTGAGCATCATTGATCACTCACACTTCATTCTTGCGCACTTGTTCGACATTTTAGTGATTTGAGCTCCGTTCTAGTGTGCTAGTCTCTTGAGCTCAAGTCTGGGTTTTGCGTGTGCGTATTCGCTGTGATCTTTGTGTCGTGTGTGAGTTGCTAATCCCTCCCTTGCTCTGTGATTCTTCGTGAACATCTTGTGTAAGAGCGAGAGGCTCCAAGCTGTGGAGATTCCTCGCAAACGGGATTAAGAGAAGCAAAGCAACACCGTGGTATTCAAGTTGGTCTTTGGACCGCTTGAGAGGGGTTGATTGCAACCCTCGTCCGTTGGGACGCCACAACGTGGAGTAGGCAAGCGTTGGTCTTGGCCGAACCACGAGATAACCACTGTGCCATCTCTGTGATTGATATCTCTTGGTTATTATGTTGTGTTGAGATCCTTCTCTAGCCACTTGGCAAATTACTGTGCTAACAAGTAACCAAGTTTTGTGGCTTAAGTTTTTGAAGTGTTACAGGATCACCTATTCACCCCCCCCCTCTAGGTGCTCTCAAGGTTTCTTATTGTGGCAGTACCTTCTATTTATGTAACGAACATCAGTTTGTAATAATTATTAGTCTATCTTGTGATGCATGCATGGCTCTGAAGCCATAAACTTTTTATGATGTGATGCGATGTGATATCATTATTGTAATACCAGTAGTTACTTTTCATATCATATGCTATGCAACAATGAGATTGTATGTGTAATTTTACTCTTTCTATCATCACAATCTATAATTATGTTTCATCCCTCATTGTTTTGTGTATGGTGTTGATTGTTCACTCTCTCTAAATATGTTGCAAATTGACATATCAAGTCAATGTTAATATCATAAAACTCATGCATATATTTAGGGGGAGCTACACATACACAAATGCTTTTATCTCGCAAGTACTCGTAATTTTTAATTTTTATCTCTACTCTAGTTTGTTTTGGCATCAATCACCAAAAAGGGGGAGATTGTAAGTGCAATCAACCCTAATTGAGGGTTTTGGTGATTAAATGACAAAACAAACAGAGATTCTAATAAGTTTGCTCCTAGCATGTACACAGTAATTCTACAGACAGGAGAAGCACAGATCTTACGAGCATAAAAATAGAAAGCACAGCAGATTTAAAATTCCACATCAAATGGCGTGCTCCAAGTGCTTTGAAACAACGGCAGTACCCATTTTATAATTCTTGAGTTATAGGAATCGCCATACAATTAAGAGGGATCCGCAATGGTTAAGTAAGTTATGCAATGAGCTAAGTTCAAAACCTTTTGAAAACATCTTTGAGAACATTTTTCTAGATCATGAATGCCCTTGAGAAAGACCAATTTTACTTCCCACAAAAAACCACTTTTATCCTCCTCAAAACACTCAAAATTTGGTTTCAGCCCTGGAAACCGGTTCAACCGGTCCTGAAACCGGTTCAACTGGTTTTTGGACTGCTCCTCTGCCACCCCTGCTCTGACCTGTCTGACAGTCAGAGCTGTCAGAAAAAGTCACTGCAGATCTTTTGGGAAAACCAGTTCAACCGGATTTTTCCCCTACTCAACCTGTTTTGAAACCGGTCGAGTCTCCGGCTGAGTAGGTTAGTGAATCGGGATCCCCCTGGTAGAAACCGGTTCAACCGGTCTGAAAACCGGTTCAACCGGTTTTTACTCCTTTTCTCCCAACGGCTGCCAGCTTTTGGGGGATCCTTTATATACCCCCTCACACTCTCTCTCTCATTCACTTCGGCTCCTCCCACGAAATCTTGGCTGACCAAACTCTCAACAAGTGCATTCATTTCACCTTTCACACCCGCAATCACATCTCCTTCAATTGATTGAAGGATCCTTGGTGTGAGGTGAACTCGATCTAACACGCTGTCATTTTCATCTCGATTCTCCTATTCTCTTTGTTCTTGAGCTCGTTGCAAACTTAACCTTGTGCAGATTTGTTACTCTTGGAACCTCGTGTTCCTTGACGGTTAGAGGTTGCTTGGGAGTCTCCAAATTTGTGGATGACCCCAAGAAGTTTGTATCACCCGCTCTTTGAGCATATTTGAGAAGAGATTGCCTTGACCTTTGTGGTCGGTTTGTGGAGGATTAGGGTTGGAAAAGACCCGGCCCTTTGTGGGCTCCTCAACGAGGAGTAGGACACCTTTGTGGTGGTTGCCGAACCTCGGGTTATATCGCGTGTTTTTGTGTGTTCTTGTTAAGCTCTTTAAATTTGTTGGTTGGCTCATATTATCTATTCGAGTAGATCTTGCGTAGGGCAAGTCATTAGCAAAATCTTTCACTACTTCGCAATATTTGTTTATCTAAGTTGAGCAGGTTCAAACTTGTTCAGTTGTAAACAAAATCAACTGAACCGGTTTGCACCAGTGCAACTTTAATTTAACCTTTCTCGAAGTTTTTAGTGAAAAATTTCAGGTGTAGCCTATTCACCCCCCCCCCCTCTAGGCTACTTTCACTCTCTTTATTTTTCCCACTGGGTTTTTAAGGAAACTCAGCTGATATGTTGATTTCTCAGATTTTCTGACTAGATTATCTTGGAGAAATATTTGCCTGAGTTATATGTCTCATCATTTATTTTCCCCATTGGGATTTTTGAGATGATGACTATAGACATATTATTGTTCTTTGG
Source organism: Zea luxurians (assembly GCA_029449295.1). NCBI lineage: Eukaryota > Viridiplantae > Streptophyta > Magnoliopsida > Poales > Poaceae > Zea > Zea luxurians. The sequence goes on along the minus strand of JAOPSE010000008.1, from coordinate 38,632,857 downwards.
GCTAGAGGTCCATGGGAGAACAATGGCATACCATAATTAAATTGAACCACCGACAATTATCTATAAGGATAATTGAGCTTGTGTTGTTCAGATGGAAACATGTTATATCAGGAGCAAAATTAATCAACATATTGCTCCTAAATTGTATTATCCATCTTGCAAAGTGAAAGGGAATTAGGCTTACACCTATATTCCTAAATTAATTTTGGTGGTTGAATTGCCCAACACAAATATTTGGACTAACTAGTTTGCCCTAGTTTATAAGTTCTACAGGTGCCAAAGGTTCACAATAAGCCAATAAAAAGATCAAGAGAAAGGGTTCGAACAAAGGAGCAAAGGGACAACCGAAGGCACCCTGGTCGAGCGCACCGAACTGTCCGGTGCACCACCGGACAGTGTCCGGTGCACCAGGGGACTCCAAGCTGAACTTCGCACCTTCGGGAAATTTCAGAGCCGCCGCGCTATAATTCACCGGACTGTCCGGTGTACACCGGACAGTGTCCGGTGCTCCAAGGGGACGCGACTCTGAACTCCCCAGCTTCGGGAATCCACAACGGCTAGTCCGCTATAATTCACCGGACATGTCCGGTGTACACCGGACTGTCCGGTGTGACAGCGAAAGCAACGGCTACTTCGGCGCCAACGGTCACCTGCAAGCGCATTAAATGCGCGCCAGAGTGCGCAGAAGTCAGGCACGCGCGGGTTGGCGCACCTGACACTCTACAGTACATGTCCGGTGCGCCACCGGACATCCAGGCGGGCCCAGCAGTCAGAGCTCCAACGGTCGGAACCCTAACGGCCTGGTGACGTGGCTGGCGCACTGGACATGTCCGGTGTGCACCGGACTGTCCGGTGCACCATGCGACAGACAGCCTCCACCAAACGGCTAGTTTGGTGGTTGGGGCTATAAATACCCCCAACCACCCCACATTCAAGGCATCCAAGTTTTCTACCTTCCAACTACTTACAAGAGCTCTAGCATTCAATTCTAGACACACCCAAGTAATCAAATCCTCTCCAATTCCACACAAGGCCTTAGTGATTAGTGAGAGAGATTTGTTGTGTTCTTTTGAGCTCTTGCGCTTGGATTGCTTCTTTTCTTTCTCACTTGCTTTTGTGATCAAATCTCAATTGTAATCGAGGCAAGAGACACCAATTGTGTGGTGGTCCTTGCGGGGAAGTTTTGTTCCCGATTTGATTTGAGAAGAGAAGCTCACTCGGTCCAAGGGACCATTTGAGAGAGGGAAAGGGTTGAAAAAGACCCGGCCTTTGTGGCCTCCTCAACGGGGAGTAGGTTTGAGAGAACCGAACCTCGGTAAAACAAATCCACGTGTCTCACTCTTTATTTGCCCGCGATTTGTTTTGCACCCTCTCTCTCGGACTCATTATTGTTTCTAACGCTAACCCGGCTTGTAGTTGTGATTAACTTTGTAAATTTCAGTTTCGCCCTATTCACCCCCCCCCCCTCTAGGCGACTTTCAATTGGTATCAAAGCCCGGTGCTTCATTAGAGCCTAACCGCTCGAAGTGATGTCGGGAGATCACGCTAAGAAGGAGATGGAGACCGGCGACAAGCCCACTACAAGCCACGGGGAAACTTCATCGGAAGAGTCCCGCAACAAGAGGAAGGAGAAGAAGAACTCCTCCAACAAAGGGAAGGGGAAGGAGAATAAATCCTCTTCCCACAAGTCGCATCGGAGAGGCGACAAGCACAAGAGAATGAGGAAAGTGGTCTACTACGAGACCGACTCTTCATCGCCATCGACCTCCGACTCCGATGCGCCGTCCGTAACTTCTAAGCGCCAAGAGCGCAAGAAGTATAGTAAGATCCCCCTACGCTACCCCCACATTTCAAAGCGTACTCCTTTACTCTCCGTTCCATTAGGCAAACCACCGGTTTTTTACGGTGAAGATTATAATATGTGGAGTGACAAAATGAGGCACCATCTAACCTCACTCCACACAAGCATATGGAATGTTGTTGAGTTTAGTGTACAGGTACCATCCGTAGGGGATGAAGACTACGACTCGGATGAGGTGGCCCAAATTCACCACTTTAACTCCCAAGCCACCACTATACTCCTCGCCTCTCTAAGTCAAGAGGAGTATAATAAGGTGCAAGGGTTAAAAAGTGCGAAGGAAATTTGGGACGTACTCAAGACCGCACACGAAGGAGACAAGGTGACAAAGATCACCAAGCGGGAGACGATCGAGGGGGAGCTCGGTCGCTTCATGCTTCACCAAGGAGAGGATCCACAAGCTATGTACAACCGCTTGAAGACCTTGGTGAACCAAGTGCGCAACCTCGAGAGCGAAAAATGGGATGACCATGAGATGGTCAAGGTTATTCTTAGATCCCTCGTATTTCTTAACCCTACACAAGTTCAATTAATTCGAGGTGATCCTAAATATAAGCTAATGTCTCCCGAGGAAGTAATAGGAAAATTTGTGAGCTTTGAGCTAATAATTAAAGGCTCAAAGAAAATCATCGAGCAAGGCACCTCCTCCACGCACGAGGCACAACCGGTCGCATTCAAGGCGACGGAAGAAAAGAAGGAGGAATCTACTCCAAGTCGAACACCCATCGACGCCTCCAAGCTCGACAATGAGGAAATGGCACTCATCATCAAAAGCTTTCGCCAAATCCTCAAGCAACGGAAGGGGAAGGATTACAAATCCCGTTCCAAAAAGGTTTGCTACAAGTGTGGTAAGCCCGGTCACTTTATTGCTAAATGTCCATTATCAAGTGATAGTGACAGGGACAACGACAAGAAGGGGAGAAGAAAGGAGAAGAAGAGATATCACAAGAGGAAGGGCGGCGATGCCCATGTGTGCCAGGAATGGGACTCCAACGAGAGCTCCACCGACTCCCCTCCGACGAGGACGCCGCCAACATCGCCGTCACCAAGGGTCTTCTCTTCCCCAACGTCGGCCACAAATGCCTCATGGCCAAGGACGGCAAAAAGAAGAAGGTTAAATCCAAATCCTCCACTAAATATGAGTCCTCTAGTGATGATAATGCTAGTGATGAGGAAGATAATTTGCGTACCCTTTTTGCCAACCTAAACATGCAACAAAAGGAAAAAATTAAATGAACTAATTAGTGCCATCCATGAGAAGGATGAACTCTTGGACTCCCAAGAGGACTTCCTAATCAAGGAAAATAAAAAGCATGTTAAGGTTAAAAATGCTTACGCTCTAGAAGTTGAAAAATGTGAAAAACTGTCTAGTGAGCTAAGCACTTGCCATGAGACCATTGACAACCTTAGAAATGAGAATGCTAATTTGTTAGCTAAGGTTGATTCACATGTTTGTGATGTTTCAACTCCCAATCCTAGAGATGATAATGTTGATTTACTTGCTAAGATTGACGAGTTGAATGTTTCTCTTGCTAGCCTTAGAAATGAGAATGAGAAATTGATTGCTAAGGCTAAAGATTTTGATGTTTGCAATGCTACAATTTCCGATCTTAGAGATAAAAATGATATATTACGTGCTAAGATTGTCGAACTTAATTCTTGCAAACCCTCTACATCTACCATTGAGCATGTCACTATTTGCACTAGATGTAGAGATATTGATGTTGATGTTATTCAAGATCACATGGCTTTAATTAAACAACAAAATGATCATATAGCAATATTAGATGCTAAAATTGCCGAGCATAACTTAGAAAATGAAAAGTTTAAATTTGCTAGAAGTATGCTCTATAATGGGAGACGCCCTGGCATCAAGGATGGCATTGGCTTCCAAAGGGGAGACAATGTCAAACTTAATGCCCCTCCTAAGAAATTGTCTAACTTTGTTAAGGGCAAGGCTCCCATGCCTCAGGATAACGAGGGTTACATTTTGTACCCTGTCGGTTATCCCGAGCACAAAATTAGGAGAATTCATTCTAGGAAGTCTCACTCTGGCCCTAACCATGCTTTTATGTATAAGGGTGAGACATCTAGCTCTAGGCAACCAACCCATGCTAAGTTGCCTAAGAAGAAAACTCCTAGTGCATCAAATGACCATAGCATTTCATTCAAAACTTTTGATGCATCTTATGTTTTGACTAACAAATCCGGCAAGGTAGTTGCCAAGTTTGTTGGGGGCAAACACAAGGGATCCAAGACTTGTGTTTGGGTACCCAAAGTTCTTGTGTCTAATGCCAAAGGACCCAAAACCGTTTGGGTACCTAAAGTCAAGAACTAAAATTGTTTTGTAGGTTTATGCATCCGGGGGCTCAAGTTGGATCATCGATAGCGGGTGCACAAACCACATGACGGGGGAGAAGAGGATGTTCTCCTCCTACGAGAAAAACCAAGATCCCCAATGAGCTATCACATTCGGGGATGGAAACCAAGGTTTGGTCAAAGGTTTGGGTAAAATTGCTATATCTCCTGACCATTCCATTTCCAATGTTTTTCTTGTTGATTCATTAGATTACAATTTGCTTTCCGTATCTCAATTATGTCAAATGGGCTACAACTGTCTATTTACTGATGTAGGTGTCACTGTCTTTAGAAGAAGTGATGATTCAATAGCATTTAAGGGAGTGTTAGAGGGTCAGCTATACTTGGTAGATTTTGATAGAGTTGAACTTGACACTTGCTTAATTGCTAAGACTAACATGGGTTGGCTCTGGCACCGCCGACTAGCCCATGTTGGGATGAAGAATCTTCATAAGCTTCTAAAGGGAGAACACATTTTAGGATTAACAAATGTTCATTTTAAGAAAGACAGGATTTGTAGCGCATGCCAAGCCGGGGAAGCAAGTTGGTGTTCATCATCCACACAAGAACATCATGACGACTGATAGGCCACTAGAGCTCCTACACATGGATTTATTCGGCCCGATCGCTTACATAAGCATCGGCGGGAGTAAGTACTGTCTAGTTATTGTGGATGATTATTCTCGCTTCACTTGGGTATTCTTTTTGCAGGAAAAATCTCAAACCCAAGAGACCTTAAAGGGATTCTTGAGACAGGCTCAAAATGAGTTCGGCTTAAGGATCAAGAAAATTAGAAGCGACAACGGGACGGAGTTCAAGAACTCTCAAATTGAAGGCTTCCTTGAGGAGGAGGGTATCAAGCATGAGTTCTCTTCTCCCTACACGCCACAACAAAATGGTGTAGTGGAGAGGAAGAATCGAACTCTATTAGACATGGCAAGGACCATGCTTGATGAGTACAAGACACTGGATCGGTTTTTGGCCGAAGCGGTCAACACTGCCTGCTACGCCATCAACCGGTTATATCTACACCGAATCCTCAAGAAGACATCCTATGAACTCCTAACCGGTAAAAAGCCCAACATTTCATACTTTAGAGTCTTTGGTAGCAAATGTTTTATTCTTGTTAAAAGAGGTAGAAAATCTAAATTTGCTCCTAAGACTGTAGAAGGCTTTTTACTAGGATATGATTCAAACACAAGGGCATATAGAGTCTTTAACAAGTCCTCAGGACTAGTTGAAGTTTCTTGTGACGTTGTGTTTGATGAGACTAACGGCTCTCAAGTAGAGCAAGTTGATCTTGATGAGATAAGTGAGGAAGAGGCTCCGTGCATCGCGCTAAGGAACATGTCCATTGGGGATGTGTGTCCTAAGGAATCCGAAGAGCCTACAAATGCACAAGATCAACCATCCTCCTCCACGCAAGCATCTCCACCAACTCAAAATGAGGATGAGGCTCAAGTTGATGAAGGAGAAGATCAAAGAGATGAGCCACCTCAAGATGATGGAAATGATCAAGGGGGAGATGCAAATGATCAAGACAAGGAGGATGAAGAACCAAGGCCGCCACACCCAAGAGTCCACCAAGCAATCCAACGAGATCACCCCGTCGACACCATCCTCGGCGACATCCATAAGGGGGTAACCACTAGATCTCGTGTTGCACATTTTTGTGAGCATTACTCTTTTGTTTCCTCTATTGAGCCACACAGGGTAGAGGAAGCACTTCAAGATTCGGATTGGGTGATGGCGATGCAAGAGGAGCTCAACAATTTCACTAGGAACGAAGTATGGCATTTAGTTCCACGTCCTAATCAAAATGTTGTAGGAACCAAATGAGTCTTCCGCAACAAGCAAGACGAGCATGGTGTGGTGACAAGGAACAAAGCTCGACTTGTGGCCAAGGAATACTCCCAAGTCGAAGGTTTGGATTTCGGTGAAACCTATGCACCCGTAGCTAGGCTTGAGTCAATTCGCATATTATTAGCCTATGCTACTTACCATGGCTTCAAGCTTTATCAAATGGACGTGAAGAGTGCCTTTCTCAATGGACCAATCAAGGAAGAGGTCTATGTTGAGCAACCTCCCGGCTTTGAAGATAGTGAGTACCCTAACCATGTCTATAGGCTCTCTAAGGCGCTTTATGGGCTCAAGCAAGCCCCAAGAGCATGGTATGTGATAGTCGCCTAGAGGGGGGGGTGAATAGGGCGAAACTGAAATTTACAAAAATAATCACAACTACAAGCCGGGTTAGCGTTAGTAATAAAGAAACGAGTCCGCGAGAGAGGGCGCAAAACAAATCGCAAGCAAATAAGAGTGTGACACAAGGATTTGTTTTACCGAGGTTCGGTTCTCGCAAACCTACTCCCCGTTGAGGAGGCCACAAAGGCCGGGTCTCTTTCAACCCTTCCCTCTCTCAAACGATCCCACGGATCGAGTGAGCTTTCTCTTCTTCTCAATCAAACGGGAACAAAGCTTCCCCACAAGGGCCACCACACAATTGGTGCCTCTTGCCTTGGTTACAATTGAGTGATGATCTCAAGAACAAATGAGAAAGAAAGAAAGCAATCCAAGCGCAAGAGCTCGAAAGAACACAAGCAAATCACTCTCTCTAGTCACTATGGAGTTGTGTGGAATTTGGAGAGGACTTGATCTATTTGGTGTGTCTAGAATTGAATGCTAGAGCTCTTGTAGAGGTTGAGAAGTGGAAAACTTGGATGGCAATGAATGTGGGGTGGTTGGGGTATTTATAGCCCCAACCACCAAAAGTGACCGTTGCTGGAACCCCTCTGTTCGATGGCGCACCGGACAGTCCGGTGCACACCGGACAGTCCGGTGCCCCTGCCATGTCACCATTGCCGTTGGATTCTGACCGTTGGAGCTTCTGACTTCTGGGCCCTCCTGGGTGTCCGGTGCACACCGGACATGTACTGTTTGATGTCCGGTGCACCGGCATGGGCGATCCTGACGTCTGCGCGCGCTGCGCGCGCATTTAATGCACCGCAGGGAGCCGTTGGCGCCGCAGAGAGCCGTTGCTCCGCTGGCACACCGGACAGTCCGGTGCACACCGGACAGTCCGGTGAATTTTAGCGGAGCGGCTGCCGAGCGAACCCGAGGCTGGCGAGTTCCGGGGACGGCGTTTCCTTGGAGCACCGGACATGTCCGGTGCACACCGGACAGTCCGGTGAATTATAGCGCGCTGTCCACCGAGAAATCCCGAGAGCGAAGAGTTTGAAGTCGGAGTCCTCTGGCCGCACCGGACAGTCCGGTGCACACCGGACAGTCCGGTGCCTCCATCCAGAGGTGCCCTCGGTTGCCTTGCTGCTCCTTTGTTGAATCCAACACTTGGTCTTTTTATTGACTGAATGTGAACCTTTTGCACCTGTATAACTTATGCACTAGAGCAAACTAGTTAGTCCAATATTTGTGTTGGGCAATTCAACCACCAAAATATTTAGGAACTAGGTGTAAGGCTAATTCCCTTTCAATCTCCCCCTTTTTGGTGATTGATGCCAACACAAACCAAAGCAAATATAGAAGTGCATAATTGAACTAGTTTGCATAAAGTAAGTGCAAAGGTTGCTTGGAATTGAGCCAATATAAATATTTATATGATGCGCATGGATTGTTTTCTTTATTTTTCACATATTGGACCACATTTGCACCAAGAGTTTTGTTTTCGCAAATTCTTTTGTAAATACTTTTCAAAGTCTTTTTGTAAGATAGTCAAAGGTAAATGAATAAGATTTGTAAAGCATTTTCAAGATTTGAAATTTTCTCCCCCTGTTTCAAATGCTTTTCCTTTGACTAAACAAAACTCCCCCTAAAATAAGGTCTCCTCTTAGTGTTCAAGAGGGTTTTCCATCAGTTTTGAAAACACTACTTGCTCCCCCTTTAGAACACAAAGAGATACCAATTTTGAAAGTTACCATTGAAAATCATCAAATTTAAAATTTTAAGTGGTGGTGCGGTCCTTTTGCTTTGGGCTCATATTTTCTCCCCCTTTGGCATGAATCGCCAAAAACGAAATCATTAGAGCCCATGAGTACTTTCTCCCCCTTTGGTCATGAAATGAATGAGTGAAGATTATACCAAAGTTGGAGAGATGATGCGGAGCGACGGCGAAGGATGAGTAGTAGAGTGGAGTGGAAGCCTTTGTCTTTGCCGAAGACTCCAATTCCCTTTCAATATACCTATGACTTGGTTGGAAATACACTTGAAAACACATTAGTCATAGCATATATAGAAGAGACATGATCAAAGGTATATGCATGTGCTATGTGTGCAAGTTTAGCAAAAGAAATTCCTAGAATCAAGAATATTAAGCTCATGCCTAAGTCGGGTAAAAGATTGTTCATCAAGTGGTTTGGTAAAGATATCGGCTAATTGATCTTTAGTATTAATATAAGAAATCTCGATATCCCCCTTTTGTTGGTGATCCCGAAGAAAATGATACCGAATGGCTATGTGCTTAGTGCGGCTGTGCTCGACGGGATTGTCGGCCATTTTGATTGCACTCTCATTGTCACATAGCAAAGGGACTTTGGTTAATTTGTAACCGTAGTCCCGCAGGGTTTGCCTCATCCAAAGCAATTGCGCGCAACAATGACCGGCGGCAATGTACTCGGCTTCGGCGGTAGAAAGAGCGACCGAATTTTGCTTCTTTGAAGCCCATGACACCAAGGATCTTCCCAAGAACTGGCAAGTCCCCGATGTGCTCTTCCTATTAATCCTACACCCCGCCCAATCGGCATCCGAATAACCAATCAAATCAAATGTGGATCCCCGAGGGTACCAAAGCCCAAACTTAGGAGTAAAAGCCAAATATCTCAAGATTCGTTTTACGGCCGTAAGGTGTGATTCCTTAGGGTCGGCTTGGAATCTTGCACACATGCAAACGGAAAGCATAATGTCCGGTCGAGATGCACATAAATAAAGCAATGATCCAATCATCGACCGGTATACCTTTTGATCCACGGACTTACCTCCCGTGTCGAGGTCGAGATGCCCATTTGTTCCCATGGGTGTCTTGATGGGCTTGGCATCCTTCATTCCAAACTTGCTTAGAATGTCTTGAGTATACTTGGTTTGGCTGATGAAGGTGCCCTCTTGGAGTTGCTTGACTTGGAATCCTAGAAAATACTTCAATTCCCCCATCATTGACATCTCGAATTTTTGTGTCATGATCCTACTAAATTCTTCACATGTAGATTTGTTAGTAGACCCAAAAATGATATCATCAACATAAATTTGGCATACAAACAAATCATTATCAAGAATCTTAGTGAATAAAGTAGGATCGGCTTTGCCGACTTTGAAGCCATTTGCAATAAGGAAATCTCTAAGGCATTCATACCATGCTCTTGGGGCTTGCTTAAGCCCATAAAGCGCCTTAGAGAGCCTATAAACATGGTTAGGGTACTCACTGTCTTCAAAGCCGGGAGGTTGCTCAACATAGACCTCCTCCTTGATTGGTCCATTGAGGAAGGCACTCTTTACGTCCATTTGATAGAGCTTGAAGCCATGGTAAGTAGCATAGGCTAATAATATGCGAATTGACTCAAGCCTAGCTACGGGTGCATAGGTTTCACCAAAATCCAAACCTTCGACTTGTGAATACCCCTTGGCCACGAGTCGAGCTTTGTTCCTAGTCACCACACCATGCTCGTCTTGCTTGTTGCGGAAGACCCACTTGGTTCCTACAACATTTTGATTAGGACGTGGAACTAAGTGCCATACCTCATTCCTTGTGAAATTGTTGAGCTCCTCTTGCATCGCCATCACCCAATCCGAATCTTGAAGAGCTTCCTCTACCCTATGTGGCTCAATAGAGGAAACAAACGAGTAATGCTCACAAAAATGTGCAACACGAGATCGAGTAGTTACCCCCTTATGAATGTCGCCGAGGATGGTGTCAACGGGGTGATCTCGTTGTATCGCTTGGTGGACTCTTGGGTGTGGCGGCCTTGGTTGTTCATCCTCCTTGTCTTTATCATTTGAATCTCCCCCTTGATCGTTGCCGTCATTTTGAGGTGGCTCATCTTCTTGATTTTCTTGTTCAACATCTTGAGCCTCATCCTCAACTTGAGTTGGTGGAGATGCTTGCATGGAGGAGGATGGTTGATCTTGTGCATTTGGAGGCTCTTCGGATTCCTTAGGACACACATCCCCAATGGACATGTTCCTTAGCGCTATGCATGGAGCCTGTTCTTCACCTGTTTCATCAAGATCAACTTGCTCTACTTGAGAGCCGTTAGTCTCATCAAACACAACGTCACAAGAAACTTCAACAAGTCCTGAGGACTTGTTAAAGACTCTATATGCCTTTGTGTTTGAGTCATATCCTAGTAAAAAGCCTTCTACAGTTTTAGGAGCAAATTTAGATTTTCTACCTCTTTTGACAAGAATAAAACATTTGCTACCAAAAACTCTAAAATATGAAATATTGGGCTTTTTACCGGTTAGGAGTTCATAAGATGTCTTCTTGAGGATTCGGTGAAGATATAACCGGTTGATGGCGTAGCAGGCGGTGTTGACCGCCTCGGCCCAAAACCGATCCGGTGTCTTGTACTCATCAAGCATGGTCCTTGCCATGTCCAATAGAGTTCGATTCTTCCTCTCCACTACACCATTTTGTTGTGGAGTGTAGGGAGAAGAGAACTCATGCTTGATGCCCTCCTCCTCAAGAAAGCCTTCAATTTGAGAGTTCTTGAACTCCGTCCCATTATCGCTTCTAATTTTCTTGATCCTTAAGGCGAACTCATTTTGAGCCCGTCTCAAGAATCCTTTTAAGGTCTCTTGGGTTTGTGATTTTTCCTGCAAAAAGAATACCCAAGTGAAGCGAGAATAATCATCCACAATTACAAGACAATACTTACTACCGCCGATGCTTATGTAAGCGATCGGGCCGAACAAATCCATGTGTAGGAGCTCCAGTGGCCTGTCGGTAGTCATGATGTTTTTGTGTGGATGATGGACACCAACTTGCTTCCCGGCTTGGCAAGCGCTACAAATCCTGTCTTTCTCAAAATGAACATCGGTTAGTCCCAAAATGTGTTCTCCCTTTAGAAGTTTGTGAAGATTCTTCATTCCAACATGGGCTAGTCGACGGTGCCAGAGCCAACCCAAGTTAGTCTTAGCAATTAAGCATGTGTCGAGTTCAGCCCTTTCAAAATCTACTAAGTATAGCTGACCCTCTAACACACCCTTAAATGCTATTGAATCATCACTCCTTCTAAAGACAGTAACACCTGTATCAGTAAAAAGACAGTTGTAGCCCATTTGACATAATTGGGATACGGAAAGCAAATTGTAATCTAATGAATCTACAAGAAAAAACATTGGAAATAGAATGGTCAGGAGATATAGCAATTTTACCCAAACCTTTGACCAAACCTTGATTTCCATCCCCGAATGTGATAGCTCGTTGGGGATCTTGGTTTTTCTCATATGAGGAGAACATCCTTTTCTCCCCGGTCATGTGGTTTGTGCATCCGCTGTCGAGTATCCAACTTGTGCCCCCGGATGCATAAACCTACAAAACAAGTTTAGTTCTTTGTTTTAGGTACCCAAACGGTTTTGGGTCCTTTGGCATTAGATACAAGAACTTTGGGTACCCAAACACAAGTCTTGGAGCCCTTGTGTTTGCCCCCAACAATTTTGGCAACTACCTTGCCGGACTTGCTAGTCAAAACATAAGATGCATCAAAAGTTTTAAATGAAATGGCATGATCATTTGATGCATTAATAGTTTTCTTTCTAGGCAACTTGGCATGGGTTGGTTGCCTAGATCTAGATGTCTCACCCTTATACATAAAAGCATAATTAGGGCCAGAGTGAGACTTCCTAGAATGAATTTTCTTAATTTTACTCTCAGGATACCCGGCAGGGTACAAAATGTAACCCTCGTTATCCTGAGGCATGGGAGCCTTGCCCTTAACAAAGTTAGACAAGTTCTTAGGAGGGGCATTAATTTTGACATTGTCTCCCCTTTGGAAGCCAATGCCGTCCTTAATGCCCGGGCGTCTCCCATTATAGAGCATGCTTCTAGCCAATTTAAATTTTTCATTTTCTAAGTCATGCTCTCTAATTTTAGCATTAAGTTGTGCTATGTGATCATTTTGTTTTTTAATTAAGGCAAGGTGATCATGGATAGCATCAACATTAATATCTCTACATCTAGTGCAAATGGACACATGCTCAATAGTAGATGTAGAGGGTTTGCAAGACTTTAATTCAATAACCTTAGCATGCAACAAATCATTTTTAGCTCTAAGGTCGGAAATAGTAGCATTGCAAACATCAAAATCCTTAGCCTTAGCAATTAATTTCTCATTCTCATTTCTAAGGCTAGCAATGGAAGCATTCAATTCATCAATCCTAGCAAGCAAATCAACATCATCATTTCTAGGATCAATGCAAACATGAGAATCAACCTTAGCAATTAAATTGGCATTTTCATTTCTAAGGTTGTCTAAAGTCTCATGGCAAATACTTAGCTCACTAGACAATTTTTCACATTTTTCTCTTTCTAGAGCATAAACATTTTTAACCTTAACATGTTTTTTATTTTCTTTAATAAGGAAGTCCTCTTGAGAATCCAAGAGATCATCCTTCTCATGTATAGCACTAATCAATTCATTTAATTTTTCTTTTTGTTCCATGTTAAGGTTGGCAAAAAGAATACGCAAATTATCCTCTTCATTTTTATCATCATCCTCATCACTAGATGTTTCATATTTAGTGGAGGACTTTGATTTTACCTTCTTTTTGCCGTCCTTGGCCATGAGGCACTTGTGGCCGACGTTGGGGAAGAGGAGGCCCTTGGTGACGGCGATGTTGGCGGCGTCCTCGTCGTCGGAGGAGTCGCTTGAGCTTTCGTCGGAGTCCCACTCCCGACAAACATGGGCATCGCCGCCCTTCTTCTTGTAGTACTTCTTCTTTTCCTTCCTCTTGCCCTTCTTGTCGTCACCCCTGTCACTATCACTTGATAATGGACATTTAGCAATAAAGTGACCGGGCTTACCACACTTGTAGCAAACCTTCTTGGAACGGGATTTGTAGTCCTTCCCCTTCCGTTGCTTGAGGATTTGCCGGAAGCTTTTGATGATTAGGGCCATCTCCTCGTTGTCGAGCTTGGAGGCGTCAATTGGTTGTCTACTTGGTGTAGACTCCTCCTTCTTCTCCTCCGTTGCCTTGAAGGCCACGGGTTGCGCCTCGGATGTGGAAGGCTCATCAAGCTCATTGATCTTCTTGGAGCCCTTAATCATGCATTCAAAACTAACAAAATTCCCGATGACTTCCTCGGGGGTCATTTGTGTATATCTAGGATTGCCACGAATTAATTGTACTTGAGTAGGGTTAAGGAAAATAAGGGCTCTTAGAATAACCTTAACCACTTCGTGGTCATCCCATTTTGCGCTCCCGAGGTTGCGCACTTGGTTCACCAAGGTCTTGAGCCGGTTGTACATGTCTTGTGGCTCATCCCCTTGGCGAAGACGGAAGCGACCGAGCTCCCCCTCGATCGTTTCCCGCTTGGTGATCTTGGTGAGTTCATCACCCTCGTGCGCCGTCTTGAGTAGGTCCCAAATCTCCTTGGCGTTCTTCAACCCTTGTACTTTGTTGTATTCCTCCTTGCTTAGAGAGGCAAGAAGGATGGTTGCGGCTTGGGAGTTGAAGTGCTCGATTTGGGCCACTTCGTCCGTGTCGTAGTCTTCATCCCCTACGGATGGTACCTGTACACCATACTCAACAACATCCCATAATCTTTTGTGGAGAGAGGTTAGATGAAATCGCATCAAATTACTCCACATAGCATAATCTTCACCATTAAAAGTTGGTGGTTTGCCTAATGGGACGGAAAGTAAAGGTGTATGTTTAGGAATGCGAGGGTAGCGTAGGGGGATCTTACTATACTTCTTACGCTCTTGGCGTTTAGAAGTGACGGACGCCGCGTCGGAGCCGGAGGTAGATGTCGATGAAGTGTCGGTCTCGTAGTAGACCACCTTCCTCATCCTTTTGTGCTTGTCCCCACTCCGATGCGGCTTGTGAGAAGAAGATTTTTCCTTCTTCTCTTTGTGGTGAGAAGAGGAAGATCTTTTCTCCTTCCGCTTGGAGGATTTCTTCTTCTTCTCTCTTCTCTTGGTGCGGGACTCTTCCGATGAAGATGAAGTGCTCCCTTGACTTGTAGTGGGCTTGTCATCGCCGGTCTCCATCTCCCTCTTGGTGTGATCTCCCGACATCACTTCGAGCGGTTAGGCTCTAATGAAGTACCGGGCTCTGATACCAATTGATAGTCGCCTAGAGGGGGGGTGAATAGGGCGAAACTGAAATTTACAAAAATAATCACAACTACAAGCCGGGTTAGCGTTAGTAATAAAGAAACGAGTCCGCGAGAGAGGGCGCAAAACAAATCGCAAGCAAATAAGAGTGTGACACAAGGATTTGTTTTACCGAGGTTCGGTTCTCGCAAACCTACTCCCCGTTGAGGAGGCCACAAAGGCCGGGTCTCTTTCAACCCTTCCCTCTCTCAAACGATCCCACGGATCGAGTGAGCTTTCTCTTCTTCTCAATCAAACGGGAACAAAGCTTCCCCACAAGGGCCACCACACAATTGGTGCCTCTTGCCTTGGTTACAATTGAGTGATGATCTCAAGAACAAATGAGAAAGAAAGAAAGCAATCCAAGCGCAAGAGCTCGAAAGAACACAAGCAAATCACTCTCTCTAGTCACTATGGAGTTGTGTGGAATTTGGAGAGGACTTGATCTATTTGGTGTGTCTAGAATTGAATGCTAGAGCTCTTGTAGAGGTTGAGAAGTGGAAAACTTGGATGGCAATGAATGTGGGGTGGTTGGGGTATTTATAGCCCCAACCACCAAAAGTGACCGTTGCTGGAACCCCTCTGTTCGATGGCGCACCGGACAGTCCGGTGCACACCGGACAGTCCGGTGCCCCTGCCATGTCACCATTGCCGTTGGATTCTGACCGTTGGAGCTTCTGACTTCTGGGCCCTCCTGGGTGTCCGGTGCACACCGGACATGTACTGTTTGATGTCCGGTGCACCGGCATGGGCGATCCTGACGTCTGCGCGCGCTGCGCGCGCATTTAATGCACCGCAGGGAGCCGTTGGCGCCGCAGAGAGCCGTTGCTCCGCTGGCACACCGGACAGTCCGGTGCACACCGGACAGTCCGGTGAATTTTAGCGGAGCGGCTGCCGAGCGAACCCGAGGCTGGCGAGTTCCGGGGACGGCGTTTCCTTGGAGCACCGGACATGTCCGGTGCACACCGGACAGTCCGGTGAATTATAGTGCGCTGTCCACCGAGAAATCCCGAGAGCGAAGAGTTTGAAGTCGGAGTCCTCTGGCCGCACCGGACAGTCCGGTGCACACCGGACAGTCCGGTGCCTCCATCCAGAGGTGCCCTCGGTTGCCTTGCTGCTCCTTTGTTGAATCCAACACTTGGTCTTTTTATTGACTGAATGTGAACCTTTTGCACCTGTATAACTTATGCACTAGAGCAAACTAGTTAGTCCAATATTTGTGTTGGGCAATTCAACCACCAAAATATTTAGGAACTAGGTGTAAGGCTAATTCCCTTTCAGTATGAATGCCTAAGAGATTTCCTTATTGCTAATGGCTTCAAAGTCGGCAAGGCCGATCCTACTTTATTCACTAAAACTCTTGACAATGATTTGTTTGTATGCCAAATTTATGTTGATGATATTATATTTGGGTCTACTAACGAATCTACATGTGAAGAATTTAGTAGGATCATGACACAGAAATTCGAGATGTCGATGATGGGGGAGTTGAAGTATTTTCTAGGATTCCAAGTCAAGCAACTCCAAGAGGGCACCTTCATTTGCCAAACAAAGTATACACAAGACATTCTAAACAAGTTTGGAATGAAGGATGCCAAGCCCATCAAGACACCCATGGGAACCAATGGGCATCTCGACCTCGACACGGGAGGTAAATCCGTCGATCAAAAGGTATACCGGTCGATGATAGGTTCATTGCTCTATTTATGTGCATCTCGACCGGATATTATGCTTTCCGTATGCATGTGTGCAAGATTCCAATCCGACCCTAAGGAATCTCACCTTACGGCCGTAAAACGAATCTTGAGATATTTGGCTTATACTCCTAAGTTTGGGCTTTGGTACCCTCGGGGATCCACATTTGATTTGATTGGTTATTCGGATGCCGATTGGGCGGGGTGTAAGATTAATAGAAAGAGCACATCGGGGACTTGCCAGTTTTTGGGAAGATCCTTGGTGTCTTGGGCTTCAAAGAAGCAAAATTCGGTCGCTCTTTCTACCGCCGAAGCCGAGTACATTGCCGCAGGACATTGTTGCGCGCAATTACTTTGGATGAGGCAAACCCTGTGGGACTATGGTTACAAATTAACCAAGGTTCCTCTTCTATGTGATAATGAGAGTGCAATCCGCATGGCGGATAATCCCGTTGAGCATAGCCGCACTAAACACATAGCCATTCGGTATCATTTTCTTAGGGATCACCAACAAAAGAGGGATATCGAGATTGCATACATTAATACTAAAGATCAATTAGCCGATATCTTTACTAAGCCACTAGATGAACAAACTTTTACCAAACTTAGGCATGAGTTAAATATTCTTGATTCTAGGAATTTCTTTTGATGTCTTGCATACATAGCTCATAAATATATCTTTGATCATATCCCTTTTTATATATGCTATGACTAATGTGTTTTCAAGTGTATTTCAAACCAAGTCATAGGTATATTGAAAGGGAATTGGAGTCTTCGGCGAAGACAAGGCTTCCACTCCACTCTATCACTCATCCTTCGCCGTCGCTCCAAGCATCTCTCCATCTTTGGTATAATCTTCACTCATATGTTTTATTTGCCAAAGGGGAGAAAATAGTTAGCAAAGGGCTTATATCTCACTCAAAGTATCCGTTTTTGGCGATTCATGCCAAAGGGGGAGAAAGTATGAGCCCAAAGCAAAAGGACCGCACCACCACCCTAATTTTAAAATGATTTTCAATTGGTAAATTTCAAATTGGTATCTTATTGTGTTCAAAAGGGGGAGCAAGTAGTATTTTCAAAATTGATATCTTAAAACCCTCTTGATCAATAAGAGGAGAATTTATTGAGGGGGAGTTTTGTTTAGTCAAAGAAAAAGCATTTGAAACAAGGGGAGAAAATTTCAAAACTTGAAAATGCTTAGCAAAATCTTATTCATTTACCTTTGACTATTTTGCAAAAGTACTTTGAAAAGGATTTACAAAAAGAATTTGCAAAAACAAACATGTGGTGCAAGCGTGGTCCAAAATGTTAAAAATAAATAAACAATCCATGCATATCTAGTAAGTAATATTTATTGGCTCAATTCTAAGTAACCTTTGCACTTACATATTGCAAACTAGTTCAATTATGCACTTTTATATTTGCTTTGGTTTGTGTTGGCATCAATCACCAAAAAGGGGGAGATTGAAAGGGAATTAGGCTTACACCTATATTCCTAAATTAATTTTGGTGGTTGAATTGCCCAACACAAATATTTGGACTAACTAGTTTGCCCTAGTTTATAAGTTCTACAGGTGCCAAAGGTTCACAATAAGCCAATAAAAAGATCAAGAGAAAAGGTTCGAACAAAGGAGCAAAGGGACAACCGAAGGCACCCTGGTCGGGCGCACCGGACTGTCCAGTGTGCCACCGGACAGTGTCCGGTGCACCACCGGACAGTGTCCGGTGCACCAGGGGACTCCAAGCTGAACTTCGCACATTCGGGAAATTTCAGAGCCGCCGCGCTATAATTCACCGGATTGTCCGGTGTACACCGGACAGTGTCCGGTGCTCCAAGGGGACGCGACTCTGAACTCGCCAGCTTCGGGAATCCACAACGGCTAGTCCGCTATAATTCACCGGACATGTCCGGTGTACACCGGACTGTCCGGTGTGACAGCGGAAGCAACGGCTACTTCGGCGCCAACGGTCACCTGCAGGCGCATTAAATGCGCGCCAGAGCGCGCAGAAGTCAGGCACGCGGGTTGGCGCACCGGACACTCTACAGTACATGTCCGGTGCGCCACCGGACATCCAGGCGGGCCCAGCAGTCAGAGCTCCAACGGTCGGAACCCTAACGGCCTGGTGATGTGGCTGGCGCGCCGGACATGTCCGGTGTGCACCGGACTTTCCGGTGCACCATGCGACATACAGCCTCCACCAAACGGCTAGTTTGGTGGTTGGGGCTATAAATACCCACATTCAAGGCATCCAAGTTTTCCACCTTCCAACTACTTACAAGAGCTCTAGCATTCAATTCTAGACACACCCAAGTGATCAAATCCTCTCCAATTCCACACAAGGCCTTAGTGATTAGTGAGAGAGATTTGTTGTGTTCTTTTGAGCTCTTGCGCTTGGATTGCTTCTTTTCTTTCTCACTTGCTTTTGTGATCAAATCTCAATTGTAATCGAGGCAAGAGACACCAATTGTGTGGTGGTCCTTGCGGGGAAGTTTTGTTCCCGGATTGATTTGAGAAGAGAAGCTCACTCGGTCCGAGGGACCGTTTGAGAGAGGGAAAGGGTTGAAAAAGACCCGGCCTTTGTGGCCTCCTCAACAGGGAGTAGGTTTGAGAGAACTGAACCTCGGTAAAACAAATCCACGTGTCTCACTCTTTATTTGCCCGCGATTTGTTTTGCGCCCTCTCTCTCGGACTCATTATTGTTTCTAACGCTAACCCGGCTTGTAGTTGTGATTAACTTTGTAAATTTCAGTTTCGCCCTATTCACCCCCCCTCTAGGCGACTTTCACAAAGAAAGTCTTGTGATAATTTTGCTGATCTATTCACAAAATCTCTACCATACTCAACGCCTTCAGAAATGTGTTGAGGTGATTGGTATGGAAGACTTAAGTGCTTGCAAAAATCGGGGGGGAGTAATTCTTCCATGATATTTGACCTGTTTTGTACCATCATATTACATTCTTTTCTTTGTATGAGTTTTGCCTTATTGAGGTTTTCTCATCCAAAGTTTTTAATGAGGTAATATCAACTAAGTTATATGCTTCATCATTGACTTTTTCCCACAGGGGTTTTTATGCATGATGATTAGAAGCATATTTTCTTTTGGAGTTCAAGTGAGATTATTCTCATTATCCAAAAGACATTATGTACTCCTTATTTTTCCCATAGGATTTTTGAGATAATATCTTAGAAGACAACTTGCAGATGATCAAATGGACTTGGATTGATCAAGGGGGAGTGTGACAAAATATTGTATATTGTATATGTGACCAATCCAAGGGATGCGACAGATTCTCCCCGAGAGATATACCCCTTGGGATGCACCCCTTCACATGTATATAAACAGGGCTCCCCTGCAATAATAAGTGTGGCTGTTACAGTCTCTCCATTCTCTGTGTCTCGTTACCACTGAATTCCAACAAATTATTCTAACCAAGTCTACCATAAAGTTGATTAGCACTATCTATGTTGCAGTTTTCAAGAGCTCTCAAAATTTGGAGGCTTCTGCTATTCATATTTAAGATTTTCACTTTATTTATTAAAAAAAAAGAAAAAGGGAGGCCAGCCGGGTGGGCCGCTACCAGGCCTGGTGGCTGAGCTAGCCCACCGGCCAGCACTTCCCTAAGGCACGCGTATGCCATGCCGAGCATGAGACATAGAAGGAGGGAGTCCCTGACGACGGCTCTCAGCAACCTCCTCGAGGACGGCTCCTTAAGTATGGACACAAGCTCCCTGCTCAGGATATCGCCAAAAATCGCCAGCTCTCTGTTTCTCTTCCTCCTCTCTATTCCAGTCACGGTTTGGATCGATTCTTTCGATTCTTAGTGTTCTGGTGTTCATCCTGCTGGTGGAAGAAGGTGGAGGTGGCACTGCTTGTGCGCAGTGAGGTTCTCCTGTGCTCTGTTATTTTACCAGTGCACCTGTGTGATGCTCTGTCTGCTCTGATTGTTGTCCACCCTGGCCTGATGCTTGGGCTCCCTGCTACGCGGTGTTCCTCTTCTCGAGCTGGTGTCGTGGACATCTCCCTCGGCTCCGGCAGCGACTCTAGTATCTCCGTCAACCTCTGAAAGGGAAATGTGCCCTTGGGCTATTTCTAAAGTGTTTTGGTGATTAAGTGCTTAACACAAATGCTCTAAGTGTTAATTTGTGCCAAAGATTCAAGAAGTGCAAATCGAGTTACAAGGTACGTTTCTAAACTTAGTACATTGTTTTGAGTACTAATATATTTTGTCTAAGTGCTAGAAACAGAAGAAAATGGATTAGAAAGGAGTTGGCTGTGTATAGCCAACTGCTGCTCGGTCTTGGTGCATCGGACCGTCCGGTGGTGCACCGGACAGTGTCCGGTGCGCCAGGACCAGTCTTGGTGAACAGTCCGCTCTCGGGACTCGACGACGGCGTACGACTATAAATCACCGGACTGTCCGGTGGTGCACCGGACTGTCCGGTGAGTCGTCCGCGGTGAAGTCGTCGCTCTCGGGAAACGTTCAACGGCGTACGGCTAAAATTCACCGGACTGTCCGGTGAGGCACCGGACTGTCTGGTGAGCCAACGGTCGTCTGCGCCAACGGTCGGCCACGTAATCCGCGCGCGACGCGTGGGCGCGCCAACGGTCGGCAGGGGACATCGGATTGTCCGGTGTGCACCGGACAGTGTCCGGTGTGCCAACTGCCGCAAATCTGCAACGGTCGGATGCGCCGGAAAAAGGAAGGAGATCGCGCACCGGACAGCTACAGGGACTGTCCGGTGGCGCACCGGACTGTCCGGTGCGCCACCCGACAGAAGGCAAGATTTGCCTTCCAAAGTTGCCTCCAACGGCTCCTAGCTGCCTTGGGGCTATAAAAGGGACCTCTAGGCGTATGGAGGAGTCACCCAAGCATACTTTGAGCATTCTAAGTCTTCCACACTCCGTCTTCGCGCACTTGATTGACTTTGTTAGTGATTTGAGCTCCGTTCTAGTGGTGAACTTGTTGCGCTTCATTTGAGCTCAATTCTTGGCTTGTGTGTGTGTGCGTATTACTGCAGATTTGTGTGTGTTGCTTCCCATCCTTACTCTTGTGCTTTCACCTTAATATTTGTTGTAAGGGCGAGAGACTCCAACTTGTGGAGATTCCTCGCAAACGGGAAAAGAGATAAGCAAAGAAGAACACCATGGTATTCAAGTTGATCATTGGATCACTTGAAAGGGGTTGAGTGCAACCCTCATCCATTGGGACGCCACAACGTGAAGGTAGGCAAGTGTTATACTTGCCGAACCACGGGATAAGCTCGTGTGTCTTGTGTGATTGTTTTTCTGTGATACTTGTGTGTTCGCAAAGCCATTCTAACACTTAACCAAGTTTTATGGCTATTAATTGTTGAATTTTACAGGATCACCTATTCATCCCCCCTCTAGGTGCTCTCAACCTCCCGCCGTGCAGGTCCGGACATGGGCGACGAAATTGGTTTTCTGGGACAGAACCTTGTGTTCGCTGAGTTGGTCTTCCCACGTAGACAATCTATGTGCTGTGAGTTACCCATTGTCTCTCTATATTTATTGAGTAATTTTGTGTAATCTGCTAGTATTATTTACTTGGGTGTGATTGTACAATTTATGGGCGGATTTGATTGCTCAATGATGATAACGGTGTAGTGAGACGACGTGACAGTCTGGGTTTTAGTGTGTTGTTATGTTCAGCATTAATATTATTTGTGCCTAATTATATCTCTATTTGTTGAGGTTGTTTACATGTGTTAAATTCTGTTGTTTTATTTAGTACACAGCTCCTTACTATTAGTATTTATACTTGATTATTAGGCTTATTACATCTGATCTAAAACCCTGATTTGGTAAGATATGACTGTCACGTTAGTCGAGGATCTCTGGTCATCATTTAGCGTTGGAGGGTTGTTTATTACAGCAAACCGCTATTTTGAGAGCAATATAAAAGATAAACAATAATGTTTATGTGCAAAATCTGCCTTCTTCATCTGTAAGCCATGTTTAATTTTGAAATGGACCTGAGCAGCTATTTTACATGTTTACATGTCCTAGAATTGCTACTATTCATTACTGATGTAATTACATATGACATTTATCTGAGTTATATGTTTGTTTTATTTGGAATTAGAATATTTAATCTATTTAAATATGTTGAAAGCATGTCACTTATTTCTTTAAAATAAGAAACACGAAACTGTAGATGACACTATTTGATATTGTTTGTATAGTGAAGTTTGAAACAGACGAAGATAGAGAATGGAATAGAAGATCTGCTGAAGATAGCATCAGGCCGATGCTAGCGAAAAGTTTAATGATACAGACGAAAAAATTAACCGTATTGTCAATGTTGATAACAAAAATAACAGGTTTTGTAAAAACGCACCTATCTTCACAATTAACCTAACAACTCGTCGACTTTGCTAATACTCCACTGAGATTATCTCAGTATTAAATGCAGATACAAACAGATAAAATCTCCAGGGAGATTGGCCTAGGAATTTAAGCTGATGAGATAATGTTCAAATGTTCTCGCATTGTGTAAGTGATGACACAATGAACATGGGAAACGTGGGACTTTCTAAGAATTGTAGCTTTAGTTCGTTGCTATTTATATACACACGTTAATTTTTGGTTCCGAGAATAATTTATTTTAGAAAAAAAAAATATTTACTAGCTGCCAAACTTCAATTCCAATACAGTTGACATTGCCAGACCTTTAAAGCTTAAAGTGTGGTTTAATTCAAAATCAGCAGTTCAATGCAATATTGGATAGCGTACTGAATGTGCATCGCATTATTGAATATTTAAACTGAGTACAAATATAAAACCAACATCTTCAACCTCCATACAAGATCTAATTATAAGTTCCTTAAAGGTGGTTCTTTTTTTTTGTTTTTTGGGTAAGTTTGGCATGAGCAGTTTCAAATAAAACAAAATATCAATCCAAAAGACATTAATATCTGATCCAGTTATTGTGATTTATGTGAGTATTGGTTTGTGAAGATTTGGACATACATGCTCAAAAAGGAAAGACAAAAGCCAAGCCGAGATGCTGGTATCTGGTACAGTGCATAAATAAGTGAATGACAAAAGCCAAGCCGAGATGCTGGTATCTGGTACAGTGCATAAATAAGTGAATGGACAAGGAAGAAATGTAGCGCATAGTTTGGTCGAGACATGGTTTTTGGTCCTTTGTTATGACTTGAGATGTTTCTTATCTATAGTTTTTTTAGTCTTGTTAGTTTTTTGCTTGAATTTATAGCATGTAAAACAACTGGTTTTGTAAAACATGAGTCAGGTTCTGTTTGGATTCCTCTTCTAAATTTAGCTCTAAAGTTTATGAAAGTAGGTCAATCTATATCTATACTATATTTAAAGCACCAGTTTCAACGGTTGTCACGTGTCATTTTTTTACAAATAACCCCTCACAACTATTTTAACTTAATCTGTTGCACATCTATAGATGGCCAAACGGCGGCCCGGCATGGGTCAGACACCCGCGGGCCATAACTGTGGCCCAGACACGTCATGCCGACCTGCTGACTGTGCTGGGCCAGTCCGTTAGTTCGTCGGACCATTCGATTAAATCAGCATAAAATGTTAAAAAACGGTGCAAGAGGTGAGGTTTGAACCCATACCCTGATGGAAGAAGGACAGAAGACATTAAGGTGAAGCTATCTAACCAATAGAACATCATGTTCAGATGTTTTTAATATTGAATATAAATTGTATATATGTATGTACGTTTTTTGTAAAATAAAAAAATATAATCGTGTCGGGCCGGGCCAGCACTACGGGCCGAGGCTACAGGCCAAGCACGGCACGACGTTCTTGACGCATGCAAGCATTAGGTCGTTTCTGAGACCACATTGGCGCAATGGGCTCCATGATGTTTGAGGTTGCTGAATTAGATGGAGCAACAATGATTTGTCACACTAACAGTAAAATGAAAGATTATTCGTTGATTTTAAATGTTAGTAATTGCTATGAAGTAGCATAATTTATATGAAGCGCATCCAGTTTTTATTGATGCCTCACTTCAGCAATCACTCCATATTTTGATCCATATTTTTTATAAGTTTGAGTTCATATGACTTATTTTAGAAACTTGAGCTTACAAACTTTCTCTTATTTGGTCTTTGTATGGTGGAATTATGTCATTTTATAATCTTTGTTCGTTTAATGAGTCGTTGTGAACTCTCTTCTAATCGCTTACTTTATTGGTTGTGTTGTACCATAATATATTGCATGGAGTAAACAATAACATCAGTTAGCCAAAACAAAAAATATTATACAGAGAGCGGAGACAATTAATAAAAAAATCTTGAAATTTTTTTGGTGGATAGTTTACGTAGGTATTGTTGTAAGCCGTCGCAACGCACAGGCAACCGACTAGTCTATACTATACTTAAATACTATACTTAAAGCACCAGTTTCAACGGTCGTCACGCGTCATCTTTTTACAAATAAGCCCTCACAGCTATTTCAAATTAATCTGTTGCACGTCTATAGATGGCCAAACGGCGGTCCGGCATGGGCCAGGCCCGCGGGCCACAACTCTGGCCCAGGGACATCATGTCGGCCAACTGACTGTGCCGGGCCAACCCGTTAGACGTCGGCCCATTTGATTAAATCGGCGTAGCCCAGGGACGTCATGCCGGCCAGCTGACTGTGCCGGGCCAGCCCGTTAGTCGTCGGCCCATTTGATTAAATCGGCGTAAAATATTAAAAAACAGTGCATGAGGTGGGGTTTGAACCCATGCCCTGATGAAAGAAGGGTGGTAGACACTAAGTGAAGTTGTCTAACCAGTAGAACATCACACTCAAATGTTTTCAATATTAAATATAAATTATATATACGTTTTTTTGTAAAATAAAAAATATAATCGTGTTGGGTCGGGCCAGCACTACGGGCCGAGGCTACAACCCAAGCACGGCACGACGTTCTTGGCTCTTGTAGGCATTAGGTCGTTTCGGAGACCACATTGACGCAATTGACTCCATAGTGTTTGAGGTTGCTTAATTCGATGAAGCAACAATGATTGTCACACTAGCAGTAAAATGAAAGGTTATTTGTTGGTTTTAAACGTTAGTAATTGCTACGAATTAGCATAATTTATATGCAGCGCATCCAGTTTTTATTGATGTATGACTTTAGTAATCACTCCATATTTTGATCTATCTTTTTATAAGTTTGACTTTATGTGACCTATTTTAGAAACTTGAGCTCACAAACTTTCTCTTATTTGGTCTCTATATGGTGGAATTATGTCATTTTATAATCTCTGTTCGTTCAGTCAGTCGTTGTTAACTCTCATCTAATCGCTCACTTTATTGGTCGTGTTGTACCAAGACATATTGCATGGAGTAAACAATAACATCAGTTAGACAAATTAAAAAAATATTATACAAAGAGCGGAGACAATCAATAAAAAATCTTAAAATTTTTTTATGGATAATTTACGTTGGTATTATTGTAAGCCGTCGCAACGCACGGGCAACCGACTAATTTTTTTTAAAGTATCAGTGACTAGCGTAAATGGTACACTTTTTTTTGGAGAGAGGGGATTGGAGAAAATTAAGGGATAAGTTAATTCATTTTCACCTCAGTCTTTACGCTAATTTTGAATTCACTGTTGACCGTTTGGATCCCTTATTTCTAATTTTACTGTTAGCCGTTTGGGTCCTTTCATCGCAGAGGAATTAGAGCAGTCTATTTAGTTTAGAACTTGAGATTTCATCACCTTCCAAAATTTATATATAAGTCTATATCTCAAATAAATAGAGGAGAGCGGAAATTAGTTTTATGTATGTTTCTACTCTGTAATTTATAACACTCTTAGGCTCGCTCCACTACATTAAAAATATAGCGCACATAATATCTCTCGTATGGCCAACAATGATATATAAATATATTCTACATAAAACCATATTAGATCAGTTGATTTGTGTCTAAATTGCAATTATTAGAATATAATTCAATTGAAATGATACAAACGGGGTCTAAGTAGATTTGAGTTTTTAAACTCCCTTCCTGTAAGAAAACTTGGCCGTGGCGTCTCAATAAACGCCTCCCAGCGTTCGCATGGCATCCAATTCGAATACGAGCCCTTGCTGTCGAGTCAGATCACTCATTCCACTGTCGCTATACGCATACACGGAGGGGGTGGATGGATGCCAGAGCGCCGTGCGCCCTTCTTTTTTTCCGATCCGTGCGCACTGCTTGCCATCTGTGGCCGTCGCATGTGCGGTTCTGCCTGGCAGGTCGCGGGCCACGGGACCCGCCACGCCGGCAGCGGACACGATTCGGAGTTTCTTCTCCTGTTAATCTGTTATCCTGTACTGTACCACGCCGTACGTGCTGCACAAGCAGAAGCACCGGTCCTTTTTTTAATCCACCCGTACTAAAATAGGTACACGTTTGGTATTTAAAAACTGGATTCTAAAATAAGTATAAAGTAACCTAATTTTATTAGGTTAACTACTTTATTTATTATCAAAAATACAATAGTTAGCTGCCCAGATCTGCGTGCGTGTCCGTAGCACGGCCGGCGACTTCCTTCCAGCTGCTCGGGCCTCGGGCGACCGCGAGCCGTGATTCTCCTTCCCCGAGCCGAGCGTGCGAGCCGAAACCGCACGGCGACGGGCGCCGCCATGTGAAGTTGCAGCGCGCTTGTTGTTGCCCGACACCCGCTGGCATGGCAGCAATGTATCGGACGGACCCGGAACGGTGCCGGCTGCGTGTCCTCTGTCCTGGCCGCCCCAAGAACTTTCCGCAGCTTGCCTGTAGGGAGGGGATGAGATGACGTCGCGTCTCGCAATTGGTGGCTGTGGCGTCACGGGTACCAACTTCCTCTCGGGAGACGTGGAGGACACCGGTTGGCTCGGCTAACGTCGCACTTTCCAAATTCCTCGCGGCCCGATCCGAGCAAAGCGGCGCGCGCGCGGGCGAAGGGAGTTGTTGGCTTGGTGCCTTGGTGGTGCTGCCTCCACAGGCCAAACGCCAACGGGCCTGGCAGCCCAGATCCCCGGACGCACACGTGGCGTCACCAGGCTTCTCCTGCTGACGTCGCCTAACTCCTCTCGCGTCAAGCAAGGCATCTATCGGCTTTCGCAAACTCGAAGCCCCGCTGCTTCTGCTTGTATCCGGTTAATTAACCCGCACGCCTCATCATCACATCAGACTGACCCTAACGAACCCTCTTTTCACTGACACAATGTCCCCAGTAGGCGCCCCTTTTCGGCCCCATCCGCAGAGTCACAAGAGTGCAAGGAAGCCAAGGATAAACCGGCGAGCGCAGCCCACGAATCCCCCCTATTTGATCGCCCACTGAAACAAAACAATATTCCTCCCAATCTACCTGCAATAGTAAAATACTTTACGCCACTATATATATAAATAGAAAGAAAGGGTAGGAGAAGAAACGCTCCCCCCACCCCTCCAGGCCTCCGCATTGCTTCTGCGCTGCGCCACCAATCGCCATCGCCTCGTTGCCCAGTCTCCGCGCCGCCGCCTCCTCCGCTCCGCTCCCTCCCTTCCTCCCCTCTTCTAGGGTTTCCATTCCATGCGATCTCTCGGCCTTGGTGTTCCGGGACAGTAGGGACGCCTCCTCTCCGTCCGAATCAAGGGAGTCAGCGACCCCAATGGGTAAGGGCGGGCAGGACGAAGGCAACCGCCGGCGGGACGGATCCGCCGCCTCGGGGCCGGACCGCCCCGCGCCGGTCTTCCCGGCGTGGGCGCGCACCCCGAGCGAGTGCCTCGCGGAGCTGGGCGTCTCGGCGGACCGCGGCCTCAGCTCCGAGGAGGCGGCGGCGCGGCTGCAGCGACACGGGCCCAACGAGCTCGAGCGGCACGCGCCGCCGTCGGTCTGGAAGCTCGTCCTCGAGCAGTTCAACGACACGCTCGTGCGCATCCTGCTCCTGGCGGCCGTCGTCTCCTTCGTGCTCGCGCTCTACGACGGCGCAGAGGGCGGCGAGGTGGGGCTCACCGCCTTCGTCGAGCCGCTCGTCATCTTCCTTATCCTCATCGTCAACGCCGTCGTCGGCGTCTGGCAGGAGAGCAACGCCGAGAAGGCGCTCGAGGCGCTCAAGGAGATCCAGTCGGAGCACGCAACCGTCAGGCGCGATGGGCGGTGGTCGCATGGCCTCCCCGCGCGCGACCTCGTCCCCGGGGACATCGTTGAGCTCCGGGTCGGGGACAAGGTTCCCGCGGACATGCGCTTGCTCCAGCTCATCAGCTCCACCCTCCGCGTCGAGCAGGGGTCTCTCACCGGCGAGACCGCCTCTGTTAACAAGACCAGCCACAAGATCGAGCTGGAGGACACGGACATCCAGGGAAAGGAGTGCATGGTTTTTGCCGGCACCACTGTTGTCAACGGCAGCGCTGTCTGTGTTGTGACGGGCACTGGCATGGCGACCGAAATTGGCAAGATCCATGCGCAGATCCAGGAGGCATCTCAGGAGGAGGACGACACGCCACTGAAGAAGAAGCTCAATGAGTTTGGTGAGGCGCTAACTGCCATAATCGGGGTGATCTGTGCCTTGGTCTGGCTCATCAACGTGAAGTATTTCCTTTCCTGGGAGTATGTGGACGGGTGGCCTACGAATTTCAAGTTCTCATTTGAGAAGTGCACGTATTACTTTGAGATTGCGGTGGCACTGGCCGTTGCAGCAATTCCAGAGGGTTTGCCTGCTGTGATCACCACGTGCTTGGCACTCGGTACAAGGAAGATGGCACAGAAGAATGCCCTTGTGAGGAAGCTGCCGAGTGTGGAGACATTGGGTTGTACAACTGTGATTTGCTCTGATAAGACCGGAACTTTGACCACGAACCAGATGTCAGCAGTGAAGCTTGTAGCAATTGGGAGGTGGCCTGATACACTTAGGAGCTTTAAGGTTGATGGAACCACTTATGATCCGACTGATGGGAAGATACACGATTGGCCAAGCTTGAGCATGGATGAAAATCTCCAGATGATCGGAAAGATAGCTGCGGTTTGCAATGATGCAAGCATTGCCCACTCTGAGCATCAGTACGTTGCTACTGGGATGCCCACAGAAGCTGCTCTGAAGGTACGCTCTGTTCATGTGATAAAATTTCCTTTCATCTGGGATGCTGTTATAGTTAAGTTGTTTTTTCTACTGATGTAGCTTGGGAGCAGGTAATGTATACCTGCAAAAAGTTAATAAAAATTTATATTAAAAAAATAAGATGATAAAAGAACGGGTAGTTACTTTCAGTGACCTCTACAATTAAAAAGATTGATCACAACTCTTTCATCAAGGTACCTGAAATTGATGAATTTACATTCTCGTGTGCCTGTTCTACTTGTGGTAGGTTTTGGTTGAGAAAATGGGGCTTCCTGGTGGTTATACTCCATCTCTTGATTCATCTGATTTGCTAAGTATGTATTCCTTTTCACCTTGTAAAATGTTTTCCGTACAAATCGTCAAAGGTTTTGTAATAATTTTATTTATTTATTAGGGTGTTGTCAGTGGTGGAATAATGCTGCCAAGAGAGTAGCAACTCTGGAATTTGATCGCACCAGAAAGTCAATGGGAGTTATTGTGAAAGCAAACTCTGGGAAGAACTTGCTGCTTGTTAAGGTAGGTATTTGTGCTGGAGTTTGCATCCCTTGTGGTTTTAGATCGTTAGTTTGAAGTGCATAGCAATCTCCTGCTTCTTGCCTTGTCATCGCCTGTTTAAGCTGTGATGTTTTCCAACCATTTGTGCATTTTGCTACTCCTTCCTTTTCCCCTGAAAGGGCTGCATGATATTACCTGTTTGTTACTTGGGTCAGTTGGAAACTTTCCACTCAAAATTTTGAAAAATTGGAAACTAGTTCATTTTCATGCCACTCCATGGCATCAAAATGAACTAACCATCTAATTTTGTAAGAGTTGAGTGGCATGTGTACAATTAATCCTTGTTACTTTACCGCTCAGATGTCATTTTGCTTCCTTGCAAATTATGAAATATTTTGTGATGGAAATTTCATGTTTTACTACTGCTTACATGTGTTGGCCATGTCTTTTTATTTTCGTACGATTGTTTCATGGTGGAAAGAAACTTTGCAGGGAGCAGTAGAGAATCTGCTAGAGAGATGTACCCACATTCAGTTGCTCGATGGATCTGTTGTGCTATTGGATGATGGTGCCAAGGCGCTCATATTATCTACACTCCGTGACATGTCTGCCAGTGCTTTGCGCTGTTTAGGTTTTGCTTACAAGTATGAATTGTCAGACTTTGCAACATATGATGGTGAAGAACATGCAGCTCACAAGTATCTGCTCGATCCTTCATATTACTCTTCCATAGAGAGTGATATGATCTTTTGTGGTTTTGTTGGTCTAAGGGTGAGAAGTTTTACTTATCTGATTAAGATTATTCAATTGTGTATATTCTTCTTTCTGTTTATTATTGTATATACCTGTAACACTCAAAGACACTATTGACAGGATCCTCCCCGAGAAGAAGTTCACAAAGCAATTGAAGATTGCAGAGCTGCTGGAATACGTGTTATGGTGATAACAGGAGATAACAAAGAAACAGCGGAGGCCATTTGCCGTGAGATTGGGGTTTTTGGCCCTCATGAAGATATCAGTTCAAAAAGCTTCACAGGGAAGGAATTCATGGCACTTTCTGATAAAAGAAGCTCTTAAGACAACAGGGTGGCCTTCTCTTCTCCAGGGCAGAACCAAAACACAAGCAGGAGATAGTTAGACTGCTCAAAGAAGATGGTGAAGTGGTTGCAATGACTGGTGATGGGGTGAATGATGCACCAGCTCTTAAACTGGCTGATATTGGAGTTGCAATGGGCATTACAGGGACTGAGGTATGGTTTATCACATTCCTGTTTTTTTACATTTCTGTTAGAAGAGTGTCTGACGCCTTGACCGATCAACTTGTCTCAGGTTGCCAAAGAAGCTTCAGATATGGTACTTGCAGATGATAACTTCAGTACTATAGTCGCAGCAGTTGGTGAAGGGAGGTCTA
Source organism: Zea luxurians (assembly GCA_029449295.1). Taxonomy (NCBI): domain Eukaryota; kingdom Viridiplantae; phylum Streptophyta; class Magnoliopsida; order Poales; family Poaceae; genus Zea; species Zea luxurians. The sequence continues at coordinate 38,601,654 of JAOPSE010000008.1, read as the reverse complement.
TTTACAACAACATGAAGGCTTTTATTAGGTATGTTTTTTTAGATAATTTGTGGCCACAATTTTATTTTTTGAAAGGGTAGGCCTGATGCAGCAGTGAGAGCTGTCTAGAAAGGCTTGCCTCAGTTAATATCTTACTCAGACCCCACTACTGTGGGAGCCTCCGGCACCTGCCCTTATGACCAAACTTTCGTTGTGTATGATTGTTGGTTAAACTAAAATATGTGTTAGCTGTTTGAGTCTTGTGTGCTATGCGAACTGCAGATATATGATCTCCTCAAACATCGGAGAGGTCGCGTCCATATTCCTGACATCGGCTTTGGGTATTCCAGAAGGTCTCATCCCAGTGCAACTTCTATGGGTCAATCTAGTTACAGATGGCCCTCCAGCGACCGCTTTGGGGTTCAACCCGCCTGATAAAGATATCATGAAGAAACCTCCTCGAAGAAGTGATGACTCGTTGATCACTCCTTGGATCCTGTTTCGCTATATGGTATGTTTTCTAGTTGATCATTTGATTAGTTGATGGATTCAAGATTAATATGGTGCGATCTTGTTTGTCCCGTCCGATGAACCTGGGTAGCAATTAAAACATACATGCTTTTGAACAAGTTATCATAATTTAAACCTGGTCATCATAATGTAACTAAGTTTCATCAGGATCTTGAGCAGATTGAACATGGCCACCAATTTAACAAAGTATTCCTGGATGTGCTAACTCAGGGTTGAGCTTCTCTTCTGATAAATTAATGATGCAAACAGCGTTGGTGTTTAAACATCCACCACTTAGATATGATACATCTGTCTTTGTTGCCTGAAAGTGTCTAGCAACAAGAAGAAACATAAAATACAGCAAGCATTAGACTGCATGTTTGAATAATCATGTAAGTAGATATATTTCTGTCAAATCTGACCTGTAACTAAAATGTATAGGTATATATCTGATAAAAAATGAAGCATGAATGGGTTATAGAGAATTGTATTTCATTTTAATCTTTTGAATAACCTTGTGGATTTTGATGCCGCCTTATTTTTCTAGTTGACCCAAGCAACAACCACATGAAAGTATGAAACTGGCTGTGCTGCTTTTTTTTGCTAACCAGAGATCCATGTCCTTGCTTGTGTAGGTTATTGGCCTTTATGTTGGGGTTGCAACAGTGGGAATCTTCATCATCTGGTACACGCATGACAGCTTCCTGGGAATTGACCTGGCTAGTGATGGTCATACACTTGTGTCGTACTCCCAGCTCTCAAACTGGGACCAGTGCTCCTCATGGGAGGGCTTCAAGGTGTCACCATTCACTGCAGGAGCGAGGACATTCAGCTTCGATGCAAATCCATGCGATTACTTCCAGGGTGGCAAGATTAAAGCAACGACCCTCTCTCTGTCAGTCTTGGTGGCCATTGAGATGTTCAACTCACTGAATGCCCTGTCAGAGGACGGCAGCCTTGTGAGCATGCCACCATGGGTTAATCCGTGGCTTCTTCTGGCCATGTCGGTTTCTTTCGGGCTGCATTTCTTGATCCTCTACGTGCCTTTCCTCGCTCAAGTGTTTGGGATCGTGCCCCTCAGTTTGAACGAATGGCTCTTGGTGGTAGCAGTGGCCTTCCCGGTGGTGCTGATCGACGAGGTTCTCAAATTTGTGGGGCGGTGCCTGACAGCGCGTGCCCGGAAACAATCAGGGAAGAGGAAGGCAGAGTAGATGCTAGTGATCATCGGTATTTAGAATCTGTAGTGCCACGGGGAATCGTTATTCAATGTGACACCCCCATTGTTTTTGAGCTGCTAAGGGCTCTCGATCCTTTCAGAGCGTTTTAGGTTGGGAATATGACCGTGCATGACAGGCTAGGATACTCTATAGAATTGGTAAGCATATCGCGTTGAACACACTGCCTTTTGTTTTCGTTGTAACAAATGCTGGTACTGTGAACTTGCTGGAGATACAACAATGGTTACCTGACGCTTTTTCTCTCTGACGATGAGCTATACATGCTACTGTTATGTTGCGAATCTTCTGTCTTCTGACATGTTGCTCAGTGATACGTTTTTTTTTTGGCACTTGTATGTGCAGTTCTCTTGTGAGAGATTCCTCTTGTGCAGATGATGATCCGCAGCATTGTGATGGACATTGGTGAAACGGGTTTCTTCAGTTCTGCCGTCCTGTACTTGGGATGATGCAAAGATGCAAGATAATTTTAGCTTCGCCTACTTTCCTCGTTCTTGATCATCTTTGAAAAAACTCTCCTCATGGACATACCATCGAGGTCCCCCATGTTCGCCGTCGCCAATACGGTGGCCACTGTCCCGTCGCTGACGTTCGACTGTTTGCGACGGAATTTGGACGCACTCCTGGGAAGTCGCTGCGTGTTGTCTGTGCCAGAGCTGTCCGGCGACGCCACCTGCAGTGCAGCTGCAGCGCGAACTCGAGGCACCAGAGCACGTCCCCCACGGCGGGCCGCTCCACGCCGTGCTCCGCGAGGCCACTTCTCCGCGGTGTCAACGAACTTCTTGAGCGATTCCGGCCGTATGGACCCAGCGATCCGCTGGTCGACGATGCTGTCGAGCTCGCCGTTCTTGAGCCGCCGCGCGGCCCACTCCGCCAGGTTGACCATCTCCCGAGGCAGCGTCGGGTCGATGACGGGGCGCGCGCAGAGCACCTCGAGCAGGACGACGCCGAAGGAGCAGACGTTGGACTTGTCCGTCAGCATCTGCCGCCGGAAGTACTCCTGGTCGAGGTACCCGAAGCTGCCCGGCGGTGCTGACGCGCGTCTTGTTCAGCTCCGGTCCGGTCTTGGACAGCCCGAAGTCGGCGGAGAACCTATCATGTGGTATTGTGCTCACATGACCAATTTAAACTTAGAACATCCATCTAATATCCGATAGTAATAGCTAATTTTATGAATAACCTCTCCCACCAGAGGAAGGAGGTGACACTTGGTAGCAGTTACTTATAAAATTGATGTTGTTGTTAGATGTAAGATAGATATTTTAGATTTTATATACGTTTGCACGTTATCTCTTTGAGTACATGATACATTACCAAGTCGACGATCTTGGCATGAAGCTGTCGTCGAGAAGGATGTTAGCACACTATGACGTGTTTGGATTGCAGCATCATGTAGCCTAGAGTCAAATCATCCGTCATAGGTTGGAGACCAGAAGACGAGGTCATCCGGTATTTTTTCAAGGAACCAGCTCGACCGTCAACTTACGCCTACGAACAAGGCTACGAAGGGTGGCTTGACGACGGATGGATTTACCTCGTGACATAAACCAAACAGAACATGCAGGTTCGGACTTCGGTTCGGATGAGTTCATTCGCCAATCCAAACGTGTCGTTAACGTCCCGATGGATGATCCGCCTTGGCCGAGCCGGTGTGGAGGTAGTGCAGCTCCCTGGCGCTGGCGGTGCCGATGCAGACGACAGACGTCGAGCCAAGGGCGGAGGGCCCAATGTGGCCTAGTGAGAGATCAGGGTAAAAAAAACTAGCGCTACGTCGCCAACCGCAACCAAGCGTTCTCAACCCCTACGGCCTACGTCGCCAGCCGCCTCCGCCTCCAAGCTCCCAGCCTCCCACCGGACATCTCCCACATACCCTCTGCGTCTCGTGTCCACCGGCGGTCGGCAAACTGGTGTCATGTCTGAGCCGGATGCAGCTTCCCAGGATGTGGATGGGCAACAGTAAGTACTCTAGCGTGGGCCGTGTTTAGTATTCTAATCTGGTGTCATGGGTTCTTTTGGAGTTTGTAATGGCCTGTTAAGCGACCAGACAAATACTCTGTACTTGGCCAGTTAGCAAGATTACGGACAGAATAATCCAGAGAACAGATTTGTAACAAACTCACCCTGGTTGTTGCGATTTGCTGGCACTCTAACGAGCTCACGTCCCGGCGATGGCGCGCCGGCGGCCATGGGTCGTCTCAGTTGGTATCAGAGCAGTGGTCCTCGGAGGTTTCCGCGACGGCGCCGTCCACCAAACCATCCGTGCAGACGCGTCTGCTGCTGGAGACAATGGAGGTCGCGGAGCAGAAGAGCGAGGAGCGCTGGGATCGGATGATGAAGATCCTGGAGCGTTTGGGCGACAAGGTGGAGGCGATAGAGATTGGGCAGCAACGTCTTCAACGTCAAGCAGAGGCGATGGAGGCGGGTCAGCAACATCTTCATCACCAAGTTGAGGCTACTGCAACATCTGCGAGGAAGGCAGAAGAGGAACGATCCATTCTAGCGCGCCAAGTGGATGAAACCGGGAAGGCAGTGTCGCGCCTTCGTTTGGAGTGGATGGCGAAGGAGATGGAAGGTATGGAAACTGACTCTGAGAGGGAAGGGCGTAACCAAAGGCGGTCTGAGGGTGGTGATCGGGAGTATGGTGAGCAGGAGTTTCGTGTGGATGATCAGCCGGAAGGAAGTAGAGAGCGTCGTGAGCATCGGGGTGGAAATATGAGGAACCGGGTGAATGATCCACAAGGAGGGAGAAGAGATTATCGGCCTTCAGATTTGCCGAAGATGGCATTTCCCAAATTTCAGGGTGCTGAACCTAAGGTTTGGTTCGATAAGTGCTTGGAGTATTACCATATTTACCAGGTGCCTGATTTCTTGTGGCCGTCCTCAGCCTCTCTGCACATGGAAGGAAATGCAGCACGGTGGGTGCGGGAATACAAGAGGAGTCAAGGATTGGGAAATTGGGTCCAGTTTACTCAGGCAGTACAGGAGAAGTTTGGGGCAGAAGAGGATTCCCAAGCAATAAGGGGTTTGTTGCAGCTGACGCAGAGGTCCAGTTTAGAGGAGTACATTCATGCTTTTGAAGAGGCCAAGTATGCTAATACTTTACACAACCCTGGATTGGGAGAAACTTTCTTTGTTTCTCAGTTTGTGAAAGGCTTGAAGGGGGAATTGCAGGGACATGTGTTGGCACAATTACCTCGAACACTGGATCGGGCGATACTTCTGGCGCAGATTTAGCAGGAAGTGGTGGAGATGAACAAGGCCAAATTTTAGAGGAATTATTTAGGTGGCAAAGTAATGGTGAACACAGCGAAAGGAGATCCTAGAGGAGTAACTGGCCCTGCTGATTTGGCTAAGGAGAGGCAGCTGAGAGAGTTTCAGAGGCTAAACGGTTTATGTTTTGGTTGTGGAGAGAAGTACGAGCCAGGACATCAAGCTAAATGCCTTAAAAGAGGTGGAGCACAATTACATAATCTGACTATTGAGGATATGGGGTTGGTTTTGTCAGATGAGACGTTGCAGCAATTGGATCAGGAAGATAAGGAAGTGGAAGAAGCATATAAGCTGTCTATAAATGCTATCAGTGGAACTGACCGTGAGAATTGTATGAGAATCCGGGCACTGATCCAGAATCAAGTGCTGGTGATGTTGGTAGACTCGGGTAGCTCCTCAAGTTTCGTCAGTCAGAGGATGGTAGATCAGTTGGCTTTATCAACTGAAGTTGTTTCACCGGTAAGAGTTAAGGTGGCAAATGGGGAGTTCATGATAAGTTCAAAAAGGGTGGCAGCGCTGGAGTGGTGGGCAGAAGGACACACTTATGCCAGTAACATGAGAGTACTGGATTTAGAAGCTTATGATGCTATATTGGGGTATGATTGGCTAAAGAGCCATAGTCCTATGGAGTGTGATTGGGACAACAAGGTCCTGACATTCTGGGATAAAGGGGTCAGAGTGCAGCTGAAGGGGGATGATGTAGGAAGTACAGAAGTGTTGCAAGTGTCAGCTGTACAACTGAGCAGGTGGATGAAGGGAAATGAAGTGTGGGCTTTTGTGATGCTGGAAGCAATGCAGGAGGAAGGTGCTGAAAAGGAACAGGAGCCGTTGAGGCAGATACTTAAGGAGTTTGAAGATGTGTTTGCTGTGCCCACTGGATTACCTCCGGTTAGGGTATATGACCATCATATACCATTTCTCCCAGGGTCTATTCCGGTGAATTCCAGGCCTTATAGGTATTCACCTTTCCACAAGACAGAAATAGAAAGGCAAGTGACAGAGTTATTAACTGCAGGACTGATAGTGCCCAGTGTCAGTCCATTTGCATCACCCGTATTACTGGTTCAGAAGAAAGATGGCAGCTGGCGGTGTTTGCATCGATTATAGAAGGTTGAACTCCATGACCATCAAGAACCGATTTCCCATGCCTTTGGTGGATGAGATCTTGGATGAATTGGTAGGAACTCAGTTTTTCACAAGTCTAGACATGACTGCGGGGTATCATCAGATTAGGATGGCAGAGGAGGATGAGGGTAAAACTGCGTTCAAAACTCATCATGGCCATTACCAATTCCGAGTTATGCCTTTTGGCTTGACAAATGCACCAGCGACATTCCAGTGTGCCATGAACACAGTGCTGGAACCGTTTCTACGGTAGTTTGTTATGGTATTCTTGGATGATATATTAATCTACAGCCCGAGTCTGGAGGAGCACTACAAACATCTCAGGATGGTCTTGTCCAAGTGAAAGGGAAATGTGCCCTTGGGCCATTTCTAAGTTTTTTGGTGATTGAGTGCCAACACATGTGCTTAATTGTGAATTTATGTCCATGGATGAACAAGGTGCAAATCATGAAGTAAAGGTATGTTTCTAAGCCTTAGTACATTGGTTTTGTGTACTAATATACTTGTCTAAGTGTTAGAAACAGAAAGAAGAAGAAGAGAAAAAGACTTGGCTGTGTACAGCCAAGAGTCAGTTCGGTCTGGAGCACCGGACTGTCCGGTGTGCACCGGACAGTGTCCGGTGCGCCAGGCTGACTCGGCGCGAACAGGCCACTCTCGGGAATTCGCCGACGGCGTACGGCTAAAATTCACCGGACTGTCCGGTGTGCACCGGACTGTCCGGTGAGCCAACGGTCGGCCGGGCCAACGGTCGGCCGCGCAATCTGCGCGGGACACGTGGCCGAGCCAACGGTCGGAAGACGGCACCGGACTGTCCGGTGTGCACCGGACAAGTCCGGTGCGCCAACGGCTCCCAGATCTTCAACCGTCTGCAACGGTCGGCAGCGCTGTTTATGGAAAGAAATCGGTCACCGGACAGTGTCCGGTGTGCACCGGACTGTCCGGTGCCCCCGACGACAGAAGGCAAGGATAGCCTTCCAGATTTGCTCTCAACGGCTCCTAGCTGCCTTGGGGCTATAAAAGGGGCCCCTAGGCGCATGGAGGAGATACACAAGCAACCTTAGAGCATTCTTGATCATCCACACTCGTTCTTTGCGCATTCGTTTGTGATTCTAAGTGATTCGAGCTCCGTTCTAGTGAGAACTTTGAGATAGTCATTCGAGCTCGATTCTTGGCCGTGTGTGTGCGCATTTCGCTGTGGATTTGTGTGTGTTGCTTCCCTCCCTTACTCTGTGCTTCTTTGTGATCATATACTTGTAAGGGCAAGAGACTCCAATTTGTGGAGATTCCTTGCAAACGGGATAAAGAGAAGAAAACAAAACACCGTGGTATTCAAGTGGGTCTTTGGACCGCTTGAGAGGGGTTGATTGCAACCCTCGTCCGTTGGGACGCCACAACGTGGAGTAGGCAAGCGTTGGTCTTGGCCGAACCACGGGATAAACCACTGTGCCATCTCTGTGATTGATCTTCTATGGTTATTGTGTTTTGTTGGGACTCCTCTCTAGCCACTTGGCATTATTGTACTAACACTTAACAAGTTTTTGTGGCTTAAGTTTTAAAGTTTCACAGGATCACCTATTCACTCCCCCCTCTAGGTGCTCTCAATTGGTATCAAAGTCGTTCTCTTCACAAAGGGACTAACCGCCCGAAGAGATGGATCCTAAGGGGAAGGGTATCGTGATCAACGACAAAGAGAAGGAATCCTTCATCAACGAGCCGAAGGACGACAAGCCTACCGACTCCGGCTCGGGTCATAGACGGAAGGAAGGGAAGAAGAAGAAGACAAGGCGCATCAAGGAGATCGTCTACTACGACGACAGCGATGAATCTACTTCTTCCCAAAAGGACGAGGACCACAACGACTACGAGAGAAGGAAACCGGTTAATTCGAACTTTTCTTTTGACTACTCTCGTATTCCTCAAAGTTCAAATTCACATTTGCTCTCCATTCCACTCGGCAAGCCCCCACACTTTGATGGAGAGGACTACGGATTTTGGAGCCACAAAATGCGTAGTCACCTATTCTCTCTCCATCCTAGTATATGGGAGATTGTAGGGAGTGGAATGCACTTTGATAGTTCGGATAGTCCCATGTTCATTAATGAACAAATTCATAAGAATGCACAAGCTACTACTGTTCTTCTAGCTTCTTTGTGCAGGGATGAATACCATAAAGTAAGCGGCTTGGATAACGCCAAGCAGATCTGGGACACCCTCAAGATTTCTCATGAGGGGAACGACGTCACCTTGCTCACCAAGATGGAGTTGGTGGAGGGAGAGCTTGGACGGTTCGCAATGATAAGAGGCGAGGAGCCGACGCAAACATACAACCGGCTCAAGACCCTTATCAACAAGATAAGGAGCTACGGGAGCACGCGATGGACGGACCACGACGTCGTCCGCCTAATGCTAAGGTCATTTACCGTTCTTGATCCTCATTTGGTGAACAATATACGTGAAAATCCCAGGTACACTAAGATGTCGCCCGAAGAAGTTCTTGGGAAATTCGTTAGCGGGCGAATGATGATCAAGGAGGCGAGGTATGTGGACGACGCCTTGAATGGACCGATCAACGAGCCGCAACCTCTTGCTCTCAAGGCAACAAGGAGCAAGGAGGCACTACCAAGCAAGGTGGCGCAAGTTGAGGCGGCCGGGCTAAATAATGAGGAGATGGCCCTCATCATTAAGCGCTTCAAGACGGCGCTTAAGGGTCGCAAGGGACAGCCAAGCAAGACCAAGACAAAGGAGAAGCGCTCGTGCTTCAAATGTGGTAAGATTGGTCATTTCATTGCTAACTGTCCCGATAATGAAAGTGACCAGGAAAAGGGGAACAAAAGGGAGAAGAAGAAACATTACAAGAAGGCCAAGGGCGAGGCACATATCGGAAAGGAGTGGGATTCGGATTGCTCCTCCTCTGACTCCGACAATGAAGGACTCGCCGCCACCGCCTTCAACAAGTCGTTCCTCTTTCCCAACGAGCGTCACACTTGCCTCATGGCAAGGGAAAAGAAAGTAAGCACTCATGATACTAGTACTTATGCTTCTTCAAGTGAGGATGAGTCTAGTGATGATGATGAGATAGATTACTCATGCTTATTCAAGGGATTAGATAGATCTAAAATTAATAAGATTAATGAGTTGATTGATGCTTTGAATGACAAGAATAGATTACTAGAAAAACAAGAGGATCTTTTATATGAGGAGCATGATAAATTTGTTAGTGCACAAAATTCTCTTGCTCTAGAAATTAAAAGAAATGAGATGCTTTCTAGTGAATTATCTACTTGTTATGAAACTATCTCTACTTTAAAAGGTGTTAACAATGATTTAAATGCTAAACTAGTAGAAGCAAATAAATCTAACTCTTGTGTTGAACATGTTGAAATTTGTACTAGGTGTAAGGATGTTGATATTAATGCTTGTTGTGAACACCTAGTTTCAATTTCCAAACTAAGTGATGAATTGGCTAGTCTTAATGCCCAACTTAAGACTAGCAAAAGTGAATTTGATAAGTTAAAATTTGCAAGGGATGCCTATACAATTGGAAGACATCCCTCAATTAAGGATGGTCTTGGCTTCAAGAGAGAGGCCAAGAACTTAACAAGCCATAAGGCTCCCATTCCCGCCAAGGAAAAAGGGAAGGCCCCTATGGCCAGTAGCGCTAAAAAGAACCATGCTTTTATGTATAATGATAGGAGACATGCTAGAAATGCTTATAATGATTTTGATTCACATGTTTATGATTCTCATGCCATGTTTGCTTCTAGTACTTCCTATAAGCATGATAGAGATATGTGTAGGAGAAATGTTGTGCATATGCCTAGGAGAAATTTTGCTCATGTTCCTAGAAAAGTTGTGAACAAATCTTCTACCATTTATTATGCTTGCAATGCTCCCTTTGCTATTTATAGAAAGGGTAAGAAGGTAATTGCTAGGAAGTTAGGGGCAAGATGCAAGGGAGATAAAACTTTCATTTGGGTCCCTAAGGATATTTGTGCTAACCTTGCAGGACCCAACATGAGTTGGGTACCTAAGACCCAAGCCTAAATTTGCCTTGCAGGTTTATGCATCCGGGGGTTCAAGCTGGATTATCGACAGCGGATGCACAAACCATATGACGGGGGAGAAGAAGATGTTCACCTCCTACGTCAAAAATAAGGATTCCCAAGATTCAATTATATTCGGTGATGGGAATCAAGGCAAGGTAAAAGGGTTAGGTAAAATTGCATTTTCTAATGAGCACTCAATCTCAAATGTGTTTTTAGTTGAGTCTCTTGGTTACAATTTGCTATCTGTTAGTCAACTGTGCAATATGGGATATAATTGTTTATTTACAAATGTAGATGTGTCTGTCTTTAGAAGATGTGATGGTTCACTAGCTTTTAAGGGTGTACTAGACGGCAAGCTTTACTTAGTTGATTTTGCAAAAGAAGAGGTCGGTCTAGATGCATGCTTAATGGCTAAGACTTGCATGGGCTGGCTGTGGCATCGCCGCTTAGCACATGTGGGGATGAAGAACCTGCACAAGCTTCTAAAGGGAGAACACGTGATAGGTCTAACCAATGTTTATTTCGAAAAAGATAGACCTTGTGCAGCTTGTCAAGCAGGTAAACAAGTGGGAGGAGCACATCACAGCAAGAATGTGATGACCACGTCAAGACCCCTGGAGCTGCTGCATATGGACCTCTTCGGACCCGTCGCCTATCTAAGCATAGGAGGAAGTAAGTATGGTCTAGTTATTGTTGATGACTTTTCCCGCTTCACTTGGGTGTTCTTTTTGCAGGATAAGTCTGAAACCCAAGGGACCCTCAAGCGCTTCCTGAGGAGAGCTCAAAATGAGTTTGAGCTCAAGGTGAAAAAGATAAGGAGCGACAACGGGTCCGAATTCAAGAACCTTCAAGTGGAGGAGTTTCTTGAGGAGGAAGGGATCAAGCACGAGTTCTCCGCTCCCTACACACCATAACAAAATGGTGTGGTAGAGAGGAAGAACAGGACGCTAATCGATATGGCGAGGACGATGCTTGGAGAGTTCAAGACCCCCGAGTGCTTTTGGTCGGAAGCCGTGAACACGGCTTGCCACGCCATCAACAGGGTCTACCTTCACCGCCTCCTCAAGAAGACGTCGTATGAGCTACTAACCGGTAACAAACCCAACGTATCTTACTTTCGTGTATTTGGGAGCAAGTGCTACATTCTGGTGAAGAAGGGTAGAAATTCTAAATTTGCTCCCAAAGCTGTAGAAGGGTTTTTATTAGGTTATGATTCAAATACAAAGGCGTATAGGGTCTTCAACAAATCATCGGGTTTGGTTGAAGTCTCTAGCGACGTTGTATTTGATGAGACTAATGGCTCTCCAAGAGAGAAAGTTGTTGATTGTGATGATGTAGATGAAGAAGATGTTCCGACGGCCGCTATACGAACCATGGCGATTGGAGAAGTGCGACCACAGGAACAAGATGAACGAGATCAACCTTCTTCCTCAACAACGGTGCATCCCCCAACTCAAGACGATGAACAGGTTCATCAACTGGAGGTGTGTGATCAAGGGGGAGCACAAGATGATCATGTGATGGAGGAAGAAGCGCAACCGGCACCTCCAACCCAAGTTCGAGCGATGATTCAAAGGGATCATCCCGTCGACCAAATTCTGGGTGACATTAGCAAGGGAGTAACTACTCGGTCTCGACTAGTTAATTTTTGTGAACATTACTCTTTTGTCTCCTCTATTGAGCCTTTCAGGGTAGAGGAGGCCTTGCTAGATCCGGATTGGGTGTTGGCCATGCAGGAGGAACTTAACAACTTCAAGCGCAATGAAGTTTGGACACTAGTGCCTCACCCCAAGCAAAATGTTGTGGGAACCAAGTGGGTGTTCCGCAACAAACAGGACGAGCACGGGGTGGTGACAAGGAACAAGGCTCGACTTGTGGCAAAAGGTTATGCCCAAGTCGCAGGTTTGGACTTTGAGGAGACTTTTGCTCCTGTGGCTAGGCTAGAATCAATTCGTATCTTGCTAGCATATGCCGCTCACCATTCTTTCAGGTTGTACCAAGTGGATGTGAAGAGCGCTTTCCTCAACGGGCCAATCAAAGAGGAGGTGTACGTGGAGCAGCCCCCTGGCTTCGAGGATGAACGACACCCCGACCACGTGTGTAAGCTCTCTAAGGCGCTCTATGGACTTAAACAAGCCCCAAGAGCATGGTATGAATGCCTTAGAGATTTCTTAATTGCTAATGCTTTCAAGGTTGGGAAAGCCGATCCAACTCTTTTCACTAAGACTTGTGATGGTGATTTGTTTGTGTGCCAAATTTATATCGATGACATAATATTTGGTTCTACTAACCAAAAGTCTTGTGAAGAGTTTAGCAGGGTGATGATGCAGAAATTCGAGATGTCGATGATGGGCGAGTTGAACTACTTCCTTGGGTTCCAAGTGAAGCAACTCAAGGACGGCACCTTCATCTCCCAAACGAAGTACACGCAAGATTTGCTAAAGCGGTTTGGGATGAAGGACGCCAAGCCCGCAAAGACTCCGATGGGAACCGACGGACACACCGACCTCAACAAAGGAGGTAAGTCCGTTGATCAAAAAGCATACCGGTCAATGATAGGGTCTTTACTTTATTTATGTGCTAGTAGACCGGATATTATGCTTAGCGTATGCATGTGTGCTAGATTTCAATCTGATCCTAAGGAGTGTCACTTGGTGGCGGTGAAGCGAATCCTTAGATATTTAGTCGCTACGCCTTGCTTCGGGATCTGGTATCCAAAGGGGTCTAACTTTGACTTGATTGGGTACTCAGATTCCGACTATGCTGGATGTAAGGTCGATAGGAAGAGCACATCGGGGACGTGCCAATTCTTAGGAAGGTCCCTGGTGTCATGGAACTCTAAGAAACAAACATCCGTTGCCCTATCCACCGCTGAGGCCGAGTACGTTGCCGCAGGACAGTGTTGCGCGCAACTACTTTGGATGAGGCAAACCCTCTGGGACTTTGGCTACAATCTGAGCAAAGTCCCACTCCTATGTGACAATGAGAGTGCTATCCGAATAGCGGAAAATCCTGTTGAGCACAGCCGCACAAAGCACATAGACATCCGGCATCACTTTTTGAGAGACCACCAGCAAAAGGGAGATATCGAAGTGTTTTATGTTAGCACCGAGAACCAGCTAGCCGATATCTTTACCAAGCCTTTAGATGAGAAGACCTTTTGCAGATTGCGTAGTGAGCTCAATATCTTAGATTCGCGGAACTTGGATTGAAATGTAGCATACATGTGTTTATGCCTTTGATCATGTTCATTCTGCATTTTGTTGCTTATTATGGTGCTCAAGTTGTACAAACACTCCCTGGACCTCACAAGTCCGTTGCAAAGTGATGCACATGTTTAGGGGAAGATGTGTTACAACTTGACCCTTTGAGACTAACCATATGCTTGAGTTTGCTTGATTTAGTCTCGAAGGAGAATTGAAAGGGAAAAGGTGGACTTGGACCATGAAAGACTTCCACTGCACTCCGATGAGAGGGTAACTTATTCCAAATCCATCTCATGAACTCTTATTGCCATTTGCTCTTAATTGAAGATTTTGGTGAGGCAATGGGGTTAAAGGGCCAAGATTGATTCCGTTTTGGTGCTTGATGCCAAAGGGGGAGAAAATAAAGGCCAAAGCGATAAATGGATCAGCTACCACTTGAGAGATTTTGAAAATAGTAGAATAGAGCTTTTGGTTTGTCAAAACTCTCTTATTGTCTCTTTTGTCAAAAGTTGGCTTCTTGTGGGGAGAAGTAGTAATTATGGGAAAAAGGGGGAGTTTTTGAAATCTTTGATCAATCTCTTTTGGAATGACTCTCTTTATGCTTCAACATGTGTGTTTTACTTAGAGATAGAGATTTGAGTTTGATTTGCAAAAACAAACCAAGTGGTGGCAAAGGATGATCCATATATGCCAAAATTGAATCAAAATAAAACTCAAATTTATTTTATTTGAAGTGAGTTTGCACTTGTTCTAGTTGCTTTATGTTGTGTTGGCATAAATCACCAAAAAGGGGGAGATTGAAAGGGAAATGTGCCCTTGGGCCATTTCTAAGTTTTTTGGTGATTGAGTGCCAACACATGTGCTTAATTGTGAATTTATGTCCATGGATGAACAAGGTGCAAATCATGAAGTAAAGGTATGTTTCTAAGCCTTAGTACATTGGTTTTGTGTACTAATATACTTGTCTAAGTGTTAGAAACAGAAAGAAGAAGAAGAGAAAAAGACTTGGCTGTGTACAGCCAAGAGTCAGTTCGGTCTAGAGCACCGGACTGTCCGGTGTGCACCGGACAGTGTCCGGTGCGCCAGGCTGACTCGGCGCGAACAGGCCGCTCTCGGGAATTCGCCGACGGCGTACGGCTAAAATTCACCGGACTGTCTGGTGTGCATCGGACTGTCCGGTGAGCCAACGGTCGGCCGGGCCAACGGTCGACCGCGCAATCTGCGCGGGACACGTGGCCGAGCCAACGGTCGGAAGACGGCACCGGACTGTCCGGTGTGCACCGGACAAGTCCGGTGCGCCAACGGCTCCCAGATCTTCAACCGTCTGCAACGGTCGGCAGCGCTGTTTATGGAAAGAAATCGGTCACCGGACAGTGTCCGGTGTGCACCGGACTGTCCGGTGCCCCCGACGACAGAAGGCAAGGATAGCCTTCCAGATTTGCTCTCAACGGCTCCTAGCTGCCTTGGGGCTATAAAAGGGGCCCCTAGGCGCATGGAGGAGATACACAAGCAACCTTAGAGCATTCTTGATCATCCACACTCGTTCTTTGCGCATTCGTTTGTGATTCTAAGTGATTCGAGCTCCGTTCTAGTGAGAACTTTGAGATAGTCATTCGAGCTCGATTCTTGGCCGTGTGTGTGCGCATTTCGCTGTGGATTTGTGTGTGTTGCTTCCCTCCCTTACTCTGTGCTTCTTTGTGATCATATACTTGTAAGGGCAAGAGACTCCAATTTGTGGAGATTCCTTGCAAACGGGATAAAGAGAAGAAAACAAAACACCGTGGTATTCAAGTGGGTCTTTGGACCGCTTGAGAGGGGTTGATTGCAACCCTCGTCCGTTGGGACGCCACAACGTGGAGTAGGCAAGCGTTGGTCTTGGCCGAACCACGGGATAAACCACTGTGCCATCTCTGTGATTGATCTTCTATGGTTATTGTGTTTTGTTGGGACTCCTCTCTAGCCACTTGGCATTATTGTACTAACACTTAACAAGTTTTTGTGGCTTAAGTTTTAAAGTTTCACAGGATCACCTATTCACCCCCCCCCCCCCCTCTAGGTGCTCTCACCAAGCTCAGAGAACATAAGTTTTTCTTGAAGCATAAGAAGTGTGTTTTTGCGAAGAAAGAGCTGACATATCTTGGACATGTTATATCCAGTGAAGGGGTAGCGACGGACCCTGCAAAGACAGCTGCTATGCTGGCATGGCCTAGACCACAGAATATCATTGAGTTAAGAGGATTTCTAGGGCTTACAGGGTACTACAGGAAGTTTGTGTGTGGGTATGGAGTTCTGGCACGACCACTCACACAGCTGCTGCAAAAACAGCATGGTTTCAAGTGGAATGATGAAGCTCAAGCAGCGTTTGGGGCCCTAAAGAAAGCTATGACGACTACTCCTGTCTTGGCCCTACCACGATTTGATCTTCCTTTTGTGGTAGAGACAGATGCATGTGACAACGGAATGGGGGCAGTGCTCATGCAACAAGGAAAGCCCATAGCTTATATCAGCAAGGCTTTAGGAGAGAGGAATAGACACCTGTCTATCTATGATAAAGAGTTTTTAGCCTTAATTCTTGCTGTGGAGAAATGGAGGCCATATCTGCAACGGAGTCCTTTTGTTATCGAGACTGATCATAAGTCACTTACATTTTTAGGGAGCAACAACTTCAGTCCGAACTACAAAGGAAAGCTATGGCAAGATTAATAGGCCTTCAGTTTTAGATCGTTTACAAGAAAGGGGTAGAGAATCGAGTAGCTGATGCTCTATCCAGGGTGGGGGCTATGATGGAGTTGGCTATTATTTCTGAAGTGCAACCAGTGTGGATTCAGGAGATTTTGAATTCCTATGAGACAGATGTTGAAGCTCAAGAGTTAATTACTCAGCTGTTGGTGCATAGTCCCAATGAACAAGGGTTTAGTTTGCAGCAAGGTATTGTCAGGAAAGGTGACCGAATCTGGATAGGGTCCAAATCTGCTCTTAGAACCAAGTTGATAGCAACTTTACATGACAATGCCATGGGGGGGCATTCTGGCATACATGCAACTTATCAGAGAGTCAAGAAACTTTTCTGGTGGAAGGGACTTAAGGTGGATGTGACTCAGTTTGTGCACTAGTGCCTGACCTGTCAACAGGCGAAACCAGAAAGGACTCATCCAGCAGGACTGTTACAGCCTCTTCCTATTCCACATGGAATTTGGGCAGATGTCACAATGGACTTTATCGAAGGGCTGCCAAAGTTTGAAGGTTATGACACCATCATGGTAGTAGTGGACAGATTCACCAAATATGGGCATTTTCTTCCACTCAAACATCCTTTCACTGCCCAAGGAGTGGCTCAAATATTTTTGGACTAGGTGGTGAAGTTACATGGGCCTCCCAAGTCCATTGTGTCAGACAGAGACAAGATTTTCATTAGCTCTTTTTGGAAGCATCTATTTCAACTTATGGATGTCAAGTTGTTGCTTTCCACTGCCTATCATCCACTGACTGACGGTCAAAGTGAACGGGTGAATCAATGTTTGGAGACATATTTAAGATGTGCGGTAAATGCTCAGCCGACTAAATGGAAGTTGTGGTTGGCATTGGCAGAATTTTGGTACAATACTACTTACCATACTAGTCTGGGTTGTACGCCTTTCAAAGCATTATATGGGTATGATGCTCCGATGTTGGCGTTACCTCAATCTGGTGTCCCGGAGGAAGGGTCAGTAACAGATTGGCTGGCTCACCGGATTGTTTTCTCAACTCATCTCAAAGAACAACTCGCTCAAGCTCAAAATCGGATGAAACAAATGGCTGATCAGGGAAGGACAACTAGAGAGTTTTAGGTTGGGGAGATGGTGCTGCTCAAGCTTCAGCCATATGCTCAAAAGACTGTGGTAAACCGTCCTTGTCCAAAGTTGGCTTTCAAGTTTTTTGGTCCTTTAAGAGTGTTGGCTAAGATTGGTGCGGCAGCTTACAAGTTGGATCTTCCAGCCGATGCTCAAGTTCATCCGGTGTTTCACGTTTCACAGCTGAAACCTTATTATCCATCGTATACTCCAGTTTTTACTTATTTGCCTTCATTGGTGGACCTCTCAAGGACTGGCATTGTTCCTGAAGAAATCCTGGATCGACGTCTAGTGCGCAAAGGCAATCAAGCTGTTCCACAGGTTCTTATCCGCTGGTCTGGTGTGCCAGTGGAATCAACAACTTGGGAAGATTACTATGTGTTGAAGAACCGTTTTCCAGACGCCATCGCTTGGGGACAAGCGGATTCTGAGGCCTAGGGAATTGTCATGTCTGAGCCGGATGCAGCTTCCCAGGATGTGGATGGGCAACAGTAAGTACTCTAGAGTGGGCCGTGGGCCGTGTTTAGTATTCTAATATGGTGTCATGGGTTCTTTTGGAGTCGGTAATGGCCTGTTAAGCGACCGGATAAATACTCTGTACTTGGCCAGTTGGCAAGATTACGGACAGAATAATCCAGAGAACAGATTCGTAACGAACTCACCCTGGTTGTTGCGATTTGCTGGCACTCCGACGAGCTCACGTCCCGGCGGTGGCGCGCCGGCGGCCACGGGTCGTCTCAACTGGCCACCGGCCGCTGCACCGAGGCACGAGGCCCGTCTGCCCGCCCGCCTCCGGCTGGCTGGCTCACGAGCGACGGCCTGAGTCACCCGGCGTGGTCCACCCATCGCACGACGCCGCTAGCGCGGCCCCGCCCCGCCCCGGCGACCCCGAGTCCCGGTGACTCCCGACGCCGACAGTCAACAACAGTGACCAGTGAGGATAACTCTGTGACTGGGTGAGGTAGGCAACCTTCAGTAATTAGTAATGTCCAAATCCGATTTATTTGAATAGAAACTAAAACAATGTGCCTAATCCAATATATTTTTTCAATGTGCAGATTTATTTTGGTTCCTATTTTGCAATGTGAAGGCATTTTTTTCGTATTGATATTTTCTATGCTGCCATAGATTCTATCACCATAGAGTTCGATTATCGCTTTAATGAGCTATCTTCAGAGTTGCTTGTGTGTTCTTGTTTTGACCTAAGGGATTCATTCTCTAAGTTTGATGCGAATAAGCTTTCTCGGCTCGCAGATATCTATTTTGATGATTTTTTTTAAATCGCAAGACTATAAAAGATCAGCTAAGAACTTTTATTATTCATGTACGAAGAATTGAACAGTTCAAAGCTTATTATAATCTTGCTAGTCTATCAAAGACAATGTTTCAACTTGAGAGGCATATTGTGTTTCATTGGTATATCGACTTATTGAGTTAGCATTGTTGTTACCAGTGGTGACTGTAGAAAAAGTAGAAGCCGTTTCGGAATAAGCTGCAGCGAACTAGTTGTGAGTTACGCAACAAGATGTTCGATGATTGGTTAAATGACTTGATGGTGTGCTACATTAAAAGAGAATTTTTTGAGGACTCGACCTTCAGGAAATCAAGAAGGCTCTAAATAGCCTCTAAATTTTATATTATAAGATCTAAGGATCGGGTCGAATTATGATTGAGCTTTATTAATATTTATTTTTTTAAGAATCATTTAGATCACCATCCATTATCAACCTATAAAGATGACTCCGGAGCGTCCCTGGACATGTGCTGGTACACCAGGATCACCTCGCCGCGCTCGTCGCGGTAGCCCATGAGCGGCACGGGGTGACGGTGCCGTAGCCGGGAGAGCAGCTCCGTAGCCCATGAGCGGCACGAGGTGGCGGTGCCATATAGTCGTGGAAGTCTGGGCCGTGCCCATTGAAAAAGCACGAACCCGGCACGATTGTAAAAGCACGAAGCCCGGCCCAGCACGGTAGGAAAATTCCCGGGCCAGCACGGCACGTTCATCGTGCTGGGCCGTGCTTTGGCTTTCGGCCCGACGGCCCACATGACCCGGCACGGGAGCTTGGGCCGTGCCCGGGTCGGCCCGGCACGGAATGAAGCCCGACCGGCGTTATACGAGCGCGGCGTTAGGGTTACGTAGTCACGCGATTCACATTCCTCTCCCTCCTCTCTCGTATCTCTCGCTCGCCTCCCTCGTCCGCGACTCTGCGGTCCGCCGCCGCTCCACCGCTCCAGATGCAGCCTACAGCCTCCAGCCCGCCGCCGTCTCTTACAGCTGATGCGGCAGCGGCATGGACGGATCTGTGTTTTGCTTTGTTCGGATCCGTTGCTCTTGCGCAGCTCCGTGCGAATCTCGAAACCCTAACCATGGTCCCGCACTCCCGCAGCACCGACGCCAGCTCCGAAGCGCCGCCGTTGAGAGCACCTAGAGGGGGGGGTGAATAGGTGATCCTGTAAAAACTTCAAACTTAAGCCACAAAAACTTGTTATGTGTTAGCACGATTATTGCCAAGTGGCTAAGGTGAAGTCTCAACAAAACACAATACCACAAGAGATCAAGACAGAGGTGACACGGTGGTTTATCCCGTGGTTCGGCCAAGCCAATGCTTGCCTACTTCCACGTTGTGGCGTCCCAACGGACGAGGGTTGCAATCAACCCCTCTCAAGCGGTCCAAAGACCCACTTGAATACCACGGTGTTTTGCTTTTCCTTTCACTATCCCGTTTGCAAGGAATCTCCACAAATTGGAGTCTCTTGCCCTTACAAGTATATGATCACAAAGAAAGCACAGAGTAAGGGAGGGAAGCAACACACACAAATCCACAGCAAAACACGCACACACACGGCCAAGACTCGAGCTCACAAGAGTATCACAAAGTTCTCACTAGAACGGAGCTCGAATCACTTAGAATCACAAATGAACGCGCAAAGACTAAGTGTGGATGATCAAGAATGCTCAAGAGTTGCTTGTGTATTTCCTCCATGCGCCTAGGGGCTCCTTTTATAGCCCCAAGGCAGCTAGGAGCCGTTGAGAGCAAATCCGGAAGGCCATCCTTGCCTTCTGTCGTCGGGGGCACCGGACAGTCCGGTGCCCGATTTGTTTCCATAACTGGCGCTTCCGACCGTTGCAGACCGTTGGAGATCTGGGAGCCGTTGGCGCACCGGACATGTCCGGTGCACACCGGACAGTCCGGTGCCGTCTTCCGACCGTTGGCTCCGCCACGTGTCCCGCGCAGATTGCGCGGCCGACCGTTGGCCGGGCCGACCGTTGGCTCACCGGACAGTCCGGTGCACACCGGACAGTCCGGTGAATTATAGCCGTACGCCGTCGGCCATTTTCCCGAGAGCGGCCAGTTCGAGCCGAGTCAGCCTGGCGCACCGGACACTGTCCGGTGCACACCGGACAGTCCGGTGCTACAGACCGAGCTGAGTCTTGGCAGCACACAGCCAAGTCTTTTCTCCTCTTTTCTCTTCTTCTTCTTTCTGTTTCTAACACTTAGACAAATATATTAGTACACAAAACCAATGTACTAAGGCTTAGAAACATACCTTTACTTCATGATTTGCACCTTGTTCATTCATGTACATAAATTCACAATTAAGCACATGTGTTGGCACTCAATCACCAAAATACTTAGAAATGGCCCACGGGCACATTTCCCTTTCAATCTCCCCCTTTTTGGTGATTTATGCCAACACAACATAAAGCAACTAGAACAAGTGCAAACTTACTTCAAATAAAATAAATTTAAGTTTTATTCAATTTTGGCATATATGGATCATCCTTTGCCACCACTTGGTTTGTTTTTGCAAATCAAACTCAAATCTCTATCTCTAAGTTAAACACACATTTTTAAGCATAAAGAGAGTCATTCCAAAAGAGATTGATCAAGGATTTCAAAAACTCCCCCTTTTTCCCATAATCAATACTTCTCCCCTCAAGAAGCCAACTTTTGACAAGAGAGACAACATAAGAATTTTGCCAAAACAAAAACTCTATTCTACTATTTTCAAAATCTCTCAAGTGGTAGCTGATCCATTTATTGCTTTGGCCTTTATTTTCTCCCCCTTTGGCATCAAGCACCAAAACGGGATCAATCTTGGCCCTTTAACCCCATTGCCTCACCAAAATCTTCACTTAAGAGTAAATGGCAATAGGAGTTAATGAAATGGACTTGGAATAAGTTACCCTCTCATCGGAGTGCAGTGGAAGTCTTGCATGATCCAAGTCCACCTTTTCCCTTTCAATTCTCCTTTGAGACTAAATCAAACAAACTCAAGCATATGGTTAGTCTCAAGGGATCAAGTTGTAACACATCTCCCCCTAAACATGTGCATCACATTGCAACGGACTTGTGAGGTCCAGGGAGTGTTTGTACAACTTGAGCACCATAATAAGCAACAAAATGCAGAAAGAACATGATCAAAGGCATAAGCACATGTATGCTACAATTCAATCCAAGTTCCGCGAATCTAAGACATTTAGCTCACTACGCAGCCTGCAAAAGGTCTTCTCATCTAAAGGCTTGGTAAAGATATCGGCTAGCTGGTTCTCGGTGCTAACATAAAACACTTCGATATCTCCCTTTTGCTGGTGGTCTCTCAAAAAGTGATGCCGGATGTCAATGTGCTTTGTGCGGCTGTGCTCAACAGGATTTTCCGCTATTCGGATAGCACTCTCATTATCACATAGGAGTGGGACTTTGCTCAGATTGTAGCCAAAGTCCCTGAGGGTTTGCCTCATCCATAGTAGTTGCGCGCAACACTGACCTGCGGCAACGTACTCGGCTTCGGCGGTGGATAGGGCAACGGAGGTTTGTTTCTTAGAGTTCCATGACACCAGGGACCTTCCTAAGAATTGGCACGTCCCTGATGTACTCTTCCTATCGACCTTACATCCAGCATAATCGGAATCTGAGTACCCAATCAAGTCAAAGTTAGACCCCTTTGGATACCAGATCCCGAAGCAAGGCGTAGCGACTAAATATCTAAGAATTCGCTTCACCGCCACCAAGTGACACTCCTTAGGATCGGATTGAAATCTAGCACACATGCATACGCTAAGCATAATATCCGGTCTACTAGCACATAAATAAAGTAAGGACCCTATCATTGACCGGTATGCTTTTTGATCAACGGACTTACCTCCTTTGTTGAGGTCGGTGTGTCCGTCGGTTCCCATCGGAGTCTTTGCGGGCTTGGCGTCCTTCATCCCAAACCGCTTTAGCAGATCTTGCGTGTACTTCGTTTGGGAGATGAAGGTGCCGTCCTTGAGTTGCTTCACTTGGAACCCAAGGAAGTAGTTCAACTCGCCCATCATGGACATCTCGAATTTCTGCGTCATCACCCTGATACGTGGTCGGGGTACCGCTCATCCTCGAAGCCAGGGGGTTGCTCCACGTACACCTCCTCCTTTATTGGCCCGTTGAGGAAAGCGCTCTTCACATCCATTTGGTACAACCTGAAAGAATGGTGAGCGGCATATGCTAGCAAGATACGAATTGATTCTAGCCTAGCCACAGGAGCAAAAGTCTCCTCAAAGTCCAAACCTGCGACCTGGGCATAACCTTTTGCCACAAGTCGAGCCTTGTTCCTTGTCACCACTCCGTGCTCGTCCTGTTTGTTGCGGAACACCCACTTGGTTCCCACAACATTTTGCTTGGGACGAGGCACCAGCGTCCAAACTTCATTGCGCTTGAAGTTATTGAGTTCCTCCTGCATGGCCAACACCCAATCCGGATCTAGCAAGGCCTCCTCTACCCTGAAAGGCTCAATAGAGGAGACAAAAGAGTAATGTTCACAAAAATTAACTAATCGAGACCGAGTAGTTACTCCCTTGCTAATGTCACCCAGAATTTGGTCGACGGGATGATCCCTTTGAATCATCGCTCGAACTTGGGTTGGAGGTGCCGGTTGCGCTTCTTCCTCCATCACATGATCATCTTGTGCTCCCCCTTGATCGCACGCCTCCTTTCGATGAACCTGTTCATCGTCTTGAGTTGGGGGATGCATCGTCGTTGAGGAAGAAGGTTGATCTCGTTCATCCTGTTCCTGTGACCGAACGTCTCCAATCGCCATGGTTCGTATAGCGGCCGTTGGAACATCTTCTTCATCTACATCATCACAATCAACAACTTGCTCTCTTGGAGAGCCATTAGTCTCATCAAATACAACGTCGCTAGAGACTTCAACCAAACCCGATGATTTGTTGAAGACTCTATACGCCTTTGTATTTGAATCATAACCTAATAAAAACCTTCTACAGCTTTGGGAGCAAACTTAGAATTTCTACCCTTCTTCACTAGAATGTAGCACTTGCTCCCAAAAACACGAAAGTAAGATACATTGGGTTTGTTACCGGTTAGTAGCTCATATGACGTCTTCTTGAGGAGGCGGTGAAGATAGACCCTGTTGATGGCGTGGCAAGCCGTGTTCACGGCTTCCGACCAAAAGCACTCGGGGGTCTTGAACTCTCCAAGCATCGTCCTTGCCATATCGATTAGCGTCCTGTTCTTCCTCTCTACCACACCATTTTGCTGTGGTGTGTAGGGAGCGGAGAACTCGTGCTTGATCCCTTCCTCCTCAAGAAACTCCTCCACTTGAAGGTTCTTGAACTCGGACCCGTTGTCGCTCCTTATCTTCTTCACCTTGAGCTCAAACTCATTTTGAGCCCTCCTGAGGAAGCGCTTGAGGGTCCCTTGGGTTTCAGACTTATCCTGCAAAAAGAACACCCAAGTGAAGCGGGAAAAGTCATCAACAATAACTAGACCATACTTACTTCCTCCGATGCTTAGGTAGGCGACGGGTCCGAAGAGGTCCATATGCAGCAGCTCTAGAGGTCTTGACGTGGTCATCACATTCTTGCTGTGATGCGCTCCTCCCACCTGTTTACCTGCCTGACAAGCTGCACAAGGTCTATCTTTTTCGAAATGCACATTTGTTAGACCTATTACGTGTTCTCCCTTTAGAAGCTTGTGGAGATTCTTCATCCCCACATGTGCTAAGCGGCGATGCCACAGCCAGCCCATGCAAGTCTTAGCCATTAAGCATGCATCTAGACCGGCCTCTTCTTTTGCAAAATCAACTAAATAAAGCTTGCCGTCTAGTACACCCTTAAAAGCTAGTGAACCATCACATCTTCTAAAGACAGACACATCTACATTTGTAAATAAACAATTATATCCCATTTGACATAATTGACTAACAGATAGCAAATTATATCCAAGACTCTCCACTAAGAATACATTTGAGATAGAATGCTCATTAGAAATTGCAATTTTACCTAACCCTTTTACCTTGCCTTGATTCCCGTCACCGAATATAATTGAATCTTGGGAATCCTTATTTTTGACGTAGGAGGTGAACATCTTCTTCTCCCCCGTCATATGGTTTGTGCATCCGCTGTCAATAATCCAGCTTGAACCCCCGGATGCATAAACCTGCAAGGCAAATTTAGGCTTGGGTCTTAGGTACCCAACTCATGTTGGGTCCTGCAAGGTTAGCACAAATATCTTTAGGGACCCAAATGCAAGATTTATCTCCCTTGCATCTAGCCCCTAATTTCCTAGCAACAACCTTCTTACCCTTTCTACAAATAGCAAAGGAAGTGTTTAAAGCACAATAAATTACAGAAGGTTCATTCACTACTTTCCTAGGAGCATGAATAACATTCTTTCTAGGCACATGAGCAATATCTCTCCTAGGCATATGTACAACATTTCTCCTACACATATCTCTATCATGCTTATAAGACGAACTAGAAGCAAACATGGCATGAGAATCATAAACATGTGAATCAAAATCATTATAAGCATTTCTAGCATGTCTCCTATCATGGTATAAGAAAGCATGGTTCTTTTTAGCACTATTTGCCATAGGGGCCTTCCCTTTCTCCTTGACGAAGATGGGAGCCTTATGGCTTGTTAAGTTCTTGGCCTCTCTCTTGAAGCCAAGACCATCCTTAATTGAGGGATGTCTTCCAATTGTATAGGCATCCCTTGCAAATTTTATCTTTTCAACTTCACTCTTGCTAGTCTTAAGTTGGGCATTAAGACTAGCCACTTCATCTTTTAGTTTTGAAATTGAAACTAAGTGTTTGCTACAAGTGTTAACATCAAAATCCTTACACCTAGTGCAAATTGTAACATTTTCAACATAAGACTTAGGTTTATTTGTTACTTCTAATTTAGCATTTAAATCATGGTTAACACTTTGTAAAGTAGAAATGGTTTCATGACAAGCAGATAGTTCACTAGAAAGCATTTCATTTCTTTTAATTTCTAAAGCATATGATTTTTGTGCCTCTACAAATTTATCATGTTCATCATACAATAAATCCTCTTGCTTTTCTAAAAGCCTATCCTTTTCATTCAATGCATCAATCAATTCATTGATTTTATCTATCTTAGATCTATCTAAGCCCTTGAACAAGCATGAATAATCTATGTCATCATCATCACTAGACTCACTATCACTAGAAGAAGCATAAGTGGGATCTTGAGTACTCACCCTCTTCTCCCTTGCCATAAGACATGTGAGACGCTCGTTGGGGAAGAGAGCCGATTTGTTGAAGGCAGTGGCGGCGAGTCCTTCGTTGTCGGAGTCGGAGGAGGAGCAATCCGAGTCCCACTCCTTTCCTAGATGCGCCTCGCCCTTTGCCTTCTTGTATTGCTTCTTCTTCTCTCTTTTGTCCCCCTTTTCCTGGTCACTTTCATTATCGGGACAGTTAGCAATGAAATGACCAAGCTTACCGCATTTGAAGCATGAGCGCTTCCCCTTGGCTTTGGTCTTGCTTGGTTGTCCCTTGTGACCTTTAAGCACCGTCTTGAATCTTTTGATGATGAGAGCCATCTCTTCATCATTAAGGCCAGCCGCTTCAATCTGTGCCACCTTGCTAGGTAGCGCCTCCTTGCTTCGTGTTGCCTTGAGAGCAAGGGGTTGCGGCTCGTTGATCGGACCATTCAAGGCGTCGTCCACATACCTCGCCTCCTTGATCATCATTCGCCCGCTAACGAATTTCCCAAGAACTTCTTCGGGCGACATCTTAGTGTACCTGGGATTTTCACGTATATTGTTCACCAAGTGAGGATCAAGAACGGTAAATGACCTGAGCATTAGGCGGACGACGTCGTGGTCCGTCCATCGCGTGCTCCCGTAGCTTCTTATCTTGTTGATAAGGGTCTTGAGCCGGTTGTATGTTTGCGTCGGCTCCTCGCCCCTTATCTTTGCGAACCGTCCAAGTTCTCCCTCCACCAACTCCATCTTGGTGAGCAAGGTGACGTCGTTCCCCTCATGAGAAATCTTGAGGGTGTCCCAGATTTGCTTGGCATTATCCAAGCCGCTCACTTTATGGTATTCATCCCTGCACAAGGAAGCTAGAAGAACAGTAGTAGCTTGTGCATTTTTATGAATTTGTTCATTAATGAACATGGGACTATCCGAACTATCAAAATGCATTCCACTCTCTACAATCTCCCAAATACTAGGATGGAGAGAGAATAGGTGACTACGCATTTTGTGGCTCCAAAATCCGTAGTCCTCTCCATCAAAGTGTGGGGGCTTGCCGAGTGGAATGGAGAGCAAATGTGAATGTGAACTTTGCGGAATACGAGAGTAGTCAAAAGAAAAGTTCGAATTAACCGATTTCTTCCTCTCGTAGTCGCTGTGGTCGTCCTTTTGGGAGGAAGTAGACTCATCGCTGTCGTAGTAGACAATCTCCTTGATGCGCCTGGTCTTCTTCTTCCTCCCTTCCTTCCGTCTATGGCCCGAGCCGGAGTCGGTAGGCTTGTCGTCCTTCGGCTCGTTGACGAAGGTCTCCTTCTCTTTGTCGTTGATCACTATACCCTTCCCCTTAGGATCCATCTATTCGGGCGGTTAGTCCCTTTGTGAATAGAACGGCTCTGATACCAATTGAGAGCACCTAGAGGGGGGGGGGTGAATAGGTGATCCTGTAAAAACTTCAAACTTAAGCCACAAAAACTTGTTATGTGTTAGCACGATTATTGCCAAGTGGCTAAGGTGAAGTCTCAACAAAACACAATACCACAAGAGATCAAGACAGAGGTGACACGGTGGTTTATCCCGTGGTTCGGCCAAGCCAATGCTTGCCTACTTCCACGTTGTGGCGTCCCAACGGACGAGGGTTGCAATCAACCCCTCTCAAGCGGTCCAAAGACCCACTTGAATACCACGGTGTTTTGCTTTTCCTTTCACTATCCCGTTTGCAAGGAATCTCCACAAATTGGAGTCTCTTGCCCTTACAAGTATATGATCACAAAGAAAGCACAGAGTAAGGGAGGGAAGCAACACACATAAATCCACAGCAAAACGCGCACACACACGGCCAAGACTCGAGCTCACAAGAGTATCACAAAGTTCTCACTAGAACGGAGCTCGAATCACTTAGAATCACAAATGAACGCGCAAAGACTAAGTGTGGATGATCAAGAATGCTCAAGAGTTGCTTGTGTATTTCCTCCATGCGCCTAGGGGCTCCTTTTATATCCCCAAGGCAGCTAGGAGCCGTTGAGAGCAAATCCGGAAGGCCATCCTTGCCTTCTGTCGTCGGGGGCACCGGACAGTCCGGTGCACACCGGACACTGTCCGGTGCCCGATTTGTTTCCATAACTGGCGCTTCCGACCGTTGTAGACCGTTGGAGATCTGGGAGCCGTTGGCGCACCGGACATGTCCGGTGCACACCGGACAGTCCGGTGCCGTCTTCCGACCGTTGGCTCCGCCACGTGTCCCGCGCAGATTGCGCGGCCGACCGTTGGCCGGGCCGACCGTTGGCTCACCGGACAGTCCGGTGCACACCGGACAGTCCGGTGAATTATAGCCGTACGCCGTCGGCCATTTTCCCGAGAGCGGCCAGTTCGAGCCGAGTCAGCCTGGCGCACCGGACACTGTCCGGTGCACACCGGACAGTCCGGTGCTCCAGACCGAGCTGAGTCTTGGCAGCACACAGCCAAGTCTTTTCTCCTCTTTTCTCTTCTTCTTCTTTCTGTTTCTAACACTTAGACAAATATATTAGTACACAAAACCAATGTACTAAGGCTTAGAAACATACCTTTACTTCATGATTTGCACCTTGTTCATTCATGTACATAAATTCACAATTAAGCACATGTGTTGGCACTCAATCACCAAAATACTTAGAAATGGCCCACGGGCACATTTCCCTTTCAGCCGTCCACTTTCCCAGGAACCGAAGCGTCGCCGTCCTCCTGCGGACCCGCAGCCGCAGCGTCTACGCCAGCTCAAGTGCTCACGTGCTCAAGCAGCTCAACGGACTTCGCCAAGCCCTAAGGTATGAAAAGTGTCCTTGTTCGGCCGAATCGACCCGTTCGCATTCGTGCCTTTTCCCAATAGATAGCAGTAATTGCATTTACAAATCTTTGCTGTCGTGCTCTACAAATGTTTGGTTGCTGCTGCTCACTAGTCACTACCCCAACGACCCGAACCGGCAGTACTCACTAGTGCTCTACAAATGTTTAGTTTGCTTGCTGCTGCTCAGTGATCACTAGTGCTCAGTAATTGCATTTACAAATCTTTGCTGTCGTGCCTTTTCAGTTTGCTTGCTGCTGCTCAGTGATCACTAGTGCTCGTTTGATAGATTTGTATTCACTTGTTCTACACTTCTACAATGGGGAGGAAGAGGTTAGCTGTTAGAAAAGCTTCTGGTACACCTATTCCTAGCGAACTCTCCCCTACGTCTGGTTCTAGTTCTTTACCTGGTTCCAGCAATCCTCTGTCTGGTTCTATTTCCTTACCTGGTTCTAGTCCCTTACCTGGTGTACCTGTGTCTGGTTCTATTTCCTTACCTGGTTCTAGTCCCTTACCTGGTGTACCTGTGTCTGGTTCTAGTTCCTTACCAGTACCATCAGATGGTACTGGAGGTGTTTCTAATGGTGATGGGGATATTGGTGGTGATATTCCAGTAAAGGGTGCTAAACCACCTGTTTCTAGGGCAGAATGCTGGAAGCATATGGATAAGCGCGAGATTGTTGAGAATGGTATAAAAAGTTATATTGCTGTATGTCACTATTGTAAAACTGAGTTGAGTGCAGATTCTGCTGGTGGCACTGGGCATTTGAATCGACACTTCAGAGCTTGTTTGAAAAAGGCAGGGCAAACTTTTGGTGCAGGTGTGCAAACTCAAATAAACTTCGCAGCGGACGGCACTGTAAGTACTTGGGTTTACAATCCACAATTAGCTCGTGAAGAAATTATTAAATACATTGTTTCTGAAGACTTACCTATTATGATGGGAGAAAGCCCTAATTTTAAGAATCTGATTCAGCGTGCCTTTTGCCCACAATACCAACCTGTTAGTAGAACTACTATAAAATCTGATTTGATGTCTCAGTACCGCAAACAACTAGCTGCTCTTAAAGAAAATTTTAAAAAAGTTCAGTTTTCGTTTGCTTTAACTTCAGATATTTGGACTTCATCACATCAAAAGACTAGTTATATTTCTGTTGTTGCACACTATTTGGATAATTTATATTGTCTTCATAAGCGTGTTATAGGTTTTAGAGTGATGAATGATTCACATACCGGTACTGCAATTGCTAATCATATTCTTGAGGTGGTTAATGATTTTAATATAAAGAATAAGATTCTATCTATTACTCTTGATAATGCTTCCTCGAATACAAATGCGATAGACTCTCTTTCCCCTCATCTGCAATCCTATATAGATGGTTATGTTGTCCACCAAAGGTGTGTGTGCCACATTATTAATCTGGTTGTTCAGGATGGCATAACAGTTGTTAGTAAGTATTTGGATAATGTTCGTGCTGCTGTTCGTTTCATAACTAGTACTCCTCAAATGATTAATAAATTTGGTGAGTATTGCAAGGCAAATAATATGAAATCAAGGAAATTTGGCCTTGATATGAAGATAAGATGGAATTCGACCTATCTTATGCTTAAGAAACTAGAAGGTTATGAAAAAAGTATAACTGTCTTTGTGAATGCTAATGCTCTTGATACTGATTTGGTGCTAACTGAGGCTGATTGGTATATGGTTAAACATTTTAGAGAGTTCTTGATGCCCTTTTATGTAGCCACAAATGTTTTATCAGGTGTTTACTATCCTACATCCTGCTTAGTCATTGATTATATTTGGTTAATTGCTGAGTCATTTGCTAAGCACAGATCTGATTCCCTTCTCTGCACTGTTGTTGCTCCAATGGAGTTAAAATTTCTTAAATACTTTGATAACATATCCCATATATATTGCTTTGCAACTATTTTGGATCCTAGAAAAAAACTTGATGGGTTACAATCTGCTTTAGAAGGAATTGGTGACTTACTAGATATGGACTACTCAGATGCTTTTAATCATGTCAAAGATGAATTATTTCGTGTTTTTGGCTTTTACTATAACAAATATAGTGAAAGTGATGTTACAGGAACAGTGGATGAAACTGACATAGAACAATCAGATAGTTCTTTGACAGCCCACTTATGGAAGAGATCGAAGGGAAAAGAATCTGCTAACTCAACAGTAAATCAAAGGTGGAATCCTAATGCTGAATTGAATCATTATCTGTCTACTAACTTTGCAGCCACTGATCGCACTTTGAAGGGTGATAAGGTAAAATTACTTGAATGGTGGAGGGAACACAAGTACAGTTTCCCAGTATTATCTCATTTTGCTAGAGATATTCTTCTTGTTCCTGTTTCGACTGTTTCTTCTGAGGCCACATTCAGCACAGTGGGTAGAATTATTGAAGAAAGGAGATCCTCTCTTGCACCTGAGACGGTGGAGGCCATCACCTGCCTTAAGGATTGGAAAAGAGCAGAAGATAGAAAGCAGCATCAACTTGAAGATCCTGAGATTGAACAAGCTTTTGCTGATTTCGGCCATGATTAGTGTCACTTCTTTTATCTAGTTCATTCTGTTATTGTGGGCTGTTAATGTAATATGGACTGTGTAGTGTGGACATTAAAACTTTTACCGATCTGTACTCTTTTCCTTACAGAGGGAGCCCCACATTGGGGTGTAAGGTTTTTAACGAGGCAGATCGAGGAATAAAATGAATTTCCCTCAAAACTTATAGTGTTCTGTCTGCCTGTATATAGTGTTCAGTCTGCCTGATAAAATTCTGATGTATACAAATTCTGATGAATGAACCTATGAATGAATTCATGTTCCTATTGTTCAGTCTGCCTGTATATAGTGTTCAGTCTGCCTGATATAGTGTTCCTGTTGTTCAGTCTGCCTGTATATTGTGTTCTTCAGTGTATATGGGAATTCTGCTGTGATCGAGGAATAAAATGAATTTCCCTCAAAACTTATAGTGTTCGGTCTGCTGTATACAAATTCTGATGAATGAATGAATTCTGATAAAATTCTTGTTCCTGTTGTATACAAATTCTGAACAAAGCAATTCTGCAGTATACAAATGGATTCTGATGATGAATTCTGCTGTTTATTTTTAATTTCGGGCCGGGCCTAAAAAAGCACGGCCCGGATCAAGCACGACGGGCTTTAGTGCCGTGCTGGGCCTCTATTTTAGCCTATAGGCACGATAAGGCCCGGCCCGAAAGTAATTCGTGTCGGCCCGGCCCGACACTTTGAAGCCCGAAGCACGACGGGCTCGTGCCGGGCCAGCACGGCACGGCCCAACTTTCAGGACTAGTGCCATAGCCGGGAGAGCTGCTCGATCTACGTGCGGAACTCGTTCAGACCCTGCTTCGATCGTCGATTGTTGCGATCGCCGAGGACGCGGCCCAGGTGGTCGACGACTTCTTCTCCGGCTTCCTCCTTGGTCGCACCACGAGGACAATGAGGGCCTAAGCCATCACCAAAGTGACCCCCACGGCGGCGGCCGAACCAGCGACGATCGCAGTGACGTTTACCACCGCCGCCGATGCTCCCGACCATTCTCGTGATCTCCAAGCCGCTGAGGATGCCGTCTGGGTACGTGTTGCGCAGCATCGACGTCCCGATGCTGATTGCTGACGGTGACGTTGCCCCTGGCGTCCTTGGAGCCGAGCACAAAGTCCTTTTTATAATAGAACGAATGAGACGCTGAACATGTCTCTGGATATCTCGTAGTCGGGCAACATGTTCCACCCGCCGACGTACACGTTGAAGGCCAATCCGGCAATCCCTACGTCGCAGAAGTATAGCCGGAGCAGGTACGCCGGCCTACCCCGACGTGGCCTGGAGTTTCCACGTCATGTTAATTTGCACGCTTATGGTGCTGGAGGGCACCAGGACCTTGTTAATCGTCATCGTTGTAGCGTAGACCATGTCTGGTGCTGCTGTCTCGGTCGTCGCCAAGACCAGAGCGTGGACGACGGCACCTCCGCGTGCGCCGTGACTGAGCTGTCAACCAGGAGGCTCTCGTTGGGGAGCCACATACTCCCGAGCGTGATCTTGGGAGACCCCATGTTGACCCTGTGGACCGTCTCCAGCGCCTACGCGGAGCGGCCCACGGGGTTCACCGTCTGCGCCGTGCTAGCGAAGAGGCCGTCGGGGTGCGATACGACTCCGGTCGCATTCACGATGCCACCTTCCCCATCGGCGAACCCGATTGGGTATTAGTGACTCGCTTGTGGCGACGCCGTGAGGAGGAAGGTAACACAAGGTTTGGACAGAGAGCGGGGGAGGAGATATCCAGCAGAGAGTAGAATGTAATTATTACCGTGTTTCTTCCTACCCTTTCATCCGCTCACTCGATACAAATAACACACCCACACTATTACAACATCCACTCTGGGCTGACATAGCGAACATTGGGCTTCTTCCCAAGACGGCCCATTGGCGATGACTTCTCCACATGCTTCACTTGCTCATCTTGTGTATGAGAGACGCTGACATCCCCTCCTTTGGATGACGCTTTCCCCTAAGCATGTGTCTGGAAACGCCATCTAGAGCACATATGTATCCTCCCATGATGCTAGAGCCACGTCCAGACCAGACCAGACCAGTGCACAAGCACATGGTCGACAGAGGAACCGCCGTGGGACACCGTTCTGCCATCCAGGATCTATCTGTGCAGGGTACTAAAAAGCAAGGTCATCAGTGGGCATGGAAGAACTCACCAGCTGGGGAGGGTGAACAAATGGCTTGAGTTGTGAAACATGGAACACCAGGTGCACCGCTGTAGAGTCTGGGAGACGAATTTTATAGGCAACATTACCGATGCGTTGGAGAATCTCATATGGCCTAAAGAATTTGAAGCCGAGTTTATGGCATGCTCGAGCGGCCATTGACCTGGATGTAAGGCTGTAACTTCACATAAACGAAATCCCTTACAACAAATTCACGTTAGTTCTTCCCTTATCGGTCTG
This sequence comes from Zea luxurians, assembly GCA_029449295.1. Lineage (NCBI taxonomy): Eukaryota > Viridiplantae > Streptophyta > Magnoliopsida > Poales > Poaceae > Zea > Zea luxurians. Next base: position 38,568,144 of record JAOPSE010000008.1, on the reverse strand, counting down.
GTGCTTCATTCTCTGCTGAGCACCCATTAAGTTATATTTAACCACACGAAGCATGAGTTCCCTGCTTGATAACCAGTCAGCCAACTCAATACTGGACACAGGGCCGGGCCTAACGCATGTGCAAGCTGTGCGCTCGTACATGGCCTCCAAAAATTGAGAGCCTCAGATGTATATGTTTTAGTTTTATAATCTTCTATACATGTTAATATGTAGCACATATTTTTCTCCCTACCTGACTGCTGCGCTGAAGCGAAACTACCGAGCGCTGCACTAAAGAATAAATCTTCATAGAATCTTAACATATCTGTTCGCGTGAACGAAGTTCTCTAAATTAAAGGTATTAAATTCATATTTGTGTTCTATGATAAAAAGACGTGTTATTTAGCCAAAATAGCACTCGAGAGTGAAGCTTTGGAGAAGATCGAATATAAGCATATTGTACAAGATTTTTTTAAAAAAAACCCACCAAAAAATAGCACTCGAGAGTGAAGCTTTGGAGAAGATCGAATATAAGCATATTGTACAAGTTTTTCTTTAAAACCCACCAAAAGAACGATGTTATTCAAATAAAATAGAAATCTTTCTTTAGATATTCTATTACAATATATATTACTGTAACTTGCAGATTATTATTACTGATTTTTAATAAAAATATACATTACACTGCTTTAAATTTGGCACAGGGGCTCAAATTTCTCTGGCCCGGCCCTGACTAGACACCGCATCGGCAGACACCAAACCAAACTGTCGTGGGGTCGGCCATACATAGCCTCAAATGGAGACATTCCAAATGATGAATGAGGACAAGTATTATACCAAAATCGGCTAATGGAAACCAATGACTCCATTTGGTTGGACATGAATGTGTGAAACTGCGCAAGAAGGTCTCTAGACACTCATTGACTCATTATGTCTGTTCCTCGCTCTGAGGTCGTATGTTGTGCTCATTTGCAGTGTGGTACCTGAAAGACGAAAGAGTTCTTGCCAAATATGGCTGGTGAAGATATGGTCTCTATCTGATACCAGAGCGTGAGGTCCATGAAGTTTGTATACGTTTGCCATGAAGTCTTGAGCCACTTTAAGTGTAGTGAATGGATGAAGCAAGCCGATGAAATGGGCATACCTACTGAACGTATCAACCACCACATAAGGATACAGTTAGTTGCACCGGATTGGGGCAACCCTTCAATAAAGTCCAACTATACCACTTCCCAGGCTTGGTTGGGTATAGGCAATGTCTGCAGTAACCTGGGATTTGAGATGGCAATGAGTAAAATCTCACTGAGTATCACTTGTCCAAACACATACCCATGAAGAAAAAACATGCCTATTAAAAAAAATCCATATCCACAACAGGTATAAAATTTTGCCCAAACCTATGCCCATACGAGTTTCGGGTACCCAACTTGTTTTCCATACCCACTAACATCAACATAAAAAATAACTCATCATGTAAATAATAGTCAATATATTAATAAGTTAGGATAAAAAAATAAGTGATAGCTAATTTTAGCTTAACTTTGTTACATAGAGTTTATTTCAATTAGAACATATTCAATTAAAAATATTATGAGACACATTTGTAAGATGTTGATTTTAAGAACCCATAAATTTACGGGTATGAGTAGTGAAAGAACAAACTTAAGCCTACATTCGTTGGGTTGCTATTTAAATCTATTAACAAACCTATAAGTAGAGAAATTTGTTCAAATCCATATTCTAATATAACAAAAATCCATCGGATTTGGGGGTAGCCGTTACCATTCGCCATTGCTATCTCCAATTTTTTCGCGGGCGCACGCATTTGTAGGCAGCACCGCGCCACCGGGACTGGAAGAGCGTCCCCTGCACCGGCCATTTGCTCCGCTCGCGTCCCCGCCTCCTGCGCACGAGACGCTCTCCGTTTTTTTTTTTATCGACGAGTTTGAGACAGACCAAAGAGGCGGAAGAAGCGGGGAAGCCGACGGGCAACGACCGGGGCGTGAGGCGATGTCGTGGCTCCGCAGCGCGGTGCACCGCGCCGTGGAGGCGAGCGGGGGTCACAGCTCCCTCCTTACCCGCACCGTCCGCACCTCCCTTGACACCGTCGTCCACCATGCCGGCCAGGCTGTCGCGGGCGGCGCCAGGCTCATCACCGTACGGACAACCCCCTAGCTCCGCTCTCATCAACGGGCGCCACCTTGTCCATACATTCGCGGCGATCGTTCGTGACTAGGGTTTGCGCTTGTTCTCTCGCAGGGGAGCCGGAGTTACAAGAGCGCGAAGGTGGCAGCGAAGAGGCTGGAAGAGGCGGCGCTCTCCTGCAAAGGGGACGAACGGGTGCAGCTGCTGCGCCGGTGGCTCGTCGCGCTCAAGGAGACCCAGCGCGCGACCACGGCGGTCCGGGAGCCGCAACTTGGGGACAATCCGGACCAGACTGTGCCCCTGCTGGTCAGCATCCCTCCCTGGCTACTCGCTTGGTTTGCAGAATTTTTTGGATTGCATTACGATGATCCCGACTCATTAGGCGCCGAACCACCTGTGCTCGCGGGAGTTGCAGGATTTGTACATCGATTACGACAGCGGTGCGGAGCCGATGAACTTTTTCCATGTCTTCCTCTACAGTCAAGCCCTCGAGTGTGTTGTTCTCTCCTTGGTGAGTTGGATTTGTGGCTGTTCAATTTGGTGTTGCAATGGTCTCGTTGTCGTTGCCACCATGTAGCCATGTAGGTACCATTATTTGGTAATTTCAAAATTTTGACTCGTCTTCTATGATCAGATTAGGGAAGCCCCAACTGAGGAAGAAGTTTCACTGGTCTCAGGAGTTTTTGGGCAAGTTATTCGACCATTTGATGTCTTGTTACTTTGTTCTTGAAATTTTTTGTTCATATATGATCGTGTCTGGTTCTCACATAACAAGTCTCGAGTCCAGTGTACAAAAAATGTGCCATGTATTACTGTATACATGACAAGTTCATTATCTTTTGATTGTCTTTACAGATGCCTGCCCCCTGTACTACATTTAGAACGTTAATATGAGTTATAAACCCCTTTGAATTTTTCCATGTTACCTCTATTCAAGCAACATATAATGCTATGATTCTTCATTACAGAATGTGCCTTTCGGGAGGGAAGGATGTGCACAATGCACTCTTAAGTAGTGTAAAGGACCTGGCAAGGTTATTCTCAAGTTATAGTGACGAAGTGTTGGTATGAATTTTCTTTTTGTTTTACCAGTTCTCACTATTAAACCATGTACTCATGTATATGAGTTATTTGATCGTTTAGCTATCTTCATAAATCATGTAAAATGTACTTTCTACCTAGTGTTATTAGATGGCAGCAAAAGCATAAAATGCATCAACTGTAATGTTGGCTTCTATGTTCCTTTCCAGGCAAAACGTGACGAGCTGCTTCAGTTTGCTCAGGGTGCGATCTCAGGGCTAAAGATAAATGTTGACATTGCAAGGTTCTGTCTTTTCTGTTGGGCAGTTGAAGATGTTTGTAGTTCCATTTTTGCGTGTCCATGTTTACATGCTTTAAAAATAAAGCCTCTTTTTTCTTGATTCCAGATTAGATAATGAAATTACTCAATTGCAACAGCAGATAAATTCAATGGATGCGCTCCATGCTACATCAATCGTCAATCAGAATAAAAAAGCTCAAACAGCCACTGAGGTAGCCCTTCTAAAGTTATTCAGCCTGTACAACTGTGGGTTATCCTTTCCTTCAATAGATGAAAGGGAGCACTGACACACAATCTATTTATAATATTGATTTGTTTCTCCTAGATGTAGGGGTGGTAATTGGATCTAAACTTTATAATATAAAATTTAAGGATCGAATCATATTAGGATCATGCTCTATTTCTATTCATTTTTGAACTAAAATTTATTAATAGCCCTAATTTATTGTGAAGGATCATTTGAATCATGATCCACTACCACCCCTACCTCGATGCGAACTAAATAGTATGGTAATGAAATACTCTGCCTCTGATTGTCAAAAATTAATATTTGCGAACTAATCTTTGTGCAAGTGCACGGAACATTTGTGTAGTGTACATTAGTTTTTTTTCCTGTTTCTAAGTACAGACATGTTGTGTTAGGAAGAAAAAAATGTTTCAACTGTTATATAGGATTTTAATCATTGTTTATTTCATTTTTGAAATATACCATGTTTTCCTTTTTAAATGTGCATTCAGAAACCCTTTTTTTCATGTCTACTCCTTGCATGCTGTCTTTAGGTATCAGTAATTTACTGAGGTTTTATTTCCCCAACATATTCCAGTATGGTTCAACTTACTACATCATTACTAATATAGTTAGCATAAGAAGATTCAATGCACTGTTTTTAAGGCGTCGCCTAGGCGTCGCCTAGGCGACGCCTAGGCGTCCGGGCGGTGGTCTGACGCCTAGGCGCCTTGCCCGCCTACCTCGCCTAGGCGTCGCCTAGGCGCCGCCTAGGCGTCTAGGCGGTGGTCCAACGCCTTGGAGCGCCTTACCGCTTTAAAAACCATGATTCAATGTATTTCTGATACTATCTGTAGGGTTTCAGAAAGGCAGTTTCTGAAGTTCGGCTTTGCTCTAGAATGGAAGAACTTCTATTGAAGAAGAAATCAATACACCCCGGTGATTCATTGGAGACTCATTTTGAGAAGGTCTGATGCTCCTGTAATTTCTAAATTAATTTCACTTCTATTTTTGCTGCATACTTCTTTACTCTAGAGCGGAAGAATCTAAAGCTTTTTTTAAAAAAACATGGCAGGAGGTCTGCCTCTCAAATAAGATAGGAGCAAGAGTTTATGTACATAAAGGACGAGGGCCTGAGAGTCCCATTGCGCACACACCGAACGCTTTTTTCCTCCACTAGGCGATAGCCAGTTTTAAGGGGGACTAAGTGAAATTATTAAGCACCCTTCCATGTAGATCAGTGTCTTCTTTGGTTCTGGAGGCCACCTGGCTTGCGTCCATGGAGCTGTTTTGGAATATCCTCCTATTTCTTTCCTTCCAAATGTTTCAAAACGTGTAGATTACCACCCCCATTGAAGTGTTGTCGCCTTTTCCTTGGGATTTTGGCAGCCTTTTATTCCCACCATGCACTAATTTCAGCTGGTTGGGTCGGCAGGCGTATGAGGTCGGCATCATAATGCTCCCAAGTTAAGACGAGGTTCCAGATCTCTTTAGCGAAGGGGTACAACAAGCTCAGATAGAGGCCAGATTCTAAAGGACCGCCACACATGACAAAGTGGTCCTGGTGTGGCCAATTCTTTAGTTGCAGGTTATCCGCTGTTAGGAACTTAGGATTTTATTTTCTATGAGAATCCAAGCAAAGAGCTTGCATTTGTTCTCCAAGTGCGCTTTCCATATAAGTTCTGGCTGGAACTTCCTGAAAGTCCCTTGGAATTGGATGACATGTGTCCGCTGGCTGGCTGGATGAGATATGCCCATTTCCAAGCGATGGAATCTTTTTCTCGAACACGCAGGAGATCTGTGTATCATTCCATTAATAGATAGAAGAAGGTACAACATAACACCCACGACCCACGACACACACATGACACAACAAGACACACAAGACGCAACACAGCCACCACACACAACCACTCTGAACAAGACACAAGACTATCGCCCTGGGTCAAGCATAAACACAAGAGTTGAAAGCAGGTTCAACCCTTTCGCCCCAGCACTACGCCACATCCTGAGCTCATCGCCAGCGAGGGTGAGAGTACTCGCTAGGCTCGGCGCCCTCCCATTGAACACACAGTCGTTGCGATGACGCCAAAGGCTCCAAGCGCCAAGAATAACTAGAGAATTGAAGCCTGATTGGAGATCACGGGGAATCTTTTCCACAGCCCTGCTCCACCAGTCATCAAGGCTGCAAAGAGCATTATCTGGTGAAAGATTAGGCAACCCAGACCTGCGCAACAGGAAGTACCAGAACTGTCTTGCAAAGACGCAAGAGATGAGAAGATGTTGTATTGTTTCCTCTTCTTGGTCGCAAAGGAGACACGCAGTGGGGTGGGGCAGTCCTCTTTTAGCAAGACGGTCTGCGGTCCAGCATCTGTTGTGCATGACAAGCCAAAGGAAGAAACTACACTTTGAAGGTGCCCAAGACTCCCAAACGCGCTCAAATGCTCCAAAAGAAGTGGATCCTAGAAATAGCATATCATAAGCCGACTTTGAAGAGTATTGGCCTGTCGGGAAGAATTTCCAGATATGCTTGTCTGGCACTCCATCACTAGGGGAGAAATCTGCAATGGCTTCACTAAGAGTTAAAAAATCAGAGAGGACAACCCAAGTGATGGTGCCTCTCAGGTCCCGAATCCAAGCCATCTCCACGATACCTTCTGCCACCGTTCTCCTATTGGCAATCCTAGTCGGTACGAGGGCGAAAATATGAGGAGTTAGATCCTCAATCCTCAGCCCCATCAACCATCTGCCCCTCCAAAACAAGGTGTTACAACCATCACCAACTTCTGTAATCAAAGCTGTAGAGAGGATAGATTTCAGAATGCAGGAACTCTGGAGAGGCAAATCAGCCCAAGATTTTGAGGGATCTGTTTTTTCCAACCACAACCATCTAACCCGAAGGGCCCAATTCAGCTTTTGTAAATCTGAGATGCCAAGCCCACCAAGCTCCTTTGGGCGTGTCACTTTGCCCCAAGCAACTAAGCAGTGGCCACCGAGCACATCCTTTCGACCTTTCCAAAGAAAGCCACGTCTAATCTTGTCAATGGCTTTGATAGCCCACTTAGGTAAATCCAAAGCCATGGCGTGATATATAACTGTTGTCGTGAGTACATGCTGTACTTGGATAGCTCTGCCAGCTCGAGTCATCAAGTCGGCCCTCCAATTAGGTAAGGTCCGCAAGCCTATCGATTAGTGGCTGCAGCTGCTCCTTGCTTAACTTTCTGAGAGAGAGAGGTAGCCCGAGATATTTAAGAGGGAGCGTTTCAACTTTGCAAGAAAAATTCTGGGTTACCATTTCCATGTCCACCAAAGAGCAGTGAATGGGAGCCACACTGCTTTTCTGAACATTAGTTTTTAGCCCCGAGGCGTCCCCAAACAACTCCAATATCCTGGTTACCAAGTGTAGATCACTAGCAGCCGGTCTCAAGAATATCACCACATCATCAGCATAGAGCGATATTCGGTGCTGAATGGAGCGAGTTGAAATTGGCTGAAGCATACCCTCATCAGCACCTTTAACAATTAGGCCATTGAGAACATCCATAACGATGATGAAAAGGAGAGGGGATAGCGAGTCCCCCTGCCGCAGGCCTCTCTTGTGTTGGATGTATTCCCCAGGTACTCCATTAAGCATAATTTGGGTAGAGGAGGTCATAAGCAGCCCACTAATCACATCTCTCCATATGGGGCCGAATCCAATCTTTTCCAAAACTTCAAGAAGGAAGGACCAAGACACCGAATCGAAGGCCTTGGATATGTCCAGCTTGAGAAGAATTCTAGGCTGTTTTTGAGCGTGCAGCAATCTTGCAGTCTGCTGAACTAACATGAAGTTGTCTTGGATGAATCGGTCCTTGATAAACGCACTTTGGTTCCTAGAAATCAGCTTGTCCACATAACCACTGAGTCTGTTTGCCATGATCTTCGTGATTAACTTTGCGAAGCTGTGGATCAAGCTAATAGGCCGAAAGTCCTTGGCAAGGATGGCATCCTCTTTCTTAGGCAAAAGAGTGATGAAGGCTGTGTTGAGGTATCTAAAATTCCAAAAGTCCTTGTTCCAGACAGCCAGGATAGCGGCCATAATGTCTTTTTTGATGATTGACCAGCATGCCTTATAGAATCGGCCTGTGAACCCATCAGGCCCTGGGGCTTTGTCCGGAGGAAGCTGCTTGATGGTATTCCACACCTCCTCCTCTGAGGTTGGCTGCTCGAGCCCCTGAAGGTCAATGTGCTGCAGTCCTAAGGTGTTAAGGTTGACAGTTCTGGACCTTTGCTGCCCTGTACCAATTAGATCTGAATAAAAGGCCCGAAGCACCTCTGCCTTATCACTATGACTGGTCACTAGCTGCTCCCCGTCTTGAATTTTGGCTATGAAATTTTTTCTTTTCCGATAACGAGACCAGGAGTGGAAGAGCTTTGTATTAGCATCACCATCTTTGAGCCAGGTAATTCTTGATCTAGTCCTAGCTATCGAGCGGATTAAGGAGGCAAGAGCCAGAGAGCATTTCTTCAAGCGCCCAAGCAGCCATGTCTCCAAAACATTAAGAATTCTGCTCTCTTTTGCCACTTCAAGCTGCAGCAATATTTCTCTGGCAAGCTCAAGTTGCAGTTTGAAGTTTCCAACCTTTCTGTCACTCCAACTTTGCAGCCCTTTTGTTGTCGCCTTGAATTTTAGGGAAAGGGTCTTGAGGGGACAGGAAGATTGCTGAACAGAACCCCAGGCATTAGTTACCGTTTCCAGAAAACCATCAAATCTGGGCCAAAAGGATTCAAAATGAAATCTCTGTTTCCCAGTGTGGTTGTCCTTCAATCCCAATAGGAGAGGACAGTGGTCTGAATCCTCTGAAGCTGAGCTTTGCAGCAGAATAGCAGATAATTGGGGAATTTTTCTTCCCAATCCGAAGAACAGAAAACCCGGTCCAGCCTGACTTGTACATTATTGGCGCCAGTCCACGTATATTTCCGGCCTAAAAGGTCAATATCTTTGATGCTTAAATCATTGATGCACCTTCTGAACCTCCCCATCATGGCCCGATTGATATTAAGGTTGTTTTTGTCTTCGTCTCTGAAAATGAGATTAAAATCACCCCATAGGAGCCAAGGCCCGGTGCAAGCAGCTCTGATCGCTCTCAGCTCATGTATAAAGGCAATTTTCCTGTCATGTCCTTGCGCAGGTAAGCCACTTGCACGTCCCGTTGCATTTGGATCTTCTGATTCTGAGTCATAGGGATACAAATTCCTCTACTTGGGTGGCTGTTGAGATCTTGCCTTGCAGAGAGCAAATCCATTTGTTGTTTTGAAGTTCTTGTTTTAAAGCGTTTTTTGTTTGCTAGAACTTATCAAATTGTCCTCCCTGTCAAATGATATGTGGGTGTATCTTAATGTCCATTCATAAAACTTTGCAGGTAGATAAACTGAAGGTTTTGTCTGAATCCCTTGCAAATTCATCTGCAAAAGCAGAAAAGCGTATCATGGAAAATAGGTTTATATCTTGAGCATTCTTTGTGCTGTGTATTTAGTCTCAGCAATTTAGCATGTATCAGTCATAAACATGCTTGCATACTTATATATCGATTAAACACATATGTTATGTTGTTAACTCTTGCAATACAAGTTGTTGTTCAATTCAGAGCCACTGATTTATTTGGTTCCAAAACATTTGAAATAGCATTCTCTGCTTAAAGTGAATTGATTGTCTATGCTTTACAATGCAGGCTACAAAAGGAAGAATCTCTTATCTTCCGGGTCACCAAAACAAATGAAGTTAGTGGTATAGAAAAGGTAATTTTTGTGCTATTAGCTTGTCATCTGCAAACCACCACAGTATTTTTTATTAGCTGGTGTAAATGGATATCCGAACTGTTAGGACAAATTTAATATTTTAAAATAGATATGTATGAAATTTGATGCTAATCTCTTCTTATGTTATGAAGCACATTATTATAAATAAGAATAAAATTTTGTATAAATTGTTTCATACATTATTTGCTCTATACAACAAAAAAGATGAAAAAATATCCGTATCCGTATTCGATTTGTATCCGAAATTTATATTTATTATTTGAGAAGATATATGATAGATTTGAGGTTTACCTTTCATGAATCTTTACAAGCTCAATAATAAAAACAAGAATATAAATTTGCATAGCAGATTCTATATTCTATTAATTCACAATCAAAGAAAAAAGACCAAAAAACTGATATCCGAATAAGTATCCGTTTACACCCCTAGATATGTCAATGGGTTAACAAGGATTTACTTTACATCCATATTGACAGAAAATACAACACCCCATGATTTCCCATTGAAACAAAAGACATTCATATCCATCATTGCAATTGCAAAAGAAAAATAGCAGGATGTGCAAGCTGTTCCAATTGTTTTTTCTTTTCCAATTCTTAGTCCATGCAATTTCCTTTATGCTTCTGCAATCTGTCTGATTGATGATTAATCAATTAAGTTTTGTAAAAGGAATTAGTTGCTGAGATCTCTGGACTTGAGGAGCAAAGGAATCAACTCGAGGCAGAACTGAAAAAGGCAATATTATTCTCTCTATTTCCACCTTCATATGAAGATCTATCGTTCAATATATTTCTTCCAAAATATTTCAGCAACTTACATAGTGGCAAAATTGCTGGATTTTTTTTGCTAAACAGTTCAGGGTGGAGACAACCAACAGATTTTGCTGTGAACATTAATCTTTGTTAGTTAGGTTTACTTATTCATAGAGGGTAATGTTTACATGAGAGGTTTGTTTTTAAGAGTGATTCTGAAACTCAGATTACAGGTGAATACTAAATTGAAAGTTGCTACAGTGAAGCTTAAAAAAACTAGAGAGGAACGGGACCAATTTGATGAAGCAAGCAATCAGATTGTGTTGCACCTAAAAACAAAGGTTAAGTTTTTGTTTGTTGGTTTCTAGTTTAAGAAATGCGTTGTGTTAGCACAGTTCACTTGCTTACTTTTAATTTTCTGACATATCCCCAGGAAGACGAACTTTCAAGATCCATAGCTTCATGCAAAGTAGAAGCAAGTACTGTCAGTGCATGGATCAACTTTTTGAAAGATACGTGGAAATTGCAGTCCTTGTTTGAAGAGCTAAGAGAAAAACAGGCCAAGTAAGTAGGCTCTCTCCATGAACCCCTGAACAACACATTATGATAACTAATAATCATTCTCAGAAGTCAGAAGTTTCAGGCTCAAACTATTTCCTGACATACATTCCTCTTACGTTGACTGCAGTGAAGAATTGGATAGGTGTGGACTCTGCTTTGCGAAATTGATGAAGTATCATGTTTCTGCATCCATGGTACTTAATTTGATTCTTACTTTCTGAAGAAGTGATATTCTATTGAGGCCTTCTGTTTACGAGCTTTTGCGCAGCAATATTAGTTGTTCTACTGAAATTTTCTTTTGGAATTCTAGGAAGAGCTAAGCACTTCTATTGACCGTATCAAAACCTTTGTTGATAACTTGAAAATATTTGGTAACAGGTACGGTTTTCTTTTTTCAGTCTAATTTGCCCAAAGCATCTTCCCTGTGGCTGAAACATTTTTAGTTGCATCGCCAGATCCGTGTCAGCAGAGGATGGAGCTAATGGTCCGTCTAAGCAATCAAACCCTCGTAGATACCTTGAGGAAGAATATCTCCAAACTGAGAAAAAGGTGATTTTGTTGATGATTATTTACCCTGCTTACTGATGATAATATACACACTGCTAATGGAAGGGAACACGAAAACTTTAGTTAAAGCTGGCATCATGAACCCTGACTCGGAAAGTATCTTTTAATGCCACATAATTATTCAATATGTGTGCATCTATTTCAGGTCGTAGCTGCATTCAGTTTGGTTGATAGTATCAGAGCAATATATTCTTCAAACCAGGATTACTATAAAACGAGGTAGTTGCTTTTCAGGATCTCTCTTGTTCTATCTTTCGAGCGGCAGGCTACATAATTTGCATGCCGTCCTTTACACAGCCAGATCTGTGCTTATAGTTTGTGCAGAAGGGATGACACTGAGGTAAAAAATCTGTTTACCGCCATTGACAATCTGCGGATCGAGTTCGAATCCGTGCCACGTCCAGTGCTTCAAATTGAGATTAAAGAACAGGCAGAGAAAAAGAAACGATCCCCTTCCTTGAAGGTGTCCGCGTCACCGAGCCATTCGAGAAGCGACTCTCCTATCGCGGCTCAGCTCAGGACACGACTGCCATCAGAGTCCGAATCGGAGCTGGCCAAGTTCGACCAGGAATACAAGGCCGACGAGATCAGCGGGTGGGAGTTCGATGACCTCGAAGACGAGTCAACACCTGGCTTCCTATGATCTGGGTGTTAATGGGATTTATCCCAGACATCCAGTAGTCTTCAATGAGAGCCATTGGCACAAAATCATTGGGAAATGTAGTATAGCAGAGCGCAGAGCCTTGTACGTAACTTTGTTTCTTTTTCTGTCACGTCCTATTCGCTGTAGATTTTTGCTGGCATTGACCTGTATATATGACAAGTGCAAGCGAACGCCGTATGTGTATATATGCATACATTTGTCTTGGGTACAATGCCATTGTGAGTTGCACGGTAAAGTCAACCTCCTTTTCTTTTGCCCTTTTCTTTTCCTCAGCTTTAGTTGACAGCAGAAAGATCACAGAAGGCAAAGGAACAAAAGGAACTTTTCTCTTTACCCCAGCTTTGTGAACCTATGCTTTTATTTTTTTAATAAGCTTATTCGTGCTCTCAATCTCTCATCTTGCAAACAGTAAAAAAAAAGAGTAACAATCTTGTGTTCACAACAGTTTCTGCTGACTTCGATTTTGACACCACCTGTGAAAGAAATTCTGCAAGAAGCCAAGAACCCATCACCCCCACCAGTCCACCACTGACCCTCTTCATTCTTCAACCAAATTTTGATCCATGCAGGACACAGTAATGTTTGTGTGATTAATACAATCTCATCTCACAGGTACATAAATCTGGTTAGAGTCTACTTTGGTAATTGTGTTTGTGTAGAATATGGGAGGAGTACACTATACTATACAGTGTACAATACCCAGTGCATGGCACCGCACAAATGCTCTCCACCAAGAAGCTGGAGTTGTACACTGGACTGTGCAGTGAGGTGAGCACATGACAAACAATGGAATTGTTGAGTTTATGATCCAAATTCTGCATATGGAGGCGAGAGGAACAGAAGCATGTCACCGGGAGACTTGACCCTAATTAGGGTTTGCAGGTCGTCGTCATTATTTATTCCTCTTGTAAGCAGCCGTCTACGGATGACGTTCTGTAAACACTCCATATATAGTGAATTTTTTGTCTAGATGGTGCCCATGGTTTTTGCCTTTGTATTGAAGGGTTTCCTATGTAAATCTGTGTGTCGTGTTCTGTGATTTGTTGGTTGATTTCATTTTTTCTGCCTGTTCTGCCAACGTAATCATTCATCCAGACCTCTGTAAGCCAACCTCCAAGACAAGGGGGCCTGCCTACCACCCCCAGTCCCACCCCAATTCTGTTTTCTTGGATCCCTCCCTGCGCTGCCCTGCCACGCTGCCGCTGTCGCTGCCATCGCTTACCCATACATATTAACCCCTGACGTTGATCCCCAATATTATCCGTCTTCTCCCCCAATTCGCCCGGCCCGTCGTCGGAGCAAGCAATGTGCCCCAGAGCCACGGCTCAGCACTGCGGCGCCGCAATGGCTAGTGTGTGTTCGTTCGTGGAGGAGGAGTACATCGACCTGGATCTCAGCTCGTGCAGAGACTTCGAGTTCCGGGTGCGCCGGAGCGGAGCGGCGGACGAGCTTCTCTGCCGGGGCAGTCTGCAGCGGCCACCGCCAGCTGCCCCGCACAAGGCCGCGCCGCCGAGGCCTGGCGGCAAGGCGCAGGAGGTTGACGTCGGTGGCTGTGGTGGCGCCGCCGCCGGCAGGAGGAGCGCCGCGATGGTCACCCCGCTGCAGCATTCGCACTCCGCTGGCTGCCGCGACGACATGCAGACGGTGGTGAGGCTACGCGCCGAGGGCTGCCGCCGCAGGAAGGCGGCGCGGACGGTGCACGCGAAGCTGCTGGCTTCCCGTGCTTTCTTCCGGTCTCTGTTCGCCAGGACCTCGTGCACCGACGACCAATGCCGCGGCGCCCAGGTCCGTGCCAGCCCCAGAGCGGCTGCGGCACCGCCCGGCGAGACGAAGAGCGTCTGCATTGCGGCATTTGGTCAGAACAAGAACGGCTACGGCTACCACAGCGGCAGCGGCAGGGCGGCGCTGAGCACCCTGCGGAGCAGCATCGAACAGGAGAATCTGATGGATGAGGAGGAGCTCGCTGTGCCCGCCGCCGCCCGCCAGCGCAAGTCCTTCTCCGGCGTGATCAAATGGCGGCACCCGGCGACGAAGGCGAAGCCGCTGTCGTCGTCCACGGCGAGGAAGAGCTCCGTGGTTGGTGGTGGCGGCGGCGGCGGGCCGGCGCTGAAGCGGAGCAGCAGCGCGCTGTCGGAGTCGGAGGGGCTGATCCAGGGCGCTATCGCCTACTGCAAGCGGTCGCAGCATCAGCTCGGGCTCGCCAGGAAGAGCGTCAGCGACGCCGCCCTCTGCTGCGCCTCCGCGCCTTCCTGGACTAGCAATCCGGCTCGATCAGCTGGAGTAGCTTACTGCCACTAGCCGTGAGCCAGTGACTTGTGGGAAAACGGATTTAAAAAATGACCACATCAATAATGTCAAGTTTCTCCTTTCTTTTCTCACATATATATTCAAATAGTCATTATTTTCGAATTACAAAACTAAACTATAATGGATAATATTTAAATAAATAATAAGTAAAGTAAACAGATTCAAACAAAATGGTAAAAATCACATAGTCATTATTTTGGAATTACAAAATTGTTACACAGGTAGAAACTAAAATATTTTTTATATAAAATAGACAAGGATAGTCCATAAAAGTAATTTAGCTATTAATAGATATTTAATAACTAAACATATAAATTGATCTACTAGTATTATATTTATATAAAATATTTACAAACAGTGTAAGACATTACTAAATATGGAACTGGAGTTAGATAGAGAAAAACATTAAAATCAAATTTAAAGATATCTAATTAGTATCCATATTAAAAGCACATAAGAAAAATCTGTTTTATAAGTTTTAGGCCACCGTCGCTACTCATTTTCCTTGCCTTGTAGCGCGCGCGTATCTGGACACGCACGCTCTAGGCCACCGGACCGAACATTGTGTGGTGTGCTGCATCCAGGTTTCAGAGTGCTGTGGATGACGGCATGACGCCGCCGTCGTCGCTGAAAAAAAAAAGAGGACCACGTTGTCTTTGTCGTCGGCGTTTACTCCTGGTCTGGTCCGTCTGGGGTGCCGGCCGGGGCGTTGCTGGCTGCCGCTCATTCAGTGCGAGTATAAAGATGACCAGAACAGGTACATGCAGGTACTAGTAGTCTGAACGGCAACGTCAGCGCGGCAGAGCAACTACGAGAGTACTGGGCTACTGGCACTAGTGCTACGGCCTACTCGAAGCCGCGGCAGTGCCATCTGCCCTCCATGAGCGCTGCCGGCAGGCGGCAGCTGCTCTCATGTCTCGGAACACCAAGGGGTTATTGAAAAGAGAGAGAGAGAGATGGAAGCGCACATGACCTGACTGGCCTTTGCTTCTTTGTCATGGTCTGCCGGCAATGTGCTGGTGGTATCGACAGGAACGAGGATTTGGTAACCCTATTTTTTATTAGATTTCTATTTTTTTTAAAAAATAAACTACTTTTTATTCGAAAAATAGAAATTCTTTGAAAAATATGGTTTCCAAATTAGTCGATATTAATTCTTTCTTTGATTATGTCAGGAGACTGACGCAGCAAGAGCAGAAGGAGAATGTCGGAAAAGAAAAAGAGAAAGCTGGCGTTCAAAGAATGGGCCGCAGAATTAGAAGGCCGAATCCGCGAGTTTCAGGAGCTGAATGGGTGAACTAGTTGTGGGCTGGTGGTCGTATTGGGCCAAATTGGCTTGTAAGACATTAACAATATAAAACTGAATACTGAAGACAGAGGAAGGGAGAATAAATTAATCCCATTCAGACTTCCACTACTTCGTTTCTTGCCTGCTCTTCCGATATCCTTCCTGTTCTTCTTCTTCGTCGGCGGCGAGCGTCATCGGACGGCCAGTTCGTTGACAATTGGTATTGGCATCCAAGTTCCCTGGCGGCGCCTCCGTATTTCACCTGTCGTGCGAGGATGGCGGGTGCAGCAGACCCCAGTGTTGCAGCGGCTTTGGATACGCAATCCAAATCCATTAACATCCAGTCAAGGACTCTTGCGACGCAATCAAAAATTCTTCAACAGCTATGCGACCGCCTTGATTCTCAAGATCAGAAGTGGAACAATCTCGAGCAAGCAGTAGACCGCAACGCGACCAAAATCGTCGCACTCCAGAGGAATCTAGAGAGTGGTGGTGAGACATTACTTCACGGCGACCTCGGTCACATCGACGACTTCATCGCGCAGACGACCACGCGGATGGCAGGCCTTGAAACTGCCACTTCTGCATTCGAGTCATGGCGACCACGGGTGGAGGGCTCCATTGATTCTGTCCGAACCTCAGTGGAGACAATGCGTTCGGAGTTAGGCCGCTTAACGCAGCTTTTGGAAGGAGGTCTCCGTGGAGGTCCAGAAGCCCGTACAAGCATTTTGGGACCATTCATACCGTTGGCGGAGAGGCCGTCTGCGGCTGCGACGCACACCAACATGCCCCATGGGCACCGCCCTATTCTTCATCCTCGGGAGCATGGCGTTGAGGATGTCTCTATTCCAACCCATCTCCTGAACAATGGTACTGTCGGCGTTTCGACCCCGGGGGGTCCCTGGACCGACGAGTAAATTGTCGCTGCGTGTCCCAGCCCAGATGGGTCGGCGCGAGACGGAACACAAGGGGGAGAACAGTAAGGGGAACCACGGCTCGTGTTGTCCTGCGCCCAGGGCGGATGCGCTTGCAGTAAGGGGTTACAAGCGTTCGCGAGGGAGGGAGAGAGAGAGCCTGTCCGTCAGCCCGTCCTCCCGCGCGGCCACCTTCTCGTACGAGGGCCCTGGACCTTCCTTTTATAGACGTAAGGAGAGGGCCCAGGTGTACAATGGGGGGTGTAGCGGAGTGCTAACGTGTCTAGCAGAAAGGAGCCAGAGCCCTATATACATGCTGACGTGGCTGTCAGAGAGGTGTTGGTGCCCTGTTCATGTGATGTCGTGGCCGTCGGAGGAGCGCTTAAACCCTGTAGAAGCACAGCTGTCGGGGCTATCAGAACCTTGCTGACGTCTCCTTGCTTCCGTAGGGGGCTGAGAACCGCCGTCGTCACGGAGCATGCGGGGTGCCATCATTACTTGTTTTACCGGGGCGAGCCAGATGGGAGGCCGGTCTTGTTCCCCGTAGCCTGAGCTAGCTAGGGGTAGGGTAATGATGGCCCCCCTGTAGCATGGTCGGTCCGAGCCCAAGGTCGGGCAAGGCGGTGACTCCTCCGAGGTCGAGGCTGAGTCCGAGCCCTGGGGTCGGGCGAGGCGGAGACCGTCGTCCGAGGTCGAGGTTGAGTCCGAGCCCTAGGGTCGGGCGAGGCGGAGACCGTCGTCCGAGGTCGAGGTTGAGTCCAAGCCCTGGGGTTGGGCGAGGCGGAGACCGTCGTCCGAGGTCGAGGTTGAGTCCGAGCCCTGGGGTCGGGCGAGGCGGAGACCATCGTCCGAGGTCGTGGTTGAGTCCGAGCCCCGGGGTCAGGCGAGGCGGAGACCATCGTCCGAGGTCGAGGTTGAGTCCGAGCCCTGGGGTCGGGCGAGGCGGAGACCGTCGTCCGAGGTCGAGGTTGAGTCCGAGCCCTGGGGTCGAGCGAGGCGGAGATTCCTATGGCGCCTGAGGCCGGACTTGGCGGCTGTCAGCCTCACCCTGGCGGGTGGCACAGCAGTCGGAGCAGCGCAGGCGGCGCTGTTTTCCTGTCAGGTCAGCCAGTGGAGGGGCGAAGTGACTGCGGTCACTTCGGCCTTGTCGACTGAGGAGCGCGCGTCAGGATAAGGTGTCAGGCGATCCTTGCATTGAATGCTCCTGCGATCCGGTCGGCTGGCAAGGCGATCTGGCCAAGGTTGCTTCTCCGCGAAGCCTGCCCAAACTGGGCCTCGGGCGAGTCGAAGGTGAGCCCGTTGCTTGAAGAGGCCCTCGGGCGAGGCGTGAATCTGCCTGGGTCTACTGTTCCTGCCTGAGGCTGGGCTCGGGCGAGGCGAGATTGCGTTCCTTGAGCGGACAGAGCTTTGACCTGTATTGCGCCCATCAGGCCTTTGCAGCTTTGTGCTGATGGTGTTTACCAGCCGAGTTTTAGGAGTCTTGGGGGTACCCCTAATTATGGTCCCCGACAGTAGCCCCCGAGCCTCGAAGGGACGCTTGGAGGCTTTGTCGCACTTTTTTGCAAGGGGACCGGCCTTTCTCGGTTGCATTTTGTTCGGTGAGTGGGTGTAGCCCCCGAGGCCTTGGAGGAGTGGTTTGACTCCTTCAAGGTCTTAATTGTTTTCGTGATGCCTCGACCGGTCTGGTTGTTCCCTCATGCGAACTGGTCGTTGCCCGGGTGCATAGTCAGGTTCCGAGTTCTCGGGCTGGTATGTTGACGCTGTCAATGGTTTTGGCCGGAGCCGGGTTTGCGAGAGCAGCCCCCGAGCCTCCGCACAGGGCGAGAGGACGGTCAAGGACTGACTCGGCTTTTTTCATACGCCCCTTCATCGCCTTTCCGCAAGGAGGAGGGGGGGAGCGCCATGTTGCCCTCGGAGGGCGTCGTACATGGTGTCTCCATTGAGTTGCTAACGGGTAATCCGAGTGGACGCTCGTGCCCCATTCGATAAGGGTCGGCTAGTGGCCCAGAGGCGCGCTCCAAAAGTACCTGCAGGTGATTTGCCGGACCCGGTCCCGTTTGATAGGGTCCGAGGGCTCGATGCCTCCCTCTGATGGGATTCCGTTACAGAATCGCTCCTGCTGGTCTCGGAAATGTCCTAGGGTACCTCGGGAGCGTAGCCCGAGCCTCGGCCATGTATCGGACGTACCCAGAGTCATCCCTCGCTCTGCGTGTTCTGAGGCGGCTGTCGAACCCTTCGGGGGCCAGCCTTCGAACCCCTGATCAGTGGTGGGCGCGGAGCCCGAGTGGCCTGAGGCGGCTGTCGAACCCTTCCGAGGGGTCGAACCTCTGATCAGTAGGAGGGCTCGGAGCCCGAATGGCCTGAGGTGGCTGTCGAACCCTTCCGAGGGGCCGGCCTTCAAACCTCTGACCAGTAGTGGGCGCGGAGCCTGAGTGCTCTGAGGCGGTTGTCGAACCCTTTGGGGGCCAGCCTTCGAACCCCTGATTAGTGGTGGGCGTGGAGCCCGAGTGGCCTGAGGCGGCTGTCAAACCCTTCCGAGGGGCCAGCCTTCGAACCTCTGATCAGTAGGAGGGCTCGGAGCCCGAATGGCCTGAGGCGGCTGTCGAACCCTTCCGAGGGGCCGGCCTTCAAACCACTGACCAGTAGTGGGCGCGGAGCCCGAGTGCTCTGAGGCGGCTGTCGAACCCTTCGGGGGCCAGCCTTCAAACCCCTGATCAGTGGTGGGCGCGGAGCCCGAGTGGCCTGAGGCAGCTGTCGAACCTGAGAGCACCTAGAGGGGGGGGGGGTGAATAGGTGATCCTGTAAAACTTGAAACTTAAGTCACAAAAACTTGGTTAAGCGTTAGCACAATAATTGCCAAGTGGCTAGAGAGGAGTCTCAACAAAACACAATAACCACAAGAGATCAATCACAGATATGGCACGGTGGTTATCCCGTGGTTCGGCCAAGACCAACGCTTGCCTACTCCACGTTGTGGCGTCCCAACGGACGAGGGTTGCAATCAATCCCTCTCAAGTGGTCCAAAGACCCACTTGAATACCACGGTGTTTTGCTTGCTTTTCTTAATCCCGTTTGCGAGGAATCTCCACAACTTGGAGCCTCTCGCCCTTACACTTGAAGTTCACAAAGAAGCACAGAGCAAGGGAGGGATTAGCAACTCACACAAGACACAAAGATCACAGCAAATACGCACACACAAGACCCAGACTTAAGCTCAAATGACTAGCACACTAGAACGGAGCTTAAATCACTAGAATGTCGAACAAGTGCGCAAGATTGGAGTGTGAGTGATCAAGAGTGCTCAAGGAATGCTTGGTGTTCTCCTCCATGCGCCTTGGGGTCCCTTTTATAGCCCCAAGGCAGCTAGGAGCCGTTGAGAGCAATCTTGGAAGGCAGATCTTGCCTTATGTCGACTGGCGCACCGGACAGTCCGGTGCACCACCGGACACTGTCCGGTGCAGATATCCTTCCTTATTTGGCGAAGCCGACCGTTGGAGTCTGAGAGCCGTTGGCGCACCGGACACTGTCCGGTGCACACCGGACAGTCCGGTGCACTAATGTGACCGTTGGCTCGGCCACGCGTCACGCGCGGAATCCTCGGCCGACCGTTGCCCCGGCTGACTGTTGACTCACCGGACAGTCCGGTGCACCACCGGACAGACCGGTGAATTTTAGCCGTACACCGTTAATCATTTCCCGAGAGCGACGAGTTCGCCTGTGAACCGCCCACCGGACAGTCCGGTGCACCACCGGACAGACCGGTGAATTATAGCCGTACACCGTCGTCGAAGTCCCGAGAGCAGCCTGTTCGCCAGAGCCAGCCTGGCGCACCGGACACTGTCCGGTGCACCACCGGACAGTCTGGTGCACCCAGACTGAGCAGACCTTGGCTGAACAAAGCCATCTCATTTCCAATTCAACTTTTCCTATTTCCAGCACTTAGACACAATACATTAGTCCATAAAACAATGTACTAAGTCTAGAAACATACCTTTTGACATGATTTGTACTTTGTCCACCACATTGCATATATCAACACAAAAGCACTTGCGTTGGCACTCAATCACCAAAATACTTAGAAATGGCCTAAGGGCACATTTCCCTTTCAATCTCCCCCTTTTTGGTGATTTATGCCAACGCAACATAAAGCAACTAGAACAAGTGCGATATCAATGCAAATGAAAACCAAAAGTTGTTTTGAATCAATTTTGGCATATATGGATCACTCTTTGCCACCACTTGGTTTGTTTTTGCAAATTAAACTCAATTTCCTATCTCTAAGTCAAATTCACTTGTAGAGACATAAAGAGAGGTATTCCAAGGGAAATTGATCAAGGATTTCAAAAACTCCCCCTTTTTCCCATAATCAACACTTCTCCCCACAAGAGGCCAACTTTTGACAAAAGAGATAATAAAAGAGTTTTGACAAACCAAAAGCTCTAATCTCCTATTTTCAAAATTTCTCAAGTGGTAGCTGATCCATCTATTGCTTTGGCCTTTATTTTCTCCCCCTTTGGCATCAAGCACCAAAACGGGATCAATCTTGGCTCAAGAACCCCATTGCCTCATCAAAATCTTCAATAAGAATACAAAGGCAATAAGAATACATGAGATGAACTTGGAATAAGTTACCCTCTCATCAGAGTGCAGTGGAAGTCTTTCATGGTCCAAGTCCACCTTTTCCCTTTCAAACCTCCTTTGAGACTAAAACAAGCAAACTCAAACACACGGTTAGTCTCAAAGGGTCAAGTTGTAGCACATCTCCCCCTAAATATGTGCACCACTTGCAAGAGGACTTGTGAGGTCCAGGGAGTGTTTGTACAACTTGAGCACCACAAGTAAGCAACAAAATGCATAAGGAACATGATCAAAGGCATAAACACATGTATGCTATAAATCAATCCAAGTTCCGTGAATCTAGGACATTTAGCTCACTACGCAGCCTGCAAAAGGTCTTCTCGTCTAAAGGCTTGGTAAAGATATCGGCTAGTTGGTTCTCGGTGCTAACATGAAACACTTCGATATCTCCCTTTTGCTGGTGGTCTCTCAAAATGTGATGCCGGATGTCAATGTGCTTTGTGCGGCTGTGCTCAACAGGATTTTCCGCTATTCGGATAGCACTCTCATTGTCACATAGGAGTGGGACTTTGCTCAGATTGTAGCCAAAGTCCCGGAGGGTTTGCCTCATCCAAAGTAGTTGCGCGCAACACTGTCCTGCGGCAACGTACTCGGCCTCAGCGGTCGATAGGGCAACAGAGGTTTGTTTCTTAGAGTTCCACGACACCAGGGACCTTCCTAAGAATTGGCACGTCCCCGATGTACTCTTCTTATCGACCTTACATCCAGCATAGTCGGAATCTGAATATCCAATCAAGTCAAAGTTAGACCCCTTTGGATACCAGATCCCGAAGCAAGGCGTAGCGACTAAATATCGAAGAATTCGCTTCACAGCCACTTAGTGACACTTCTTAGGATCGGATTGAAATCTAGCACACATGCATACGCTAAGCATAATATCCGGTCTACTAGCACATAAATAAAGCAAAGAACCTATCATGGATCGGTATGCTTTTTGATCAACAGACTTACCTCCTTTGTTGAGGTCGGTGTGTCCGTCAGTTCCCATCGGCGTCTTTGCGGGCTTGGCGTCCTTCATCCCAAACCGCTTTAGCAAGTCTTGCGTGTACTTTGTTTGGGAGATGAAGGTGCCGTCCTTGAGTTGCTTCACTTGGAACCCAAGGAAGTAGTTCAACTCGCCCATCATCGACATCTCGAATTTCTGAGTCATCACCCTGCTAAACTCCTCACAAGACTTTTGGTTAGTAGAACCAAATATTATGTCATCGACATAAATTTGGCACACAAAAAGATCACCATCGCAAGTCTTAGTGAAAAGAGTTGGATCGGCTTTCCCAACCTTGAAAGCATTAGCAATTAAGAAGTCTCTAAGGCATTCATACCATGCTCTTGGGGCTTGCTTAAGTCCATAGAGCGCCTTAGAGAGCTTACATACGTGGTCGGGGTACCATTCATCCTCGAAGCCAGGGGGTTGCTCCACGTACACCTCCTCCTTGATCGGCCCGTTGAGGAAAGCGCTCTTCACATCCATTTGGTACATCCTGAAAGAATGGTGAGCGGCATATGCTAGCAAAATACGAATTGATTCTAGCCTAGCCACAGGAGCAAACGTCTCCTCAAAGTCCAAACCTGCGACTTGGGCATAACCTTTTGCCACAAGTCGAGCCTTGTTCCTTGTCACTACCCCGTGCTCGTCCTGTTTGTTGCGGAACACCCACTTGGTTCCCACAACATTTTGCTTGGGACAAGGCACCAGTGTCCAAACTTCATTGCGCTTGAAGTTGTTGAGTTCCTCCTGCATGGCCAATACCCAGTCCGGATCTAGCAAGGCCTCTTCCACCCTGAAAGGCTCAATAGAAGAGACAAACGAGTAATGCTCACAAAAATTCACTAATCTAGAGCGAGTAGTTACTCCCTTGCTAATATCACCCAATATTTGGTCGACGGGATGATTCCTTTGAATCGTCGCTCGAACTTGGGTTGGAGGTGCCTGAGGTGCTTCTTCCTCTTCATTTTGAACATCCTGTGCTCCCCCTTGATCATGTGCCTCCACTTGAGGTACCTGTTCGTCATCTTGGGTTTGGGGATGCACCATCGTTGAGGAAGAAGGTTGATCTTGCTCCTTTTGTTCAAGTGGCCTCACATCTCCAATCGCCATGGTGCGCATTGCGGTCGTTGGAACGTCTTCTTCATCTACATCATCAAGATCAACAACTTGCTCTGTTGGAGAGCCATTAGTCTCATCAAATACAACATCGCTAGAGACTTCAACCAAACCCGATGATTTGTTGAAGACCCTATACGCCTTTGTATTTGAATCATAACCTAATAAAAACCCTTCTACAGCTTTGGGAGCAAATTTAGAAGTTCTACCTTTCTTCACAAGAATATAACACTTGCTCCCAAATACACGAAAATAAGACACATTGGGTTTGTTACCAGTTAGCAGCTCATATGAAGTCTTCTTGAGGAGGCGGTGAAGGTAGACCCTGTTGATGGCGTGGCAAGCCGTGTTCACGGCTTCTGACCAAAAACGCTCGGGGGTCTTGAACTCTCCAAGCATAGTCCTCGCCATATCGATGAGCGTCCTGTTCTTCCTCTCTACCACACCATTTTGCTGAGGTGTGTAGGGAGCGGAAAACTCGTGCTTGATCCCCTCCTCCTCAAGGAACTCCTCCACTTGAAGATTCTTGAATTCAGACCCGTTGTCGCTCCTTATCTTCTTCACTTTGAGCTCAAACTCATTTTGAGCTCTCCTGAGGAAGCGCTTGAGGGTCCCTTGGGTTTCAGATTTATCCTGCAAAAAGAATACCCAAGTGAAGCGGGAAAAATCATCAACTATAACAAGACCATACTTACTTCCTCCTATACTCAGATAGGCGACGGGTCCGAAGAGGTCCATATGAAGCATCTCCAAGGGTCTTGATGTTGTCATCACATTTTTGGTGTGATGAGAGCCTCCCACCTGTTTCCCTGCTTGACAAGCTGCACAAGGTCTATCTTTTTCGAAATGTACATTAGTTAGACCTATCACGTGTTCTCCCTTTAGAAGCTTGTGGAGGTTCTTCATCCCCACATGTGCTAAGCGGCGATGCCACAGCCAGCCCATGCAAGTCTTAGCAATTAAGCATGCATCTAGACCGGCCTCTTCTTTTGCAAAATCAACCAAATAAAGTTTGCCGTCTAGTACACCCTTAAAAGCTAGTGAACCATCACATCTTCTAAAGACAGACACATCTACATTTGTAAATAGACAATTATATCCCATATTGCATAATTGACTAACAGATAACAAATTATATCCAAGCGACTCAACTAAAAACACATTATAAATAGAGTGCTCGGATGAAATAGCAATTTTACCTAACCCTTTTACCTTGCCTTGGTTCCCATCACCGAATATTATTGAATCTTGGGAATCCTTATTTTTGACGTAGGAGGTGAACATCTTCTTCTTCCCCGTCATATGGTTTGTGCATCCGCTGTCGATTAGGGGTGGGCACATTTTTACCATAAACCAAAAACCGAACCGAACCGTACCGAACCGAACCGAAATTTCGGTTTTTTGGTAGTTCGGTTCGGTTTCGGTTTTTGTATCTAAGAAGTTCGGTTTTCGGTATCGTAATCGGTTTTCACCGTATACCGAACCAAAAAAACCGAATACCAAACTTTATCAATTCTCAAATTTGACTATTCGATTATGTGAACTAATTGTGTGATACAATTAAATTGTTATTCACTTATTTGTATGTGATGTATGATGTATATCTAAATATTTGTACCTATATAATTTTTACTTTTTAAAATTATATGTAACCTATCATGTAAACTTGTTGTATGTATTGTCTTGATTATAAGTTTGGTATTCGGTTTTTACCGAAAAACCGAAGTAAAAAACCGAAACTGAACTTCTCGGTTTTTCATTTTCTAGAAAACCGAATGGTTTCTAATGTTTGAAAAACCGAAGTTTTTTAAAACCGAAAAACCGAACCGAAGTTTAGAAAAAAACCGAATGCCCAGCCCTACTGTCGATAATCCAGCTTGAACCCCCGGATGCATAAACCTGCAAGGCAAATTTAGGCTTGGGTCTTAGGTACCCAACTCTTGTTGGGTCCAACAAGGTTAGTCACAATTGTCTTAGGGACCCAAATGCAAGTTTTATCTCCCTTGCATCTTGCCCCTAACTTCCTAGCAATTACCTTCTTATTCTTTCTAAAAATGGTAAAAGAAGCATTGCACGCATGATATATTGTAGATGGTTCATTAACTTTCCTAGGAATATTAACAACATTTCTCCTAGGCATATTATGAACAACATTTCTCCTACCAACATTTCTATCATGCACATAGGTAGAACTAGAAGCAAACATGGCATGAGAATCAAAAGCATCATATGCATTATAACTCCTATAAGCATTTCTAGATTGTCTCCTGTCATGGTACATAAAAGCATGGTTCTTTTTAGCACTACTAGCCATAGGGGCCTTCCCTTTCTCCTTGGTGGAGATGGGAGCCTTATGGCTTGTTAAGTTCGTGGCTTCCCTCTTGAAGCCAAGTCCATCCTTAATTGAGGGGTGTCTACCAATCGTGTAGGCATCCCTTGCAAATTTTAGCTTATCGAAATTACTTTTGCTAGTCTTAAGTTGGGCATTAAGACTAGCCAATTCATCATTTAATTTGGAAATTGAAACTAGGTGTTCACTACAAGCATCAATATCAAAATCTTTACACCTAGTGCAAATCATAACATGTTCTACACAAGAATTAGATTTATTTGCTACTTCTAATTTAGTATTTAAATCATTGTTAACACCTTTTAAAGTAGAAATGGTTTCATGACAAGTGGATAGTTCATAAGAAAGCATTTCATTTCTTTTAACTTCTAAAGCATAGGATTTTTGTGCCTCTACAAATTTATCATGTTCTTCATACAACAAATCCTCTTGCTTTTCTAAAAGTCTATCCTTTTCATTCAAGGCATCAATCAATTCATTGATTTTATCAATTTTATTTCTATCCAATCCCTTGAACAAGCTAGAGTAATCTATTTCCTCATCGCTAGACTCATCATCACTAGAAGAATCATAAGTAGTACTGTCTCGAGTACATACCTTCTTCTCCTTCACCATAAGGCATGTGTGATGCTCGTTGGGGAAGAGGGATGACTTGTTGAAGGCAGTGGCGGCGAGTCCTTCATTGTCGGAGTCGGAGGAGGAGCAATCCGAATCCCACTATTTTCCGATGTGTGCCTCGCCCTTGGCCTTCTTGTAATTCTTCTTCTTCTCCCTCTTGTTCCCTTTTTCCTGGTCACTATCATTATCGGGACAGTTAGCAATAAAATGACCAAGCTTACCACATTTGAAGCATGAGCGCTTCCCCTTTGTCTTGGTCTTGCTTGGCTGTCCCTTGCGACCCTTAAGCGCTGACTTGAAGCGCTTGATGATGAGGGCCATCTCTTCATCATTTAGCCCTGCCGCCTCAACTTGCGCCACCTTGCTGGGTAACGCCTCCTTGCTTCTCGTTGCCTTAAGAGCAACGGGTTGAGGCTCATTGATTGGACCATTCAGTGCGTCGTCCACGTACCTCGCCTCCTTGATCATCATTCGCCCGCTTACGAATTTTCCAAGGACTTCTTCGGGCGACATTTTGGTGTACCTGGGATTCTCACGAATATTATTCACCAAATGTGGACCAAGAACGGTAAAGGACCTTAGCATTAGTCGGACGACGTCGTGGTCCGTCCATCGCGTGCTTCCGTAGCTCCTTATTTTGTTGATAAGGGTCTTGAGCCGGTTGTATGTTTGAGTTGGCTCCTCGCCCCTTATCATTGCAAATCTTCCAAGCTCTCCCTCTACCAACTCCATCTTGGTGAGCAATGTGACATCGTTCCCCTCGTGAGAGATCTTGAGGGTGTCCCAGATTTGCTTAGCATTGTCCAAGCCGCTCACCTTATGATACTCGTCCCTGCACAAGGAGGCTAACAACACAGTAGTAGCTTGTGCATTTCTATGAATCTGTTCATTAATAAAAATAGGACTATCCGAGCTATCAAATTTCATTCCACTTTCCACAATCTCCCATATGCTCAGATGGAGAGAGAACAGGTGACTACGCATTTTGTGGCTCCAAAATCCGTAGTCCTCTCCATCAAAGTGAGGAGGTTTGCCAAGTGGAATAGAGAGCAAATGAGTATTTGTACTTTGCGGAATACGAGAGTAGTCAAAAGAAAAGTTCGAATTAACCGGTTTCCTTCTCTCGTAGTCGTTGTGGTCGTCGTCCTTTTGGGAAGAAGTAGACTCATCGCTGTCATCGTAGTAGACGATCTCCTTGATGCGTCTCGTCTTCTTCTTCTTCCCATCTTTGCGTCTGTGACCCGAGCCCGAGTCGGTAGGCTTGTCATCCTTCGGCTCGTTGACGAAGGACTCCTTCTCTTTATCGTTGATCACGATTCCCTTCCCCTTAGGATCCATCTCTTCGGGCGATTAGTCCCTTTGTGAAGAGAACGGCTCCAATACCAATTGAGAGCACCTAGAGGGGGGAGGTGAATAGGTGATCCTATAAAACTTGAAACTTAAGTCACAAAAACTTGGTTAAGCGTTAGCACAATAATTGCCAAGTGGCTAGAGAGGAGTCTCAACAAAACACAATAACCACAAGAGATCAATCACAGATATGGCACGGTGGTTATCCCGTGGTTCGACCAAGACCAACGCTTGCCTACTCCACGTTGTGGTGTCCCAACGGACGAGGGTTGCAATCAACCCCTCTCAAGCGGTCCAAAGACCCACTTGAATACCACAGTGTTTTGCTTGCTTTTCTTAATCCCGTTTGCGAGGAATCTCCACAACTTGGAGCGTCTCGCCCTTACACTTGAAGTTCACAAAGAAGCACGGAGCAAGGGAGGGATTAGCAACTCACACAAGACAAAAAGATCACAGCAAATACGCACACACAAGACCCAGACTTAAGCTCAAATGACTAGCACACTAGAACGGAGCTTAAATCACTAGAATGTCGAACAAGTGCGCAAGAATGGAGTGTGAGTGATCAAGAGTGCTCAAGGAATGCTTGGTGTTCTCCTACATGCGCCTAGGGGTCCCTTTTATAGCCCCAAGGCAGCTAGGAGCCGTTGAGAGCAATCTTGGAAGGCAGATCTTGCCTTCTGTCGACTGGCGCACCGGACAGTCCGGTGCACCACCGGACACAGTCCGGTGCAGATATCCTTCCTTATTTGGCGAAGCCGACCGTTGGAGTCTAAGAGCCGTTGGCGCACCGGACACTGTCCGGTGCACACCGGACAGTCCGGTGCACCAATGTGACCATTGGCTCGGCCACGCGTCACGCGCGGAATCCTCGGCCGACCGTTGCCCCGGCTGACTATTGACTCACCAGACAGTCCGGTGCACCACCGGACAGACCGGTGAATTTTAGCCGTACATCGTTAATCATTTCTCGAGAGCGACGAGTTCGCCTGTGAACCGCCCACCGGACAGTCCGGTGCACCACCGGACAGACCGGTGAATTATAGCCGTACACCACCGTCGAAGTCCTGAGAGCAGCCTGTTCGCCAGAGCCAGCCTGGCGCACCGGACACTGTCCGGTGCACCACCGGACAGTCCGGTGCACCCAGACTGAGCAGACCTTGGCTGAACAAAGCCATCTCATTTCCAATTCAACTTTTCCTGTTTCCAGCACTTAGACACAATACATTAGTCCATAAAACAATGTACTAAGTCTAGAAACATACCTTTTGACATGATTTGTACTTTGTCCACCACATTGCATATATCAACACAAAAGCACTTGCGTTGGCACTCAATCACCAAAATACTTAGAAATGGCCCAAGGGCACATTTCCCTTTCAGAACCCTTCCGAGGGGCTAGCCTTCGAACCTCTGATCAGTAGGAGGGCTCGGAGCCCGAATGGCCTGAGGTGGCTGTCGAACCCTTCCGAGGGGTCGGCCTTCGAACCTCTGACCAGTAGTGGGCGCGGAGCCCGAGTGCTCTGAGGCGGCTGTCGAACCCTTCCGAGGGGCCAGCCTTCGAACCTCTGATCAGTAGGAGGGCTCGGGGCCCGCTTCCTTCGCAGAGAAGGATCCCTTTCGGAGTATCCCCTTTCTCGGTCCCTGTAGCAAGAGAGAGAAAGGGGAAGAGGAAAAGGATACGAAATTGAACGATGTGGCGCACCTTTTTTGACGCGGTCATTATGGCGGAGGTGGAGCGTCGCCCGCTTCGCCTGCCAAAGGTGTCGCCTGCCCTGTCGCGGAGTTAATGCGATGGGACGAGTGGTTCGCGGGGCAGCCGTCGTGCATGCGCGAGCCGTTCGAGGAACGGAACACGGGCGCATCGTCTTCACGTCGTGGGAGAGGGCTCTCCTGCTGCTCCAGGAGGGGACGTGAGCCTGCAGACAATTTGACTGCTGCTTCCGCCCGCCTGCCGCCGCCATTACTGCCGGCCCACTTTTGGCCATATCGACCGTCGCGCCTTCTCCCATGGCTGACTGACCCGTGACCGATGCGCCTGGTTGGCACTGTTAGGCTATGCGCATGGTTGCCTTGAGTCGCGGCACCGGTTCCGCAGTCGAGGAGGCGCGGCACTGGCGCAAGTGGCGGTGTAGTTTTTCGCACGTAGTAACCGGCGCGCCGGTTACATGACGTGTGGGCCTGGGACTCCATGCTGGACGCGTCAGAGTCGAAAGGGTGCATCCCCGTGGTGCGGTTGCATGCCGCCTGCATGGCGGTCTGAGAGCACCTAGAGGGGGGGGGGTGAATAGGTGATCCTGTAAACTTCAAAAACTTAAGCCACAAAACTTTGATTAAGTGTTAGCACAGTTAATGCCAAGTGGCTAGAGCGAAGATAATAATCACAAGAAGTTCAACACAGAGATGACACGGTGATTTATCCCGTGGTTCGGCCAAGTACAAAACTTGCCTACTCCACGTTGTGGCGTCCCAACGGACGAGAGTTGCACTCAACTCCTCTCAAGTGATCCAATGATCAACTTGAATACCACAGTGTTATGCTTTTCTCCTCAATATCCCGTTTGCGAGGAATCTCCACAACTTGGAGCCTCTCGCCCTTACACTTAAGATTCACAAAGAAGTACGGAGTAAGGTGGGAATGAGCAACGCACACAAGACTCGGAAATCAGAGCAACAACACGCACACAAGTCGCAACAAGAGCTCGCAACGCAACACAAAGAGTTCACAACTCCACAAGAGCTCTATATGCTATCACAATGAAACGAATGCGTGAGATCGATGTCTTGGTGCTTAGAAGTGTTGTAGGAATGCTTGGTGTCCTCCTCCATGCGCCTAGGGGTCCCTTTTATAGCCCCAAGGCAGCTAGGAGCCGTTGAGAACAAATCTGGAAGGCCATCCTTGCCTTCTGTCGTCGGGGGCACCGGACAGTCCGGTGCACACCGGACACTGTCCGGTGCCCGATTTGTTTCCTTTTCTGGCGCTGCCGACCGTTGCAGGCCGTTGGAGATCTGCGAGCCGTTGGCGCACCGGACAGTCCGGTGCACACCGGACAGTCCGGTGCCGTCTTCCGACCGTTGGCTTGGCCACGTGTCCCGCGCGGATTGCGCGGCCGACCGTTGGCCCTGGCCGACCGTTGGCTCACCGGACAGTCCGGTGCACACCGGACAGTCCGGTGAATTTTAGCCGAACGCCGTCGGCGAATTCCCGAGAGCAGCCAGTTCGAGTCGAGGCAGCCTGGCGCACCGGACACTGTCCGGTGCACACCGGACAGTCCGGTGCTCCAGACCGAGCTGAGACTTGGCTGCACACAGCCAAGTCTTTCTCTCCCCTTTTCTCTTTTTCTTCTTTCTGTTTTTAACACTTAGACAATTATGTTAGCCCACAAAACCAATGTACTAAGGCTTAGAAACATACCTTTATCTCATGATTTGCACCTTGTTCATCCATGAATATAACTTCACAATTAAACACATGTGTTGGCACTCAATCACCAAAATACTTAGAAATGGCCCAAGGGCACATTTCCCTTTCAATCTCCCCCTTTTTGGTGATTTATGCCAACACAACATAAAGCAACTAGAACAAGTGCAAACTCACTTCAAATAAAAATAAGTTTAAGTTTTATTCAATTTTGGCATATATGGATCATCCTTTGCCACCACTTGGTTTGTTTTTGCAAATCAAACTCAAATCTCTATCTCTAAGTTAAACACACATGTTGAAGCACAAAGAGAGTCATTCCAAAAGAGATTGATCAAAGATTTCAAAAACTCCCCCTATTTCCCATAATCAATACTTCTCCCCACAAGAAGCCAATTATTGACAAGAGAGACAACATAAGAATTTTGACAAACCAAACAAGAGAGACAACATAAGAATTTTGACAAACCAAACAACTCTATTCTACTATTTTCAAAATCTCTCAAGTGGTAGCTGATCCATTTATTGCTTTGGCCTCTATTTTCTCCCCCTTTGGCATCAAGCACCAAAACGGGATCAATTTTGGCCCTTTAACCCCATTGCCTCACCAAAAATCTTCAATTAAGAGCAAATGGCAACAAGAGTTCATGAGATGGACTTGGAATGAGTTACCCTCTCATCGGAGTGCAGTGGAAGTCTTGCGTGATCCAAGTCCACCTTTTCCCTTTCAATTCTCCTTTGAGACTAAATCAAACAAACTCAAGCATGTGGTT
Organism: Zea luxurians; assembly: GCA_029449295.1. NCBI lineage: Eukaryota > Viridiplantae > Streptophyta > Magnoliopsida > Poales > Poaceae > Zea > Zea luxurians. The sequence continues at coordinate 38,536,366 of JAOPSE010000008.1, read as the reverse complement.
AGTCTCAAGGGATCAAGTTGTAACACATCTCCCCCTAAACATGTGCATCACTTTGCAGCGGACTTGTGAGGTCCAGGGAGTGTTTGTACAACTTGAGCACCATAATAAGCAACAAAATGCAGAAAGAACATGATCAAAGGCATAAATACATGTATGCGACAATTCAATCCAAGTTCCGCGAATCTAAGACATTTAGCTCACTACGCAGCCTGCAAAAGGTCTTCTCATCTAAAGGCTTGGTAAAGATATCGGCTAGCTGGTTTTCGGTGCTAACATAAAACACTTCGATATCTCCCTTTTGCTGGTGGTCTCTCAAAAAGTGATGCCGGATGTCTATGTGCTTTGTGCGGCTGTGCTCAACAGGATTTTCCGCTATTCGGATAGCACTCTCATTATCACATAGGAGTGGGACTTTGCTCAGATTGTAGCCAAAGTCCCGGAGGGTTTGCCTCATCCAAAGTAGTTGCGCGCAACACTGTCCTGCGGCAACATACTCGGCCTCAGCGGTGGATAGGGCAACGGAGGTTTGTTTCTTAGAGTTCCATGATACCAGGGACCTTCCTAAGAATTGGCACGTCCCTGATGTACTCTTCCTATCGACCTTACATCCAGCATAGTCGGAATCTGAGTACCCAATCAAGTCAAAGTTAGACCCCTTTGGATACCAGATCCCGAAGCAAGGCGTAGCGACTAAATATCTAAGAATTCGCTTCACCGCCACCAAGTGACACTCCTTAGGATCGGATTGAAATCTAGCACACATGCATACGCTAAGCATAATATCCGGTCTACTAGCACATAAATAAAGTAAAGACCCTATCATTGACCGGTATGCTTTTTGATCAACGGACTTACCTCCTTTGTTGAGGTCGGTGTGCCCGTCGGTTCCCATCGGCGTCTTTGCGGGCTTGGCGTCCTTCATCCCAAACCTCTTTAGCAGATCTTGCGTGTACTTCGTTTGGGAGATGAAGGTGCCGTCCTTGAGTTGCTTCACTTGGAACCCAAGGAAGTAGTTCAACTCGCCCATCATCGACATCTCGAATTTCTGCGTCATCACCCTGCTAAACTCTTCACAAGACTTTTGATTAGTAGAACCAAATATTATGTCATCGACATAAATTTGGCACACAAACAAATCACCATTACAAGTCTTAGTGAAAAGAGTTGGATCGGCTTTCCCAACCTTGAAAGTATTAGCAATTAAAAAATCTCTAAGGCATTCATACCATGCTCTTGGGGCTTGTTTAAGTCCATAGAGCGCCTTAGAGAGCTTACACACGTGGTCGGGGTACCGTTCATCCTCGAAGCCAGGGGGTTGCTCTACGTACACCTCCTCCTTTATTGGCCCGTTGAGGAACGCGCTCTTCACATCCATTTGGTACAATCTGAAAGAATGGTGAGCGGCATATGCTAGCAAGATACGAATGGACTCTAGCCTAGCCACAGGAGCAAAAGTCTCCTCAAAGTCCAAACCTGCGACTTGGGCATAACCTTTTGCCACAAGTCGAGCCTTGTTCCTTGTCACCACTCCGTGCTCGTCCTGTTTGTTGCGGAACACCCACTTGGTTCCCACAACATTTTGCTTGGGACGAGGCACCAGCGTCCAAACTTCATTGCGCTTGAAGTTGTTAAGTTCCTCCTGCATGGCCAACACCCAATCCGGATCTAGCAAGGCCTCCTCTACCCTGAAAGGCTCAATAGAGGAGACAAAAGAGTAATGTTCACAAAAATTAACTAATCGAGACCGAGTAGTTACTCCCTTGCTAATGTCACCCAGAATTTGGTCGACGGGATGATCCCTTTGAATCATCGCTCGAACTTGGGTTGGAGGTGCCGGTTGCACTTCTTCCTCCATCACATGATCATCTTGTGCTCCCCCTTGATCACACGCCTCCTTTTGATGAACCTGTTCGTCGTCTTGAGTTGGGGGATGCACGGTCGTTGAGGAAGAAGGTTGATCTTGTTCCTGTGGCCGAACGTCTCCAATCGCCATGGTTCGTATAGCGGCCGTCGGAACATCTTCTTCATCTACATCATCACAATCAACAACTTGCTCTCTTGGAGAGCCATTAGTCTCATCAAATACAACGTCGCTAGAGACTTCAACCAAACCCGATGATTTGTTGAAGACCCTATACGCCTTTGTATTTGAATCATAACCTAACAAAAACCCTTCTACAGCTTTGGGAGCAAACTTAGAATTTCTACCCTTCTTCACTAGAATGTAGCACTTGCTCCCAAATACACGAAAGTACGATACATTGGGTTTGTTACCGGTTAGTAGCTCATATGACGTCTTCTTGAGGAGGCGGTGAAGGTAGACCCTGTTGATGGCGTGGCAAGCCGTGTTCACGGCTTCCGACCAAAAGCACTCGGGGGTCTTGAACTCTCCAAGCATCGTCCTCGCCATATCGATTAGCGTCCTGTTCTTCCTCTCTACCACACCATTTTGTTGTGGTGTGTAGGGAGCGGAGAACTCGTGCTTGATCCCTTCCTCCTCAAGAAACTCCTCCACTTGAAGGTTCTTGAACTCGGACCCGTTGTCGCTCCTTATCTTCTTCACCTTGAGCTCAAACTCATTTTGAGCTCTCCTGAGGAAGCGCTTGATGGTCCCTTGGGTTTCAGACTTATCCTGCAAAAAGAACACCCAAGTGAAGCGGGAAAAGTCATCAACAATAACTAAACCATACTTACTTCCTCCTATGCTTAGATAGGCGACGGGTCCGAAGAGGTCCATATGCAGCAGCTCCAGAGGTCTTGACGTGGTCATCACATTCTTGCTGTGATGTGCTCCTCCAACTTGTTTACCTGCCTGACAAGCTGCACAAGGTCTATCTTTTTCGAAATAAACATTGGTTAGACCTATCACGTGTTCTCCCTTTAGAAGCTTGTGGAGGTTCTTCATCCCCACATGTGCTAAGCGGCGATGCCACAGCCAGCCCATGCAAGTCTTAGCCATTAAGCATGCATCTAGACCGGCTTCTTCTTTTGCAAAATCAACTAAGTAAAGCTTGCCGTCTAGTACACCCTTAAAAGCTAGTGAACCATCACATCTTCTAAAGACAGACACATCTACATTTGTAAATAAACAATTATATCCCATTTGACATAATTGACTAACAGATAGCAAATTATATCCAAGACTCTCCACTAGGAATACATTTGATATAGAATGCTCATTAGAAATTGCAATTTTACCTAACCCTTTTACCTTGCCTTGATTCCCATCACCGAATATAATTGAATCTTGGGAATCCTTATTCTTGACGTAGGAGGTGAACATCTTCTTCTCCCCCGTCATATGGTTTGTGCATCCGCTGTCGATAATCCAGCTTGAACCCCCGGATGCATAAACCTGCAAGGCAAATTTAGGCTTGGGTCTTAGGTACCCAACTCATGTTGGGTCCTGCAAGGTTAGCACAAATATCTTTAGGGACCCAAATGCAAGATTTATCTCCCTTGCATCTAGCCCCTAATTTCCTAGCAACTACCTTCTTACCCTTTCTACAAATAGCAAAGGGAGCATTACAAGCATAATAAATGGTAGAAGGTTCATTCACTACTTTCCTAGGAGCATGAATAACATTCTTTCTAGATACATGAGCAATATCTCTCCTAGGCATATGTACAACATTTCTCCTACACATATCTCTACCATGCTTATAAGAAGAACTAGAAGCAAACATGGCATGAGAATCATAAACATGTGAATCAAAATCATTATAAGCATTTCTAGCATGTCTCCTATCATGGTATAAGAAAGCATGGTTCCTTTTAGCACTACTAGCCATAGGGGCCTTCCCTTTCTCCTTGACGAAGATGGGAGCCTTATGGCTTGTTAAGTTCTTGGCCTCTCTCTTGAAGCCAAGACCATCCTTAATTGAGGGGTGTCTACCAACCGTGTAGGCATCCCTTGCAAATTTTATTTTATCAACTTCATTCTTGCTAGTCTTAAGTTGGGCATTAAGACTAGCCAATTCTTCATTTAATTTGGAAATTAAAACTAGGTGTTCACTACAGGCATCAACATCGAAATCCTTACACCTAGTGCAAATTGTAACATGTTCTACACAAGAATTAGATTTATTTGCTACTTCTAACTTAGCATTTAAATCATTGTTAACACTTTGTAAAACAGAAATGGTTTCATGACAGGAAGCTAATTCACTAGAAAGCACTTCATTTCTTTTAATTTCTAAAGCATATGATTTTTGTGCCTCTACAAATTTATCATGTTCATCATACAATAAATCCTCTTGCTTTTCTATTAATCTATTCTTGTCATTTAAAGCATCAATCAACTCATTAATCTTATTAATTTTAGATCTATCTAAGCCTTTAAACAAGCAAGAATAATCTATGTCATCATCATCACTAGACTCACTATCACTAGAAAAAGCATAAGTGGAGTCTTGAGTACTCACCTTTTTCTCTCTTGCCATAAGGCAAGTGAGACGCTCGTTGGGGAAGAGAGCCGATTTGTTGAAGGCAGTGGCGGCGAGTCCTTCGTTGTCGGAGTCGGAGGAGGAGCAATCCGAGTCCCACTCCTTTCCTAGATGCGCCTCGCCCTTTGCCTTCTTGTATTGCTTCTTCTTCTCTCTTTTGTTCCCCTTTTCCTGGTCACTTTCATTATCGGGACAGTTAGCAATGAAATGACCAAGCTTACCGCATTTGAAGCATGAGCGCTTCCCCTTGGCTTTGGTCTTGCTTGGTTGTCCCTTGTGACCTTTAAGCACCGTCTTGAATCTTTTGATGATGAGAGCCATCTCTTCATCATTAAGGCCAGCCGCCTCAATCTGTGCCACCTTGCTAGGTAGCGCCTCCTTGCTTCGTGTTGCCTTGAGAGCAAGGGGTTGCGGCTCGTTGATCGGACCATTCAGGGCGTCATCCACATACCTCGCCTCCTTGATCATCATTCGCCCGCTAACGAATTTCCCAAGAACTTCTTCGGGCGACATCTTGGTGTACCTGGGATTTTCACGTATATTGTTCACCAAGTGAGGATCAAGAACGGTAAATGACCTGAGCATTAGGTGGACGACGTCGTGGTCCGTCCATCGCGTGCTCCCGTAGCTTCTTATCTTGTTGATAAGGGTCTTGAGCCGGTTGTATGTTTGCGTCGGCTCCTCGCCCCTTATCATCGCGAACCGTCCAAGCTCTCCCTCCACCAACTCCATCTTGGTGAGCAAGGTGACGTCGTTCCCCTCATGAGAAATCTTGAGGGTGTCCCAGATTTGCTTGGCGTTATCCAAGCCGCTCACCTTATGGTATTCATCCCTGCACAAGGAAGCTAGAAGAACAGTAGTAGCTTGTGCATTCTTATGAATTTGTTCATTAATGAACATGGGACTATCTGAACTATCAAAGTGCATCCCACTCTCTACAATCTCCCATATACTAGGATGGAGAGAGAATAGGTGACTACGCATTTTGTGGCTCCAAAATCCGTAGTCCTCTCCATCAAAGTGTGGGGGCTTGCCGAGTGGAATGGAGAGCAAATGTGAATGTGAACTTTGCGGAATACGAGAGTAATCAAAAGAAAAGTTCGAATTAACCGGTTTTCTTCTCTCGTAGTCGTTGTGGTCCTCATCCTTTTGGGAAGAAGTAGACTCGTCGCTGTCGTAGTAGACGATCTCCTTGATGCGCCTTGTCTTCTTCTTCTTCCCTTCCTTCCGTCTTTGTCCCGAGCCGGAGTCGGTAGGCTTGTCGTCCTTCGGCTCGTTGACGAAGGTCTCCTTTTCTTTGTCGTTGATCACTATACCCTTCCCCTTAGGATCCATCTATTCGGGCGGTTAGTCCCTTTGTGAATAGAACGGCTCCGATACCAATTGAGAGCACCTAGGGGGGGGGTGGTGAATAGGTGATCCTGTAAACTTCAAAAACTTAAGCCACAAAACTTTGATTAAGTGTTAGCACAGTTAATGCCAAGTGGCTAGAGCGAAGATGATAATCACAAGAAGTTCAACACAGAGATGACACGGTGATTTATCCCGTGGTTCGGCCAAGTACAAAACTTGCCTACTCCACGTTGTGGCGTCCCAACGGACGAGAGTTGCACTCAACTCCTCTCAAGTGATCCAATGATCAACTTGAATACCACAGTGTTATGCTTTTCTCCTCAATATCCCGTTTGCGAGGAATCTCCACAACTTGGAGCCTCTCGCCCTTACACTTAAGATTCACAAAGAAGTACGGAGTAAGGTGGGAATGAGCAACGCACACAAGACTCGGAAATCAGAGCAACAACACGCACACAAGTCGCAACAAGAGCTCGCAACGCAACACAAAGAGTTCACAACTCCACAAGAGCTCTATATGCTATCACAATGAAACGAATGCGTGAGATCGATGTCTTGGTGCTTAGAAGTGTTGTAGGAATGCTTGGTGTCCTCCTCCATGCGCCTAGGGGTCCCTTTTATAGCCCCAAGGCAGCTAGGAGCCGTTGAGAACAAATCTGGAAGGCCATCCTTGCCTTCTGTCGTCGGGGGCACCGGACAGTCCGGTGCACACCGGACACTGTCCGGTGCCCGATTTGTTTCCTTTTCTGGCGCTGCCGACCGTTGCAGGCCGTTGGAGATCTGCGAGCCGTTGGCGCACCGGACAGTCCGGTGCACACCGGACAGTCCGGTGCCGTCTTCCGACCGTTGGCTTGGCCACGTGTCCCGCGCGGATTGCGCGGCCGACCGTTGGCCCTGGCCGACCGTTGGCTCACCGGACAGTCCGGTGCACACCGGACAGTACGGTGAATTTTAGCCGAACGCCGTCGGCGAATTCCCGAGAGCAGCCAGTTCGAGTCGAGGCAGCCTGGCGCACCGGACACTGTCCGGTGCACACCGGACAGTCCGGTGCTCCAGACCGAGCTGAGACTTGGCTGCACACAGCCAAGTCTTTCTCTCCCCTTTTCTCTTTTTCTTCTTTCTGTTTTTAACACTTAGACAATTATGTTAGCCCACAAAACCAATGTACTAAGGCTTAGAAACATACCTTTATCTCATGATTTGCACCTTGTTCATCCATGAATATAACTTCACAATTAAACACATGTGTTGGCACTCAATCACCAAAATACTTAGAAATGGCCCAAGGGCACATTTCCCTTTCACGGTCCGCCCTCTCACCCGCTGGTTTAGGCGAAGACGGAGGAGTGCTTGTAACCGCTGGGCGGTTACACGCTCCGTGCACGGCGGTTTGGCTTCTTCTGTCCAGGGCCAGCTTGCATGTCATGTGGGACCCAGCCCCCATGTCGTAGGGGGAGGACCTTTGAGCACGTTGGTGAAGACTTAGCCCGCGACGCCTGAGGATGCAGGTGGGGTGAGTCGCTTTTAAAAAGGGATCGACCTCCTGGGTGGCAGCCACACCTTCGCACTCTCCTCATGCGTCGCGCCCTTCCGCCTTCCGAGCCCCCGGATGGGGAGCGCCCGCGTCGCCTTGCTCTTGCTGTTGTTGGAGGAGCGCGACCTCGTGGAGATCGGTACCTTTCAGCCATCGTTCGACTTCAAGGATTTTCGTTGTGCAGCTCGGCTGCATTCCCTCACCAATGGGCAGTTTGGTGGGGAGAAGCGAGCCGGGCTACGACCTCCGCCCCGCCCTCAGCTTCAAGGATTTTCGTCATCCAGGCTCAGGCGGAGGAGCGCACCGAGTGGGGGGTTGCCTCCGCGTGGGCCGGTAACCCTTTTCTTCCCCCAGCGTTTGGGGGAGAAAGGCATCCTCCAGCCCTGCGGAGGCTTCCTCCAGCCATGCGGGGGAAGGCGAACTGCTGCTTCCTGGATAGGGTGCAGCGTTCCGTCCTTCGTCCGGGCGGCAGTCGCGCCGCGTACGGGCCGACCACGTCTAGGTCTTCCTCGCGCCGACAGCCATGCCAGAGGGTTGCCCAGCACGTCGTACACTGCGAGGGCGGTGCTCGTGTTCTGGGGCGGCCTCGGCGAGGGCGGGAGTGAGGACCTACCGGTGCGCTTTGGGGCTGCCGGCGCTTGCTGGTGCGGTGTTGGCGGACAGGTGGACGCCGCCGTCGGTGCTGCGGTGGCAGTAGCCGGAGAAGGTTTCTCCGCCGACGAGACTGCCAACTCTGCCCGCACCCCTGGACCTCCGTCTCCCTAGCTTGAATGGCTGGTTCTCGTCCTTCGTGGGCGAGGGCTTTTCCGCCGTAGCATTTGCCCTGAAGCCGTTGTTGCAGCTGTCTTGCCGCCCGGGACGGAGGTCGTTGTTGCTGCTGTCGGAGCGGTTGCCGGTAAGCCGCTTGGAGTTCGTCGTCCCGTGGGCCCTCCGATGTGGGGGGTTGTTCGTACCCGCAGGAACGGAACCGGAGTTCCCTTTGTAATGGCACCTTGAGTGCTGGTGTGTGTTCATTGCGGCTGTCGGGGCCTGAACATTTGTATATTTGGGCGTAAAGCCGTGTTGCTTCCTCATTTCGAACACCAGGACTCGCCTGTCGGCTAGCTGAACCGCTTAACCAAGTGTGAGTTGCCCTGCGCGGAAGGTGACGAGTGAGGTATCCGTATCCCGAAGGTGTAGGAGTCCCTTGACTCGGTCGGCCTTGCCGCTCAAGGCTTCTCTTGCTTAGTTAAGGAACCCTCGGCTGCTTTGCGATGAGCCGGAGCCGGAGGCAGCGGTGTCAGCATGGACAGAGGCGGAGTTGGCTCGAAAAGGGGCTTCGTTGGCCCAAGAGCAGGTGACTTCCCAGGCCGAGGAGGCGTAGTAGCGGTGGCCGGAGCCTGGCCGGGTCATCCACTAGCGGGACCAACCCCGGAGTCGGTCTGCCGAGGCCATGAGCCGGGCTGATGTCGTTGGGGGACAGCTGGCTGAGGCTACGGAGCGGCCGGTCAAGCCGTCTGCCTGGGCCGAGTTCCTGGAGGAGACCCTGGTGGCGATGGCCTAGGCGCAGTGCTGACATCTTCCTTCGAGGTGGAGATCCTTCGCCCGTGTTGCCGTCCGAGGCCGGGTCAGATTCCGCCGAAGGTGGAGACGATGACGAGGGTGCTGCTGCTCCCCCTGCCAATGCCAGAACCTGCAGGAACAGTTTGTCTGTAGCATGCGCATGCTTTTTTGCGGCCGCCGAGGCCCAAACATGTCATTATTGTGTTATAAAGCCGCGTTTCTTTTCCTCTTGTTTCGAGTATCAGGACTTGCTTGTCGGTAGCAGAATCGCTTATCCGAGCGAGAGTTATTTATCGCAGAAGGTGATGAGTGAGGTATCCGTATCCCGGAGGCGTAGGAGTCCCTCGGCTCGGTCGACCTTCGCCGCTTACATGTACTCTTGCTCGTCCGCGGGATTCTGTTATTGATATAGTCGAGAAGGCATGAAAAATCGTTTCGGCAGAGAAGTTTTCGAGCGTTAAGACTTGTTCGATTAGCAGAATCGCTTATCCGATCGTGAGTTACTTATCACAGAAGGTGATGAGTGAGGTATCCGTATCCCGGAGGCGTAGGAGTCCCTCGGCTCGGTCAGCCTTGCCGCTTATGTGTACTCCGTCATTTTCAGGATCCCACTATCGAAGTAGTCAAAAAGCACGAAAGATGTTCTGGCCGAAAGACTTTTTCCGAGGAAAATTTTGACGCAGAGGGGGTTCCCCCTTCTAGCCCCCGAGGGAGGGTCGGGCTTTGCCGAGGCAAGGCTGACCCTTCCTTGATGGTTAGACTTTATTTGTGTATGTAAACGAGGTATATGAACGACTTGAAAACATCTTAAGGGTAAAAGCGACGTAGCTGTCCGATGTTCCAAGCGTTGCTGTAGACCTCGCCTTGACTGTTGGCCAGCTTGTATGTTCCGGGCTTCAAAATCTTGGCGATGATGAATGGCCCTTCCCAGGGAGGTGTGAGCTTGTGGCGCCCTCGGGCGTCTTGTCGTAGCCGAAGCACCAAGTCGCCCACCTGGAGGTCTCGGGACTGAACCCCTCGGGCGTGGTAGCGTCGCAGGGACTACTGATACCGCGCCGAGTGTAGTAAAGCCATGTCCCGAGCCTCTTCTAGCTGGTCCAGTGAGTCTTCTCGGCTTGTTCGGTTGCTTTGTTCGTTGTACGCCCTCGTCCTCGAGGAGCCGTATTCTAAGTCTGTGCGCAAGATAGCCTCGGCCCCATAGACTAGAAAAAACAACGTGAAGCCCGTGGCTCGGCTTGGCGTCGTCCTTAGACTCTAGACCACCGAGGGGAGTTCCTTCATCCATCGCCTGTCGAGCTTGTTGAGGTCGTTGTAGATCCTCGGCTTAAGTCCCTGTAGAATGATGCCATTGGCACGCTCTACCTACCCATTCGTCATGGGGTGAGCTACGGCAGCCCAGTCCACCCGGAAGTCTACGGCGGCCCTCGTCCTCGCAGAAGTCTAGGAACTTCCTGCAGGTGAACTGGTGCCGTTGTCGGTGATGATGGAGTTTGGGACTCCAAAGCGATGGATGATGTTGGTGAAGAATGCCACCGCCTGTTCGGACCTGATGCTGTTTAGGGGTCGGACCTCAATCCACTTGGAGAACTTGTCGATGGCGACCAGCAGGTGCGTGAAGCCCCCGAGTGCCTTCTGCAAGGGACTGACGAGGTCCAGACCCCACACAACAAACGACCAGGTGATGGGTATTGTTTGTAGGGCCTGAGCAGGCAGGTGGGTCTGCCTTGCGTAGAATTGACACCCTTGGCAGGTGCGTACAATCCTAGTGGCGTCGGCCACCGCGGTTGGCCAGTAGAAACCTTTTCGGAAAGCGTTTCCAACGAGGGCTCGAGGTGCAGCGTGATGACCGCAAGCCCCTGAGTGTATTTCTTGCAATAGCTCCTGACCTTCGGCAATCGATATGCATCGCTGGAGGATGCCTGAGGGGCTGCGGTGGTAGAGCTCCTTTCCGTCACCCAGTAAGATGAACGACTTGGCGCGCCGCGCCAATCGCCGAGCCTCGATTCCGTCGAGGGGTAGCTCTCCTCGGTGGAGATATTGCAGTTATGGGGTTTGCTAGTTTCGATTAGGCGGGACCCCATTCCGCTCCTCCTCGACGCGCAGTGCCTCACCCTCGGCGGCCGAGGGTGCCTCGGGCTGAGCCGATTGCTTCTCGGGCTCGGGCGTGTCGTCGGTCTTGACGGAGGGTTGATGTAGGTCTCGGGAGAAGACGTCCGGGGGAACCGTTGTCCGCCCCGAGGCTATTTTAGCCAGCTCGTCCGCAGTCTCGTTATATCGTCGGGCGACGTGGTTGAGCTCGAGCCCGTAGAACTTGTCTTCCAGGTGCCGAACCTTGTCGCAGTAGGCTTCCATCTTCGGGTCGCGGCAGTGGGAGTTCTTCATGACTTGGTCGATGACAAGCCGCGAGTCACCACGAGCGTCGAGGCGCCGAACCCCTAGCTCGATGGCGATGCGCAACCCGTTAACCAGAGCCTCGTACTCGGCCACGTTGTTGGACGCCGGGAAATGGAGGCGCAGCACGTAGCGGAGGTGCTTTCCGAGGGGTGAGATGAAGAGCAGGCCCGCGCCCGCTCCTGTTTTCATCAGCGACCCGTCAGAAAACATGGTCCAGAGTTTCGGTTGGATCGGAGCTGCTGGAAGCTGGGTGTCGACCCATTCAGCCACAAAGTCTACCAAGACTTGGGACTTGATGGCCTTCCAAGGAGCGAACGAGATTGTCTCGCCCATGATCTCCACCGCCCACTTCGCAATCCTACCCGAGGCCTCTCGACACTGGATGATCTCCCCCAGGGGGAAGGATGACACCACAGTCACTGGATGAGACTCGAAGTAGTGTCGCAACTTTCGTCGCGTCAGAATTACCGCGTACAGTAGCTTCTGAATTTGCGGGTAGCGGATCTTTGTCTCGGACAGTACTTCACTGATGAAGTAGACCAGCCTCTAGACGAGCAATGCGTGCCCTTCTTCTCGTCTCTCGACTACGATCGCGGCGCTGACCACCTGAGTGGTTGCGGCTATGTAGATCAAGAGGGCTTCTCCGGCAGCGGGGGGCACCAGGATGGGCGCGATTTTCTTCGGGTTGGCCTCGATGCCCCACTCGGAGACGATGAACCCCAAGGGCATGCCTCGGGGGACTCCAAAGACACACTTCTCGGGATTGAGTTTTACGCCTTTCGCCTTGAGACACTTGAATGTCGTTTCAAGGTTTGTGAGGAGGTCGGAGGCTTTCCTCGTCTTGACTACGATGTCATCGACGTAAGCCTCGACCGTTCGGCCAATGTGCTCACCGAACACGTGGTTCATGCACCTTTGGTATGTCGCGCCTGCATTCCTCAAACCGAATGGCATAGTAATATAGCAGTACATGCCAAAGGGTGTGATGAAAGAGGTCACGAGCTGGTCGGACTCTTTCATCCTAATTTGGTGATACCCTGAGTAGGCATCGAGGAATGACAGGGTTTCGCACCCAGCAGTGGAATCCACGATTTGATCGATGCGAGGCAGAGGGTAGGGAACCTTCGGACATGCTTTGTTTAGACCAGTGTAGTCTACACACATCCACCATTTCCCACCTTTCTTTTTCACAAGCATAGGGTTGGCTAGCCATTCGGGATGGAATACCTCTTTGATGAACCCTGCAGCCATCAGCTTGTGGACCTCCTCGCCTATGGCTCTGCGCTTTTCTTCATCGAATCGGCGCAGAGGCTGCTTCATGGGTCGGGCTCCTGCTCGGATATCCAGCGAGTGCTCGGCGACATCCCTCGGTATGCCAGGCATGTCCGAGGGACTCCACGCAAAAAGCTCGGTGTTCGAGCGGAGAAAGTCGATGAGCATGGCTTCCTATTTGGGGTCGAGCTCGGAGCCGATCCGGACTTGCTTGGTGGCGTCGTTGCTAGGGTCGAGAGGGACGGACTTAACCGCCTCTGCTGGCTCGAAGTTGCCGGCGTGGCGCTTCGCATCTAGCACCTCCTTGGAGAGGCTCTCTAGGTCGGCGATGAGGGCCTCGGACTCGGCGAGGGACTCAGCGTACTCCACACACTCCACATCGCATTCGTACGTGTGTCGGTATGTGGAGCCGACGGTGATGACCCCATTGGGGCCCGACATCTCGAGCTTGAGGTAGGTGTAGTTGGGGACGGCCATGAACTTGGCGTAGCATGGTCTCCCCAGCACTGCGTGGTAGGTTCCTCGGAACCCGACCACCTCGAACGTGAGGGTTTCCTTTCGGAAGTTGGACGGAGTCCCGAAGCAGACGGGCAGATCGAGTTGCCCAAGGGGCTGGACGCGCTTCCTGGGAATGATCCTGTGAAAGGGCGCCGCACCGACCCGGATCATGGACAGATCGATCTGCAAGAGCCTGAGGGTCTCGGCGTAGATGATGTTGAGGCTGCTGCCTCCGTCCATGAGGACCTTGGTAAGCCTGACGTTGCTGATGACGGGATCGACAACGAGCGGGTACTTCCTCGGGCTTGGCACGCGGTCGGGGTGGTTGCCTTGGTCGAAGGTGATGGGCTTGTCGGACCAGTCTAGGTAGACTGGCGCTGCCACCTTCACCGAGTAGACTTCCCAGCGCTCCTGCTTGCGGTGCCGAGCCGAGGCGTTCGCCACTTGCCCACCATAGATCATGAAGCAGTCGTGGACCTCGGGGAACTCTTCTGCCTTGTCGCCTTCCTTCTTGTCGTTGTCGTGGGCTCTGCCACCTTCCGCCGGTGGCCCGGCCCTGTGGAAGTAGCGCCGAAGCATGACGCACTCCTCAAGGGTGTGCTTGACGGGGCCCTGATGATAGGGGCACGACTCCTTGAGCTTCTTGTTGAACAGGTTGGCCCCTCCGGGAGGCTTCCGGGGGTTCCTGTGCTCGGCGGTGGCGACAAGATCTGCGTCGGAGGCATCGCGTTTTGCTTGCGACTTCTTCTTGCCCTTCTTCTTCATGCCGCGCTGAGCGGATGCCTCGGGGACGTCTTCCTGCGGGCGCCCCTGAGGCTGCTTGTCCTTCCGGAAGATGGCCTCGACCGCCTCCTGACCAGAGGCAAACTTGGTGGCGATGTCCATCAGCTCGCTCGCCCTGGTGGGGGTCTTGCGACCCAGCTTGCTCACCAGGTCGCGGCAAGTGGTGCCTGCGAGGAACGTGCCAATGACATCTAAGTCGGTGATGTTGGGCAGCTCAGTGCGCTGCTTCGAGAATCGCCGGATGTAGTCCCGCAGAGATTCTCCCAGTTAGTGGCGGCAACTTCGGAGATCCTAGGAGTTCCCAGGGCGCACGTATGTGCCCTGGAAGTTGCCGGCGAAAGCTTTGACCAGGTCGTCCCAGTTGGAGATCTGCGCAGGAGGCAGATGCTCCAGCCAGGCTCGGGCGGCGTCAGAGAGGAACACGGGGAGGTTGCGGATGATGAGGTTGTCATCGTTCGTTCCACCTAGCTGGCAGGCCAGCCGGTAGTCCGCGAGCCACAGTTCCGGCCTCGTCTCCCCCGAGTACTTGGTGATGGTAGTCGGGGTTCGGAACCGGGTCAGGAACAGCGCCCGTCGTATGGCCCGGCTGAAAGCTTGCGGACCGGGTGGTTCGGGCGAGGGACTTCGATCCTCCCCACTGTCGTAGCGTCCCCCACACCTGGGGTGGTAGCCTCGGCGCACCTTCTCGTCAAGGTGGGCTCGACAGTCGCGACGGTGGTGCTCGTGGCCGAGGCGACCCGGGGCTGCAGGCGTTGCGGCCCGCGTGCGCCCAGTGTGGACCGAGGCTTCCCGCATGAAACGGGAAGTCGCGGCGCGATGCTCCGGGGGGTACCCCTGCTTTCGGGAGGCAGAGCTTTCGGCCCATCGGACCGCGGCATCCTCTAGGAGATTCTTGAGTTCTCCTTGGATACGCCGCCCCTCGGTGGTGGATGGCTCCGGCATCGCTCGAAGTAGTATTGCTGCTGTAGCCAGGTGCTGGCCGACCCCACTAGAAGCCGGGGGCAGCCTTGCCCTGGTACCGTCAGCGATGCGGTGCTGGACGTCCTGGGCGGATGACGCGCTTCTCCAGCTGGTGCTCGGCCTGCCCACTCCTGCCTGATGTTCTGCCGGAGCTGCACAAGTTGTCCTGCTTCCTCGTCGAGCCTGGCCTGCATCTCGCGGATTTGCTCGAGCTGTGCGTCCTGACCCCCCGCAGGGACTGGGACCACAGCTAGCTCCCGAAGGATGTCAACGCGAAGCGCAGGCCTAGGGGGATCACCGTCCTCCGGCATACCAAGTTGGTTGCCTTTGTCGAGACCCCCTAGATCGACGTGGAAACATTCACGACTTGGGCCACAGTCCTCGTCGCCGAGGCTGTGGCTACCATCGGAGCAATCGGAGAGGCAGTAGTCGCATGCGGTCATGAAGTCCCGTATGTCACCGAGAGCGTGAAGCCTGGAGAAATCCCAACCAGAGTCGGGGTCGTCATCTTCCTCGGAACCCGGGGGCCCGTAGGTCGAGACGGTCGTCAATCGGTCCCAGGCTGACCACATGTGATACCCCGGAAGGTCTGGATATGCCTTTATGAAAGCATCCACCGAAGCGGGGTCGCTCGGTGGGTCGAAGCTGAATCTAAAAGGCATAGGATGGAAAACGGACAGTACCTCTTGATTGACGGATGGTGACGGAGTCGCGTCGGGGGCGGACTGCACCGTTATCTCAGGTACGAGGCTAACGCCCAGCAGGTCCTTCGCGAGCGTGCCGGCGTCATCCGTCCGCTTGGGGTTGGCGTGTTGCGGGGAAATGACGCCCGTCTTCGTCTCAGACGCGAGGTCAACGCCCGACGTGTCCCCCGTTGGGGCGCCGGCGTCGTCGACTCGCTCGACAGCCGACGAGGTGCCGCATCCTGCTTGGCCATGGTTGCCCCACCTCCTCCTCCGTCGGTGGGGAAGGTGACGGGACAGACCCGGATGCTGTTCTTCTGCCCTGTGGGGAAGACGTCGTCGATTCCGCCGCCGACGGGCGGGCTGGCGGCCGCCATTGTCGTTGTCGCGCGGCGGAGGAAGGAGTACCATGTCGTAGCTGCCGTCGAGGGACATGAACTCGAGACCCCCGAAACGGAGCAACGTCTCGGGTTGGAGAGGTTGATGGAGAGTGGAGACTACCCATCTGGAGCTTGACGGGAAGCTGTTCATCAACACGCAGTAGGCCCCTACCTGGCGCGCCAACTGTCAACGTTTCGACCACGGGGGGTCCCTGGACCGACGAGTAAATTGTCGCTGCATGTCCTAGCCCAGATGGGTCAGCGCGAGACGGAACACAAGGGGGAGAACAGTAAGGGGAACCGCGGCTCGTGCTGTCCTGCGCCCAGGGCGGATGCGCTTGCAGTAGGGGGTTACAAGCGTTCGCGAGGGAGGGAGAGAGAGAGCCTGTCCGTCAGCCCGTCCTCCCGCGCGGCCACCTTCTCGTACGAGGGCCCTGGACCTTCCTTTTATAGACGTAAGGAGAGGGCCCAGGTGTACAATGGGGGGTGTAGCGGAGTGCTAACGTGTCTAGCAGAGAGGAGCCAGAGCCCTATGTATATGCCGACGTGGCTGTCGGAGAGGTGTTGGTGCCCTGTTCATGTGATGTTGTGGCTGTCGAAGGAGCGCTTAAACCCTGTAGAAGCACAGCTGTCGAGGCTGTCGGGACCGTGCTGACGTCTCCTTGCTTCCGTAGGGGGCTGAGAACCGTCGTCGTCATGGAGCACGCGGGTTGACATCATTACTTGTTTTACCGGGGCGAGCCAGATGGGACGCCGGTCTTGTTCCCCGTAGCCTGAGCTAGCTAGGGGTAGGGTAATGATGGGCCCCCCTGTAGCGTGGTCGGTCCGAGCCCAAGGTCGGGCGAGGCGGTGACTCCTCCGAGGTCGAGGCTGAGTCCGAGCCCTGGGGTCGGGCGAGGCGGAGACCGTCGTTCGAGGTCGAGGTTGAGTCCGAGCCCTGGGGTCGGGCGAGGCGGAGACCGTCGTCCGAGGTCGAGGTTGAGTCCGAGCCCCGGGGTCGGGCGAGGCGGAGACCGTCGTCCGAGGTCGAGGTTGAGTCCGAGCCCCGGGGTCGGGCGAGGCGGAGACCGTCGTCTGAGGTCGAGGTTGAGTCCGAGCCCTGGGGTCGGGCGAGGTGGAGACCGTCGTCCGAGGTCGAGGTTGAGTCCGAGCCCTAGGGTCGGGCGAGGCGGAGACCGACGTCCAAGGTCGAGGTTGAGTCCGAGCCCTAGGGTTGGGCGAGGCAGAGATTCCTATGGCGCCTGAGGCCAGACTTGGCGGCTGTCACCCTCACCCTGGCGGGTGGCACAGCAGTCGGAGCAGCGCAGGCGACGCTGTTTTCTTGTCAGGTCAGCCAGTGGAGGGGCGAAGTGACTGCGGTCACTTCGGCCTTGTCGACTGAGGAGCGCGCGTCAAGATAAGGTGTCAGGTGATCCTTGCATTGAATGCTCCAGCGATCCGGTCAGCTGGCGAGGCGATCTGGCCAAGGTTGCTTCTCCGTGAAGCCTGTCCGAACTGGGCCTCGGGCGAGTCGAAGGTGCGCCCGTTGCTTGAGGAGGCCCTCGGGCGAGGCGTGAATCTGCCTGGGTCTACTGTTCTTGCCCGAGGCTGGGCTCGGGCGAGGCGAGATTGCGTTCCTTGAGCGGACGGAGCTTTGACCTGTATTGCGCCCATCAGGCCTTTGCAGCTTTGTGCTGATGGTGTTTACCAGCCGAGTTTTAGGAGTCTTGGGGGTACCCCTAATTATGGTCCCCGACAGGTACGCATGTTCCCTGTCCATCTCAGGCTCCTGCTACATTTCCTAGTGTTGATGGTTGGGATCTTCATCAGCAATCTTCGGTGGTAGCAGGGGGTAATGGCTATGAGAGTTTTTCCTATAGGAATTTAGGAAATCTACCCAAGCTGCACTTCCCATCTTTCGATGATGAGAACCCCAAGTTGTGGAAATCTAGATGTGAAGACTATTTCCTTATGTATTCAGTAGACCCTCGGGTATGGATTAAAGTAGCCTCTATGCAATTTGTGGGATCGGATGCTCGATGGTTGCAATCAATAGAATCTAGAGTTGTCCATATTTCTTGGGGGAGTTTGGGAATTTAGTCCTGGAACGCTTTGGTAGAGACCAGCACCAAGGATTGTTGAGACAACTGTTCCATATTAGACAAACTGGTTCGTTAGTTGCTTATGCTGAAGAATTCTCTCAATTGATCGACAAGCTTAATGCTTATCAGTCCATGCCTGATCCATTGTACTATACATTGAAATTTGTTGATGGTCTTAGAGATGATATTAAAGCAGTTGTAATGGTTCAAAGGCCACAGGATTTGTATACTGCTGCTTTTCTTGCTCAATTGCAGGAGGAGGCAAGTGCCATGTTGAAAAAGAAGGATTATCGCTGGTCAGATGCCTCAACTATTAACCGGCCAACTCGACACCCTATGGTTCAGCAACATAATGCTAGAGATACCAGACAGCTGAGTTTGGGCAAGTCTGAAGATAAGACAATGGTTAACAGAAATTCTTCTGCGGAGGACAGGATTGCTTCTTTATATGCATATCGTAAAGCGAAAGGACTCTGCTATAAATGTGGTTTACAGTATTCCAGAGATCATAGATGTGCTGAAACAGTTCAATTACATGTGGTCGAAGAGTTGTGGCAGATGGCCCAAGTGACTGAGGAAGAATCTGATACTTGTTCAGCAATGGAGGAAGATGAGCCTGAGTTGAACATGGTAAGGGTGTCTCGGGCGGCTATGGAGGGGACTGAAGCTCCTCGGACAATGAAGTTTGTGGGTCACATTGCTGGTATTGACATTTTAGCACTACTTGATTCAGGCAGTTCACATTCCTTCCTTAGCGCGGATGTGGCTGCTCACTTGTCAACTGTCACTGCTATGGACAAACCTTTACAAGTTCAGGTAGCCAATGGGTCACACCTATCTTGTGATCAGCAGATTGTAAATGCTTCATGGTCCATTAGTGGCATATCTTTCACTTCAACACTACGGGTGCTTCAGTTGTCCACTTATGATCTCATTGTGGGAATGGATTGGCTCGAGAAGCACAGCCCAATGCTTATACATTGGTCTCAGAAGTGGCTCAGTATTCCTCTTAAAGACTCCACAGTTACATTACAGGGAGTTCAGTCCTCAGTGCTTCAAATAGCTGTTATCCAAGTATGCAGCCTCCAAGACCTATCTGACAAGGAACAATCTGTACTCGAAAATCTGCAAGCTGATATACAGGAAGTTATATCTCAGTTTCCTACAGTTTTTGAGATTCCTACAGGAATGCCTCCAGTTCGGGACTGTGATCACCAAATTCCCCTCATCACAGGAGCCAGGCCAGTACAAATTAGCCTTACAGATATGCACCAACCCTCAAAACTGAAATTGAGAAACAGGTGGCAGAGATGTTGCAATATGGCATTATTCAACATAGCCACAATGAGTTTGCTTCTTCAGTAATATTGGTCAAGAAGAAGGACAATACATTTCGGTTTTGTGTGGATTACAGACATTTGAATGCTTTGACGATCAAGACCAAATATCTAGTGCCTATCATAGATGAATTCTTGGATGATCTACATGGAGCTGCTTGGTTTTCCACTCTTGACCTGAGAGCTGGGTTTCACCAAATCAGGATGCATCCACAGGACCAGCATAAAACTGCATTTCAAACCCACCATGGTCACTTTGAATTTAAGGTCATGCCATTTGGGCTGTCAGGAGCTCCAGCTACGTTTCAAGGTGCTATGAACTCCACATTGGGTCCTCTTCTTAGGAAATCGGTGTTAGTATTCTTTGACGACATACTTATATATAGCAAGACATGGCAAGAGCATCTTGTCCATCTGCAGCAGGTTCTTCAGATACTATACACAGAACAGTGGTATGTTAAGCTGTCCAAATGTTCATTTGCCAAGCAACAAATTGCTTATCTAGGCCATGTGATTACCCCAAATGGAGTGGTTACTGACCCAGAAAAAATCAAAGCCGTATCCACTTGGCCAACGCCTGTGAATTGCAAGGAGCTTAGGGGTTTCCTTGGTCTTGCGGGATATTATAGGAAATTTGTCAAGAATTTCGATGTGATTGCTAGGCCATTGACTGATCTGCTTAAAAAGGGAATGCTCTTTATTTGGACCCAAGTACATGCAACAGCTTTTAATACGCTCAAACATTTGCTTACCACAACTCCTATTCTGGCGTTGCCAAATTTTTCCAAACCTTTTGCTATTGAGACAGATGCCTCTAGTAAAGGAATTGGAGCAGTGCTGTTGCAAGATAACCATCCTTTGGCTTATGTCAGCAAGGCGTTGGGGGTAAAAAGTCAGGGATTATCAACTTACGAAAAGGAATATTTGGCTATATTGATGGTTGTTGACAAGTGGCGTCAGTATCTTCAGACAGCTGAATTTGTCATTTATTCAGACCACCGCAATCTATCTCATTTGACGGAGCCACGACTATCTACTCCGTGGCAACAAAGGGTGTTTTCCAAGTTGCTAGGGCTGCAGCATAAAGTTGTCTATAAGAAAGGTGCTGATAATGGAGCGGTGGATGCGTTCTCTCGAAGGCCATCATCTGAATTGTTTGGATTAACTTCAGTTGTTCCTCAATGGACGCTTCAGATAGTGGATGCTTACAAACAGGATACGCAAGCTCAGCAGTTACTGGCAGCATTATCTGTTGATCCCAGCAGTTCAGGGCATTACACTCTTAAAAATGGTCTTATACGTTACAAGGGCCATATCTGGATAGGAAACAATTCAGCTCTTCAACTTCAAATTATGGCGGCTTTACATGACAGCCCAGTTGGAGGACACTCGGGGTTTCCTGTTACCTATCGTAGGATCAAACAGATATTTTCCTGGCCATCAATGAAAGCAATAATCAGAGCCTATGTGACATCTAGTACAATATGCCAACAGTCCAAACCAGATCGGAATAAATATCCTGCACTTTTGCAACCATTGCCAGTTGCTGGTCAGGCTTGGGAAGTGATCAGTATGGATTTTGTGGAAGGTCTTCCTCGGTCGGGCAGTGCTAACACTATTATGGTGGTGGTGGACACATTTTCGAAGTATGCTCACTTTATTCCATTATTACACCCATTTACTGCTTTGAAGGTGGCTCAGCTCTTCATTGATGCGGTGTACAAGTTACATGGTCTTCCTCAAGCTATTGTGTCGGACCGAGATCGCATTTTCACAAGTAAGCTTTGGCAGGAGCTTTTCTGTTTGGCTGGTACCACATTGAAGATGAGTTCCTCATATCATCCACAAACCGACGGACAAACGGAATGAGTCAATCAATGTTTGGAGACTTTTCTTCGCAGTTTTGTTCATGCATGTCCGTCTAAATGGTCTGGTTGGTTGTCAGTGGCGGAGTATTGGTATAACACCAGTTTTCATTCCTCACTTGGACGTTCTCCTTTTGAAGTTCTATATGGACACACTCCACGAAATTTGGGCTTAAGACTTTCATATGCCACTGCTCATATGGACCTACAGTCATGGTTACAGCAGCGTGAGTTGATGGTTCGGCTGGTACAACAACATTTGCTTAGAGCTCAACAGCGGATGAAGTCTCAAGCAGATAAAGGTCGGACGGAACGTAGTTTTGAGGTGGGAGACATGGTGTATTTGAAGTTACAGCCATACGTGCAGTCTTCTGTGGCCAACAGAGCAAACCACAAGCTCAGTTTCAAATTTTTTGGACCATTTCTTATACTCCAGAAAGTAACAAAGTTGCTTACAAGCTTCAGCTGCCACCCTCAGCACACATTCATCCGGTGGTGCATGTATCTTGGTTGAAACGATCTGTGGGTGATAGGCCAGTAAGCTCCACCTTGCCTGATGAGATGTGCCATCTGCAGGTTCCATTACAAGCTCTGGACCACCGGGTTATTCACCGAGGCGGTAATCCGGTACAACAAGTTCTAATCAAATGGTCTGATATGGATGATGTTTTGTCTACATGGGAGGATGAAGAAGCATTGCAGGATAAATTTCCAGCAGCACCCGCTTGGGGGCAAGCGGCTTCTCAAGGGGAGGACAATGTCAGGAGACTGACGCAGCAAGAGCAGAAGAAGGAGAATGCCGAGGAAGAAAAAGAGAAGGCTGTCGTTCAAAGAATGGGCCGCAGAATTAGAAGGCCGAATCCGCGAGTTTCAGGAGCTGAATGGGTGAACTAGTTGTGGGTTGGTGGTCATATTGGGCCAAATTGGCTTGTAAGACATTAGCAATATAAAACTGAATACTGATGTTGGGGGCCTTCGGCTTCCGAAGGTCCTTAAAAACATGATTCAACAATGTTTCTGGAAGTATAATGCATGAACAGGTACCTTCAAACATGGACCCTTCGGACAAGTCAAAATCGCTGTATGAAGAAACACAAAGAGAACGAAGGATGGAACAAAGCCGAAGCTGTGCGCAAGGAAGCTTCGGCATGATGGCAGAAAAGAGGAAACCGACTTAAAGAGGAAAAGACTATCTAGACCTCGATGGATTACTATAGAGTTATTATCAAAAGCAAAGGACCTAGATGTAATTTTACATGGGCTGCGACCCGTGCTTATAAATAGGTGAACAGTACTCCTGTACTGTTCACGCTGACTAGGCATTCACTTTTGCGTCACACTTGCACTTTTTCCTTCAAGCCGAAGGTATATTTGCAATCTGTTGTCATTTCTATAATAATAAAAATAAAAATGAGCTAATAATATTTGAATATTTATTTATGTCATTTTCATACTTTATATGAATCCCTTTTTCATCATTTGCTATACTGATGAAGATACGTTCTTCATAACCTTTGTCCGAAATTCATTATATCCTAAGGGAAATAATGCTTTGAAGGACGAAGGACTTTAACGTTTAACAATTTCTGTGTTGTCTTGTTCTTAATTCATAGCATTTAAGGACAAGTCCCCAACATTGGCGCCCACCTCCGGCGAACTCACTTCCACTTTTTTGAACTCCGACCACCTTCGGCAAGCATCAAC
The DNA here is from genome assembly GCA_029449295.1 of Zea luxurians. Classification (NCBI taxonomy): domain Eukaryota; kingdom Viridiplantae; phylum Streptophyta; class Magnoliopsida; order Poales; family Poaceae; genus Zea; species Zea luxurians. The sequence continues at coordinate 38,513,535 of JAOPSE010000008.1, read as the reverse complement.
CTTCGTCATGCCGCCAAAGAAAGCTTCAGCGACAGGGGCTGGTGCTCTGCAGCCACTGGACCCAAACCAAGATACTCTTTCTCTTTGAGAGGCCCGAAGCCAGAAGAGGAAGGCCACTAGTCCAACACCCCAAGAGGATGACTTGGACCAAGAAATCATAAATATGGAGATGCTGCATCAACAGGTGCAAAGGAAGAAAGAAAAGATGGCCTGGCTAGCTGACCTACAAAGGCAGATAGACGAAGCCTCTGAAGAGCTTCGTCATCTCACTCAAGATGAACAGAACCGAAGGCCCCAGTACAGAGAGCTTCACCAAGGCTTCGTCAACGAGGATGACTGGTATGATGATTTCCATCATGGAAATTTTGCTATTGATGATGCTTCTCCTCTGTTAGCTGAGCTGCAGGCTACACCTTGGCCACCATCTTACAAACCACCCCAACTCCCAATGTATGACGGACACTCAGATCCGAAGCAATTTCTGATGAGTTACGAAGCAACAATATCTTCGTATGGTGGCAACACTGCAGTCATGGCGAAATCATTCGTCATGGCAGTCAAAAATGTTGCACAAACCTGGTACTCCTCTCTTCGGCCAGGAACAATCACGTCATGGCAGAAGCTGAAGGACATGTTAATTACCAGTTTCCAAGGATTTCAGACGAAGCCGGTCACTGCTCAAGCCTTGTTCCAGTGCACGCAAGACCAGGAAGAATACCTCCAGGCGTATGTCCGAAGGTTCTTGCGACTAAGGGCACAAGCGCCAACAGTGCCCAATGAGATTGTCATCGAGGCCATGATCAAGGGGCTTCGGCCAGGACCTTCAGCCCAATATTTTGCCAGGAAACCCCCTCAGACCCTGGAGAAACTGCTTCAGAAGATGGATGAGTACATTCGCGCTGACAATGACTTCCGGCAGAGAAGGGAGGAAGATTACAGGTTCTCCGAGATGACTAGGGGCTTTGGAGGAAGAATTCACCCCAGGCATGTAAGGTCAATCCATTCCACTCAGAATGACGACAGAGGAAGTCAACAACAGCGACCACAGCATTCTTCTCAGGCCTCGGGGCAACAACAGAGCTATCTTCGGCCGCCAGCTCCAAGGGGCAGAGGCGCCAGGGGCTTTGGAGGAAGATTCGGGGACCAGCCCAGGAAAATTTATTGCTTATTCTGCGGTTAGGACAAGGGCCATACTACCAGGATGTGCCATGTCACCATCCAGAAACAGAAAGAGATAGCAGAAGCTACGGCCCAACAAAGCCAGCCGAAGCAAGTTATGCATACTGCTTCGTATCACTCACCATACATTCCAGAGTATGTGGGTAACCATCCTGCAGCTTCAGTTGCTTCGGCAAGTCAACCCCAGGCGTCTTTGCAACAGCCTCCACCTCCACCACCAATGCAACGAGGCCAGCAGCCAGAAGGGAGCCAGCACACTCATCAGCAATGAGACTTCAGAGAGGAGTCTGAAGCTCGCACAGTCAACAGTACTGTGCCAGAGTCGAAGCACATTTACTAGAAAATATCCTACCTCGGCAACAGTTCTTGCATTCGTTATCATTTCTTGTTTAAATAAGGGACAATCATCAAAGCTTAAGTTTTTCTTGTCATTTTCAATTTCTTGTAACAACTTCGTTTTTTACCATAGTGAAAATATGTCTTCTCTATAGACTTACGGAGTCAGAGAAAGTTGCCGAAGCATGAAAGCTATCGTGATTACAGAAAATATCTCCGAAGCTACAGAAAAGTCGTTCCTAAGGGAACGCAACATAAGTTTTCTACTCAAAAGTCGTTCCAAAGGGAATGAAGAGCTTACAGCGAAAAATAAACGCTGATTCCATTGAAGTAAAAGGCGAAGAAGCTCCTAAGGGAGGCTTACAGCGAAAAATAAACGCTGATTCCGCTGAAGTAAAAGGCGAAGAAGCTCCTAAGGGAGGCTTACAGCAAAAAGTTAGCGCTGATCTTCGGCACAAATATCATTTTGCATAACATCACGTCATCACATCATTTGCATAGCATAACATCATACATCATTTGCATCAATGACGCAAGAAGGGGGTTCAATGTTGATCTTCGGAGATTGTTTCGAAGAAGCAGTGCCAAGGCACAAAATAATTATTGAAGAAGCATACCTTTGTCAAACTCTAAAAGTGGAAAGACCTATTGCTTACAAGGCATAATATTTTTTACGAGGATTGGATGCTTTACGAAAGTATGAATATTCTTCATGAAGCATGAAAAGAAGGGAAGGTGTTTTTTTCGCCGAAGGCTCAAAAACGGTATGTACGTAAAGTTTCATGCATCGTAAAGAGTTGAATCATAAAAAACTTATATATTACATTCAAAATTACAGAATATTACACATATTGTCCAGCAAGTATTACATTCCAAATGTCTTTACAATAACAGCTAATCTTCTCTTAAGACTATTTCTGCAACTTCGTTTAGTAGTTGATCAACAACTTTATCCATAATCGCTTCGGCCATTTTTCTAATTTCATCATCTCCCTTCGTTTTGGGGTTCGCCAATGGCTCGGTGGACTCTAGGGGAGGAGATAGTGCGGTCGTGTTACAAGGTGCAAATAAGTTCGAAATCATAAAGTTACAACATAAAGTCAAAAGCTAGTAGTCAATACCTATTCGCCGCTCGAGATCCGCACTTTTCTCAGTGGCCTCTGCTACTTTTCTAGCGTCATGAATACCTTTTTCGCTTTTCCTTATAATTTATTGTGCCATCTCTCGACCACCATTTTCCCAGATGTCGGTGAAAAATTTTCCACCAACCAAGCTTGCTTCGGCCGAGGGGTCTTTTATGTCTTCAGAAGATAAGGCAGCTTCGATTTGTGCTAAGGATTTCACATGATCGCAGCCTTTCCTCTCCAAAATAGTGGCAATCCCCCTAGCACCTAAAAAGGCACATATATCTCCGCGGCCATTCAAAACTTCTTCAAAAGCTTCAGCTTCGTGGCCGATCCATTCAATTGGGCCCTCGGGGTCGCCCTTTATGAAATTTTCCTCACTTGAGAATGCGCCAACACCGGCGAAGCTAGTTTTTATTTTCTTAACACATTCTATAGACTTTTCATAACACCTTTCCTTGGATGCACGAAGTTCTTCAACGTTTTTCTCTAAATGATTTGCCCATTGTTCACTGATTTCTCGTTTAGCTTCTGCAACTGTGCATTTTTCTTTAGCTTCGTCTAGCTTTTTCCGAAGATCCTCAATTTCGCGCTTCTGGGCCTCAGCTTGAGCTTTGGAAGCAGCTTCGTCTTCTTTTATTTTATTCACCAACGAATGTAATATTTTATCTTTTTTGAGACCTTCGTTCCTTAGTTCAATTACTTCGGAACAAAGGTTGTTCAAGGCTATGGTACACCCTTCATCTTCGGCATCTTTTTGTGCCCTGAGGGCATTGCTAAGTATAAGGCCCTAAAAAATGTGCTAATGAGTTTAAGCAAATGAAAAGTTTTGGCTTCAAAAATAGTACAAAGATCTCATTTTTTCACCTTTAAACTATTGTACGCTAAACTGTCGGCCAGCTCGTCTTTTGACAACACCGAAAGCCCGTCTTCTAATGTCGGGAATCCGAAGCTCTTGCTCATCTCCCGACAGACAGAAATCTCCTTGCTGTCAGGGAGACAATACAAGAAGTCTTCTTCTCCGCTGCCGTTGAATATCAGCGCCCCTTTTGGATATTTCAATTTTTGCGCATAAAACTGAGCTTCTCGCTTTTCTCTTTCAGTCAGATTTTTACCCAAAGCATGACGTAAGACATAGTTGGGAGCTTCGGAAGATGCTTCAGGAATAGGGATGGCAGTTTTCTTAGATAAAATTTCTTCTACAGATTCTTTTTCCGTTTCTTTTCCAATTTCCAAGAATTCCCTTTTGGCAGGCTCTGAAAGCCCAGTTTCGGTTTCCACTTGGTTTTTGGCAGCTTCGGCCTTAATTTGTGTTTTTGGAGCTTCGACAGCTATCTTCGAAGTAGAGCTTGAAGATTTTATTGTTTCCAGCACATCTAGCACGTTAACCATTCTCTTTCTCTTAGGAGTTATTGTAAGGTCCTTTTGTGCCTTCGGCATTGGTATTGGCACCTCAACTCTTGCTGAAGGACTTAAAACTTCCGATGTCTTTGTCTCTTCAGCCCTCGGTTCTTCCATTTTTTCCATCTCCGGCATTGCAGCCGGCTCTTCAATATTCTGCAGAAGAATAGGCTCTTTGGCTTCAGTAGCCGAAGAGGTCTCACCAACAAACTCAGGCACTGTGGCCGGCTCAATATAGCGTGGCCAGTGCGTAAGAACTCTCATCTTTTTTCTCTTCGGCGCTGGTTCACTAGGAGCGGACGAAGCAACTTCCTTCACAGAAGTTGCGCCTTTTCTTTTCTGACCCCGTAACGGATACCGGTAGTCAGGATAGACAAACCCAATAGCATCAAACACTTGGTTGAATCTTTTCTTCTTTCGGCCTCCGAAGGCCGCAGATAACGCATTATCTTCCGTCTTGGAGTACGCCTCAAGTAATTCATCACTTGTAGCTTCGACGCTTTCCAGCCAATCATCGTCTGGCTCGACAAACTGGTCTACAAATCTAAAGGTATACTTTAGTCGAACTAGACCACCTTCTAGGAGGTTGCTGATAGTTTCCTTAGGCATCTCCCAATTGGCTACTAGTGGCCATATCCTATAGGCCACGTGTTCTTGCACTAAGTCCCTTGTCCCGATGAAGGAGCAGACTATGCCGAAAGCCTTTCGGCATTCTTCGACTGCTTCATCAATTTCCACCTTTGGCTTCCGGAGGCCAAAACGCTGCCAGATAGGACACATGATAATATCCTTAATATCCTCTCGTACCTTTAAATCATTTTTCACGTAGAACCATTCCTTCATCCAATCCCCGGGACATCTCTTTCGAAATGTCGGCACAAGGTAGCTTGACCCAGAGCGGGCTCCGAAGCTATAACAACCAAAATTGTTGTGATACTGCTCTTTGCCCCAAGCTTTGGTCTCATATACCAGTTCGTGCATGCTACAGAAACTTTTTGCATTTGGCTCCAAGCCCTGGCTCCTCGTGGCCCAGACGAAGATTCCCATTCTCACGATTGCTTCGGGAGTAATTTGATGAAGGTAGATTTCATATGTCTTCAAAACTTCAACCACAAAACTGCTTAGGAGGAACCGAAGCCCAGCTTTGAAGAAACTTCGGAAGATTACTACTTCATTTTCTTCAGGAGTAGAAGTCTTCTCTCCGTTGTCAGCCCTCACAATAGACACATCTCGAAAATACCTTCCCCTCATATTGTCAAGATGACTCTGCTTAATAGTTGATTTTCCGAAAATTGTATGGCTCGGTCGCCAGGGTCGATCTTCGGAGTCTTCTCCGCCACTTTCCACATCATAGCTATCACTATCACCAGTGTCTTCAGATAAACCCTCCAGAATCTCCCTAGTAATCTTCTCCGTATTTGTCTTCGCTATTGAATCAAGAAAGCCAAGATTCATTTCCTCAGAAAGGCTCAGCTTCGATTCAACAACAACCTTTTTATCTTGAGACATCTTCAGAAATACTAAAACTGCTCTCGAAGCCGAAGCTTAAAAACTTAAAAAGCCAAGCAAGTGTTGGTGTGCAGGAGCTAAAAATTGAGTAAGCAGGAGCAGATGGCAAAAAAGCATACCAAATGAGTTTGCGGTGTGCTCTTATTTATACGCCTGGTGCATTGCATACTGGAGGGCCCGCTTGTCGGTGACTATTGCTATTCTAGCAAAGGGAAGGTGTTTTTTCGAACCTTCGGCTCAGGGCCTTCGTCCTTATTGCAATCTGAATTTATCATTCTAACAAATTAATATTGCAAGGGGCTACTGTTGGGGGCCTTCGGCTTCCGAAGGTCCTCAAAAACATGATTCAACAATGTTTCTGGAAGTATAATGCATGAACAGGTACCTTCGAACATGGACCCTTCGGACAAGTCAAAATCGTTGTATGAAGAAACACAAAGAGAACGAAGGATGGAACAAAGCCGAAGCTGTGCGCAAGGAAGCTTCGGCATGATGGCAGAAAAGAGGAAACCGACTTAAAGAGGAAAAGACTATCTAGACCTCGATGGATTACTATAGAGTTATTATCAAAAGCAAAGGACCTGGATGTAATTTTACATGGGCTGCGACCCGTGCTTATAAATAGGTGAACAGTACTCCCGTACTGTTCACGCTGACTAGGCATTCACTTTTGCGTCACACTTGCACTTTTTCCTTCAAGCCGAAGGTATATTTGCAATCTGTTGTCATTTCTATAATAACAAAAATAAAAATGAGCTAATAATATTTGAATATTTATTTATGTCATTTTTCATACTTTATATGAATCCCTTTTTCATCATTTGCTATACTGATGAAGGTACGTTCTTCATAACCTTCGTCCGAAATTCATTATATCCTAAGGGAAATAATGCTTTGAAGGACGAAGGACTTTAACGTTTAACGATTTCTGTGTTGTCTTGTTCTTAATTCATAGCATTTAAGGAGAAGTCCCCAACAACTGAAGACAGAGGAAGGGAGAAGAAATTAATCCCATTCAGACTTTCACTACTTCGTTTCTTGCCTGCTCTTCCGATATCTTTCCTGTTCTTCTTCTTCGTCGGCGGCGAGCGTCATCGGACGGCCCGTTCGTTGACAGATTCCTTTCATTCAATGGCGCGGCGCGGAACATGACAAGAATGCCATGCTTCTTGTCCGTCGTCGTCGAGACCAAAATGGATCTAGCAATTCTTCCATGTTAAAGCACTATATATATATAGATATAGTATTTAGAGCCCTGGGCTCTCTCTTACTAATGGAAGCCCCGACCAGAAACCGACTAGGTGCGCTGACCGCACCGTACCGACCAGGCGCGCAGGCTTTTTTTGGCTCACTGTACCACCTAGTTACGTCAATTATAACTACGTGTTATGTTCAATCTTGTTACGTTTTACACACTTTTGGTGGGCGCATGTTTCGCGGCATCCGGGCCCACGAAAAGATCGTGTCCCCGCAATCTGGGCAGCTTACGTCTATCGGGCCCACGAATCCAGGAACCTAGCACTCATTTTTTCAGCTCACCTCTCCCATAACGCTCGCGGCAGCCGAACCCTAGCTAAATCGCCGCCGTCTGCTTCTTCTCCTCCGCGCCCGTCGAACCCTATACTAATCGCCGCCGTGAGCTTCTTCTCTACCGCGGCCGCCGAATACACAGAGATTCTCCCCCCATTGTTCCACCGCCGTCGCATTCTCCTTCTCCACCGCAGAGACCTGGACTCGCCTTCTCCGCCGCAGAGACGCCGTCGCCGTATTCTTCCTCTCCGGGAAGGGACCGGGAATCGCGCCGGCGGTTGTGCCGCCCCTTCGTTCTTCTCCTCCGCAGACACCGAGACCTCGATCTTCTCCACCGCGGCGGCCGAACGCCGAGTCCCCTACGCCGTCGCGAGCTCCGTCCCCAACGTCGAGTCCCCTACGCATTTTGACACAGCCGCGCGTCGCCTTGGGTTGTCCCTTGCAGAGGGGTCCCGAAATCGGCCGGCCTCCAGGCACATCGACACTCCGGTAAGTCATCAACCTTTAACTCTTATATTTGCATATTTACACAATCTGAATCATAAATAGGTTTCACCTTATTATTTTGCCAATTGCTTGATTTATCAAAAACCAATTCAACATAAATTTATTGTTAAACGGAGACACAAATTTATAGTATTCAATGTCTCACACATTTATGCAATTTACAATACTCTGTTATGCTGCTTTGTTGACAGAAGTATGATACATACATCAATATGTTATGCCATAAACATCTCGCTGTTCAATTTGGGTCAGCACGCACGAAATAGCCAGGTTATACATTAATTGGATGTCGCATATGAGCAGATTTTTTATTGATCCATTAAGTCTCACACGTTTATGCAATTTACAATACTGTGTTATGATGCTTTGTTGACAGAATTATGCAATTTACAATTTATTAGTGCTGCTGCATGATTTTTTGGGATATAATGGAATGCATGGTCATGAACTGAACTGAATTGACTTGCGCTTATCTTTTTATTGATCCTTTACGTACTTTATGTATATGTGTTGTTTGATTTGGTAGGGAACATCAGACATGAATAACGTAGACCGACCTCCTTCTAATCCAAAACAGATTATAATCCAGTCTACTCAAGAGTGCTTTAGTGTTGACATACCCCGTGTTCCGGCGGAGACTGTTAGACACGAAACAAGGCAGGCTGCTGATGAGGACGATGACTTTATGCCATTATCCAAGAAGCGTAACTTCGACGACAGTCCTGGGAAAGTCTTGAAGAAGGTAGTCACAAAGCAGAGGAAAGTAGTGGACCCCCCCCCCCCCGACAGGTTAGAGATTTATGGTCTATGGCAATATATCATTTTATACGTGAAATCATGTTGTGTTGAGGTTTGAGTTAAACATTGAGTTGCGATTATGCAGACGTAAATGTTTACGATATTCATTATATACTTTTTTTCAGCAGAGGCTTAACGTGAGATGCAACCCCCAAGATGTTTTAGTAAGCATCCAGATATTAAATGACAGACAGCGCCAAGCAATTGCACGGAGGGGATTTTCCAGTATTCTTGATATGAGACTTGACGCACTCGGCAACAGATCACATTTAGCTTGGCTGATGGAAAAGCTCGACCATAATGACATGACAATTCGAGCCGGCCCAGGGAAGGAGCTGAAAATTACAAAGGATACGGTGCACCTTATTTTGGGGTTACCAAATGCTGGTGGAGGAACTGCATTGGGCATCGATGAAGCTGTTGCTGCCAACAATTTAAGAGCTGAACTTGGGTTATCGAAAGAAGATTTTGGGGTTGCAGCTCTTCAAGATCGTCTGAGGAAAGGGTCTGACGATGATTTAAGCATCAGATCTTTTTTCCTGATACTGTTCAATAGGTTGTTGTTCCCTACTGCCAGCTGAGGAATAACCAACCATGAGGTTCTTTTAACTGAGGAGATGGATCGTTTCCACCAGATGGACTGGTGCCAGCTTATTTTCAAGAAGTGGCATACTAGGAGCGTTACGAACGTTTCTACAACCATTTACGGATGTTCCATCGTCATTCTTGTAAGCATATCCTTTTTTTGTCTGTTATATGTAGCCATAATCTTGTATGCAAAATCCATATACACGTAGATTATGCTTTTGTTATGTCTCACAATGACTCATGTTATGATTTTTGCAGCTGTATTATTTGGATCATCTTCATGACTCAGCGGCACCTCAGAACAAACGTGGAACACCACGAATCAAATATTTTGATAGGAATATTATTCAAGCACTGACAAGAGCTGACAAGGGCAAGATACGCAAAGGAGAAGAACCATTTGGACATTGTTCGGTATTTTTTATGTGTCAATCATTTTTTTACATGCATATGATAACATTCACATACCTTTATGCCAGTTTGTAAGCATATTTATGATGCTTTTTTGCATTGTCCATTAAACATATGAATCACATTTATCAATTTAATATGTGTGTATAAGTTTTACTCCATCTTTCACGCCTTTTTTTAGTTCTGAAGCTCCACAGAGACCTGCTACACAGCTGTACCACCCGTTGAAGCACAATTCAAGGCTTGATTCTATTTATATATTTTTTGTCATAGAATTTCAACATAATATTCAGTGATATGCTATATATTTACTTAATAATTTTCAATTTACAACAGCATAAGACCAGGACAAACACTTTTGATGTACCTCGTCCTGACCCATCTGGACAGCACACAATTCACATCGAACTCCCGCTCATCAGGGATTTGATATCAAGCAAGCTGAATCAGCTTCCATCCCGCCACCGCCTGGGTTTCATAGAGAAGTTGTCATATTTTGATACGGAGGTTGGTAAGGCGTGTTCAGTTATTAAACAGACTCTTCAGCAGATTGTTGAGAAACAATACAACCTATCTGATGTTTTTGGCGAGTTAATTGATGAGGTCCTCCGTGCTGAGTCGGGGGACAATGAAGATGGTTATGATGTGCAGAAAACAACTTCAAAATCAGATGATATTCTTCCCCAGACAGCAGGTTAGTCAGTTTAATGTCTTTACGTCAATATAAAAAAGTTATGCAATCACTTGTCGATATCGTTTTGATGCCATTATTTTAAACAATGTTTTTTTGTTTACATGACACGTACAGAAGGATGTACGTGTCCGGCCCCCTCAACTGTACCCGATATGTCTACTCCAGTTTCCCAGCAGGATACGCAGTTTACAGACACACAGGTACATGAATTACTGTTAAGGCAACAGCATATTCGTGTACTATTAGAAAGTTGCCCCGATGAAGCTGATATTGATCCACTGGTTCATACAAATATAACGAAACAGAACAAAACACCTACAACCCCAGTGGTAATGTTTTTCTTATTAATTGTATTTTTCATTTTAGGGTTGTATTCATCGTTTTCTTTAAATAGCATATAACCATTACAATTTTTTCAGGGTAAACATGGTGACGGTGGCAAGAACATGCCGACCAACACAAACGTCACTCCTAAAGCAACACCACATATGGAACCTGACGCGTCGATATTTGATGCGACTCCGCAAATCAAGGTATGAGTTCACCCCCTCGTGGTTTTTCTATATTATTATTAGTAGTTTACTAAACTTCTAATCCATTTATACCATGATTGTTAGTCTACTGGCGGCGTCCAACAAGCGGCAGAAACAGACCTGCCCGATAGTGGTCCATGCTTTGATCAGACTCCATCTGAACATGTCAGCTCAGTAATTTTCATTTTCATTGTAGTTGTCAAAACTGTTCACAGATTTTGTACAGTCACGCTTCACAGTCTGACTAGTTTATACATTACACAACGCAGTGTTATGCATATTTGCACATACATGTATGCTAAGTAGATGTACATTCAGTTTGCTGCATAACTGTTAATTGCTTATGATAAATTCCACATACGTTTATGCCAGTTTGCAAGCATATTTATGACACTTGATTTGGATCAGTAATGTCAGCTCAGTAATTTTATGCCAGTTTATGACACTTGATTCCACATATGTTTATGCCAGTTTATGTCAGCTCAGTAATTTTCATTTTCATTATAGTTGTCAAAACTGTTCACAGATTTTTATATATATTTTCATATATCTTTTTAGGTTTCTGTCGAAACCGATCCAGCTACAAAAACTCCTCAGGTTGACCAGGTTTCACTTGATTCGGAGATGCAAACTGTGTTAGCTCTACGCGAATATTTGTGTGGTACACAATCTGACACCAGCAGGTATGAAGTACAGACAAAATCAAAATCTGTTTATATTCTGGTAGTTTTACGCGACCTCACTAATTGTTATCAAAAATTCCCCAGGACCATAATAGATTATGGTGAATATTCTTCGACATGTTCTGATATATATGAATCTTTTGCCGATGGGAAGTGTCTCGACAATGTGTTCATGCAGTGCTTCATCCAGTGTGTTGATGATGATGCCAAAAATCAGCAACCCTCCATGAGTTCAAACAGATTAATTCTTGATGTTAATGTTGGGGTAAATTATCGTAACATACTTACACCATATTCAGATACACAATCTGTGAACCCAAGTATACTGACTCCATTTATATTGTTTATTGCAGTCACTACTCAACCTTGAGGAACAGGAACGACACAGTCCGAACCCTCAACCTTTTGATGAATCTGTACTGCACACACTTCTAGACAATGCATTGCCCGAGACAGATGAAATGGATAAATGCAAAGCGGTAACAATCGTATTTCATTTTACAAACATAATTTATTTTTAAATGGTATATATCACATTGTTATGTGGAAGTCATTTACACTGTTCATCTTTATGTTTTTTTACACGGTCAGATCATGGTTCCCATGGTAAGCAGGGGGCACTGGACATTGTATGTTGTAAATACAGTGAAGAAGTGCATCCACATTTTAGATTCCAATCCATATGGGGCAACACTTGGTGGTACTACATGGAAGGACTATCATTTTGCCGGATTGGACTTAGGGGGTAGAAATGTACCATGGGCTAAGGTTATTATGAGTAGATTAAACAAAGCCATACAACATGTACGGCCCAGGACATGCTTTCCCAAATTTGGCAACTTCACAATTGGCTTGTGCCCAAATTGTCCTAACATGGCAGCAGGATCCAATGATTGTGGGTTTTATGTTATGGGATACATTCTCTTTTATGACTGCGTCGAAGGATCTCTGCGGTCAGACATAGAAGCAGTACGTACAAATTTACCAGTTAATTCTATAGTTGGCACAAGGCAACATATGGAACAGAGGTATAACTAACTCAATGTTATTGTATTTCAGGGCAACACTAGTGAGATATGGTCTCTTGCGCTGCATTATATCACATTCCACCCGAAGAACAAAGCATTATCGCCGCTCGAAGACATCTAAAGATTCAAGGTCTAATGGATGTAGCTTAGTTTGGACATGTAATAAATTTTGTATACAATGGTTCCCTAAACTTCAGATCAGTCATGTGTGTATAATATGGGCAAAGACCGTAGACATTTCTTAGTTTATGTCAATGACAACTTTGGGGATCAGCTAACCTCTAAACTAGAATATTGTACCAAATGTGTTTGATAGTAATGTGTGTTTCTTGCATTTGATTATGCCAAATTCCTGTACAATTTTGTGCTATCAATAACCTCGAAGTATGCCTGTTTTGTCCGAAGTTTATGATATACTTATTGCCGGTCTTATGCATGTTTGCCCATACACTTATGATACAATAGTCATCATTCTATGCCCATACATTATTCTAGTTTTGTCTCAAGTGTATGATACAATTATCAGCGTTATATACTGTAAACAGGCTCATTTTTTGTACAGACATGGTTCATAGTCTAACCATCTTATGCATTACACAACGCAGTGTTATGCATTTTTTCACATACATGTATGCTAAGTCTATGTACACTCAGTTGCTACAGACCTGTTAATAGCTTATGACAACTGACACATACGTTTATGCCAGTTTGCAAATATATTTATGATACTTTCTGGACTTTGTGAAATAAACACAGGAATCACATTTACATCCAGATATATTTTTATCTTATGGTCTTCTACTCTCTATCAGATGAATCATCATCTCCGACAACCACCGTTCATTTTTTCGACGTTGATGTCTCATTCCATTGTGGGGCTGCAGCTATGATTTTGTTCCTTGAACCAGGAGGTCGTCCTCGCTTACGTCCAGATAGGTTAGCCAATCGAACCCTATTATCCTCAACAGTTAAACACGTACGGCTGTTGTGACCATTAGCTATGCCACATTTCTAGCACTTCCTGCTCATCTTCTTAGCTCCTTTCGCACCCAATTTAAAAACTTGTTGCTCACTACTTTTGATTGTTCTTCCCTTAGGATTGGCCTTATCTGGTCTTGCTAAGTTTACACCTTCCATATGAAATTCCAGTTTCTACAAAACAAAGATATTAAGTCAGTTTTTATATTCACGTATTTCATCATATATTGTAGCAATGTTATTACCTTTCTAGCTTCCACATTCGTAGAACTACTATCAACCAGCCGAATGTCAGTGTTATGTTCCAATGTTAATATCGGCATATTACATTGATCATCCTTAGTATTGCATTCATTTGTATTAGACCCCATTAAAATTTCCTGTGAAATAAAGCAAAGTCCAGTGAAGACACAAATCAGCATATGTAATACATTATAAAGATTTGTTCCATACCTCGTTCCCATCATCTAATTTGCGTAAGTTGTCTACAGCCATTTCGTCTGTTTCATACGCTTCGACCTATATCATCATTACAATCATGGATCATTATCGACAAGTAATTATGCAAAATTCATAACAACACGATGTGCGTACCTGGATGTCATCGCAAGCACTTGTGCCACAACTCTCACCAGTACCTATATCAGGCTCCACACGCATCAATAACCCTAATAATTCGTCCATCATCTCTAGGGCTTTATCATTCCCAGCTTTAGACAGACTCGCATGGTGTACTACTTTCATTGCTTTTTTAAGCAACATCTTCTGTCTATATGATCTAGTTTCTCAATCTTTTCCTTTCAAATTCCTATCGTCTCTTGAAAAAGCCACATCTTGATGCGCGGAGTATGTGTATCGTTGCAAAATATACTCACTCGGGATCCTTTCAATTTGTAGATGCATGAAAGCGCGTACAAGATGAACACAAAATAGACCTATAATTGATTAAACATACATTCTGTCATATATTAATTGCAAACAGCTATGTATTCATAATAATTTAGAATTTTATATAGAAATAATCGTTTAGTATAACATACCTGTATGCTCCCAATGCTTGCACTCACATGAATACTTTCCGGCATCCACATCAGCCCTTACTTTGAATTGGTGTTGACCCCAAACAATTTTATTTGATCTTGTAGTATGTTTCACCACCCAATCATGTTCATCACCCTCTGTATCACGGTCTATTCGGTATGCAGTTGCATATTTTATTGTCTCCTGGAACCTTGTCATCACAGCTCTAGTGTATGCCCTTGCAACTCTTATTTCAAACATATACAATGTAGTCGTATCCTTTTGACCCTACAAATTACACAGTATAGTATTAATACCGGTTTGTTTTTAATAGCATAAAACATATGTTTATTATTTTTTCACTTACCATGCATCCTAGTGCCTCTTTGGCCTCTTTCATCTTCCTACTATGCAGGAGCTTCATCATTTGCTTTGCAAATTGATGAAGCAGTGTGTTTGCATCCACGTGGGCACTCTTCACCAACTTGTTCATGCTCTCGCTTCGTTGTGTAGAGACCATAAGACCACAATAGTCTCCTTTGAAAAATGCAGGTGCCCAATCTTTGCGTATTTCATATAATCTGGCAAGGGTGTTGTTCTCGTGTAGCTGGAAATCATTTACCATCATTTGCTAGGCAGTCTCGAACTCCATTTCATTCAACGAATGGTGTATTATAGATTGGAACCTTGTTTTGAAATCCATCTCCTCAAATCTAGCATACAATTCATTCAAGTGGGGCATATACCTGTTTTGCACATGCCACAAACACAATCGATGAATTGTGTTTGGGAATACTCTGCCTAGTGCGATTGGCATAGCAGGGTCTTGATCTGAAATAGATAAATTTACATAACATTATGCAAGCCAATATGATATCATATAGTACGTGCCATAATTAATATGAGCCATCTATTGCAACATACCTGTCAACATCACTCGTGGTCCGTCATATCCCATGCATGTTTTGAACGTATTGAAGACCCACTAGAATGTATCAACTGTCTCGTCTCCTAGTAAAGCAAACCCAAATATTGTGCATTGTAGGTGGTGGTTCGAGCCAACAAACATGCCTAATGGCTTATCGTACATATTAGTCTTATGTGTAGTATCAAATGTAACTGCATCACCAAAATCAATGTACTCGGCTTGCTGGCTAGCATGGGACCAAAATATGCTTAAAATTTTCCCTTCTTTGTCCAGTTGAAAGTCTGAAAAATTTGTGGATTATCTTTCTTGCATAATGAAAAAAAGATAACAGCTTCGACACATCATTTGCATTTCTTTCCCTTTGCCATGCCTTTTTCCTGTCAAAAAATGTAATGATTATGCACTATATCTAACTCAACACATTACGATTGTTTCTGTAATATAAAATACAATTATTGTCAATGCATAATACACTTACAGGTTACTCATGTCCTGCACGGTGATTGGAACGTTTTCTGGGCCACCATGCATTTCTGTAACAAAATCCATAATGCAATGTTGTGGAATCCTGCTTTCTTGCATCGCACTAAGGAACTCCATATATTCACGATCATGTGTTTTGTTGCATTGCAATTGCCCTTTTTCTGTATCTTTCTTCAAAAATTCATGATTATGCTCATAGTTTACCAGATCAATCCGAACAGAAATAACATTCTCTTTAGCATCATCGTAGATTTTTTTAAGTTTCATCCCAGCCTTGCACTGTGTTCGTTTCGAACATGTGTTACGTATCCTTGGATTTCCAGCTACTCTTTCAGCATTCTTTCCTTCCATTGAACAATTCAACCATTTACAATTCTTCCGCTCCCTATATTTCTTCAACGGAAATCCAACCTCGTATGCATATTGACTATAAAAATTATACGCCTCGTCCACGTTACTAAATGTCATACCGACTTTAGGTATCAATCTTATATCAATATTGTCCGGCTGCGCACAGAAATTTAACATTTACTATTCAATAGCGTCTAAATTTTACATGGTATATGTACAACATTACAAAGAAGTATGTAAGAAAATCAGAGTATCATATTTGGGAGAACTTACATGGCTCTGAAGAATATGAGGTGTGTCCTGTTCATGCGGGCCAATATGTCTCATGGGGATGTGCTTATCTGCGCCGACTACATCTGCCCTTTTTGTGTGCTCATCGATATGTCCAGGTGCCCTCAATGCTGCCGGGGGAGTAATGAAGACACCCTCTGTGTATGGGGCGATCGCAGACGCTATAGGATTCATGTCCATTGAAATAGACGTACCTGCTGGTGTATGCACAGATGATACAGGTGGCATGTCATCGCCAGCTCCGGTGCTGGACATTTTCTCGCCGCCGGCCGTATCTCTCACTTCCGCCGCTGCTAACCGCCGCCAATACCTCAGATAAAGACGTGGACGAGCGAATGTGGACAGGCGGCTGTAACCTTGTATTTGTTTCCTCCCGTAACTGCGCCTATATTTACGCGCACGAAGAGCACGTCTTTCTTTACCTCAAACTGGTTAGAGATTTTAAATGTTGCATGGTTTACGCTATCATGTCTCACAGCGTTATGCAATCGTAAACCGGCATGCACATGCAAATATTCGTTCCCGTGATTCGTGGCAGAAACTTTTCCATTATGCATGAGTTATGCACATTTCCACATACCTTTATGCGTGCGTATATCGGTTGCAGTGTCTCACCCGGGATACGTTGCTATCCTATGCATGGCTGACGCAAGCTGGCGTCCAGTGGGCCGAACGCGACCCGATCGACCTCCTGGCTGGGGCTTCGTCCACTAACGGAAGCCCAGGGCTTCCATTACCTCTTCCATATATATATATATATAGTTATAGTATTAGGAGCCCTGGGCTCTCTCTAATTAGAGAAAGCCCAAACCATCCTATCCGATCGGTCGACCAGATAAACTAGACTCCCACCAAAGAGATTTTACGATTAGTTATGCACACATTTATGTTTATTTTGTATCCGTTTTACACAACAAAAAAACGGTTGAGTTGTGACGCGGCCGACCTGTCCCACCCACGCCCCACTCGGATCCACCCAATAGTACGCACCCACCCAGCCGCACACAACCCTAATCTGAACCACCGTCATTATCTCCCAGATCGCCATCCGCCCTCATCCTCTCATGCCCAAACCCAACCCTAGCAGATCGCCGTCGTCCCCTACAGAATCGCCATCCGCCCGTATTCCTCCTCGATCGCAAGACCTTCCTCGACTTCCTCCGCTTCGGCCACAACTCCCTCCCATCTGCCGATCCACTCGTCCCCTCCGCCTTCCAGCCATAAGAGCCCCACCTCCACCCAGCTCGCCGCCGGCGGATGACTACATCTGGGAGATGCGAAGTGGAGCACGCTGCGCCACTCAACATCGAGATCCGCTTCTTTGGGCGGCCTTCGATAGCAGTGTGTACCGTGGAGGTATATACGTGAACCTGTAAGCAGTGTGTTTTGAATTTTTAGATGTCTTTGTAGTCTCACATATCTATCGAGTGAATGGATTTATGCCTCTGTAGTTTTCAATTTAGCAAACCTAAAGCAGAGCACGAGCGACGCCCTACCTCTGGGGATGATATTGTGTTGTTGGAATTAATCAGCGTGAACAGCTGCGCCGGCCAGTACCCCACCAGCTGGTCCCCGTACCTGAGCCACCAGTTGCCCAGCTTCGAGTCCTTCCACACTAGCAGCCTCATGTCGTAGTGCGCGCCGCCGACCGACGACACCGGCGAGATGGACGCGCCGATGGCGATGCGGGAGCTCGTCTGCACGAACCCCGGGCACAGCGCGTTGTAGCAACTAGTAGCCTCGTACGTGTCGCTCTGCAGCCATATGTGCATCATGTAGATTGTATGCGATGCAAAAAAACAAGCAGCAGCAGGAGGTACTCACTGTCCAGTACGTGAAGAGCCTCGGCCTGCTGTCCCCGTACAGCTCAGGGCTGACCTGACTAGAAAAATCGTGCACAGCTTCAGATTGAGATACATAACATTAGTGAAGAAGAACGAGGTGAGGGAGGAGTAGGTGAGATTGGGTGCCAATCATTTTTACCATTGTCTTACTAATCAAATTTGGTTCGGTAGCATTCTACTCCAAACAGCCTAGTTATTATGTTCAGTAGTGTTATTATAGGAAACAAAAGAGCGCAATGGTCTTTTAGATCCTTGAGTGTTATGGCTTATTGGTTCAGGATAGATCTGTTTAGCCATCTAGGATATATGGCTATTAGCTGGTAGTCAACTTACAGTTTACTAACATTGGCTGGCTGTAAAAGTTTAGGCTGGATTGTTTTCTAGTTTAGAATTTTGTGGATCCAGTTGAGAAGTGGGGAACACGTTCATGTCTTGTGGATATCAAGTTCAGTCACTACTTAGTCATCTGTGTTGTGTCATCTGCTTCATCTAATTTTCTGCATCTCTGTTTGTCAGTTAGATGTGTGCTAACAGTACATCATTAATTTTTTTATTTTTTCTTGTGAATTTATGCAGGGTGAGCAGTAGTTGCAGGTAGTATATGTAGTTGCAGGATGCTAATGAATTTCTTTCTTGTGCATGTGTACTAACTAAGAACAATATGCGGATGCCAATGAATTTTGTAAATACAATACTATAGTAGTTGCATGTAATATATATTTTATTTTACCTTTGAAAAGGTATTCTTCTGTTACTATTATTGCTTAAATGGTCATCGGGCCATCTGCTACTTTTCACTTTTATTAGGAAAGCATATCAGGACCTCTCAATTATTTTGTAGAAATCCAGTAGGCAGCTTGTGTTCTTTTTTATACATATTTTAGATAACTCTTGAATAATTCTGAGAGCGTTTACATCCCTTAGTTATTTGTTGATATATGATATAGTATTTTTCTGCTCTTTTTTAATGCCATATTTATCTTCCAGGCTTGAACCTCCAAGTAACAGCATGGGATTCGCCTTGAAGACTTCCCACGGTCCCACCGATACGGCCTGTTTGAAGAATATGTTCTGGTGAGTCTATGGTATATACGAGTAGTCACTTATGCCTCTACGATATAAGATAATGTTCTATCAGTTTCTACATAATACTTTGCATGCCAGCCATCTCATTGTATCTGTAGTAGTATGGTGTATAAATGCTGCCAGTCATAAACGGTATGATTGGTTGCCTGAGCGACAAGCACATGGCTCGACGAAGCCTGGCCTGCCGCAAAAGGGTATTGGTTGGAAATGGGTAGGCGTGGCACCTTTGTGCCAAAAAAGTGCATTACCATCACTAGTAGCCAATGGATAGTAAGTGAATTTCAGCATCACGAAAAAATTGGAAAAGGGGAAATATTGCTGCTAGAAATGTATAGGGACTTTTTTGCGCTCACAAGCAGTTGATTGGAAGCACATTAAGTCCTTAGCTAGTTTATGGAATATGGAATGCTTCATTTTTTATACGTGTCTTTTGGGAATAAAACATTGTTACATTAATTTTCCTAACAGTCTGTTTTTCTTTTCAGGTTTGTGCATCAAGAATACTTTTTATCAGAATTCACTCGAGGAATGCAAGAATTAGGATAGGCCAATTAGATCTTTTTTTGGTGTATCCTGAGTTTCCTTTGATAAGGATCTTGTGTCACCACCTGGGTCAATTTTATTAAACATTTTTTTGCCACCAGCCTTAAATACATACTACATATGTTGGTTTACGCTAAAATTCGTATCCATTTACGCTGTTTCGGATCACGTTTTACGCTTAAATCCACCTGACCTAGAACCCGAGCACGATCGGAGCGCGATTTTCACGTCGTAATTTCGGCCACATTCGTCGTTACGAAATAGATTGATGATGTACGATAAATTTTGTACCCATTTACGCTGTTTGGTTCACGTTTTACGCTGAAATTTGACCAAGCCAAAATCCGTGCACGATCGAACGTGATCAATTTTCACGCCGTAATTTTTGGACCCCATTCGCTGTTACAAAACAGATATATGATTTATGCTAAATTTCGTACTCATTTACGTTGTTTTAGCTCACGTTTTACGCTGCAATCCGCTCGAGTAGAACCCGCGAACTGCGACTGTAAATTAAAATTTATTTCCTTCTACTAATGCTCTCAAACCGTAACTGTCCCTTTATTTACGCGATTATGCAGCACGTCTTTCCTTATATCAAACCGGTCAAGATTTATATAATGCATGGTTTATGCTATCATGTTACACATCGTTATGCAGTCGTAAACGATTTATTTACGCATCGTTATGCAGTCGTTAACCGCCGCCAATATCACAGATACGAACGTGGACGAGCGGCTGTAAATGAGAATTTGTTTCCTCCCGTAACTGTGCCTTTATTTACGCGAACGTGGGGCACGTCTTTCCTTATCTCAAACCGGTGGATATTTAAATGTTGCATGGTTTACGCTATCATGTTACACAGCGTTATGCAGTCGTAAACGGTGTACACATGATAATATTCGTTCCCGTGATTCGTGGCCCAAAAGATTCCTTCTATGCATGATTTATGCACATTTCTACATATATTTATGCATGCGTATATCGTCTGTCACGTCTCATCCAGGATTCATGGCTATCATATGCATGGCTGACGCATGCTCGCGTACAGTGGGCCGACCGCGACCTGGTTGGCGTCCTGGCTAGGGCTTCCCCCACTAACGGAAGCCCAGGGCTTTCATTATATATATATATATATATATATATATATATATATATATATATATATATATATATATATAATCAAACTGTCTCAGAAAATAAAAATTTTCTTTTGGCTGCTGCTGAAGGATCGTATTTTGACCAAAGTAAATCTCTTAAAAAGAGGTTGGTTTAGTGCGCCCGATTGCAGTTTCTGCGGAATTAGTGAATCATCTCGACATCTTTTGTTTGAATGTTCTGTAGCGAAATTTATTTGGAGAATTGTCCAGGTCGCCTTTAATCTGTCCTCTACTTCTGCTAATGCTCCACACTTATTTGGTGAACGGATTCTGTCTTTTAATAAATCAGTTTGCAATCTGGTGATGGTGGGTTGTGGGGCAGTTTTATGGGCTATCTGGAGAACAAGGAATAATGCTTGTTTTAATGGCTTGTTGGTTTTTTATCCTATTGAAGTAATCTTTAGTTGCTGCTTTTGGCTCGATTCTTGGTCTGTTTTGCAGACCGAGACAGCAAAAAAGATGCTGCTGGAAGGAAGTGTGCGAATTCGAAGGACGATAAATGTTCTTTCCGCCCGTGAATGGATGGGCGCCTGGGTCGAGAAGGATCACGGGATGAAAAAAAGTCTTAAGATATTTCTAGCTTAACGCTGTTAGGTGGTAGTTTAGTGGCTTTCCTTGAGTCACTGGCTCCTGGACTGTAATATGTCGCTATGCTTATTTCTCTATGGTCTAAGTTCTTCTTCTCGATCCTAAGTTTCGCTAAGTCGAGCTCAACAAGAACTCTAGGGATTTCGTTCTTTAGTAAGTCTGATTAGTTGTTATCTGCCTGTTGGGGCGTTGAGAACTATAGCTCCTTAAGTAAGATTTCTAGATGTAAACCATACTTTATATATTTCCTATTTCCTAATAAAATAGGGGCAATTCTCCGTTCCTGTAAAAAAAATATATATATATATATATATATATATATATATATATATATATATATATATATATATACTACTTATTAAGGCTGTTGTTCTGTAATTTCTATTCTTTGTTCTGTCTTTCCGATTTCCTCCTCCCCGCAAACAGTCCATTCTCATGTTCTGTCGCCATTCTATATCTACTATCATTCTCATTCCCCCTCTCCGCAAAGCTCATTCCCATTTACATTCCCTCGTACAACCGACGTCTAGCTAAAATTAAAAAATACATATGGCCCCAAGGGGATTCAAACCCACAACCTCTCAAGTAAATGCTAGCAGTAGCTACCGCTACACCACATGTGTGTTTATGTCTACATCTATAACGGAAAACACATCTACTACATCTCTCCCTAAGCCCACCTGCTACCCTTGCATAATGCGTAGTAATAGATAAATATCACCGAGATTCTTGAATTATATTTTTGGATGGAGGGAGTAGTATTTAAAGAAGAGCCTTGCATGAAATTTCTTTTGTTTGAATAATATTTTCAACTTAAATTCCTTTTTTTGCATGCGTGACATTTATTCTTTGTAATATTTTTCCATGGATCTTGACTTGTGAGTCATTTTTATAAACCAACGCCAAACATCAATCCATGTTTCTTACTTGAAAACCCTGAACAAACACCATTAGCAGGAGGCACTCGCGTTGGGGTCGCTCATCGACGACAAGAAGAAACTTGGCGACTGCCAGTTCGACCTCTAGAAACAGTCCTACGTGGTCGCATGTGCCGCTATGTACGACAAGCTCCGACGCAGCCGCCGCTTGGACGTGGTGCAGAGCGGCTGCTCAACGCTATCCATCGTCAAGCAGGGGGACCTCATGGTTGTCGCCAACGTCGGCGACTCTCGGGTTATTCTGGGCACCGCATTCGACGACGATGCTGTCACGTCGTCTAGCGCATCGTCCACCTGAAGCCCAACCTGCCATGTAAGTCGCTACTGACCGGTCATGAATTCTTGTGCGCTGGGACGATAGTCGTTGCTGACGTTGTGTGAGTGTCCTAGAACACGATGTATGTAGAGGAGTAGCGCATCCGGTGGTGCAACGGCCAGGGGTACTACCTTGCTGATGAGTCCGGGGTGCACTTCGTTTTACAGCCCAGCCAAGAGTTATCAGTACTCGATATGTCGTGCGCGTTCGACGATTACTATATCGAGGACTGTGGCGTCATCTTAGCGGCAGAGGTGACGCAGAGGAGGACCGGCAACAATGAGCAGTTTGTCATCCTCGCCACCGTTGGGGTAGTTTTTGTGTCGGCTTGCCTTTAATTCTCTTCGCAAACACACACTTGCCTTTTTGTTTAAGCAAAGCGTATGGTGGTACATGTCTGATGATTAATGATGTACGAGGTAATTTCTTCCGGCATGTGTGGAACGTGCTCTCCAATGATGAGACCATGCAAATCATGATATATATCAAAATCTGCATGATACTGATGGTTACAACGTAGTGGTGAAACAGATAGATTAAAATAACGAAATTTATGTATGGTCAGAATCACAAATTGAATATGAAACATTTTCTCATAACGGTATAACACACATTTTGTACTTAAGTTATCGTAGTATACTGGTATTATATATTCCCATTGCAACGCACGGACACTCAGCTAGTATGTATGTATGTATGTATGTATGTATGTATGTATGTATGTATGTATGTATGTATGTATGTATGTATGTATGTATGTATGTATGTATGTATGTAAAAGCCTTTATACATTCGTTTTGGCGGGGGATATTTTCCCACGCCTCACTATTTGGAAGGTGACCAAAATACAAAACGCACTATCGTTGAGACACAACTTGATGCTCCCAACTCCAAAGATTACTTTAAAAACAGTATATGGAAAACAATTGTCTATATAGTATTGTCCCATATCTTAAAGCACACCAGTATGATATTGTTGGTGTTTGGACCACAACAGACGGTCTGCTCGGTCGAGACGGAAGTCTTCCCGAGGTATTAGCCGAACCGTCCCTTGACGTGCGCCATAGTTGGACGGAGTGGCCGTCCGTGAGATTCGCGACATAGTAGGTGGCCGAGGCTGAGCTCGGGCGAGGCGGAGAATTCACTCGAGGGTCGAACTTGACGTCGAGCGAGACGGAGAAATCACCCGAAGGCTAGACTCGAGGTCGGAAGAGGCGGAGAGGTTGTACCCGCGGGCTGAATCCTGCTTCGAGCGAGGCGGAGAGATTGCGCTCGAGGGCCAGTCTGCTCTGCTTGTCGTATTAGACGTCCCATCAGAGGGTGGCAGGCGGCGTGCGCACACTGTAGTGTGGACTTAATCATGCTGTTGCGCCAAACGTGATCGTCGTCTTGTCACTCACTGTGCTCTGTTGCCGCATTGTGGGTTGGTACACGCATTAAATGCACATGTTCCCTTCCTGTTTTTAGGTGCCCCTGTCTTTCTGAGGCTGGCTCGGGCGAGACGGACTGAGCGACGACGACCTCGGGCAAGGCGAAGTCCTGCACGAGGTGGGAGAATCTCGGGGAGATGTCTCGTTTTTGATAGGTATCTTGATTGTCATCCTTCGGGAGTTTTGTTCTTATGTCTCTGAGTGCGTTTATTAGGGGATAATTCGGGTATCCCTAATTATTACCCTCGACAGATATTTTGGTAATATTTGCTATCACCAGAGCTTGATTGCTAACCAATTCAAACTCGACGTACAAGTTAAATCTATGAAAGGCTTATTCGGTTTGCTCTCAATTTATATGGATTAGATGGAATTGAGTGTGTTTAAAACCCAAACAAAACAAAATCTTTCATAATTTTTTCAATCTCATCCAATCCACATAAGATATAAATAATCGAATAAAGCTAAATGGAGAAAGCAGAGACGGAAAAGTTTAACCCGGAAAAAAGAAACTGAAGCAATGGTAAGAGCATGTCCAACAGATACTAATACTATCGATCACAATCCTTAATTTAGAGAAAAAATTAAAGATTGTTTTTCAACAGTCGCCTTCCCTCCCAATCCTTTTTTTTTACCGTTCCCGCGTGAGAATCATCGTTCCCGCCATCGTCTCCCTCCTCTGGATCCACTCGAAGCAGCTGCTCCCGTTGGCAGCGCACTTCGCCTTCTCACTGCTCCCGCTGGAGGCTGACGTCGTCTTATTCGCCGCACACGCTCGTCACGGCAAGAGCTTCGCCGGCGCCACGTGGCGACCTCTGTCTGGCTCTGGTGAGCGCCATCATCTCCATGACGTACCCATGCTGACGACGGCCAGCGCGGAGACTACCACGAGCTTGCTCCTGGGCATCAGCGACATGCAACTCATTGAAGAAATGCAGACTCCTCACTCCTTGGAGAAGTCTCGTGCAGACATTCCACGGGACCGGCCAACGGTGGGACCGATTTTTTTTTTGCATTTTGGCCTATTAATAAAATCACGTTTAGACCCTAGAAAATTTAAATCTCAATTTTGGACCCTTAGCTCGGCGCCATAACCTATGGCGCCGAGGTAACACATGTCGGCGTCATAGGTTGTGGCGCCGAGCTATGACGTGGCGATGGCGGGCAGGGCTGATGTGGCAGACCGCGTGGCACCTAGCTCGGTGCCACAGATCTTGGCGCCGAGCTAGGAAGAAGTCGCGCGGCTCTCTTCTTGCCGCGGTTCTCTTCCCACTCTTTTCTCTTCAGCCTTGCCGCAGCCGCCCCTGAGCCCGACCGTTCGTCGGAGCCGGAGCCGCCCCGAGCCCGACTGTTCGCCGGCGCCCCCCCCCCCCCTCCCGAGCCCGAGCAGCCCGAGCTGCCCGACCGTTCGCCGCCGGCGGCCCGGCCGCTCCCGCGCCGCTCGAGCGCCGCCCGGCCCGAGCCGCCCGAGCGCCACCGGCCCTCTGCTGGTCGAGCGCCGCCCGGCCCGCCGCCCACTGCTGCTGGCCGCGCCGCCTCCCCGCGCCGGCCGCCCCGCCGCCCTCTGCTCCTCTGCTCAAGGTATTATATTTACTAATTTTATAATATTTTATATGTATTTTTTGTGTTAATTGTTTAGTTTGTTTTTAGTTATTTATAATTAGTTCTCATGCCATGTGTCATTTATTTGATATATGTATTTATTGGTTAGTAATGAGTTAGGTTTAGGTATTAGTTATTAGTTAGTCGTTAGTGAGTAGTCATTTATTCTGTGGTTTAGGGTTTGTGGTTTACTTGTAAGGTAGTAGTTAGTGTTTATTAACATTGTTTAGCATTTATTTACTCTAGGGTTTATTTAGTACTTTTATATGTTCAGCCATCGCGCTGAAGGTTTATCTGCAGGTTTTAGAAACCTGACCATATAGGGGAGATGCTGCCCAATTTTTTACTATATAGTGTTAGTCAGATACCATATTAAATGGATATTGAGTTAGTAATATGTTTTTGCAATAGATGGACACCCTAGTGACACTATAGCATGGAGGAAGCGTGGGGATAGATGCTTATGGGAATGTTAGTTTTGATGGTACGAAGATCGTGACCATGTTGTTCGATGAAAGACCATCTTTTGACAAGATTTTCGCTCGAGCTTGTGAGGAGATTAGTTGCGACATAAACGACCCTAGAATATCAATTCAGGGTTTGTTGTCCCATATTACATATGGAACAGTTGTCCGACGGTTGATCTCCATTGTCTCAGAAGATGATTGGGTTAGATATGTAAGAATTGTGAAGACGATGCTTCCACCATGTTTGGATGTGGTTGTTCAGCCGTTATCTGTTACTCATCGTGATGCTCCAGTCGGGTTGTCTCCACAAATGCCAAATGCATCTCGTATTGAAGGTCCTTTGGTAGAGCTTCCGGAAGAAGTGGTTGTTGTGCCCGATGCTCAATCGGGGCCACACGAGTACGGGATTTCTCGTCGTCCTCCTGGCGTTTGTGGGGCTTCTAATCCGGTGGTAACCCCCCCAAGAGATCCCATTGACCCAGGATCCAGTTCAGGACCATCCTAGTAAGTGTCTTTGACACGTTGTTCATATCCATCGTTATTTCGTTTGATTATACATTTTAATGTGGTATTTCTTGCTTCGACCCGATGCAGGATCTCCACAAATCGATAATGGTGCTTATCTTGATGTGCCTGTGTCATATAATATGGACAACATATGCAGGGCATCCAGTAGTGTTGATGTTCAGATTGAGGATGAGGAGGAGCCATATGAGGCTGCACGGGCCTTAGATTCTGATGATGACCGTCCGGTTCAAGAAATGACCGAGCAAGAAATTGAATTCATAAGACGTTTGTGTCCGGAGCGTGACCCTGCAGTACATGAATTTAGCAGTCTAAGTCATTCCACCCGTGCATATGCTGAAGGACGTGATGATGAACTGCTAGAGGCTCCAGATAACGTCGACAACATTGAGATTAAGGTAGGCTTACTTTTCAAGGACCTGCCTACACTAAGATGATGGCTACAGGAATATTCTGTGAACTGCAAGAGGCCGTTCAAGGTGAGACATTCGTATGCACAGTGTCGTTACACTGTTGTGTGTGAGGTGTCGGAATGTAATTGGAGGGTATGTGCCCGAAGGCAGAAGGACACCGGAAAGTTTAAGATCACCAAAATTGTAGGTCCACACACTTGTGCCCAGACAGAGCTGAGCTCTAAGCATCGTCAGTTGACATCTACCCTGATTGCGAAAAGGATATTGGGGATATTGAAGGATCAGCCAAACTTGAAGGTGAAGTCAATTATGACCATGACTTCGGAGATGTTTGGTTACAGGATCAAATATGGGAAAGCATGGAGGGCAAAGCAGCGAGCATGGAAGATGATATACGGGGATTGGGAGGAGGGTTATGAGAAGTTACCAGCATTGTTCAATGCAATCAAAGCAAAAAAACCCAGGCATGCATTACGAGTACATCCCCAAACCTAATGAATGGAGGAACGACAGAGAGATATTTTTTCGTGCTTTCTGGTGTTTCTCGCAGTGCGTAGAGGCCTTCAGGCATTGTCGTCTCGTGCTCTCTATTGATGGTACTTTTCTGCTTGGGAAGTATAAGGGCACATTGTTGGTTGCCATATCATGCGACGCAGACAACACACTGGATCCTTTGGCATTTGCTTTGGTGGAGAGGGAGAACAGAGATAGTTGGTCTTGGTTCTTGTGGCTTGTACGCATCCATGTCATAGGCCCTGGACGCGAGGTTGGTGTCATATCTGACAGACACCAAGGTATTCTTAATGCAGTGCAAGAGCAGATTCCTGGCTACGCACCCATGCACCACAAATGGTGCACTCGACATCTAGCAGAAAAATCTTCTTCGAAAGGATCATAGCAAGGCTAACTTCCCCCTTTTTGAGGAGGTATGTCGACAGTTGGAGGTTTTGTTTTTCGGGGATAAGTTGAAGGAACTAAAAGATGTAACAAATGCTGAAGGTAAGAACTGGATTGATGGATTGCTGAGGGAACCGCAGAAATGGACAAGGGCCTACGACGAAGGTGGCTGGCGGTTCGAGTTTCAGACTAGCAACATGGCCAAGTCATTTAACAGTGTGCTCAAGGGTATACGGGGCATGCCAGTCAATGCTATAGTAACATTCACTTTTTATAGGCTTGTGGCTTGGTTTAATGATAGACACGCACAGGCCAAGGCAATGCAGACGCGAGGGCAGAGATGGGCACCTAAACCAACATCACACCTTAATAATGCAAAGGAACGTGCCCATAGACATGAGGTACAATGCTTTGATGAGGAGTTGGGTAAATACGAGGTAAAAACACTAGGCGGCATAACTTCCGACGGTGAGGTGCGGCCTTCGAGGACACATGTCGTGTTACTTGATGCATTCTCGTGCGGTTGTGGTAAACCTAGACAATACCATTTTCCATGTTCTCATTATGTTGCGGCCGCACGTCATCGTAACTTTGCATTTGAGAGCAGAATACCTTCTGAGTTCAGTGTACAGAGCTTAGTACGTACCTGGAGCCCTCGTTTTGAGCCATTTCTTGATGAGTCACAATGGCCAACGTACACCGGTCCGGTATACATTGCTGATCCAGCGCATCGATGGGACAAACGTGGTAGTAGGACAAGGAGCCGGTGCAACATGGTTATGGATCAGGTTTCCGGTCGCAGTAGGAGAGGTCGAGCATCCCCCTTTCTCGTGGACCCAGAGCAGAATGAATGCGGAAAATGTGGTAGACTTGGCCACAACTCACGTACATGCATTTGGACACTTAGTCAGGTGTGATACATTTTAATATTTAATTGTACACAACTTTTATTGTAATATATCGATGTTTTTGTTACACTTTGTACACAACTTATATTCTAATATGTTGATATCTTAATTTGCAGGATGGCGCAGTTCCACTTGCTGGACCCTCACTACGACGAGCACCACAGGGGCCGTCTCCCCGCAGAGGGAGAGGTAATATTTTGCACATATATTAAATTTTCGAATTAATATATGCGACGTATATTTGACTAATGAAATTCTTTTGATTGCTAGGTGTTGCCTGTTCTGCGGGTCCGGACCCACGACCGGTTTCTGGAGGAGATGAGGTACGATGAGAGGTACACTCCTCTCCTACAGAGGGCTGGCTTGGACGTCGTATCGTACCAGGTTCGCCGTGGGATGCCCACTTTCAACCCAACGGCGTTGACGGCTCTGGTCGACAGGTAAAGACTTCTCTAGTTGTTTAATATTTACAATTATCAAATCTACTTTGCATACTAATGATTTTGTATTCGTTTGTCTTCCAATAGGTGGCGGCCAGAGACTCACACTTTCCACCTTCCCTGCGGGGAGATGACCGTGACGCTGGAAGATTGCCAGAAGATTCTTGGTCTCAGCATTACTGGTCGTCCAGTGACCGGTTAGGCATCACTAGGCGGATGGAGGCAGAGGGTAGAGGCCTTTCTTGGGAGACTGCTTCCGGATGACCTACGAGGTAGCCACAACACCGGAGTCCCATTGACCTGGCTTAGGCAGGCTTTTCGGCAGTGTCCACCTGGTGCAGACGAGCAGACGGTTGGATACCATTGTCGAGCTTGGATTCTCCACCTATTTGGTTCAGTTCTTTTTCCAGACGCGACAGGCGACAGCGCGTCATGGATGTTTCTGCCCTGCCTGACTGACTGGGATACGATAGGAGGTTACAGCTGGGCTTCTGGAGTGTTGGCCTTCTTGTACAGGCAACTTTGCGAGGCTTGTCGTCGTTCGTCGAGGACCGCTAGCTGAGAGCACCTAGAGGGGGGGGTGAATAGGTGATCCTGTAAAAACTTCAAACTTAAGCCACAAACTTGTTAAGTGTTAGCACGATTATTGCCAAGTGGCTAAGGTGAAGTCTCAACAAAACACAATACCACAAGAGATCAAGACAGAGGTGACACGGTGGTTTATCCCGTGGTTCGGCCAAGCCAATGCTTGCCTACTTCCACGTTGTGGCGTCCCAACGGACGAGGGTTGCAATCAACCCCTCTCAAGCGGTCCAAAGACCCACTTGAATACCACGTTGTTTTGTTGTTCCTTTCACTATCCCGTTTGCAAGGAATCTCCACAAATTGGAGTCTCTTGCCCTTACAAGTATATGATCACAAAGAAAGCACAGAGTAAGGGAGGGAAGCAACACACACAAATCCACAACAAAAGCACACACACACGGCCAAGACTCGAGCTCGAATGACTATCTCAGAGTTCACACTAGAACAGAGCTCGAATCACTTAGAATCACAAACGAATGCGCAAAGAACTTGTGTGGATGATCAAGAATGCTCAAGAGTTGCTTGTGTGTCTCCTCCATGTGCCTAGGGGCTCCTTTTATAGCCCCAAGGCAGCTAGGAGCCGTTGAGAGCAATTCTGGAAGGCTATCCTGGCCTTCTGTCGTCGGGGGCACCGGACAGTCCGGTGCACACCGGACACTGTCCGGTGCCCGATTTGTTTCCTTTTCTGGCGCTTCCGACCGTTGGAAGACTGCCGTAGATCTGCGAGCCGTTGGCGCACCGGACAGTCCGGTGCACACCGGACAGTCCGGTGCCGTCTTCCGACCGTTGGCTCGGCCACGTGTCCCGCGCGGATTGCGCGGCCGACCGTTGGCCCTGGCCGACCGTTGGCTCACCGGACAGTCCGGTGCACACCGGACAGTCCGGTGAATTTTAGCCGTACGCCGCCGGCCAAAATCCCGAGAGCGGCCAGTTCGAGTCGAGTCAGTCTGGCGCACCGGACACTGTCCGGTGCACACCGGACAGTCCGGTGCTCCAGACCGAGCTGGGACTTGGCTGCACACAGCCAAGTCATTCTCTCCCCTTTTCTCTTTTTCTTCTTTCTGTTTCTAACACTTAGACAAATATGTTAGTCCACAAAACCAATGTACTAAGGCTTAGAAACATACCTTTACTTCATGATTTGCACCTTGTTCATCCATGAACATAAATTCACAATTAAGCACATGTGTTGGCACTCAATCACCAAAATACTTAGAAATGGCCCAAGGGCACATTTCCCTTTCAATCTCCCCCTTTTTGGTGATTTATGCCAACACAACATAAAGCCACTAGAACAAGTGCAAACTCAATTCAAATAACACTTAAATTTATTTTGAATCAATTTTGGCATATATGGATCATCCTTTGCCACCACTTGGTTTGTTTTTGCAAATCAAACACAAATCTCTATCTCTAAGTTAAACACACATGTTTAAGCATAAAGAGAGTCATTCAAAAAGAGATTGATCAAGGATTTCAAAAACTCCCCCTTTTTCCCATAATCAATACTTCTCCCCACAAGAAGCCAACTTTTGACAAGAGAGACAACTTAAGAATTTTGACAAATCAAAAACTCTATTCTACTATTTTCAAAATCTCTCAAGTGGTAGCTGATCCATTTATTGCTTTGGCCTTTATTTTCTCCCCCTTTGGCATCAAGCACCAAAACGGGATCAATTGTGGCCCTTTAACCCCATTGCCTCACCAAAATCTTCAATTAAGAGCAAATGGCAATAAGAGTTCATGAGATGGACTTGGAATAAGTTACCCCTCATCGGAGTGCAGTGGAAGTCTTTCATGGTCCAAGTCCACCTTTTCCCTTTCAATTCTCCTTTGTGACTAACGCAAGCAAACTCAAACATATGGTTAGTCTCAAAGGGTCAAGTTGTAACACATCTCCCCCTAAACATGTGCATCACTTTGCAACGGACTTGTGAGGTCCAGGGAGTGTTTGTACAACTTGAGCACCATAATAAGCAACAAAATGCAGAAAGAACATGATCAAAGGCATAAATACATGTATGCTACAATTCAATCCAAGTTCCGCGAATCTAAGACATTTAGCTCACTACGCAGCCTGCAAAAGGTCTTCTCATCTAAAGGCTTGGTAAAGATATCGGCTAGCTGGTTCTCGGTGCTAACATAAAACACTTCGATATCTCCCTTTTGCTGGTGGTCTCTCAAAAAGTGATGCCGGATGTCAATGTGCTTTGTGCGGCTGTGCTCAACAGGATTTTCCGCTATTCGGATAGCACTCTCATTATCACATAGGAGTGGGACTTTGCTCAGATTGTAGCCAAAGTCCCTGAGGGTTTGCCTCATCCAAAGTAGTTGCGCGCAACACTGACCTGCGGCAACGTACTCGGCCTCAGCGGTGGATAGGGCAACGGAGGTTTGTTTCTTAGAGTTCCATGACACCAGGGACCTTCCTAAGAATTGGCACGTCCCCGATGTACTCTTCCTATCGACCTTACATCCAGCATAGTCGGAATCTGAGTACCCAATCAAGTCAAAGTTAGACCCCTTTGGATACCAGATCCCGAAGCAAGGCGTAGCGACTAAATATCTAAGAATTCGCTTCACCGCCACCAAGTGACACTCCTTAGGATCGGATTGAAATCTAGCACATATGCATACGCTAAGCATAATATCCGGTCTACTAGCACATAAATAAAGTAGAGATCCTATCATTGACCGGTATGCTTTTTGATCAACGGACTTACCTCCTTTGTTGAGGTCGGTGT
Organism: Zea luxurians; assembly: GCA_029449295.1. NCBI lineage: Eukaryota > Viridiplantae > Streptophyta > Magnoliopsida > Poales > Poaceae > Zea > Zea luxurians. The sequence continues at coordinate 38,480,677 of JAOPSE010000008.1, read as the reverse complement.
GTCCGTCGGTTCCCATCGGAGTCTTTGCGGGCTTGGCGTCCTTCATCCCAAACCGCTTCAGCAGATCTTGCGTGTACTTCGTTTGGGAGATGAAGGTGCCGTCCTTGAGTTGCTTCACTTGGAACCCAAGGAAGTAGTTCAACTCGCCAATCATCGACATCTCGAATTTCTGCGTCATCACCCTGACACGTGGTCGGGGTACCGCTCATCCTCGAAGCCAGGGGGTTGCTCCACGTACACCTCCTCCTTTATTGGCCCGTTGAGGAACGCGCTCTTCACATCCATTTGGTACAACCTGAAAGAATGGTGAGCGGCATATGCTAGCAAGATACGAATGGACTCTAGCCTAGCCACAGGAGCAAAAGTCTCCTCAAAGTCCAAACCTGCGACTTGGGCATAACCTTTTGCCACAAGTCGAGCCTTGTTCCTTGTCACCACTCCGTGCTCGTCTTGTTTGTTGCGGAACACCCACTTGGTTCCCACAACGTTTTGCTTGGGACGAGGCACCAGCGTCCAAACTTCATTGCGCTTGAAGTTGTTGAGTTCCTCCTGCATGGCCAACACCCAATCCGGATCTAGCAAGGCCTCCTCTACCCTGAAAGGCTCAATAGAGGAGACAAAGGAGTAATGCTCACAAAAATTAACTAATCTAGATCGAGTAGTTACTCCCTTGCTAATGTCACCCAAAATTTGGTCGACGGGATGATCCCTTTGAATCATCGCTCGAACTTGGGTTGGAGGTGCCGGTTGCGCTTCTTCCTCCATCACGTGATCATCTTGTGCTCCCCCTTGATCACACGCCTCCTTTTGATGAACCTGTTCATCGTCTTGAGGTGGGGGATGCACCGTCGTTGAGGAAGAAGGTTGATCTCGTTCATCCTGTTCCTGTGGCCGAACGTCTCCAATCGCCATGGTTCGTATAGCGGCCGCCGGAACATCTTCTTCATCTACATCATCACAATCAACAACTTGCTCTCTTGGAGAGCCATTAGTCTCATCAAATACAACGTCGCTAGAGACTTCAACCAAACCCGATGATTTGTTGAAGACCCTATACGCCTTTGTATTTGAATCATAACCTAATAAAAAACCCTTCTACAGCTTTGGGAGCAAACTTAGAATTTCTACCCTTCTTCACTAGAATGTAGCACTTGCTCCCAAATACACGAAAGTACGATACATTGGGTTTGTTACCGGTTAGTAGCTCATATGACGTCTTCTTTAGGAGGCGATGAAGGTAGACCCTGTTGATGGCGTGGCAAGCCGTGTTCACGGCTTCCGACCAAAAACACTCGGGGGTCTTGAACTCTCCAAGCATCGTCCTTGCCATATCGATTAGCGTCCTGTTCTTCCTCTCTACCACACCATTTTGCTGTGGTGTGTAGGGAGCGGAGAACTCATGCTTGATCCCTTCCTCCTCAAGAAACTCCTCCACTTGAAGGTTCTTGAACTCGGACCCGTTGTCGCTCCTTATCTTCTTCACCTTGAGCTCAAACTCATTTTGAGCTCTCCTGAGGAAGCGCTTGAGGGTCCCTTGGGTTTCAGACTTATCCTGCAAAAAGAACACCCAAGTGAAGCGGGAAAAGTCATCAACAATAACTAAACCATACTTACTTCCTCCTATGCTCAGATAGGCGACGGGTCCGAAGAGGTCCATATGCAGCAGCTCCAGAGGTCTTGACGTGGTCATCACATTCTTGCTGTGATGTGCTCCTCCTACTTGTTTACCTGCCTGACAAGCTGCACAAGGTCTATCTTTTTCGAAATAAACATTTGTTAGACCTATCACGTGTTCTCCCTTTAGAAGCTTGTGGAGATTCTTCATCCCCACATGTGCTAAGCGGCGATGCCACAGCCAGCCCATGCAAGTCTTAGCCATTAAGCATGCATCTAGACCGGCCTCTTCTTTTGCAAAATCAACTAAGTAAAGCTTGCCGTCTAGTACACCCTTAAAATCTAGTGAACCATCACATCTTCTAAAGACAGACACATCTACATTTGTAAATAAACAATTATATCCCATTTGACATAATTGACTAACAGATAGCAAATTATATCCAAGACTCTCCACTAAGAATACATTTGAAATAGAATGCTCATTAGAAATTGCAATTTTACCTAACCCTTTTACCTTGCCTTGATTCCCATCACCGAATATAATTGAATCTTGGGAATCCTTATTCTTGACGTAGGAGGTGAACATCTTCTTCTCCCCCGTCATATGGTTTGTGCATCCGCTGTCGATAATCCAGCTTGAACCCCCGGATGCATAAACCTGCAAGGCAAATTTAGGCTTGGGTCTTAGGTACCCAACTCATGTTGGGTCCTGCAAGGTTAGCACAAATGTCTTTAGGGACCCAAATGCAAGATTTATCTCCCTTGCATCTAGCCCCTAATTTCCTAGCAACTACCTTCTTACCCTTTCTACAAATAGCAAAGGGAGCATTACAAGCATAATAAATGGTAGAAGGTTCATTCACTACTTTCCTAGGAGCATGAATAACATTCTTTCTAGGTACATGAGCAATATATCTCCTAGGCATATGTACAACATTTCTCCTACACATATCTCTACCATGATTATAAGAAGAACTAGAAGCAAACATTGCATGAGAATCATAAACATGTGAATCAAAATGATTATAAGCATTTCTAGCATGTCTCCTATCATAATACATAAAAGCATGGTTCTTTTTAGCACTATTAGCCATAGGGGCCTTCCCTTTCTCCTTGACGAAGACGGGAGCCTTATGGCTTGTTAAGTTCTTGGCTTCCCTCTTGAAGCCAAGCCCATCCTTAATTGAGGGGTGTCTACCAACCGTGTAGGCATCCCTTGCAAATTTTATTTTATCAACTTCATTCTTGCTAGTCTTAAGTTGGGCATTAAGACTAGCCACTTCATCATTTAATTTGGAAATTAGAACTAGGTGTTCACTACAAGCATTAACATCAAAATCCTTACACCTAGTACAAATTTCAACATGTTCAACACAAGAATTTGATTTACTAGCTACTTCTAGTTTAGCACTTAAATCAATATTAACACTTCTTAAGGTAGAAATGGTTTCATGACAGGAAGATATTTCACTAGAAAGCATTTCATTTCTTTTTACTTCTAAAGCATATGATTTTTGTGCCTCTACAAACTTATCATGTTCATCATACAATAAATCTTCTTGCTTTTCTAAAAGCCTATCCTTTTCATTCAATGCATCAATCAATTCATTGATTTTATCTATCTTAGATCTATCTAAGCCCTTGAACAAGCAAGAATAATCTATATCATCATCACTAGACTCACTATCACTAGAAGAAGCATAAGTGGAGTCTTTAGTACTTACCTTCTTCTCTCTTGCCATAAGACAAGTGAGACGCTCGTTGGGGAAGAGAGCCGATTTGTTGAAGGCAGTGGCGGCGAGTCCTTCGTTGTCGGAGTCGGAGGAGGAGCAATCCGAGTCCCACTCCTTTCCTAGATGCGCCTCGCCCTTTGCCTTCTTGTATTGCTTCTTTTTCTCTCTTTTGTTCCCCTTTTCCTGGTCACTTTCATTATCGGGACAGTTAGCAATGAAATGACCAGCTTACCGCATTTGAAGCATGAGCGCTTCCCCTTGGCTTTGGTCTTGCTTGGTTGTCCCTTGTGACCTTTAAGCACCGTCTTGAATCTTTTAATGATGAGAGCCATCTCTTCATCATTAAGGCCAGCCGCCTCAACTTGCGCCACCTTGCTAGGTAGCGACTCCTTGCTCCTCGTTGCCTTTAGAGCAATGGGTTGAGGCTCGTGGAGTGGTCCGTTCAACGCGTCGTCGACGTATCTTGCCTCCTTGATCATCATCCGCCCGCTCACGAATTTTCCAAGTACTTCCTCGGGCGTCATCATCGTGTACCTGGGATTCTCACGAATATTGTTCACGAGATGAGGATCAAGTACGGTAAAGGACCTGAGCATTAGGCGGACGACGTCGTGGTCCGTCCATCGCGTGCTCCCGTAGCTCCTTATCTTGTTGATAAGGGTCTTGAGCCGGTTGTATGTTTGCGTCGGCTCCTCGCCCCTTATCATTGCGAACCGTCCAAGCTCGCCCTCCACCAACTCCATCTTGGTGAGTAAGGTGACGTCGTTCCCCTCATGAGAAATCTTGAGGGTGTCCCAGATTTGCTTGGCGTTATCCAAGCCGCTCACCTTATGGTATTCATCCCTGCACAAGGAAGCTAGAAGAACAGTAGTAGCTTGTGCATTTTTATGAATCTGTTCATTAATAAACATAGGGCTATCCGAGCTATCAAATTTCATTCCACTTTCCACAATCTCCCAAATGCTTGGATGGAGAGAAAACAGGTGAGTACGCATTTTGTGGCTCCAAAATCCGTAATCCTCTCCATCAAAGTGAGGAGGTTTGCCAAGTGGAATGGGAAGCAAATGAGTATTTGAGCTATGCGGAATACGCGAATAATCAAAAGAAAAGTTTGAGTTAACCGTCTTTTGTTTGTAGTCGTTGTGGTCCTCGTCCTTTTGGGAAGAAGTAGACTCGTCGCTGTCGTAGTAGACAATCTCCTTGATGCGCCTGGTCTTCTTCTTCTTCCCTTCCTTCCGTCTTTGGCCCGAGCCGGAGTCGGTAGGCCTGTCATCCTTCGGCTCGTTGACGAAGGTCTCCTTCTCTTTATCGTTGATCACTATACCCTTCCCCTTAGGATCCATCTATTCGGGCGGTTAGTCCCTTTGTGAATAGAACGGCTCCGATACCAATTGAGAGCACCTAGAGGGGGGGGGGTGAATAGGTGATCCTGTAAAAACTTCAAACTTAAGCCACAAACTTGTTAAGTGTTAGCACGATTATTGCCAAGTGGCTAAGGTGAAGTCTCAACAAAACACAATACCACAAGAGATCAAGACAGAGGTGACACGGTGGTTTATCCCGTGGTTCGGCCAAGCCAATGCTTGCCTACTTCCACGTTGTGGCGTCCCAACGGACGAGGGTTGCAATCAACCCCTCTCAAGCGGTCCAAAGACCCACTTGAATACCACGTTGTTTTGTTGTTCCTTTCACTATCCCGTTTGCAAGGAATCTCCACAAATTGGAGTCTCTTGCCCTTACAAGTATATGATCACAAAGAAAGCACAGAGTAAGGGAGGGAAGCAACACACACAAATCCACAACAAAAGCACACACACACGGCCAAGACTCGAGCTCGAATGACTATCTCAGAGTTCACACTAGAACAGAGCTCGAATCACTTAGAATCACAAACGAATGCGCAAAGAACTTGTGTGGATGATCAAGAATGCTCAAGAGTTGCTTGTGTGTCTCCTCCATGCGCCTAGGGGCTCCTTTTATAGCCCCAAGGCAGCTAGGAGCCGTTGAGAGCAATTCTGGAAGGCTATCCTGGCCTTCTGTCGTCGGGGGCACCGGACAGTCCGGTGCACACCGGACACTGTCCGGTGCCCGATTTGTTTCCTTTTCTGGCGCTTCCGACCGTTGGAAGACTGCCGTAGATCTGCGAGCCGTTGGCGCACCGGACAGTCCGGTGCACACCGGACAGTCCGGTGCCGTCTTCCGACCGTTGGCTCGGCCACGTGTCCCGCGCGGATTGCGCGGCCGACCGTTGGCCCTGGCCGACCGTTGGCTCACCGGACAGTCCGGTGCACACCGGACAGTCCGGTGAATTTTAGCCGTACGCCGCCGGCCAAAATCCCGAGAGCGGCCAGTTCGAGTCGAGTCAGTCTGGCGCACCGGACACTGTCCGGTGCACACCGGACAGTCCGGTGCTCCAGACCGAGCTGGGACTTGGCTGCACACAGCCAAGTCATTCTCTCCCCTTTTCTCTTTTTCTTCTTTCTGTTTCTAACACTTAGACAAATATGTTAGTCCACAAAACCAATGTACTAAGGCTTAGAAACATACCTTTACTTCATGATTTGCACCTTGTTCATCCATGAACATAAATTCACAATTAAGCACATGTGTTGGCACTCAATCACCAAAATACTTAGAAATGGCCCAAGGGCACATTTCCCTTTCACTAGCTTAGGTGGATGTGTCTACCTACTACAGCTGTGGATGTGGGCACACATACCCGTCGGGCGACCCAGAGAGTTTGCTCCTCGTGAGTGGTTCGTGGTAGCCGGACATCGGCTTAAGCCCACGGCTGCTTACCGCTGGGACCAGGTCGAGGAGCCATTCGCACGACACCAGCGTGCTTACGTGGAGTACTCAAACAAGCTCGACGCACTTACTCCTTCGATGGTGAGTTGTCTACTTTTATCTTTTTCCTTAAACAATTGGTAAAATGACTATAAACTTACATGTGCTTTCTAAAACTTTTGCAGGTGACCTGGCAACCGTATCTTGATCCATATTTCGCCAGCATACAGTTGAGCAGCATGTGCTCAATAGACGAGGACCTCTACCTAATGAGGTGTCCCCTCATCTGTTTTTATGCTGTTGAGTACCACTTGCCCCACAGAGTTGCTCGACAGTTCAGATTGCGACAGGAGTTTCCGGTGGAGCCATTCTCAACTTCAATAGAACTTCATAAGTGAGTGACTACATGCACTTGTTATTCTAACTAATAATTCAAATATTGAATGAGTTACTAATATATGTTTCTAACTTTTGCAGGTTCGACAGACAGAGACAGAAGAAGGTCACGGACTTCGAGACCCACCACCGTGATTACATTGATGAATGGGAACAGCAGGGGGATCTTAACTATGAGAACGAACAGGCGCACACAAACTACAACTTCCGGAGGTATTTGATTTGGTATGCTGGTGTGACTAGGTGCAAGCTGAAGGGACAGTGGACAGCTGCAGACTATGCCGAGCAAGAATCGTCAGACGACGAAGACAAAGCTTTCGACATAGCTGCTCCAATCCTTGACAGAGTGGTAACTATTTCTTTACTAAAATTAGAGATTTCAATTCAATGCTTTATGTCTAGTTTTGAGCATTCTAATGTTTTAACTTGTGAATAGGAAAACTCTATGCTCGTATCTGTTGTTGAACTTGAGGGTACCTCACAGAGAACTTCAGATAGTACTACGCTTTCGTTACTATCAGTGAGTATCAATGTTTAAAAGAAAACTTGTTTATTTGTATGTTGTAACATATGTCTGTAACTAATATTTCGATTACAGAGGGTATCACGTCATCTTCGTCGTGCAACGGCTCGTTGTGGATGCCGGTCTCTAGCGAGCGTTGACGTGCAGCTGCCTGTGCCTCGTATGCAGCAGGACGTTCAGCCTCCCATTTGTGCAGTTGGACCATCTACAGCAGGACTGAGCTCCTTGCGATCGACGCGGGACATGTTTGAGGACGTGGCCCACGACGACGAGGACGACGACGACGACGACCACGACCACGACGACACTGGCGCTAGCGCCGCAGGTCAGGAGGAGATTGGACCATCACAGTTGCAGGATGCTCCTACAACTCAGCCATCACAGCTGACACCACGTAGAAGGCGTCCACGTGACCCTTACACTCCAGGCACCGACGCTCTTGGGGGCAAGGGCAAGGGTAAGACTAGGAGAAAATGAATACATTTGTGATGTTGGTCTTATGCTGAAAACTTTGTGATTTGGACTCATGCTGGAGACGTTGTAATGTGAACTATGTTATGTTTTGGACTATGTTTTGTGGACATTGTATTTTGGACTTTGTTTGTGGACATTGTATGAAGAACTATGTTCTGTGGATATTTTTATATTCGATGTTATTTTGTGATGTATTATATGTTGAAATGTGGTCATGTCTTATAATATATGATTATTTGAACTGTGGTTGTTAATAAAACAAGGGGAACTCTTGCAAAATTTTTTTGCGAATTGTAAAAAACATGACAAGCAATAAGTAACGCATCTTTAGAGCTCTAAACTATTTTAGATATTCAAGTAGAGTTCTAAATTATTTTGGATACGAAAATACTACATAACAGGCTACAAGTTTCTTCAGTCTGAATCACAATCTATAAGTAACTCGTCTTCGGAGTCATCCGTCACGCAATCCTCAACGACAACCTCATTCCACTTGCTGCATTGTCCTGCATCACACTTGTCAACAGTTCTCTTGTAATAATTGGCTTCTGCTTCATCTGCAGCTTGGGAGAATAGCTCATCCTCAGCCTCAGCTTCATCAGACTTCTTCTTGTAATAAGCCGCCTCTACCTCTTCGGCAGCCTGAGACATAAACTCATCATCTTCCTCTTGAGCACGTAATCCTGCCTCAGCTAGTGCGATGAGCTCACTCAACCTTGATGTGTCGTCCTCCTCTTCTTCATGTAATCCTGCCTCTGCGAGAGCGATAAGCTCACTCAATCTAGATGTGTCGTCCTCCTCCTCCTCCATCAACTCAATCGTCGCCATTTTATCCTGAACATATCTTGCATGCGCCTCATCGGCCAAATAGTTTACGCCACATCCAATCTCTGCAAATATAATGAGCAAAATAAGTTATCAAAGTAAAGATAAATAAATTGTACTAACATAATTATAGTATCATTTTTCTCACTCACTTCCCTTGAGGCGATCAGCAAGATTATCCAACATCTGTTTCTCGGCTTGAGCCGCTTCCCATTCCCTTGCATCCTGTGCTCTCTTCTCTCCTGCCGCCTTCAACCTCCTATACTCTGCACGCTTCGGGCTATCATAAAAGGCAGATTTTGCTTCCCTACGCATGTCGCGTATGTGATCGTTAATGTACGAATCGACGAGCTGAGATCCACAACGCATCTTCTGTCCCATTAGTCTCTTGGACTCTATTGTGCGCATCACCTCTCCTTTGTCGTCGTAACTCTCCCAACTGCATTTCCTCGTCTCCTACAAAAAAAATAGTAAGTACCGCTATAACATTACAGCTGGTGCAAAAAAATACCAACCTCATCGTAATCGACCATATGTCCACAAAAATATCCAACACCAAGCTCGGAAGGAACTAATCCATTCTTAGCTTCAATACCACATTTGCAGAGTACTGAATCAAATTTCAACTCTTCTTCCGCCCACTGATTGTATCTCTTTTCCTTTACCTCTGGCTCTGGCCAATGGGACAAAGGACCATACAACCACTCTCTGAAACGACACTTACGCCACCCGTATGGCTGCAGGAGAAAAAATTAGTAATTTATTGTAAAAAAATAACTAGTTCATACATTTAGCGTATCGATGGGCTCACATAATCAATGTTCGGACAACAGAACTGCTTCTCATAGTCTTCATCGATGACAGCACGGTCTCCACAATCGCATCGAGGCGGTGAGTCCATCCATCTTTCTATTGCTACCTCCTTCTCCGCATCCGTCATTGGTGGAGGATTCGGGGGAGGAGGTACCCAACGCTTAAAACGCTCATAACTAGTCCTTCCACTCAACCAATTAACGAAAAGAAGATATCGAGGGTCAAATTTATCAGGGCCGTCGATCCACTGGAAAAAGAAACACCTCTGATGCCCCTAAAATAATGGAAAGAAGCACTATTACACATCTACAAAATAATGAATGCAAACAAAATTAAGTGACAAGTCATAAGCTACATACGTCCAAACCGCCACAAAGGTAGTAGCAGCGAGCAGTCGTGTCTGGATGTTGTGATTGATGTACCCAAACCAGTCTGCCACAGTCACAGTTAGGCACGGGGAGTTCAGGAGGAATAGGAGCATCCTTACTAGATACGTCCGGATATAACTCCCGAGGATGACCTCTTTTCTGCCACAACGCCTCTCGGTACATGTCTTCCATCTAATAAACGATTATAATTATCACTTGTACCTAATATGCTTTATAACAGGTTTACACAAACTATCAAATAAAATATACTCATCATATTAATGATACTATATATATTAAGAGCAACTATGAAACTAATAATCGAAATGATAATATAATAAGTTTACACAAACTATCAAACTATGAAACTATGAGCAACTATGAAACTAACAACCCAATATACAAAACAAATCAGTTGGGAACCATACCTTGGTCTACGAAGTAAACCACCTCGAATCTTTGAATCCAAATAAATTTGACGAAGTTTTGAAATGAGAGGAATTGTGCTGCTCTTAGACAGCAGCGCGACTGTTTTATAGGCGTCCGTAGCTCGGCGCCAAGATCTGTGGCGCCGAGCTACGAGGCCGCGTCGCCGCCACATCGATGACAGGTCAGCCCTGGGCGTAGGTAGCCGTTGCTGCCACGTCATATATCGGCGTCATAGGCTGTGGCGCCGAGCTGTGTTACCTCGGCGTCACAGGCTATGGCGCCGCATCAGGTCCAAACTTACAAATAAAATTTCTGGGGGTCCAAACGTAAATATTTTTCAAAAGTAGGGTTAAAATACAAAAAATTCGGCCGGTGGGAGTGTCCCGGCTCGTGCTTCTTCTCCACGCTGCGTCTGTACAGACCGTTGAAAACAGTGGTTGCCGCCGCGCGCCCTGGGCGCGCGCGAGGTTAAACAATATTTTATATATAATTCGTTTGTGAGATCTTAAATTGTACATAAATATTATATACAAATTAATATATAGTACACAATATATGTAATTATAAATTTATTTGGAAAAATAGTTGATAAGCGGAACAATATGCACATGATTTATTTGAGCGTATTGATCATATAATCTCTACTACCTATTAAGCCTGTAAGGGTAGCCTGCCGTTCTGCCGTTAGACGATCTCAGCCACCCGTTCTACTGTTCTGTAATCTAATCTGCACGATCACGCACCATCGTCCGCTCTCACCAACCAGCCCCGCAGATAGCTCACCCCATCACTTGGCCGAAACCATCGCTCCTCCCCCGAATCCAGAACGGACCATGCGCCCAGGCTCTCCTCCACTGCGTCGCCGCCGCCCGCCTTGAGGTTTGCCGGAGCGGGCCATGTGCCTGGGATCTCCTCCGCTGCATCGCCACCACCCGGTCCTGGAGCACGGCACCACGTCGCCCCGCAGGGCGTCGTAGCTGATGTACCTCCGCCCCGTGGTCGCCTCCCACAGCAGCCGCCGGTGCGCCTCCGAGTCTATCTCCAGCTCCGCCGTCTCCATGCCGACGCAGTGGCCTCCTCTCCCGTGCAGGACGAGCAGCAGCAGGAGGAGTGGCGCTGCTGCCCACGCCCTTGGGAGCAAGATCGGCTTGGTGGTTGCCGGCATTGTGTTGTGAGAGACTGGCTGAGTGAGATCTCTCTCTCTAGCTCTTTCTTTTCTTTTCTTGTTCAGAGTGCCATGGCGCTTCTCTCTCTCTGCACTGGATCTTTGCTGTTTCTTGATGGAGAGAACAGGGAAGCACTGCACTGAGATCTATCCGAGTTTTAGTGGAGGAGGCCGGAGGGGAGGGTGAAGCTTAAATGCGGTGCCGGACAGCCAGTTGTTGACAGCAGCCGCTGCGTCCTGCTGAGCGAGCGAGGGAATATCTCAAATGGGGAGAGGATGAGGTTTCTTCAAATGTTACTTTTACCACGATCGAATGGTTTGTACTAACTGGGACTTTTCTGAAATTGTTTTCTTATCTGAACTGAGAAGCGGCAATTCCTCAGGTGCCGTGCAATCATGGGGTTTTGGCAGCTCATGTGGTCACGATGCCTGCCTGGCACAAGCTTTGGATATCATGTCACTAGACAGTGCCCTCAGTATGGACAAGAATGGAGGAGTCCGTCCAAGTTGTTTTCTCCTCCGTCCCACCGTTCCAAAGCAACTTATCTCGTTTCTTGATGACTTAAATCATTTTAAATTTAAGTAAGTTTATTTTAAAAATAATGTTAATGGTACCTAATAATAGGGTTCTGTTTGGCTGCATGAATAAGCAGCAGCTGCCCTTCTACTGCTGCTACTGATCTGAGAGAGAAGAGAAGCACACTTGCAGCAGCGGCAGTTTCTTTCTACAAGGGATACAACATCAACTTACTCATCCTATCTCCCATCCCGTCTTGTATTTTAAATTTTATTATGTGAACAGTATAAATGAGTGGAGACGGTGTACATCCTCTTTGTCAAGTGCCATGCGAGGGTGAAATGGGATCTGCAAGCCTACATGGGCTCTGATTGTTCTTTCCTTCTTTTTTCAATTACATAGGTTCGATTCAATCTCAGTACCTAGAAATGAATTTGCGAAACTGATGAGCCATCATGTGGTTTTTCCTACCTGTCGTGACATGGTCTCTGCAGAATCTGACATTCCTATTTACAGTACATGTACTTACTGATCGACTCTGATTCAGATGCTTGATATTTTTAACGTTGACAAAATTTACCAGGTCTCGTGAATCCTTCTAAGCTCCTGGCTAGCATTGACGAACAGATAGCGAAAGCCAGAGAGGAGCCATCCAGGAGAGAAATCATGGAGAAGATAAAAAATGGTTGCTGGCTTGCGAGGAAGAAAATGCCTGGAGGAGTACAATATGGTAGGTATAAAATGTGGGTTTGGATACATCGAACACTAATTTCAAATGTGGAAGACAGATAAAGACCAGGCAAACTATATTGAATGGGAGAGGATAAAGCATATCAACAAATGAGAGGTGATTATTTTAATTTGCAATTTGTTTACATAATAAATTAGATACGAAATTGTTTGTCATATATTCTTCTATGTTGTGTTGTACGAATCATACTTTAGTTTTACATTTTACTTTTATATATGCTTACACCTTTGCCATAATTTTTGCACCATGAATGGTTGTTCTTTGACACTCCAAGAACATTCGAGAGTGGTAACCAGAAGCAAAGGTCATTGTTAGATTACACTGGTCATGGGTGGTATGAATCATGGGAGCAGGTAATGAACGATCTTGTAGGTTTGAATAGGTCCTATTACATGGACTCACAACCATCAAGCAGCCATGAGTGGCATCATTTTGAGTGTGAGCAAGGTCGTCCAGTGCCCAACGCAATTGGAGCGACAACACAGGGCCTCCAAATTTTAGGGCCCCAATTTTTTTTAAGTTTTTTAATATAAATGGTATAAAAAGGCAAAGATTTTTTATTGTTTTGTGAAATCTCGACTTTGAAATAGATAATATGAGAGGACAAGAATATGAGAATAGATCAAATATGAAAGGATACATTTTATATTGTTTTTATCTCTTTATACTATAGGTCTCCGGGCCTATTTTTATGTTTTGCACCGAGGCCAAAAAACTTAGAGATGGCCCTCAGTGTGAGATCAATGCTTCTGATGCCCTCGCCTTGTACCATCTTGAGTACAGGCCCTATAGCTTGAAAAGGAGCGCCAAGTCAAAATTGTCCATTAGTCCACTTAATGATATCCAACAGCAAGTGGACAAGCTGACTGCAGACAGTCGTATGGAGAACAAACGGACTGCTAGGAGCAAGCCAAAGGCTAACCAGAAGGATACCAGTGCAAATATTCATCAGCATGTTAACGCCCACAATCAAGTTAATGCTCCAAATGCTTATCAAGCAACACCGCATGTGAACCAAATGACACTTATGAATCGAAGAGTTGTTTATGGACCTCATCTCCCACATTCCAAAGATGTCATCTATGGACCTCATCTTCCACATGGATAATCAATTGAAGGAGCGGCTTCTTTTGGAACACAAGTGACTATCAATATACATGAAAGTTGCTAACAAAAACTATCACATTTTTCTCTAAGATCAGTTCAAATTAAAGTGCTCTTAGAGCAACTCCAATAAGTCTCTAATAGACTTCCTAAATCAACAATTTAAGTAGTTAACACAAAAACTCATCTCCAACAGTTCTCTAAATAAACTTTCTAAATTTAACAACTTCTCATCTAACCTTATTTCCTCTCTACATTTGGCAACCATTTAGCAACTCCCTAAAAAAATGTTTACTGCATTATGTAGATAATGAAGGTAATGGATGACATTTGTGACTTTATTTTTTTATGTGGATAGATACAAAACAAAACTACAACCTATATTTAGAGAACTATTGGAAAACTCACATTTTTTTACTCCAAAAATTATTTAGCAACTTTTAAAATCTGTGATTTAGAGAGCTAAAATTTACATAACCATTGGAGTTGCTCTTATTCTGTGTTTAAGCGACTTATTTTTGTATATTGCGGAATGTCTGAAGCTTATGCTCATTGTTGGATCTGCTGCTGCTGAATAATGTTGCCATGCATGTGGTTCATATCACTTTTCATCTGCATTTTTACTACAAGCATCCTATAAATGAGATGGAGTGGTGTTGGAATTGATGATTGATGGAGGAATGAGCAGTTTCGGGTCATTGGAGGTGTGTCCTCGCACCTCTTTGCTGTGTTGCAGGGACATCTCAAGGTCATAGCTGGTGTGGATAAAAGCATCAATGTGACATCAAAGGGTGGAGATGATGAGTTCTCAGAGCTATATACATTCAAATGGACTACCTTATTGATACCTCCTACCACCTCGCTTCTATTGAACTTCATTGGTGTTGTTGTTGGCATTTTGGGTGATTGCATTACCTCCCGAGGCACTGAGGTCGTTCTCAGTTTATTTGGTAGTGTTGACTTGATCCTTGGTGGCAACCCCTGGTAAAGGGCATCTCTTGAATTTGCTAAACTTATAAAAGCAAGTTAGATTATTTCTTATGCCTTAAAATAGTACCTTATGAGTTGTGAACAATGTTGAAAGTCATTTACACAATTCTTGTCATTCTTATGTTTGGTTAATTATCTTTGTTTTTTGATGACATCCAATCTTGCCATTACGTACATAATATATGTCTAAATAGTTTGAGCCATTTTCAGGATTAGTCTTTGTGCCATTACATAAATAATATACATGCCTAAATACAATGTGCCATTTTCAGGACTGGTCTTTGAGTTGCAGCAGAGCGTTGTCACTAGGAACGCCATGATACACGAGTACGCGTGCGACAACGCGGAGGCGCAGGAGTGGGCGTTGGAGCTGTTTAGTGCGATGCAGGCGAAAGGGTTGGCACAATAGAGTGAGATTATGTTGCCCATGTTGTGCTGTGTTGGGCTGGCTCCAGGGCGAGACTGGCTGGTGGAGCTTTTTAACGCGATGCAGGCGGAAGGTTAGCACATTTTTGGAGTATGGTAACATCTGTTGGCCATTTTGGTGCTCCACTACCTTGGTCGTATATTAAGGCTAGCCTCATTTCTTAACCACATACCAATGAGATGGATACAATTTTGTAGCATAGTTGTTTTATCCTGATGTTATCTTTCTCCATCCTGATCTTATCCATTTTATTTGCAATAGTGTGTCCATGACTAATAGCTGAAGTTGTTGCTGAAATGATAACAGATAAAACGGTTAGTTAGCAAAGTTTGTGCAAATGTGATTCAACCCAGAGTGCAAGTAATGATGATGCGAATGCCAAAACCATTGATCTTACATTTCCAGTTAATTGTTTTTGCAGTTTGCTCGGAAGGTGATAGCATGTGCATATGGACTATACGCGATGGATTGGATAGGTAAGAATCACTACACTAGGTTTTATATAATATGTAAGTTTGGAGTGTACAAGTTTGATCAGATATAAAGTTAGTTCAATGGCTACCACCTACCTATCATCATTTGTACCCGCAATGAAAATCTTAATCCCAACTTAAACTTCCACATGTATATTTCACTGTTAATTCAAAGTACCCATTGTGATATAAATATGCAATCTCTCCCCTGCTATATATTAACTGATTACGTTCCTCTTGCTGTAGGGGTTATAGTAGTTTTATCATCACATATGGAAATACAAGATGACTGCACACACTAATCAAACCCATACCTTAAATCATTAATATAAACACATTTTGAAAAGATACAGTCCAGATGGTTATCTAACCAGAACTAGGATAAAGATGGTGTTTCTAAATCTCATAAGCAATCGCTAGCAATAATAGTACACAACTATATAGATTCCCAGAAGAGATTTACTGTAGAATTATATGAATGCCATGGATAGATCCACATATAAATGAATCAGTGGTTTTCTGCAAAAGCAATGTCATGAGGCAGTTACCTTTGTAGAAGTACTGTTATACAAATGATAATCCTATAGCTTTAGCTTTACCGGTACTTGGTCTTTTTGGTTAGTAATACTGTCACACATTTTCAAGAAAAAGAATCGAAGTTGTGATCAATCCATGGCATTTGTCAATCTGACACAATTGCTTATCTCTAGGCCAAGAGTGACGTTACACGACGTTTTATATATGGTACGAGGTCGACAGCCTATTCAAGCGTCGTAGGAAGGCGACGTTAAGCAGCAGTGGTGGCTGCTAGAAAGAGCCCCACATGGCCACATCCAATTCTAAGATCGAGTCTTACATGTAGTTCACCACAGATAACGATTAGCCTCTATTTTAACAGTGACTATTAGTTTCTTACCATGAACTGCTAGGTGAATCAATTCTGATAAGTGTTGGAGCACAAGAGTGGAATTCAAGTGTACACAATGTACATCAAAATCGCGAACAATCTACATGACATCATTTTAACAAGGTTCGTTGGGTGCTGCAAAGTTCAGGGATATGCAAAGTGGTGACAACGATGCTATTTGGTTGATGCAAGTGTGTTCTCTATTTGTTAGTATTTTGCTTACTATTGGATTTGTCTGTGAAAGTAGTTATTAGTGTTAGACTACCCGTCTAGGATTCTAGGGTTTAGGGTGTTCCCCATATAATTACCGTCTCACCCCTCACTGTAATGGGCCTGGCCCAGTTACGAAGTCTATTAATACTACTCCCCATCCCTGGTTAGGGTTATGGGTTCGCATTCCAACATGGTATCAAATTTGGTTTAGGTTTAGGTCCTATCAGCTTCAGTCGCCAGGGGCTTCTCCCTGCCCAGCCGCCGCCAGCCCCCTGCCCCCAGTCGCCGGCCCCTAGCCGTCGCCAGGGGCTTCTTCCCCAGCCGCCGGAGCTCCCCTGCGCCGGCCTCTCCTCCCCCTCCCTCCCTGCTGCGCCGCCGGATCCGTGCGCGCTGCCCCTGCGCCGCCGCCAGTCCTCTCTGCCGTGCGCGCGCAGCCGCCCAGCCCCGCCCGGCCGCGACGCAGCAGCGCGCGCCGCCTCTGCCGCGCGAGCCGCGCCCTGCGCGCACCCAGCGCCGCGCGTGCCAGTGCCGGCTCACCCTCTCCCCCTTCGCCGCAGCCCCCTGCTGCCAGCCGCCGCACTCCCTGCCCATGGCGGACCTCCCCCAGGACGCGCCCACCACCGGCCTGGCGCACCCGCCCCTGACCGCGGGCCTGGGCGCGGCCCCCGCTTCCCTGGCCGCCGGCGTCGCCTCCCTGGCCTCCCTGCTGCCGGCCAGACCCACCCCATGGGCCCCGGCCGCTCCGTGGCAGATGCCGAGGCTCCCTACATCGTCGGTCTCCGGCCCCTCCGCGACGCCTCTTCCCCGGCCCACCGTCGTGGCTCTCCACCGGGGTTTCCTGCCCTCGCGGCACCCCCCGGTACCGACTCCACACTCGGCGACACCTTCGCTACGATCCAGGCGGCTATGATGGCCTCGCGGGAGCGTGAGCGCGCCGCCTCCCTCGCCCTGGAGCGTGAGCGTGCCCTGGGTGCCGCTCTGACCACCCAGATGGTCACCACGCAACGTCTCCTCGGCCGCCCACCGGTCGCCCCTGTGGACCACCCGGAGGACCCCCGCGACTCTGATCTCGACGCCGACCTCATCGCTGCTCTCCACGCTCAGGCCGCGGGTCTGCACAACATCCGGGCCCTCGTGTCCATGGTGCTGGATCCGGCGTCCTCCCACTACCCACGCTGGCGAGGACAGGTCCTTCTCACGCTGCGGCGGTTCGTCCTCGACGATCACGTCCTCGTCGACCACGACGCTCCTCCGCCTCGCTCCTGGTGCCTCATGGACAGCGTTGTCCTCTCGTGGCTCCACGGCACCATCACCGTTGAGCTGCAGGACATCATCCGTGATCAGGCGGACACTGCACGCCAGGCGTGGCTCGCTCTCGAGGACCAGTTCCTCGGGAATCGGGATGCACGGGCGCTCCACCTCGACGCCCAGTTCCACCTGTTCTCTCAGGGGGACCTCTCCGTGGGAGAATACTGCCGCCAGATGAAGGGCCTGGCTGACTCTCTCCGCGATCTCGGCGAGCCAGTTGCCGATCGTACCCTGGTGTTGAACCTCCTGCGTGGCCTCAGCCCCCGCTACGGCCACCTGAAGGCTCTCATCAAGAGGAGCGTGCCCTTCCCCACCTTCCACGCCGTGCGGAACGAGCTTCTCCTCGAGGAGCTCACCATGGCGAATGAGGCACCCACTCCTGCCTCGACCCTCTACAGCGCTCCTACCAGTGGTCAGTCGCCTTCAGGGGGCCAGGCCACCCGTCCTCCGTCGACCGGGGCTCCCACCCGCCCCCACCTGCCGTCCTGGCGGCCCCTCGTCCGACTTCCACGACCGACGGGGGTCGTCGCTCCCGCAAGGGCGGCCGTGGGAGCGGCGGCTCCTCTCGTGGTGGTCCCTCCGGCCGGGGTGGTGGCCACGCGTGGCCGTCATTCTACAACCCCTGGACCGGGACCATCGCCATGTGGCCGGGCCAGGCACCGAGTACCCCCCGTCCTCCGGCGCCAGCCCTCCTGACTACACCTCACTACGGCGCACCTCCTTATGGTGTTCCCGTCGTGCCCCAGGCTCCGCCCGCGCTCCTGCCCCCGGGGACCCACACCTCGACGCCTTGGTCCCCGCCGGCCGGTGGTTGGGACAGCGCCTCCCTCGCTGCTGCATTCAGCACCATGGCGATGACCCCACCCCCCCTCCGACTGGGTGATCGACTCCGATGCCTCGTACCACACCACTCCCACGGCAGGCACGCTCTCTCGCTCTCATCCCCCCTCCCCTCTCACCCATCCTCGATCGTCGTTGGAAACGGTTCCACTCTACCAGTCACCTCAGTAGGTGCCTCGGTTCTCCCTGGGCCGTTTTACCTCAACGATGTTCTCGTAGCTCCCCATATCACTCACAACCTTCTTTCTGTTCGTCGATTCACCACTGACAACTCCTGTTCCATTGAGTTTGACCCCTCTGGTTTTTCTGTGAAGGATCTGGCCACCAGGACCCTTCTCGCCCGCTGTGACAGCTCGGGGCCACTCTACACGCTCCAACCCTCCACCGCCGGCGTGTCTCCACCTCCTGCCCTGGTCTCCACCACCTCCTCCACCACATGGCATCGACGTCTCGGCCATCCTGGACCCGACGTCATGACCAAGATTACCAGTAGTCTAGATCTTTCATGTAGTAGGGGACATTTTGAGGGTCTCTGTCATGCTTGTCAGTTAGGCCGACATTCTCGTCTCCCATTTACTACTTCATCTTCTCGGGCTGAGCAGGCTTTTGACCTGGTTCACTGTGATCTTTGGACCTCCCCTGTACTCAGTCTTTCTGGCTATAAATATTATTTGGTGATTTTGGATGATTTTTCCCATTTTCTCTGGACCTTCCCGCTTCGGTTGAAGTCGGACACATTCACCACCCTCACACACTTCTTCACCTGGGTATCCACTCAGTTTCGTCGCCCGGTCCGTGCTCTGCAGTGTGACAATGGCCGCGAGTTCGATAACAACGCCTCTCGCTCTTTCTTCCTCACTCATGGCGTCCAGTTGCGTCTCTCGTGCCCCTACACCTCTGCACAGAACGGCCGAGCCGAACGCATGATCCGCACCACCACTAATATGCTCCGCTGCCTCCTCTTCTAGGCGTCTCTCCCTGCCAGCTACTGGGCAGAGGCCCTACACACTGCCACCCACCTCCTGAACCGTCTTCCCTCGAAGGCGGTACGCCACCCCACCCCTCACTTCGCCCTATACGGCACTACCCCTTCCTATGACCACCTTCGCGTGTTCGGCTGTGCCTGCTACCCTAACACTTCCGCTACCGCTCCACATAAGCTTTCTCCTCGCTCCACCCGCTGTCTATTCCTTGGCTACTCCACTGACCACAAGGGGTACCGGTGTCTGGACCTCACCTCCCACCGCATCATCATCTCTCGTCATGTCATCTTTGACGAAGATGTGTTTCCCCTTGCTGGCTCCACCACACCCACCGATCTTGACTCCCTCCTCGAGTCTGATCCGATTCCTCCCCCACCTTCGGCTCCCCGTCTTGCGCCGTTACCTGCTCCTCGTGCGGCCCCCATGACCTCTTCCGCGCCACGCGCGGCCCCGTCGACCCCGCCTGCGCCACGCGCGGCCCCGTCGACCCCGCCTGCGCCACGCGCGGCCCCGTCGATCTTGCCTACGCCACGCGCGGCCCCGTCGACCCCGCCTGCGCCACGCGCGGCCCCGTCGACTCCGGCTCGATTCGCCAACCCCGCCCTCGTCTACCATCGCCGCGGCCACGCCACTACCTCGGTGCCCCCCGACTCGGGCCCGTCGACGCGCGCGGCCCGATTCGCCGACCCCGCCGTCGTCTATCACCGCCGTGAGCCGGCCCCACCAGCCGCTCCCGACGTTCCGGCGGTTCACTCCGAGTCGTCCGTATACCACCCGGTCGCCATCCACCGCGACCCCGGGCACGTCCACCCGATGGTGACTCGGCGCGCTGCTGGCGTTCTCTGCCCCGTCGACCGGCTAATCCTGGCAGCTGCTACGACTAGCACTCCACCCGACGCTTCCCCGGTACCCTCCTCCGTTCGCACTGCCCTCGCCGACCCACATTGGCGTCGTGCTATGGAGGAGGAGTACGCGGCCCTCTTGGCCAACCACACCTGGGACCTGGTGCCGCGTCCACCAGGCACCAACGTGGTCACCGGCAAGTGGCTATTTCGCCACAAGCTGACCTCGGACGGCTCCCTCGACCGCTACAAGGCCCGTTGGGTCCATCGGGGCTTCACCCAGCGCCCCGAAGTGGACTACGACGAGACCTTTAGCCCTGTCGTCAAGTTCGCGCCATCCTCTCCCTCGCCCTCTCCCGCGACTGGGCAATCCATCAGCTCGATGTCAAGAATGCCTTCCTCCATGGCACTTTGACGGAGACTGTCTACTGCAGCCAGCCCACCGGCTTCGTCGACGCTGACCGTCCGGATCTGGTTTGCCGGCTGAACAGGTCCCTGTACGGCCTCAAGCAGGCGCCATGGGCTTGGTACAGTCGCTTCGCCTCCTACCTGGCCTCCATCGGCTTCGTCGAGGCCAAGTCGGACACGTCCCTGTTCATCTACCGGCGCGGCGACGACACCGTCTACCTCCTGCTCTACGTCGACGACATTGTGCTCACGGCATCCACCGCCGACCTCCTACACCGCACGATCGTCGCCCTTCAGCGGGAGTTCGCGATGAAGGACCTGGGGCCCCTCCACCACTTCCTCGGCATCACCGCCGAACGTCGGCCTCAGGGTCTCTTCCTCCACCAGCGCCAGTACGCCATCGACATCCTGGAGCGGGCTGGCATGTCTGACTGCAAGCCCTGCTCCACGCCTGTCGACACTCAGGCGAAGCTCTCTGAGGACGACGGGCCTCCGGTCGCCGACGCGACGTCATACCGGAGCCTCACCGGCGCGCTCCAGTACCTCACGTTCTCTAGGCCCGACATCGCTTACGCCGTCCAGCAGGTGTGCCTGCATATGCACACTCCACGGGAGCCCCATCTCACTGCGCTCAAGCGGATTCTACGCTACCTCCGCGGCTCCCTCGACTACGGCCTCCTACTCCGCCCATCCCCGACGTCGGAGCTCGTGGTCTACACCGACGCTGACTGGGCTGGCTGTCCCGACACGCGCCGGTCCACCTCCGGCTACGCCGTCTTCCTGGGCGCCAACCTCGTCTCTTGGGCCGCCAAGAGGCAGCCCGTCGTCTCTCGCTCCAGCGCTGAGGCCGAGTACCGCGCCGTGGTCAACGGTGTGGCCGAGGCCTCCTGGCTGCGCCAGCTCCTCCACGAGCTCCACAGTCCTCTTCAGCGCGCCACACTCGTCTACTGCGACAACGTCAGTGCGGTCTACCTCTCCACCAACCCCGTGCAGCATCAGCGCACGAAGCACGTAGAGATCGACCTACACTTCGTCCGCGAGCGTGTCGCTGCCGGTGACGTTCGGGTTCTCAGCGTCCCCACCACGCTGCAGTTCGCCGACATCTTCACCAAGGGACTGCCGTCGAGTGTATTTCTAGACTTTCGATCCAGTCTCAACATCTGTACAGGATAGAGTTGTGACTGCGGGGGGTGTTAGACTACCCGTCTAGGATTCTAGGGTTTGGGGTGTTCCCCATGTAATTACCGTCTCACCCCTCACTGTAATGGGCCTGACCCAGTTACGAAGTCTATTAATACTACTCCCCATCCCTGGTTAGGGTTATGGGTTCGCATTCCAACAATTAGAGATATGAATATAGATTGGATGCCTTGGTTGTTGCGCTTCTCCAGTTGAGAAATTTCTTGCTCTATTGTCACATTCTTGGATGTATGGATATGCAAGGATCTGTAGCATTCCTTGCTCTATTGTCTGCTTGAATGTTAGTATCTTCTATTTATTTGAACTGTAGGATCTTTTTTGTGTCATTTTGTTCTACCCGGTAACATACTACATCTTTTATTATCTTATGCCTACTTTGTAATGCATTGTGTTTTGATCCTTTCATTGCCTCATTTCACTATCAAGAGATCCTCAAAGTTTGTTTGCATGATTTATATTGAACATTGGTCTTAATATGTATTTTGTCAGTGCTATTTTATTTTACATGCTGAATTTACCATTATTTCCTATCATTATTGCACATTGTGCTATCCTTATTGCTTGTACCAAAGCAGATAATAGTGGTTCCTTTCATGGGTTCTATATTTGTTTTGCCAGAGTGGTAAGCCATGATATTTCTAACGCTTCTATGCTCTGCTTGTTCCAGTGATCCAGAACTCATTTGACTGACAGACGGTGCCAGCAAAGGTGTTATGCAAATGCTGAACACCAACACTAGAAAATAAGGATGGGGAAATAATTGTTCTTTAAAAAGATGGAATGGCAGGGTAAGATATGCTAAAGGGAAAACATGATGTGGCTAAAAGAAATAGCCCTTTGGACTTTGTAATGCAAAACTTCATTTCACAAACAATCATTTCCTTGTTGAACATATGTTGTTTGAGATTTTGGTTTAGTGCATTATTTATAGGTTGAGCATTTAAGGTAGCAAGAAAATTTATATTATTCATAAATATCATATCTCTACTCCTATTACTAAGGGGCAAAGGAGGGCGTGCACAGGGGCGAGGCCATGCCCTTGTCCCGGTGCCCCCTCGCCCTCGTCCTCCTGATTGTTGTCCCCGCCCGCTCGTCCCCCCAGAAACCTCGTCGTTGCCCTCACCTACGACCTTTGCGTCATCAATTCCACCTGTTTGACTCGGGCGCTCGGCCTTTCCATTCCGTTCCCATCATTCTTCTCATACACGATCGATTGCAACCCTTGCCCTCGTCTCCCCACACCACTGAAAATGCCTCGCCTCCGCAGCCGCCACCAGCGACTACCCGTCCTCCCCGCACCACCTCGGGCACGCGCTGATCGACGATGTGGTGGGAGCATATTAGACCTGCTCCTCAGGCTCCTCTCGGTGTGCGGCGGGGTCTAGCCCACCTCACTAGCCCCTCGTCCCGCGACCTTCTCTGAGGACAACTCTGAGGGCCACGATGACTTGCTCTAGGGGCACGACCTCACACTCTGCCACACCAAGATGTCGCAGTCGCCCAGGCCAACCAGGTGCCCATGGACCTTTTCTCATAACAATATAACATACATTTTTACATAAGTTATCGTGGTATTATATGTTCCCGTTGCAACGCACGGGCACTCACCTAGTATATGTTGAATTATACAAGTGTACAAAAGAAAAAGATCATAGACAAACATGTTGCTAACATATTAGTTCGATATTTTCCAATTAGGATTGCGTTTATCACTATGTCTTCTGCAAATATGTTTGTTTTAGAAGACTAAAATATTGATCTGTATATACATGCAAAAGGGATCATTTATGCGTACATATGTCTTAGGGGCATACTTGAAACGTTTTTTTTGTCGGTATGAAATGAGTATTTTGTGAGTCACTGGGAATGTGTATTTTCTGGAAACAATTGCAGCGACATCCGAAAATAGAACCAGGGACATTTTTAATGAGGGTTTCACACAGTTTTTCAACAATATGTTTTTGCAACATTGCCAAAGTAGAACATTTCAGCAGTTGTTGTGTCATCTGAGGCGAGGAAACCTAACTTATACGTACTACAAGTAGTCGGGAACGCATGATGGGAATCCGGAAACCGCGTTGGAAATATATGGCATGTTTGGTTGGCTTCTCTCCATAGCCTGGTTATATGAGCCAGGCCGATGGAAGTCTGGCTCTAGAGATGCGACCAATTTGTTCGCGCCTGCAGAGCCTGGCTCAGGGTGTTTTTATTATCGTGCGAGCCTGACTCTACATCTGCACGCAGGTAACCAAACATACACCTCGCACGAGTAGAGCCTGGTTAACAACAACCAAACACCAGCTCATTGCATCCTGTTGAGCACTGAATTGAGCCTTGCGGACGGTCCGGCCCTCAGGCCGGACGGTCCGCGGTCCGGACAGTCCGCGCCTGAGGGCCGGACGGTTCGCGCGTGCGCAGAGCAGATTAGGGTTCCGAGTTTTGTGCTACGGTTATTAGCTAAAATCACGTGAAAAGCTCGGAAATTAGTTTGTAAAGGGTCCAGCCCCCTCCTCTATAAATAGAGAGGTATACGGCTGATTTGTAATCATCAATCGAATCAATACAACTTCTATTTCGCATTTAGTTCCTGTACAATTAGGAGTAGTTCTAGTCTAGTTCTAGTTTAGCCTCTCGATCCCCAAATTCTCCGCCTCTCCTCGACTCTACGTCGATTAGAGGAGTCTAGGTCGGCCTGCCCTAGCCTAGGCAACTCCTAGGATCTCTCCTCCCCGACAGGGTCTCTCCTAGGAGCAAGATCAAGGCGCCGCCGGCGATCCTCCGCCGCCCCTGCGCACGCGTGGACCGTCCGGCCCTAGGGCGCAGACCGTCCAGCCGTCAGGCAGGGAACCCTAGCCCCTGCGTCAGGTCATGGACTGTCCGGCCCTGTGCCGCGGACCGTCCGCGCCTGACCAGAGAGCACCACCACGGTTCTTGTTGAGTGTTTGGTGCTCCGAAAAGGCGTCAACATACTTTTTGGCGACTCCGCTGGGGATAACACATATAGACCTATCAAATCGGCCCTCAATGGCCGGTTCAAAGGATAGCTCTGAAGTTTCCACCAGCAACATCATAGAGCTAACTTGGGAGACCTTTCCGACTGACGAACAGCTCCAGTTCGAGGAGCACAAGGAGCAGATGATCTAGGAGGTAAAAGCAAAGTTCTTGGCCAACTTCAAAGTGGACAGGAACGACAAGGTCGTCCGACATCATGTGACGGATCCGGCTTCGCTCTAACCCACACCAGATATCCCCAATGTAAGTAATACAAATGAGCTACAATCTCTTAAAATTATGTAGATGAACAGCGTGAACAAATGCAAAATATCATAGGGGGTATGCAAAACGATTATAGGAGACTAGTACGTGCATTTGATATATCTAATATCGCAAATTTTCCTTCGCACGAGGTTGAGTTAGGGGGTAACACGCGTAATACATCGGCTACAGGTTGTCACGACCAGTCACAACCCCTTTATGGGATGCCGATGGACACATACCCTGAACAACCGCAAATCGGCAGCAAATCAGCTGATCTGCACATGCCTAGACTGTCCGCACGTGAGCGCGGACCGTCCGGGCTAGTAACAGTCGGGCCCATTTTTAATGAATTACCAACACATGTGCCCGAGCCACACAGTTTTGCGCAAAATTCAAACTACCCAGTCGGACGGTCCGCATACCGCGACAGACGGTCCGCATATAATCACGGACGGTCCGGGCCAATGTCCAGACAGTCCGCGCATGACCTTTTTGAAGAGGATTGTTACCCGAATTCCCACCCGTCCCAGCAACACTTCTCATCACACTATGCGATACATCAGCCCAATAATACAAAATTCAGAGCCCAGGAGAGCTTTCCAGCCCCGCCTAGAAGCCCGAAAAGGAGCGATCAATCTTATGAGCCATATAGGGCAAACGGCAATGCGCCACATAGCTCAAACCAATGGGGGGAAGACAACATGCCAATATCTAGCCAACCCCACCTATGTTTGACCAGAGAGCCGGTGGTCTCGCACCGGCTGCCATTGATATAGTGAGGGAGGAAATAGCTGGGGCGCTCCGAGATAAGCTCGGAGTAAACATGATCCCTGGGGGGCAATCAGATCGAAAACTTTATGACAACCGATTTGATCACCACCCATACCCACAGGGAACCAGGATACCCGAATTCTCAAAATTTTCGGGTGACCAGGGAAAGAGCACGCGCGAACACATAGGCCAGTTCCTAGCATAATTAGGAGAATTGGCCGACACAGAAGCATTTCGCGTGCGTTTATTTTCATTATCTTTAACAGGGACCGCGTTCGCATGGTATGCCACTTTACCTCCTAATTCTATTTCGTCATGGGGGGATTTAGAACAAAAATTCCACGATCACTTTTTCTCTGGCGACTACGAATTAGATCTGGCAGACCTAGTGGCCCTGCGACAGGGGAAGGATGAGTCGGTTAATGAATACATCCGGAGATTCCGGGATACAAGAAACCGATGCTTCCAAATTCATTTAGCAGAAAAACAACTAGCAGGATTAGCCTTTAATGGTCTGCGATATTATTTAAAAGAAAGATTAGAAGGCATCCAATTTTTTACACTAGCACAATTACATCAAAGAGCTTTGGCCTGTGAAAGCCGAAGCAAAGAGACTGCCAAAACCATTCGTCACAATGTCCATATTGTAGAGTGCGACCAAAGTAGCTCAGACGACGAATCAGCAGAAGTGTATGCTGCTGAAATGGTTTGGCCAAAGCAGGCCAAATCTTCGGCTTGTTCTTCCTTGCAGCCGGTTCAGAAGAAACGACAAGAGGAAGTTAAGTTTACATTTAATGTTGGTAAATATGATAAAATATTTGATGAATTACTCAAAAATGGCAACATTAAAATAAATCACATTGTCTCATCCGTCGACGAGCTAAAACGTCGAGCATACTGCAAGTGGCATAACTCATTTTCTCATGCCACTAATGATTGTAATGTATTCCGTCAACAGATTCAATCGGCCATTAACAAGGGACGATTGAAATTTCAGGAAATGCAGGTGGATACAGAGCCATTTCCGATGAACATGATCGACTTTGAGGGCAAGAAAATCCTGGTTCGGCCAAACATAGCTGATAAAGGCAAAGGCAAGGAGATAGTCATCGGCAATACACGAGAGGCCGATGAGAAGCATAAAATTTCTTGCAGGAAAGTGGTGACAGAAAAGACTCCTGATGGAGGGGAAACTCTTAAGGTGACCATCACGGCCTACGGCGCTAGGGGGCAAGCACGGACCAAGGAGCAGGAACCCGTGCTGCGCACCCCGGATGGTCCGGCATACAGGCACGGACGGTCCGGAACCCCGTCGGACGGTCCGGAAAACTCCAGCGGACGGTCCGGCCATGCTCAAGACTCGCAACGGCCACGTACTTTCAAACCATGACGACCAGAGATAGGTACGTGGAAAACAAATACATTCAAGGCAGCTGGTCGGTTGGTCAAAACCGGCCCGACTTTCGATCAATTGTTGTCTAAATACGTGAAAAAGAAGGCCGGCCCTAGTGACCGGTCAGCAAAGCGACCCCGCTCACCCATTCATGAGCAACGTCAGGTAAGGCCGATTGGACCACCTCACCAATCGAAACAAATGAAAGGTCATACTGTGCAATTGAGACCTAACATACCTGCATGGACACCTCCACCTTATCCGCCTATGCCATATCCATACACATATTTACCTCCACCATATGTCTCAAACCAAATGTGGGGCATGCCACCATATCCATTTGGGATGCCACAGTACCCTGCTTGGGGGGCACCCCAAACATTTGTATTTGATAGGTTGGCACCTCCAGTACAAGACCAATTGAGCGTCGCTCAATCCGGTCATCAGGCACAGGCCCAACAAGTGTGCCGGAGTACTCGGCCTCAAAGGCCGACCAATCCGGCAGGGGGGCATATACCTGCAGCAGCCGAAAGGACAACAAAAAAGGACGTCATCAAAATAGGTACTGCAAATGTTGTCATACAGGAAGATAATAAAGGGCCGATGATTTTTGGTGAATCAGCCAACACAACCAAAAAAGAAGATATGGCTACCATCAAAACAGCCGATCCGAAATACTCCATGCCTCGATGGTGCCCAGCGGGATTGACACGGTCCCAAAAGCGGAAATTACAGCGCCTAAGAGCAAAGGAGAGCCAGGAGAAGGAGGCAGAAAAAATCAATGACACACATCCACATTACCCGCCACCGCAAAAAAATGGAGACCAAAGGCTGTTGAAGAAAAACAAACGGCCACAAAAATAGAAAATAAAACAACACTTGTGCAGCACCCTGCAGGTATGGCAGATAGCCTGGCCAGCAAGTGTAGCATCCCAAAAATCCTAATCTAGGTTTGAACCCTAATCCACCTTTTACCCCTCCCTTCATCCTCTAATTCTAAAATCCTCCCCAAAATTTTCCTTCATCATATGCATACATCTTGTTTGACCACAAAAGCACCTCACTTAGATTCTATTTTTTCTAAACACTTAGAGTATCTACAAAATAATTTGTTCCAAAGAAAAAGATGCAAATTGGGAAATAAGAATTAGAAAATAAAAAGAAAAAGAGAAAACCTCCCCCCTCCCTGCTAGGCCGAGTTCGGCCCAGGCCGCGACCCCCCCCCCCCTCTCCCTCGCGCCGCATTCCTCCTTCCCCGGCCCATCTGCGGCCCGCCTCCGCGCGCGCGGCAGCCGCGCCCGCACCTCGCCCTCTCTCTCGCCGACAAAGCGGCCCCGCCTGTCAGCCACTCGCCTGCTCGCTCGCTCGCCCGCTCGCTCCCTCCCTCTGACCAAGCGGCCCCACCTGTCAGCCGCTTCGTCATCCGTCCGCCGTCCCCTCGCCGAAGTCACCTCCGCCGTCGCCTCCGTCCTTCCCCCTGCCGTCCGGCCACACAGGGAAGTTTGGCACCGCTCCGTCCTCCTCCCCTTGACCGCGTCCTCGCCGGTACCGCCCCCGCCGTAGCGTCCCCTCGGCGGCGCTGTGCGCCATTTATGGCGGCACTGGGAAGCTCGCCGGAGCCAGGGAGCTCCACCGCCCCCCTCGCCCCCGCGCGCCTATAAAAAGCTCGCCCCGAGCCCCTTCTTTCTCGCACCAGCCCCGACCGCTACCCTCCTCCCCTCGCCCAAGCCCAATTCGCGGAGCGCCGTCTTCTTCCCCCTCTCCGGTGAGTCCCTCCTCCTCTCCTCTCTCCCTCTCTGTTAGCCCAGCAAGCAATTGAATTAGCCTAGCAGCTTCCTCGCCTTGCCGCAAGCACAATACACCACTCCCCCACCCCGATTGCTCGCCCGGAGCTCACCGGCGGCAACCCCCGCCGCGAAGCTCCGCCACCTCCCCGCGGGCAGCTCCCTCCCGACCTCCTCTGACCAAATTGAGCCCATCTCTAGGTCCGCCATCCCCCCCCATGCTTAGGCGCCTGCGCACTGCCCAAGAACCGGGCCACCGGCGGCAAGCCGCCGTCGAACCCCCCCCCCCCCCCCCCCCCCCCCCCCCCCCCGGCGACCGGTTTCCCCCCCCCCCCTCGGCCGGTTCACCCCGTCATCAATCGCGCCCGCGCCGTTTCCCCCTGCCTCTCTCTGTCGCGTGGGCCCCGCGATGACGCCGTCGCCCCCCTCCCCGTGGGCCGCTGCCGGGCCGAAAGCGCGCCCGCGCGCCTGCCCCGCGCCGAGCTGGGCCGAATTTCTCCCCCCCCCCCCCCCCCGGCCCGTTTGAAGAAAAATCCTTTTCTATTTTATTTTCTTCACCTTTTCCCATTTAATTAGTATTCTTCAATATTTTATACACCAAAAATTATCCAAATAATTTCTAAAGATCCCCTACAACAATAATGTTAGAAAATGACACACTGTAATTTGTAAACCCCTGTTGATGTATTGTTTTATTGCCTGTTTTCCTAGAAGAAGCAGGGGTCGTTGATCCGGAACCCTTAGCCCCGGAAGAAGGGCCAGAACCCGAACTTCCGGAAGTAGATCTTCTGTGCCAGGAAAGCTTCGACGAAGGCAAGTCCATCCTTCCCTTGATGCATAAATTACCTATTCTCTCTACCACTGCCTAGGCCGGGAATTATGGGGAATATTGCATTGTATGTGAGAGATGGCCCGCATTATCATACACTTTCTGGATACGTAAAGTGGATTGGGAGGAAAGGCTATGTGTATCTCCAAATAAAATCTCTTTTGAAAAATTATGCGATGAAGGGTACTCACCCTCATCACCTGAGAGTGGGATGATCAGGGACTCCCTGGTTTAGGGGAGGGCCTAAGGTGTTGGCTCAGCTGGTTTAGGCGTGAGCAGAAGGATTGTCCCCTCATATAAGGACCGGTTTGTCATCTTCACTACCTGTACTCCTTTGTCGTACAACCACTCGAGACTGTGTGGGCAGTCACTCGATCCGAACTCGTGTGGTCCGACCCCAGGGTTAAGAAGGCTGGGGAGCACCGGAGGATAAGGAGGGGGAAAGTTTTGTCCGGTTTGGGCATGGTGGTGGCCTGACTCCTTCCGGATAACCGTTAAGGTTAGGATGCACGAGTAAGGAAAGAGATCCGGCATTCGGGTCTCACGACGGTGAGATCGCAGAAACCGGGCTAGTGGGTAAAGTGTACCCCTCTGCGCAGAGTTGAAACCTATTCGAATAGTCCGTGTCCACTGGTATGGATGAGACTGGTATGGTATGGCAATTAGAACTTTTTCTCTAAGTTTCTTATCAAGGGAAAGGTGTGTTTAAATGGGTTTTGAAAAAGAGATAAAGCCTCTGGAGCGGGAAGCTCAGTGGCAGTTGAGTTTTTGGTTACTTATAATAGCATGGGAAAACCTTCAAGCAACTGTCTCTCTCTGAGAAAATAATGAGTGACTACAACTCCACCAAATTGAGCATGTACATCATAGGTCTCTTTCTCTCTACGGGAGCGGGGTGGGCTTGCGGAATACCTAGTGTATTCACCCAGATTTAATTATGTTTTTTCAGCAGCCGAGGACTTCTTTTCTGCTATGCTTGATTAAGAGGGCTGTGTCTGCACCCAGTTCTGCCTGTGGTTTGGGCTAGTGTATTTTTCCTGCTGCGCTTCTGTTTGGCTCTCTCGAGCTTGTACCCCGGTATTGTAATAAATTTATCTAAAGCTCTGTACTATTTGAAGTAAGAAATGTGTTTACTAGCCTCCTGGGACTAGTAATTGTTTCACATTTGAGTCCCAAAGGATCGGGACGCTTCAGGTGGTATCAAAGCCATAGGACTGGCCGTAGGTCGCAGCCCTGACCCTAAAACCTACCTTAAAAAGAAAATACCTCTTACCTCAAGAAAAGTTTTCTCTTCCCTTCCCCGGTGTTAACAAGACCCTTCTTTTCCTATTCCAGATGGAAGACTCTCTGGCCATTAAGACATCCTACTGCTCAGAAGTGGAAGGGTTCCCACGCCTCTTGCGAAGCTGTGCGCTCCGCATGGGAATCCGCAAGAAGCCGGAATACGTCTGGACGGAACATCTCGAGGGCGGGATGATAAGATGCTCTATGGCAGTCTACCTGGGGGAAAGCCACAGCTATCCAAACCAACGTTCCTTCCAAGTCACTTTTACCGGAGTTCATTTCCTAGATGCCTGCCAAAATGTCGCCCGGAAAGCCCTCCGTCAGCTATGTCAAAACTACAACAAAGTAATCATTGAAACCCCCCTTCGCTACTTTCCACCCAGCAACAAGAATACCCCCACCTGGAGGAAAAGACTTCAGGCCCTATCAGGAGGAGATCCTACTGAGAACGATCCCACCATTGTCTACATGGCTGGATACCTTCATACCCTTGATAACCAATATGATGACCTCACCCTCCACTGCACCTCTCTAACCTCCCGGGTGGAAAGCCTGGAGCAGAAAGTCAGGGAACTCTCAGAAGAAAAAGTGTCCCTTCAAGAGAGCCTCGCAATAGCTGAAGGTGAGGAAACCAATACCCGAGAAGCCTACCGCACACTGAAGATGGACTACGACAAGAAACTGAAGAAGCTTGCCCCCGCAAAGAAAATCCGCAAGAAGACCAAGAGCCAAGGATGCCAGACTGAGCAGAAGGAAGAAAACCCTCCAAGGAACCTATCCGACACCGATGAGATGTCCCTGGCTAGCCTTGATGACCTTCTCAAGGAATTTGGGGACACGTTAGAGAAGGAGTGCGGGAGTACCCTAGATAGCACTCGCGTGTGAACTTATGGTAGCAGGGTGTTGTGTCATGTAATGGCTTGATGTAATGAATAAAATAACCAGTTAAAAAAAATGGCATGTGCATAATAGTAACTCTCTTCCCATGGCAGATGGCTTCGGATAAAACCACGCCTACCGCCTCCGGGATTGGAGCAGGTTTTCCCTTAGGAGCTGAAGGAGGAGCCGGTGGAGAAGGGGATGGGACCCACCTCCCCGCACCTCCGGAACTACCACTAGATCTGGCCCAAGTTCTAGCCCATCAAACCAGACTCATTGAAGTCCTCACTCGAAGTCTGGAGAACCAGCGCCCAGGTGGTGGAAGACCCTAGGACAGGATGGGAGAATTCCTGAGACTCAAGCCTCCCACATTCGCGGGGTCCAGCAATCCCCTCGATGCAGATGACTGGCTTCGCACGATCAAGAGGAAGTTAGAAGCCATCGCTTGCCCTGAGAATCAACGTGTTCAGCTGGCAGCTCATCAGCTTTCAGGAATGGCGTTAGCATGGTGGGACACTTTCAGTGAAGCCGTCAGAGATGCTACCTGGGCAGAATTCGAGACAGCTTTCCGTGAGCACCATGTACCCCAAGGGATAGTTCAACTCAAGGAGGATGAATTCCGGGAGCTAACCCAAGGTGGGCGATCAGTCAGTGAGTATGTGCACAAGTTCACAGAGCTGGCCCGCTACGCGCCTGAGGATGTCAGCACCGAGGCCAGGAAAATGGCCCGTTTCCTGAGAGGGTTAAGACCCGAGCTCAAGACCATCCTCGCCAGCCAGGACTTACACAGCTTCTCTCACCTTTCCAACAAGGCTATTCAAGTGGAAAGAGCTAAAGAGGAGGAAAAAGGGCACATCAAGAGAAAGTTCCAGGTCCTGCGAGCTCAACAGCAAGAGCGTCACCAGAGAGCTCGACCCTTTGGGCTCCCACCCAGGGGTCCAGGCTTCGATAAACAATCTGGACCCTCTCCATCGCGCTACAGTCAACAAAGTCAGAGCTCCCATCAGGCACCCTCCGTCGCAAGCAACCAGCCGCCAGCAAACGCCTGTTGGCACTGCGGAGACCCCAGGCACTTCAAAAACAACTGCCCTCAGCTGAAGGCACCCGGGCCAACCTACTCCAACTCGGTGAATGGCCCCAAGATTCTATCAGCTCCTACCTCCAAGGCGCTTCCTCCCAGCAGCCAGCAGAGCAGGGCTCAGTACCAGGGCAGGGCCCGAGTCAACCACGTCGACGCTCAGGAAGCCCAGCAGGCCCCGGGAGTAGTGCTCGGTGAGTTCCTCGTCGAATTTACTCCCGCTTCTGTGCTTTTTGATTCGGGAGCATCCCATTCATTTATAGCCGCTAAGTTTGTGGAGAAGCATGGCATACCCTCTACACCTTTAGCTATCCCTTTGGTCACCCGAACCCCAGGAACAGACCTCCTATGCAAACTCAGGTGTTCACAAGTCAGAATTCTTTTAAGTGGGGTAGTATTCCTGGCAGACTTAACCATCTTGCCATCCCAAGGCATTGATGTAATCCTAGGAATGGATTGGCTAGCTAAGCACAAGGGTGTTATCAGCTGCGCAAGCAAAACTATCCTTCTCATAGATCACCAAGGAAAGTCAGTTTCCTGTCAAGCCCAACCGCCTGCAAAAGATCCAATGGTGTTTAGTCTGGCAGTAGAAAGCATGTCTGTAATCAAGGAATTTGAAGATGTGTTTCCAGAAGAGTTGCCCGGGATGCCACCAGAAAGAGAAGTGGAGTTCTATATAGACCTCATTCCCGGCACTGCGCCCATCGCAAAAAGACCATACCGCATGGCCCCCACCGAATTGGCAGAACTGAAACTTCAGCTTTCAGAACTACAGCAAAAAGGGTACATCCGTCCCAGTTCGTCTCCCTGGGGAGCACCCGTTCTTTTCGTGACCAAAAAGGATGGGAGTATGAGGATGTGTATTGATTATCGATCCTTGAACGAAGTTACAATCAAGAATAAGTACCCCCTCCCCGGATTGATGACCTCTTCGACCAGCTGCAAGGAGCCAAATACTTCTCCAAGATAGACCTCAGGTCAGGATATCACCAACTCAGGATTAAGGAAGCAGACATTCAGAAAACTGCATTCGTCACCAGATACGGGCAATATGAATTCACGGTGATGCCATTTGGACTAACCAACGCACCTGCCTTTTTCATGAACCTCATGAATAAGGTATTTATGGAGGAATTAGATAAGTTTGTCGTAGTTTTTATCGACGACATCCTCATCTATTCCAAGAGTCGCAAGGACCATGAGCAGCACCTTCGAACCGTCCTCGGAAGACTCAGAGCACATCAACTTTATGCTAAGTTCAGCAAGTGTGAGTTCTGGTTAGAAAAGATAGCCTTCCTAGGGCATATCTTGACTTCTGAAGGGGTAGAAGTGGACCCATCTAAGGTGGAAGCTGTTTCAAATTGGAAGCAACCTTCCAACGTCAGTGAAATTCGAAGCTTTCTAGGAATGGCAGGGTATTATCGCCGCTTTATCAAGGGATTCTCCAGCATAGCAAAGCCCTTGACGGAACTTCTCAAAAAGGACAATAAGTTCGTGTGGACTCCCGATTGTGAAGAAAGTTTCCAAATCATCAAAGAGAAGCTTACAACCGCGCCAGTTTTGACTCTACCAGACATACACCAGGAGTTTGTCATCTTTTGTGATGCTTCCAAGCAAGGCTTAGGGTGTGTCTTAATGCAAAATGAGAAAGTCATTGCTTATGCATCCCGATTACTCAAGCCGCACGAACAGAACTATCCTACCCACGATCTGGAATTGGCAGCCATAGTGCACGCTCTAAAAATATGGAGGCATTATCTGATTGGAAACAAATGCCACATCTTCACTGATCACAAGAGTCTAAAGTACATCTTCACGCAACCGGACCTCAACCTCCGTCAACGAAGGTGGCTCGAATTAATCAAAGATTATGACCTCAAAATCCACTACCACCCCGGAAAGGCCAACGTGGTAGCAGACGCCCTCAGCCGAAAACCTTTCGGGATTAGAGGAACAAACTTCCTAGAAGATTGGAAGAAAGAATCAGCTCAGCTGAATGCATGTCTGGGAGACGACGGTAGCCTGGAAGTCAAGCCAAACCTAGAAGATCTCATATACAAGGCCCAATGCCTCGACGCAGAAACAACCAAGCTTAAGGAAAGAGCATGCAAAGAGCAACTTCCGGACCTAAGAACAGACGAGCAAGGAGTCCTCTGGTTCAAGAACCGTCTGTGCGTGCCATTTGGAAAGGCACGGGAGACCCTGCTTGATGAAGCCCACAACTCAGCTTACTCCATCCACCCAGGGACCACCAAGATGTACCTGGACCTCAAAACCAGGTATTGGTGGAGGGGGATGAAGAAGGAAATAGCACAGTATGTGGCCCGTTGTGACACCTGTCAGAGAACAAAGGCCGAACATCAGAAGCCTGCAGGCCTGCTTCAACCCCTCCCAATACCCGAATGGAAGTGGGAGGAAATAGGCATGGATTTCGTAACCGGACTACCCAGATCGCAAAGAGGAAATGATTCCATATGGGTAGTAATCGATCGTCTCACCAAAGTGGCCCATTTCGTTCCAGTAAAGACCACTTTCGGAGGAGCAGCCCTCGCCCAATTATACCTTAAAGAGATAGTCAGGCTACATGGCATTCCACGGAAGATAGTATCAGATAGAGGAACGCAGTTCACTTCAAAGTTTTGGAAGGGCCTTCAGCAAGCAATGGGCACCAAGCTAGATTTCAGCACTGCTTATCACCCCCAGTCAGATGGTCAAACAGAGAGAGTTAACAAAGTCCTTGAAGATCTACTCAGAGCCTGCGTACTAGCCTTCAACAGGGATTGGGAGTCTAGTTTGTCGTACGCCGAATTCTCATACAACAATAGCCATCAGGCCAGCATCAAAATGTCACCATTCGAAGCACTGTATGGAAGAAAATGCCAAACTCCCCTAATGTGGTCCAATGTAGGGGAAAGGACACTAGAAGGGCCCGACTTCGTTAAAGAAGCCGAAGAAAAAGTTGCCTTGATCCGCAGAAGGTTACTTGAAGCTCAGAGTCGACAAAAGAGTTACGCAGACAATAGGCGAAGGGAACTCAGATTTGAGGAGGGAGATTTTGTTTATCTCAAAGTTTCTCCAATGCGTGGTGTCAGAAGGTTCCAGTTAAAGGGAAAGCTAGCACCCCGTTTCGTCGGTCCTTACCCTGTCATTTCCCGAATAGGACCCGTGGCATACCGTCTTGAGCTACCAGAATCCATGTCAGATATTCACAATGTGTTCCATGTATCCCAACTCCGCAAATGCCTAAAAGTACCAGAAACCCGTATCGAGGCAGAGACAATTCAGATTCAAAAAGATCTCCAGTACCGGGAAAAGCCAGTGAAGATTCTCGACTCAGCAGTCAGAAGAACCCGCAATTCAGAAGTAAGGCTTTGTAAGGTTCAGTGGAGCAGAGATGGAGAAGAGGAAGCCACCTGGGAGAGTGAGGACTCTCTGAGGAAGGAATACCCTTACCTTTTCTCGAGCCCCGTCTAATCTCGAGGGCGAGATTCCTTTAAGTGGGGTAGGTTTGTAGCATCCCAAAAATCCTAATCTAGGTTTGAACCCTAATCCACCTTTTACCCCTCCCTTCATCCTCTAATTCTAAAATCCTCCCCAAAATTTTCCTTCATCATATGCATACATCTTGTTTGACCACAAAAGCACCTCACTTAGATTCTATTTTTTCTAAACACTTAGAGTATCTACAAAATAATTTGTTCCAAAGAAAAAGATGCAAATTGGGAAATAGGAATTAGAAAATAAAAAGAAAAAGAGAAAACCTCCCCCCTCCCTGCTGGGCCGAGTTCGGCCCAGGCCGCGACCCCCCCCCCCCCCTCTCCCTCGCGCCGCATTCCTCCTTCCCCGGCCCATCTGCGGCCCGCCTCCGCGCGCGCGGCAGCCGCGCCCGCACCTCGCCCTCTCTCTCGCCGACAAAGCGGCCCCGCCTGTCAGCCACTCGCCTGCTCGCTCGCTCGCCCGCTCGCTCCCTCCCTCTGACCAAGCGGCCCCACCTGTCAGCCGCTTCGTCATCCGTCCGCCGTCCCCTCGCCGAAGTCACCTCCGCCGTCGCCTCCGTCCTTCCCCCTGCCGTCCGGCCACACAGGGAAGTTTGGCACCGCTCCGTCCTCCTCCCCTTGACCGCGTCCTCGCCGGTACCGCCCCCGCCGTAGCGTCCCCTCGGCGGCGCTGTGCGCCATTTATGGCGGCACTGGGAAGCTCGCCGGAGCCAGGGAGCTCCACCGCCCCCCTCGCCCCCGCGCGCCTATAAAAAGCTCGCCCCGAGCCCCTTCTTTCTCGCACCAGCCCCGACCGCTACCCTCCTCCCCTCGCCCAAGCCCAATTCGCGGAGCGCCGTCTTCTTCCCCCTCTCCGGTGAGTCCCTCCTCCTCTCCTCTCTCCCTCTCTGTTAGCCCAGCAAGCAATTGAATTAGCCTAGCAGCTTCCTCGCCTTGCCGCAAGCACAATACACCACTCCCCCACCCCGATTGCTCGCCCGGAGCTCACCGGCGGCAACCCCCGCCGCGAAGCTCCGCCACCTCCCCGCGGGCAGCTCCCTCCCGACCTCCTCTGACCAAATTGAGCCCATCTCTAGGTCCGCCATCCCCCCCCATGCTTAGGCGCCTGCGCACTGCCCAAGAACCGGGCCACCGGCGGCAAGCCGCCGTCGAACCCCCCCCCCCCCCCCCCGGCGACCGGTTTTTCCCCCCCCCCCCTCGGCCGGTTCACCCCGTCATCAATCGCGCCCGCGCCGTTTCCCCCTGCCTCTCTCTGTCGTGTGGGCCCCGCGATGACGCCGTCGCCCCACGCGCCCGCGCCGTCGCCCCCCTCCCCGTGGGCCGCTGCCGGGCCGAAAGCGCGCCCGCGCGCCTGCCCCGCGCCGAGCTGGGCCGAATTTCTCCCCCCCCCCCGGCCCGTTTGAAGAAAAATCCTTTTCTATTTTATTTTCTTCACCTTTTCCCATTTAATTAGTATTCTTCAATATTTTATACACCAAAAATTATCCAAATAATTTCTAAAGATCCCCTACAACAATAATGTTAGAAAATGACACACTGTAATTTGTAAACCCCTGTTGATGTATTGTTTTATTGCCTGTTTTCCTAGAAGAAGCAGGGGTCGTTGATCCGGAACCCTTAGCCCCGGAAGAAGGGCCAGAACCCGAACTTCCGGAAGTAGATCTTCTGTGCCAGGAAAGCTTCGACGAAGGCAAGTCCATCCTTCCCTTGATGCATAAATTACCTATTCTCTCTACCACTGCCTAGGCCGGGAATTATGGGGAATATTGCATTGTATGTGAGAGATGGCCCGCATTATCATACACTTTCTAGATACGTAAAGTGGATTGGGAGGAAAGGCTATGTGTATCTCCAAATAAAATCTCTTTTGAAAAATTATGCGATGAAGGGTACTCACCCTCATCACCTGAGAGTGGGATGATCAGGGACTCCCTGGTTTAGGGGAGGGCCTAAGGTGTTGGCTCAGCTGGTTTAGGCGTGAGCAGAAGGATTGTCCCCTCATATAAGGACCGGTTTGTCATCTTCACTACCTGTACTCCTTTGTCGTACAACCACTCGAGACTGTGTGGGCAGTCACTCGATCCGAACTCGTGTGGTCCGACCCCAGGGTTAAGAAGGCTGGGGAGCACCGGAGGATAAGGAGGGGGAAAGTTTTGTCCGGTTTGGGCATGGTGGTGGCCTGACTCCTTCCGGATAACCGTTAAGGTTAGGATGCACGAGTAAGGAAAGAGATCCGGCATTCGGGTCTCACGACGGTGAGATCGCAGAAACCGGGCTAGTGGGTAAAGTGTACCCCTCTGCGCAGAGTTGAAACCTATTCGAATAGTCCGTGTCCACTGGTATGGATGAGACTGGTATGGTATGGCAATTAGAACTTTTTCTCTAAGTTTCTTATCAAGGGAAAGGTGTGTTTAAATGGGTTTTGAAAAAGAGATAAAGCCTCTGGAGCGGGAAGCTCAGTGGCAGTTGAGTTTTTGGTTACTTATAATAGCATGGGAAAACCTTCAAGCAACTGTCTCTCTCTGAGAAAATAATGAGTGACTACAACTCCACCAAATTGAGCATGTACATCATAGGTCTCTTTCTCTCTACGGGAGCGGGGTGGGCTTGCGGAATACCTAGTGTATTCACCCAGATTTAATTATGTTTTTTCAGCAGCCGAGGACTTCTTTTCTGCTATGCTTGATTAAGAGGGCTGTGTCTGCACCCAGTTCTGCCTGTGGTTTGGGCTAGTGTATTTTTCCTGCTGCGCTTCTGTTTGGCTCTCTCGAGCTTGTACCCCGGTATTGTAATAAATTTATCTAAAGCTCTGTACTATTTGAAGTAAGAAATGTGTTTACTAGCCTCCTGGGACTAGTAATTGTTTCACATTTGAGTCCCAAAGGATCGGGACGCTTCAGCAAGGCCGGACAATCTACACCAGGTGTGGACTGTCCGCTCCCGGAGTCCGGACCGTCTGCACCACACCAGGATGCCTCCGACGATGAACCGACATCAATGGAGGAGGACGACCTACTGGGAGAAGACCTGGTCGACTACGAAGCCTCTCCAGAGCGCTCAGGTATGGATGTGAATGTTATTACATTTTCTGCTGATTGTACTATTATCGACGACGATGAACCTGTGGTTGCCCAGTTTGATTTTGGCCCTAAAGAAGCCGCCTTTACTAAACCAAAGGAATCGGTAAATCATTTAAAGCCGCTCTTCGTGCGCGGTCACATTGATGGGATACCGATTGCTAAAATGTTGGTAGATGGAGGGGCGGCTGTAAATCTAATGCCTTATTCATTATACAGAAAATTGGGTAAGCAAGACGACGAACTTGTCATGACCAACATGACCCTCAGCGGTGTTGGACCTGATAGTTCGATCAAAGCCAGGGGAGTCACGTCCGTTGAATTAACCATCGGGACTAAGACTCTTGCGGCAGCATTCTTCGTCGCTGATGTATAAGGAAATTACAGTTTAATCCTAGGCAGAGATTGGATTCATGCCAATCAATGTATACCTTCTACGTTACATCAAATGTTAATACAATGGGTAGGCGATGATGTAGAATAAGTACATGCTGGTGTATCGGCCTATATCGCTGTGGCCGATGCCCCTGTACTATGGACTTATGAGACTGCTACATGTCTCACAGGAGTAGATTTTTCTGATTATCAGTTCATAAGTATAGATAAGAGAGGTTTCATTCCTGTAATGCTAGAGCCGATGGAGAATCGGCTAAATCCTAAATAAAGTTTAAATGATGAGTACACACAAAGTTCATGAGTCTTTGGTCACGGACAATTCGGCTTCTAAAGCCGGACGGTCTGGTCTTTCACAAAACAGTTCGGACTTTAAGACCGAGCATCTACCGCAGCATAATTACAGTATTACGGATGATCCGGTACCCGAGACCGGAAAATCCGCCGTCACACAAAGATCATCTGATTCCTCTGTGGGGGACATGATAGAGGAATTCAGAGATCTTGATAAACTAGGACAGTGGTTTACATCGGTCGATCCTTTGGAGGAGATTGACATAGGAGATGGTAAAACTCCAAGGCCGACTTTTGTAAACAAGACCCTAGAGACCGATTTTAGAAATGAAATGATCGGTCTATTGAAGGAATATTCAGATTGTTTTGCTTGGAATTACACTGAGATGCCTGGATTAAGCCGAGAGATCGTAGAACATCGGCTGCCTATTAAGTCCGGTTTCAGACCTTTCAAGCAGAAAGCTAGAACATTTCGTCCAGACCTTCTCCCACGAATCAAGGACGAAATCCACCGGCTGCTAGAAGCTGATTTTATTAGACCTTGTAGATACGCAGAATGGGTCTCCAATATTGTGCCGGTGGAGAAGAAGGAGTCAGGTAAACGTAGAGTTTGCATTGATTTTCGTAATTTAAATAGAGCAACTCCGAAAGATGAGTATCCCATGCCCATAGCCGACACGTTAATCAATAATGCATCAGGAAATAGAATTATTAGCTTCCTTGATGGTAATGCCGGATATAATCAGATTTTCATGGCCGTAGAAGACGCGTCTAAAACGGTCTTTATATATCCAGGCTTCATTGGTTTATTTGAGTGGGTTGTCATGACATTTGGCCTGAAAAATGCTGGTACTACTTATCAGAGGGCTATGAATTTGATCTTCCATGAGCTATTAGGAAACACTGTGGAAGTCTACATTGATGATATTGTGGTCAAATCGGCTGAGTTTAGTTCTCACATAGCTGATTTACGCAAAGCCTTTGATAAAATACGTCGGTATGGTTTGAAAATGAACCCACATAAGTGTGCTTTTGGAGTGTCGTCTGGTAAGTTTCTAGGATTTGTCATCCATGAACATGGTATAGAAATAGACCCTAACCGAATCAAGTCTATTCGGAATGTGAGGCCTCCGACTTGTAAGGTCGAAGTGCAGAAGTTTCTTGTCAAGGTGAATTATTTACGGAGGTTTATTTCTAACCTGGCCGGGAAGATTGATGCCTTCACCCCTATCCTTCGGCTTAAAAATGATGCCGAATTCGCTTGGGGGGGAGAACAGCAGGAAGCATTTGATCTCATTAAAAAATACTTGTCTTCGGCTCCCGTATTAAAAGCACCACAAGCAGGAGTACCATTCAGATTATATATTGCAGCTGAAGATAAGGTCATTGGGGCTGTTCTGACACAAGAAACTGAAGGAAAGGAGCATGTGGTGACATATCTAAGTCGGAGGTTGGTGGATGCTGAAACGAGGTACACTTTTATCGAAAAGTTATGCTTATGCTTGTTTTATGCATGCATCAAATGTAGATGTTATTTACTGTCTAGTCATTGCACTGTTTCTGGTCAAGCCGATGTGATCAAGTATATGTTGCATAACCCAATTATGAGTGGTAGAATTGGTAAGTGGGCTTATGCGCTCATAGAATATGACTTGGCCTATGAACCGTTGAAATCTATGAAAGGCCAGGTCATAGCAGATTTTATTGTAGAGCATCGGATTAATGATACTCATGAACTAGACATGTCATACCTCACTATTACTCCTTGGACTTTATATTTTGACGGATCGGTTTGCAATGAAGGGCAAGGAATTGGCATAGTACTTGTTTCACCAAGTGATATCTCCTTCGACTTCTCTAGCCGATTGAAAACTTATTGCACTAACAATCAAGCCGAATATGAAGCCCTTTTGTTCGGCTTGGAACTTTTAAGTGGTATGGGAGTAAAACATGTAAAAGCATTTGGTGATTCTCAGCTGGTCATCCAACAAGTGTTAGAAGAATATCAATGTTTTGATGGTACTCTAAATAGTTACCTTGAAAAATGTTGGAGCATAATCCATTATTTTGATGAATTCAGTATTCGGCATATCTCTAGAGTTGAGAATCATAGAGCTAACAATTTGGCACAAGATGCATCAGGTTATCGGATAAAGCGAGGGAAATTTCACAATACTGAAAATCTGATAACCAGTGCAGGGCCAAATCCCTAGGTCGCGGACCGTCCGCGTGAAGATGCCGGACCGTCCGAGGTTACCAGGAAAGTTCTCCTAATCGATTCGGCTGGTAATGAAGCCGATGCAAGTGATTGGAGGACGCCCATAACTAATTATTTACGAAATCCCAATGTCAGGACAGATAAGAACATTCGGTGTACAGCTTTCAAGTATGTTTTGATGAGTGATGAACTCTACCACCGAACAGTCAACGACGTCCTGCTTAAGTGCTTGGGCCCAGATGATGCTATATTAGCCATGGCCGAAGTACATGAAGGAATTTGTGGTATCCATCAATCGGCTCCAAAGATGAAGTGGTTGTTGCGAAGGTCTGGTTTTTATTGGCCTAATATGATAGCTGATTGTTTTAAGTACTACAAGGGTTGCCAAGTGTGTCAAAAATTCGGCGACCTACAGTTGGTCCCTGCAGCCGAATTACATCCTATCATCAAGCCTTGGCCTTTTAGAGGATGGGGGTTAGACTTTATTGGGGAGATTCACCCTTCATCATCAAAGGGACATCGGTTCGTGTTAGTTGCCACTGACTACTTTACCAAATGGACTGAAGTCGTTGCTCTGAAGAACATGACACACAAGGAGGTGATTGAGTTCATAACTGAGC
The DNA here is from genome assembly GCA_029449295.1 of Zea luxurians. Lineage (NCBI taxonomy): Eukaryota > Viridiplantae > Streptophyta > Magnoliopsida > Poales > Poaceae > Zea > Zea luxurians. The sequence goes on along the minus strand of JAOPSE010000008.1, from coordinate 38,437,209 downwards.
ATATTATTCATAGATTCAGCATTACCCAGACCTTGACTACAGATCAAGGGACTTCTTTTATGTCAAAGGAGGTACGTGAATTTGCTGAATTATATAGAATTAAGTTGCTTAATTCATATCCATATTATGCTCAGGCTAATGGACAGGCCGAGTCTAGTAATAGGACATTGATTAACTTGATAAAAAAGAAGATATCCGGTAATCCTAAGCATTGGCATAAGATTTTGTCCGAAGCTTTATGGGCTCATAGAATATCTAAACATAGTGCTACTAAAGTATCTCCTTTTGAGCTTGTCTATGGGCAGGAAGCAGTGTGCTTGTGGAAATAAGTTTGAATGTTGTCTGTCACTGATTATTATGATTCAATGATGGATAATATTGATGAGGTAACCGACAAGAGGGTGATAGCTTTGGGAGCAATAGAAAAGGATAAGATCATGGTAGCCAGGGCCTACAACAAGAAAGTCAAAGCAAAGTCATTTCAAGCAGGGGACCTGGTGTGGAAGTCCATCCTGCCTCTAAGGAATAAAGACCGGAAGTTTGAGAAATGGTCGCCAAGCTGGGAGGGTCCTTATAAAGTAAAACAGGTAATGTCTAGTAACGTCTATTTGCTACAAACATTACAAGGCAAGGATTTGCCTAAGGCTTTGAATGGGTGTTTTCTCAAGTAGTATCATCCTAGTATGTGGCAAGATGCTTAAAAAAACTGATGTAATCAAATCATGTTAAGATGCTTTTGGTTCGCTCAGCTCCACCAAAAGGCAGGGGGCATATGTTGAGCACTGAATTGAGCCTTGCGGACGGTCCAGCCTTGAGGCCGGACGGTCCGCGGTCCGGACAGTCCGCGCCTGGGGGCCGGACGGTCCGCGCGTGCGCAGAGCAGATTAGGGTTCCGAGTTTTGTGCTACGGTTGTTAGCTAAAATTGTGGGAAAAGCTCGGAAATTAGTTTGTAAAGGGTCTAGCCCCCTCCTCTATAAATAGAGAGGTATACGGCCGATTTGTAATCATCAATCGATTCAATACAACTTCTATTTCGCATTTATTTCCTGTACAATTAGGAGTAGTTCTAGTCTAGTTCTAGTTTAGCCTCTCGATCTCCAAATTCTATGTCTCTCATCGACTCTACGTCGATTAGAGGAGTCTAGGTCTGCCCGAGCCTAGACAACTCGTAGGATCTCTCCTCCCCGACGGGGTCCCTCCCGGGAGCGAGATCCAGGCGCCGCCGGCGATCCTCCGCCGTCCCTGCGCACGCGCGGACCGTCCGGCCGTCAGGCAGGGAACCCTAGCCCCTGCGCCAGTGTAACACCCAAATTCTGAATTTGGGATTGGTAGAAGAAATCTGAGCAAAATACCATTGATAAATAATTAAACTTTATAATTCACCCTTTTTAAAGGTAAATGATCATAATAAAATAACAATGGTTAAAATAAATCATAATAAAGATTAGACATTGGAAAAATATTCCTATCAAAACAAAGGGAGAACTTTTGAATATACCTTTAACCCAACTACACACTCAAATAATAATGTGGTGTGTGTGCTTCATGTTGAAAACATTACTTAGTTAATATAATAATAAAATAATGATAATAGAAGTACAATAATGAGATGGAGATTTGAATTTAACCCAAAGTTGCACTTTGGGGTTTTAGAAATAATATGTAAAAGAGAAAAAAAGAAAGAAAGAAATTACTATGTGAATAAAAATAATTATAATATATATATTATTCTTGTACAGATTGGAGTTGGTACATTTGACTCAAAGGTGAAGTTCATAACAGGATTCAAATTCAAATTAGAGATTCAAATAAAAAGAAAATAAATCAAAAAGGAAAAGGAAAATAAAAGAAAAAGAATAAAACCCACCTGGGCTGGAATCCCCACATTTCGGCCCACCTAAGGATCCTTCACCGCACAGCCCAAATCCCTCCCCGCGGCGCCGACAGGCGGGTCCCATGTGCCAGCCTCGCCTTGGCTCTCTCGCGCGCGCGCGTTCGTTCGGCGCCGACATGTGGGCCCCACGGGGCAGCCTCTCATCCCCTCGCGCTCGCGCCATCTACTTTACTCTGTCGCTGACCGGGTGGGCCCGCTTCGTCAGGCGTACTCGCACACGGACCGCACGCTCACGCGCACCGCTGGCGCTGACGGCCGGGCCCCGCTGCTCAGTCTCCTCACACGCGGCGCTGTGTCACTAATCGGTGGGACCCCTCTGTCATCTCTCCCCCTTCTTCGCGATTTCGGTTTCGCTTCGCGTCAACAGCTCGCGCGCGGAATCCGACCGTGATCCTCGCCGACGGTTGGCAACAACCCTCCGCGCTTCGCTCCTGATGGTGCGGCTACTGGCCACCCTCCTTTTCCCCCTTCTCGGCTATATAAGCGTGCGTCGAGCCCTCGACCAGCGTGCTCGTCGAACGGAATCGGGGAAGAAGGATTGCCGCCGCCGCCGTTCTACCGATTAAACGTCGTCGGGTCATTGGCGTGTGACCTGGATTGATCGCGGGCAGCTACCAAATCTACCCGTGGCATCTCCTGGCGAAGAAGTCCATCGGCGCGCTTCTAATTGCTCGCCGTCGTCCGTGCGCCGCCGCGGGTTCGCTCTTCTCCGTGGCCAGCTTCCCCCATTGCCCTCCAGCTGCGGTGAGTAGCTCCATCGTATTCGAATCACCCTCCTCATTGCGAATCAGGGCCTTGATGCGTGCGGGGTGCATCGTGGCCTCGATTTGGCGTACTCCGGCGATGGCCCCGCCGCGCGTGTGGGCGGCGCCGCCGTGTTTGGGGCGGGATTGGGAGAAACGATGGGGGCCGTTGATCGTGGAGCGGACGTCCGAGATTAGATGAGGGAGTAACGCTTCGTGCATGGAATCGGATCCGTTTGATTTTGATCGGATGGCCCTGGTGCAGTCACGATTACTTAAAATATGGGTCGTAGATCGCAAATCCTGCGGCCCGGATTGAATACCGGTTCGCATAATACACTGATCTAATCCGAACGCTCGAATTGTGATCCAACGGCCTGAATTCACAGATACCTCTTCGCGGGTATGTTTTATAAAAGAAACCCTGGGTTTTCTCGGATTCAACCCGCCGTCCTCTGGCGGTGTACACTGAGTCTTGAGAATTTTTGCGCCGAGATCCCTGTGTTTCTCTGTTATTCACGCGCGGTCCAGAGAGTAGTAAAATTAGAGAATTAATTCTGGAAATTTATTCTTAATACAAAAATAAATCCAGAAACTTGTATAATTCATATTAAATTCATCTTAACTCCAAATTGAGTCATTCCAGTTGCAATAATTTTGTTATAATATTGCCTATCAACTAGTAACACTGTTTAGCCATGAAACTTGAAGTGAAACTGTTCATTTGAATTAATCTATTCTAGGTGCTTATTAACTTCAGAAATTCATAACTAAATAACTATAACTCCAAATTTAGTGATTCTTGTTCCTACGATCTCGTAGCAACGCGTAGATTATTATTATTCAGTTTGTACTTATGTTTGGTGTAATGTTAATTTTGCCTATACAATGTTTGTTTGTATTGCTACGACTAGAGCGAGGTCACGTGTCATCTGAAGAGCAAGTTGGTACCTGGATTCTCAAGTCCCAGGCAAGTTGTGCCCTTGATCACTTCTTTTTACCCACTCATGTTCTAATTAATCATAATGATCTGCATAGGTTAATTTTGATGGGACCCAATAGGTTACCCTAGTTTGTCTATCTTTATACCTTGTTTACCACTGAACTTTTTGGGTAGTACTTGCTAGTGCTATATGTGGTTTTGGGTATGGAGATACACTATTCATGATTACACTTTTGTTATCAGTTGTTATTTATTGTTCATGATAAGATCATTATGTTAATTGGAACATGGAGAACCACCCGGGAAAACAGTGCTACCACAAGGGAGGAATGGGACCCCTTGGCTGATTAATTAGGAAAGCTAGTGGAAGACTACCTTACCCGAAAGGGGCAAGGGCAGTAGGGGAGTGGTCAGTGTAGGGAGGCCCTCGGGAGGATTTTGCTGCGATGGCGGTCCTGCAAGGGATTCCTGCATTGGAACTTCCTATAAACTGTAGCGGGTTTTCGGAAGCTAGTGGAACTTTGTAAAGGCCTCGTAGTGGATCCCTAGCCATTCACCTCGGTAGTGTCTAAGGGCCTTGCAAACCCTGGCGACATGGGATACACGACTTGTGGGTAAAGATGCGCAACCTCTGCAGAGTGTAAAACTGGTATACTAGCCGTGCTCACGGTCATGAGCGGCTCGGACACTCACATGATTAAATTATGGAACTTAAATTCAATATGTCATATGCATTGCATCGCAGGTGATGATGTTACTTTTGTTCTACTACTTAATTGGGTTTGGTATTTACTTATACTTAGTAACTGCTAATAAAATTTTGACCAACTTTAAAAGCAATGCTCAGCTCTAACCATCTTCTTTGGTAAGCCTTACACTTCACGTGAGCTCCCACCTTTGGCGAGTTCATGCACATTATTCCCCACAACTTGTTGAGCGATGAACGTATGTGAGCTCACTCTTGCTGTCTCACACCCCCCCCCCCCCACAGGTCAAGAACAGGTACCGCAGGATGAGGCGCTCGGAGGATGCTGCGATGTGTTCGTGAGAGATCTAGGTCGTCGTCTCCCAATCAACTTTGGGTTGCTGGACCGTTGTCTCCTTATAATGTAATTATTTTGTATAGAACTCCTGTTATATATAAAGATGTGACATTCGATCCTGTGCCATGATTCATCATATGTGTGAGACTTGGTCCTAGCACACCTGGTGATTATGTACGCGCCCGGGTTTTGGACCCCTAAAATCCGGGTGTGACAGAAGTGGTATCAGAGGAATGTTGACTGTAGGACGAAACCCAGATAGAACTGGACAACCAATACTTACTTACCTTTGCTACTCTGATTCTTTTCTAAACTTTTCTTAATCTTTTCTCATCCATTTCCGCTTTACTCTGATTATTCTTACCTTTTCCTCCTAAAGACAAATGTGGATTTCACACTTTGAAATCCTGTGCCTAACGTGACCTTTGGGAATAGGAGACCTACTCTTAGGAACAAGAGCAAAACTAATTTTGTAAATATTTATATGCTTGAATGTTTGTTCTTATGATACTTGTCTGATTTGGATCTTTGTTTGAGTGTGATGAGTTGTGGAGTAATGTCCACAATTGCATCTGCAAATACACATAGGTATAAAAATATATTTATAAAATAACTAGACAACCTAGATTATCCCCATTAGAACATATCTAGCTTAAGAGATTTATCTTATCCTGAAAGATCTCATTCTAACCAATTCATCTTATCTTAAAAGATTCTCCCTTATCTTAATAGATCCATCTCATCTTAAAAGATACTCATCTTATCTTGAAAAGATTTTATCCTTATCCTAATAGATCTAACTGACCTCAGAAGATTCTATCTTATCTTTATGGATCTGTCTTATTCCAATAAGCATACTTATCCACCCTAGTTTAACAACCATGGTCTAATGCAGATTACTTAGATCTTATCTAGTCAATCTAGTCATATCCAATCTAATCTAGATCTTATCTTACCTAATGTGACCTAGTCTAATGTTATCCAACCTAATGTGGTCCACTTAAACAAATTAAAGAGATTAGATCCTACTAGCCATGTATGAACTTAAGTTAGCACCTTGGATCAACTCAACCATGAGCTAACCCAACCCATAGAGCCATGATGAATGGTATAACCTTTCTATTCCCACCTAACAACAAACAAACTTTTAACCTACATCTTGTAGTCTATCTCACCCATATATACCTCTCATCTTGACAGATTCTATCTTACCCTTGGATATTCACCTTATATGACTGGTTACCCCAATCTGGACATAAAACAAAGATCAAGCCCCACTGAAGAATCTTCAGATTATAACCAGCTACTAGCTTATTCATTCCGCCTATTGAATAATGTCCTTTGCAAAACTATTACCATGTGCTTCTAACTTTCATGGTCAATACCAGGAAAGGAAAGATTATCACATAACAGCAAACATAAATGAATCCTCCAAATCCTCCACCTGTTGAGATCGATCAAGTGGTTGCTGCCCAAAGACTGGTAATACAACAATTAACGGACCTGGTAACCGAGATGCAAAATCAGATAAGACAAGAACGCGAGGAAATACGTCAGGTCCGCCAAGAAATAAGGCAAGCACGGTTAGAGAGACAACAACAACAACAACAACCTCCACCACCACCACCAGCTCTACCAAGCTACATAGATATAAATTATGATGATTTGTAAGATCTAGATGTTACTTTAGTTAGTAGATGATATGATATTATTTTAGAAGGAACAATAAGGTCTATTGACCCTATGTTTTGTTAAAGAATTATACCTCATGCTGAGATTTCCTTGTTTATGCATATGTTCCGAGAACAATATGAGTATACATCCCTTTTCTTACAAATCTCGAGGACGAGATTATTTTTAAGGGGGGTAGGATTTGTAACACCCAAATTCTGAATTTGGGATTGGTAGAAGAAATCTGAGCAAAATACCATTGATAAATAATTAAACTTTATAATTCACCCTTTTTAAAGGTAAATGATCATAATAAAATAACAATGGTTAAAATAAATCATAATAAAGATTAGACATTGGAAAAATATTCCTATCAAAACAAAGGGAGAACTTTTGAATATACCTTTAACCCAACTACACACTCAAATAATAATGTGGTGTGTGTGCTTCATGTTGAAAACATTACTTAGTTAATATAATAATAAAATAATGATAATAGAAGTACAATAATGAGATGGAGATTTGAATTTAACCCAAAGTTGCACTTTGGGGTTTTAGAAATAATATGTAAAAGAGAAAAAAAGAAAGAAAGAAATTACTATGTGAATAAAAATAATTATAATATATATATTATTCTTGTACAGATTGGAGTTGGTACATTTGACTCAAAGGTGAAGTTCATAACAGGATTCAAATTCAAATTAGAGATTCAAATAAAAAGAAAATAAATCAAAAAGGAAAAGGAAAATAAAAGAAAAAGAATAAAACCCACCTGGGCTGGAATCCCCACATTTCGGCCCACCTAAGGATCCTTCACCGCACAGCCCAAATCCCTCCCCGCGGCGCCGACAGGCGGGTCCCATGTGCCAGCCTCGCCTTGGCTCTCTCGCGCGCGCGCGTTCGTTCGGCGCCGACATGTGGGCCCCACGGGGCAGCCTCTCATCCCCTCGCGCTCGCGCCATCTACTTTACTCTGTCGCTGACCGGGTGGGCCCGCTTCGTCAGGCGTACTCGCACACGGACCGCACGCTCACGCGCACCGCTGGCGCTGACGGCCGGGCCCCGCTGCTCAGTCTCCTCACACGCGGCGTTGTGTCACTAATCGGTGGGACCCCTCTGTCATCTCTCCCCCTTCTTCGCGATTTCGGTTTCGCTTCGCGTCAACAGCTCGCGCGCGGAATCCGACCGTGATCCTCGCCGACGGTTGGCAACAACCCTCCGCGCTTCGCTCCTGATGGTGCGGCTACTAGCCACCCTCCTTTTCCCCCTTCTCGGCTATATAAGCGTGCGTCGAGCCCTCGACCAGCGTGCTCGTCGAACGGAATCGGGGAAGAAGGATTGCCGCCGCCGCCGTTCTACCGATTAAACGTCGTCGGGTCATTGGCGTGTGACCTGGATTGATCGCGGGCAGCTACCAAATCTACCCGTGGCATCTCCTGGCGAAGAAGTCCATCGGCGCGCTTCTAATTGCTCGCCGTCGTCCGTGCGCCGCCGCGGGTTCGCTCTTCTCCGTGGCCAGCTTCCCCCCATTGCCCTCCAGCTGCGGTGAGTAGCTCCATCGTATTCGAATCACCCTCCTCATTGCGAATCAGGGCCTTGATGCGTGCGGGGTGCATCGTGGCCTCGATTTGGCGTACTCCGGCGATGGCCCCGCCGCGCGTGTGGGCGGCGCCGCCGTGTTTGGGGCGGGATTGGGAGAAACGATGGGGGCCGTTGATCGTGGAGCGGACGTCCGAGATTAGATGAGGGAGTAACGCTTCGTGCATGGAATCGGATCCGTTTGATTTTGATCGGATGGCCCTGGGGCAGTCACGATTACTTAAAATATGGGTCGTAGATCGCGAATCCTGCGGCCCGGATTGAATACCGGTTCGCATAATACACTGATCTAATCCGAACGCTCGAATTGTGATCCAACGGCCTGAATTCACAGATACCTCTTCGCGGGTATGTTTTATAAAAGAAACCCTGGGTTTTCTCGGATTCAACCCGCCGTCCTCTGGCGGTGTACACTGAGTCTTGAGAATTTTTGCGCCGAGATCCCTGTGTTTCTCTGTTATTCACGCGCGGTCCAGAGAGTAGTAAAATTAGAGAATTAATTCTGGAAATTTATTCTTAATACAAAAATAAATCCAGAAACTTGTATAATTCATATTAAATTCATCTTAACTCCAAATTGAGTCATTCTAGTTGCAATAATTTTGTTATAATATTGCCTATCAACTAGTAACACTGTTTAGCCATGAAACTTGAAGTGAAACTGTTCATTTGAATTAATCTATTCTAGGTGCTTATTAACTTCAGAAATTCATAACTAAATAACTATAACTCCAAATTTAGTGATTCTTGTTCCTACGATCTCGTAGCAACGCGTAGATTATTATTATTCAGTTTGTACTTATGTTTGGTGTAATGTTAATTTTGCCTATACAATGTTTGTTTGTATTGCTACGACTAGAGCGAGGTCACGTGTCATCTGAAGAGCAAGTTGGTACCTGGATTCTCAAGTCCCAGGCAAGTTGTGCCCTTGATCACTTCTTTTTACCCACTCATGTTCTAATTAATCATAATGATCTGCATAGGTTAATTTTGATGGGACCCAATAGGTTACCCTAGTTTGTCTATCTTTATACCTTGTTTACCACTGAACTTTTTGGGTAGTACTTGCTAGTGCTATATGTGGTTTTGGGTATGGAGATACACTATTCATGATTACACTTTTGTTATCAGTTGTTATTTATTGTTCATGATAAGATCATTATGTTAATTGGAACATGGAGAACCACCCGGGAAAACAGTGCTACCACAAGGGAGGAATGGGACCCCTTGGCTGATTAATTAGGAAAGCTAGTGGAAGACTACCTTACCCGAAAGGGGCAAGGGCAGTAGGGGAGTGGTCAGTGTAGGGAGGCCCTCGGGAGGATTTTGCTGCGATGGCGGTCCTGCAAGGGATTCCTGCATTGGAACTTCCTATAAACTGTAGCGGGTTTTCGGAAGCTAGTGGAACTTTGTAAAGGCCTCGTAGTGGATCCCTAGCCATTCACCTCGGTAGTGTCTAAGGGCCTTGCAAACCCTGGCGACATGGGATACACGACTTGTGGGTAAAGATGCGCAACCTCTGCAGAGTGTAAAACTGGTATACTAGCCGTGCTCACGGTCATGAGCGGCTCGGACACTCACATGATTAAATTATGGAACTTAAATTCAATATGTCATATGCATTGCATCGCAGGTGATGATGTTACTTTTGTTCTACTACTTAATTGGGTTTGGTATTTACTTATACTTAGTAACTGCTAATAAAATTTTGACCAACTTTAAAAGCAATGCTCAGCTCTAACCATCTTCTTTGGTAAGCCTTACACTTCACGTGAGCTCCCACCTTTGGCGAGTTCATGCACATTATTCCCCACAACTTGTTGAGCGATGAACGTATGTGAGCTCACTCTTGCTGTCTCACACCCCCCCCACAGGTCAAGAACAGGTACCGCAGGATGAGGCGCTCGGAGGATGCTGCGATGTGTTCGTGAGAGATCTAGGTCGTCGTCTCCCAGTCAACTTTGGGTTGCTGGACCGTTGTCTCCTTATAATGTAATTATTTTGTATAGAACTCCTGTTATATATAAAGATGTGACATTCGATCCTGTGCCATGATTCATCATATGTGTGAGACTTGGTCCCAGCACACCTGGTGATTATGTACGCGCCCGGGTTTTGGACCCCTAAAATCCGGGTGTGACAGCCAGGTCGCGGACCGTCCGGCCCTGTGCCACGGACCGTCCACGGCTGACCAGAGAGCACCGTCACGGTTCTTATTGAGTGTTTGGCGCTCCGAAAAGGCGTCAACACATCCCACAATATAAACACCAGCAAATACAGTCAACCAAACACATGGATAGAATCCAGCCGGGACGCCATGCATGCGTGCTCCTCATCTCTCTCCGCGCGCGGCGCACCATATCCAGGTCGCTCCCAGCGCGCATGTGGTCATGTGGATGATGCGAGGAAGAAGAAGAAGACAAGGGCCGAGCTCGCCGATCGTCGATAAATAAATCCTCCCAAGCTGAATCAGCGCATGCAGTTGGTGATCGCTGCAAATGTTAGGTGACGATCGACCTCTCTCTCTCTCTTTTGTTTAACTTGATTTCTTCGGCTCGCTCTCATGCTTTTGTTTCTTCTCCTGTTATTATCCTCGTCGTGTGTGTGTGCATCCACCTTCAAATTTCTGTGGACATCATTTTCGCGTTCGTCCCAGAGCCCAAAGGGTTCACATTTTTCTACCGCCTCTTGATTGGGTGATGGGCTAATAATGGCCGAGCGAATGTTTTGGACTTGGACGAGAGCTCAGCGACGGGAAGGAAAGGCGGCAGGTCGAACGTTGACAACGAGATAGATGCCGACACATCAACGGCCGGGGCGCAGGTTGCCGAGCGATCGGACGGATGACGACCGTTGCTATTGCTAGCCGACCAGTTCAAAACCGATGAGGCGACGTGTGCAGATCATGCTCTGACAGTTCAGCTCAGGAACTCTGTAAAAAGAGATGGACAACTGACGGAGGGATGTAGTATACATTCATATACTTTGTTATTACTAGTACCCTCCTCCTCTATAAAAGATTAGAGTTGTCGCTTTTCTAAAGTCCAAAGCTGAGTTTCAACTAAAATTATATAAAAATGTGCTACTGTTTTATGATATAAAACGTGCAAAGGTTATTGAATTGTTTGTGTAGTGTTTTTTTATTAAACTTAATTAAAAATACAATGTTCATGCTATTTTATTATAAACTCAGTTAAAACTAAACTAGTCTATAACTCACACCTCTTTTTTTTTGTTAAACGATTGCCCACTTTTAAGATTAAATTAGTTTCTAAAGCAATCGTGTATGTACAATGAGTAAATTAATTATAGCAAATAAAAATAATGCTTATGTAGAAAATTAAATTTACCTTGAACGCATCTAACATAAAGATGAGCAAGGAATCCATTATCGCTGACAACAAGGGTCGCTGATCAGCCTGGTCGAAGATGAGTTTCGCGGTGTCGTTGGAGACCGTAGATATAACAATGCATATTAACTCCACAAGTAGCCACATGATCGTTTGTCGAAAAGCCTAATTATTCGGTCACTGTAATCCACGTACGTTCTTCACGGAGCAATTCACGCTAATCCGTGCAGGCTCTTCAGCAGAGCGAGATTTCGGAGGCAATGCTCATTTCTCCACGATGGAGCAAATGTCATCACGCACCGACTTCGGAAATGGATGAGCATGAGGTCGTGCGGCGTCGAGAACTCCCTCGCGTAAACCCTATATATTATATGAGAGTAGATTGATAGTCACTAATACCTTTACCGCCATCTCTATTATTTATGGAAGAAGTATGTGAGATAGGCTCTGTTTGGCACAGCTTATTTTCAGCTTCTTCACAAATTTAAACGGAAGTTCTGCCAAACAGCTAGCTTCTGCAGTAGCTTATCAGTTCAGATGCTTCTCAGAATACACTAAAAGCAACTAACAAGCAGAAACTGCTTTTCACCAGCTTATCAGATAAGCTGCTTTTTCAACAAGCAGCAGCTGTGCCAAACAGGGCCATAACCTCTTAATTTTTCAATATGAAACTAAACTTTCTGGCATTGGCTAATACATGAATGGGCTTTTAAGATTTATCCTATGGATTATTGAGATGAACATTGGCCAAACCGCCAAAGCCTATATAATTCTAACATTTATAGTCGATCGTATTATTTTATGTAGGGAGTGAGTATATATTATCGGCCATAAACGAGGTCATGTCATTGTATCTGTGACTATTTATGTCCTTTCTCAAGCAAAAAGTTCATGGGAAATACGGCTGGGATCAAAAGAACATTCTTCTGCACTAATAATACAGAACTACTACTACTCCCGAAAGCCTGCACTCTATACATCCATAACATACTACCGCAAAGCGCGGACTTTAGGTCTAGGTGTGCTTTAATTAATGACGGGGAGGATTCGCTTATGCGTAAAGCTCCAAAGCCAAATCTCGCGTTCTGGGTGGTGGCGCACTGGCGACCTCGAGCTTCCATCCAACAAGATCTTGATTAGTCACGAAGGAACGAAAACGACAGTAGGCCGTTCCTTTTGTTCGGCAGAGCGACAGCGTCGTCTGCTGCTTTGATCGCTAGGGTTTCCTCCCCCTCTCTCGAGCCTTTCTCAACTGCAAAAGTTCAGAGAAAATAATATTACTGTCCTTAGTTAGAAAAAAATTACTAATGCTACTCGTTATCGCGCTATCAGTAAAAAAAAATAATCGCAGCCACCGTCTGCAGGCACAGTGTGGTCTTCACCTGCTAATCAAGATAATCATTGATTTTACAATAACCATTGACAAGTCAACCGGCAGTGCCTTCGGCTCACACGGCTTCCATGCGTAGGCGTAACCACCACCTCTGGTGTCAGCTTCCTTCACAACCTGACGACTCTGCACGCATGCGGGTTTTCAGAATCCAGACGCTGGAGTCCCTGCCAGTGCCAGCACATGACATGACGCCTCCTCATTGCCAATCTCCATCACCATGGTTCATGGCGTCCAAGTTCCAAGTGCAGTCCAGCCCCCCAGGGTGCCCTGTCCTACAGAGAGAGAGAGAGAGCACATGGCAACGGAATACTAGAACGGCAAATTCCTCACCTCCCGCTCTCACGTGCTGTGGAAGACGACTGGAAGAAAAAAAAAGAAGCCATCTCTTCTGCTGTCTCGTCTGCATGTCTGAGAGCAGAATATCAAAACAAAGCCACAAGGGCCGGTATCGAAACATGTCATGCAGCTGCCATTCGAACTCAGCAGCGGCCTGACATGAATCTGATGAAGGCCACGCACAAGGAGCACAGAGCAGGCTGCACATATATAATACACTATATATAACCTGATGACAAATCTATCTGTGAGTAGTATACAGCCAAGACAGTCGCCTCCCGCCGATCCGATCCATGAACAAGGGGAATGGCAGTTTACACCAGCTTATTGGAATGTACAGAGTTAACCCCCCCAACCCAGCGCGTCTCCATCTCAAGGGCCGTGATTCCATGTTTACAGTATGCATCCGTGCTGCATCACCGCCAGACGGTCTGAAGGAAGGAACCAGCTGCACCGGCCCCCCTCATATGGCGTAGATGCGGTCGACCTCCGAATCCGAGAGCTCCGAGTTGTGGTGCCACGAGTTCGAGCCGCTCCTCCTCGTCGACTTCACCTTCTTCCTGATCTTGCGCACGCGCTTGGACTTCACCACGTAGTACGTCATCGTGCCGAGCACGCCGGCCATGATCACCCCGCCGATCAGGGTCACCAGGAGCGCCGCCCACTTGAAGTGCCGCCCCACCACGATGTACGAGGAGGATATGAACGCGACCGTCGTGCACACCGAGGCCAGCCACATCAGCTTGTTGATGACCCCCACCACCCGCCTCTCCGCCTTGGTCTCGCCCCTCACCACCGTTATCTGGACCACCACCACCGCTAGCGACGTGAAGAGGGCGACGGCGTTGAAGATGAAGAACACCTTGAAGGACGTCGCGTGCACGGCCACCGCTACGCCGTCGTCGGTGTTGCCGCCGGGCACCGTGAAGATTGCGGCGAACGCCACTGTGGCGAAGAGCACCGCCACGACCGTGACTGAATTCGTCGCGTTGTTGATGCCCTCCCTGTGGAGTTTCCTTAGCTCCTTCGCGATGCCGTGGACATTCTTGTTGGTTTTTCTGGCCTGCTCAAGCTGAGTATGCACGTCCTTCTTGATCTCTGTAACTGTTTTTCTGAGCTCATCCCGAGGCTGATTCAGCTCATTTGCTCTGACCGCGCCAGCGCGGGACAAGCACTCCTTTATTTCTTGGGACTCCTCTGATAGTGGGAGGCCCTCGGCTATGTCGAATGCGGTCTTCCGGTCCCTAGTCAACGCATTCACGTTCATATCCGGGAGAAGCAGAAGCACGTTTACAATCTGCAAAAGGGGAGGGAGAAGCCTGTGAGCAGAACAATATTTGCATTTTGCAGGCAAGAAACTGAATAGCGATGCTGGAATTTCTATATCGATTAAGCAGGGCAGAAGAATACCTCTGATCTTTTCTTTCTGGTTGCAACATGCAGAGCTAAGTTGCCATTTCTGTCAGGTAGCATGACTATTGCCGGATCGGCATTCACAAGTGCTTGAACAACTTCCGGGTTAGTACCTTTTACTGCCATGTGTAGAGCAGTCTGGCCTTTCTTATCAGTCCTCCGAGCAAGCTGGGTATCAGCATCTAGCAAAGCCTTCACGATTTCCACATGCCCCTGCCGGGCAGCAAAGTGCAAGGCATTCTTTCCATTCGCTTTTGATAACTCAACCAACCCAGAAACTCGCTCCAGCAGTAGGTTCACCACCTCAGTGTGGCCTCTAATCGCCGCAGTTATGAGAGGAGTCACATTCGATTGGCCAAACGTTTTCCCAAGGGATGGATCATGGTCCAGAAGTACCTTGACAATATCTATGAACAGATGTTAGTAGTCCAGTTTTTGTCTATAGAAAAGAAGTATAGAGAACGGAAGCAGGCTTGATACTAGCTATAGCTAGTGATGAGACAATACAGTCAGTATAGATTAATTACAGTACCAGACACTGGAAGACTTACAAAGTAAGAGAGCAATTAATCGAGCATACTAATAAATGAAGAAACAAGAGATTGATCTTTAGTTGGACTTGGAATCAGGAAGTGATTTATGATGCCATGGACTTCTATGACCATATGTATGATGCTCACCTCTGTGGCCCTCTTTTGCAGCGACGTGCAGAGCATCGAATCCGGACTTGTTCTTCCTGGTGAGGCTGTCCTTGTCGGAGTGCTTGAGCAGCTCGACGACGATGTCAAGAAACCCCTTCTCGGCGGCGATGAGCAGCGCGGTCGCCTCCATCTCGTTGGCCTCGTTCACTATCGCGGCGCGGATCTCGGCGACCTCGTTGTCAAACTCCTCGCCGGTGCCGGTCATTTGGGCGTCAATCTCGGCGATGATCTGGCGCACGGCCTCGAGGTCACCGCGCTGCGCGGCGAGGTGGAGCTCCGTATCGTTGTGGCGGCCCGTCACCTGCTTGACGTACTTCTTCCGTCCCACCTGGTCCATCCGCTTGCCGGAGTTGGAGAGCACCAGTACCGGCGCAGCGGCGGTCGGCGACGGCGACGGCGACGGATGCGAGCTGTCAAGCCGATTGCTGGAGCCTGACATGACCAGCACGGGCGCCTTCACTGGCGCCGGCGACGACGCCGGGGAGGACTGGTCCAGCCGGTTGCTGGAGCGGGACATGACGAGCACCGGGCGCGCGGGCGACTGGTCGAGGCGGTTGCTGGAGTGGGACATGACCAGCACCGGGCGCGACAGCGACGGCGACGGCGACGGCGACGGCGACCCGGCCGGCGACTGGTCCAGCCGCTTCCCGGAGAAGGATATGACGAGGCCTGGGCGCTTGGTCACCCGCGGCGACGACTGCTCGGGCCGCTCCCCGGAGGCGCCCGCGCTCGACGCCGGCGATGGCGCCCCCTCCGAGCCCGGCGACGCCGGCCCGATCTCCAGGCCGGCCATCCCTGTGGGCAACTCAAGGTGAGCGATCCCTCAGCGAACGATCAACAGAAATCGAATCGGGACGGACCAATTAAGGATTAAGGGGGGAACGGCAGGCACCTCTGCCGGAATCGGCGGCCATGGCGGTCGCCGTCGGGCGGCTACGGTCGAGCCGGAGGCATGGGGCGGCGGGAATGGGAGGTGGGGAGGCGAGCCGCGGATGGCACGGAAGTGACGGGGTGGAAGAGGAGGAAGGCGGAGCGCAAAGGGCAACACGGACGGGAGGCGATCGCACTCGGCGTTCGGCCTGGGGTGGGCTCGCGTTGCGGTCCTCTCCGCAGTGTGTGTGTTTGTGACGGGGGAACGGGAGCGCAGCGTCGTTTGGTACTTTGGTTTGGTTGGTTTGGGTTTCCGCTTCCGCTCTTGTTTACTATGGCTGGGCCTGGACGCCTGGTGCGCCAGGCCACCTGCCGGGTTTTTCTTTGTCGCTTTCCACGCGAATAATTCTCTCCCATGTTCTAGTCCAAATGCCTGTCAGGCGCATTCCAGTAGTTTTCTAAAAAAAACTTTCTAAATCATTAATTTAGTAAGGTAGTTAAAATAAAAACACCTCTTCAACAATTCTTCTAAATATTTTTTTATTTTTAATAATTTTTTTAAATAAGACGAGTTAAATTTAAGGTTAAAAAGTCAAACGAATTATATTTTAAAACAGAAGAAGTACAATTTATGTTAGAAGCTCAATTAACACTTGCCCATTGTTGACTCCAATTTGGCAGATATTTTCCATAAAGAAGAATTATCAATCTTCACATCAAAACTTAAGTTTTGTTTGGATGTCGATATTGGAGGGCATGAATCGAATTAGGTTCATTATCAAATCATTCATGGTATTAGAATGAGATGCAATTCTAATTCTATTGTTTTTATGTCTATTGGAGTTTAGAATTGGATGGCTTAATTCCACGCAATATAGAGTGGTGACACTTTGTATTGGGTAGGGGGAGTTTCTAGTTATAGTCCAATACCATGAAATTGGCTCTATAATTCCAAATCTCAAATTCCATATACAACCAAACAACAAAATCTAGAAAAAAGCGGATTCAATTCCTAATTTCATACACCAATATCTAAACTCAAACGGGGTATTATTGTTACTAAGGATAATCCCAGGCATATAGTAGAAAAAAGTACTATAAGCGAACAAACTCTGGCTATCTAATACCACATCGATCCCAAATTATAATTTGTTTCACTTCTTTATGTCAAGTTTGAATAACTCATCTTATTTAATTATTACATGCTAAACAACATAAAAAAATTAATAGTTCATATGATTTTTTTAATAAGACGAGTCGATCATATTTAAGGTAATAAACTGTTAGGAGTGGCTGCCATGTGGGGCTATTGCCAGGGAGCAAGTGGGTTTCTACAACTATAAAAGGACATTTGTATAGGCTAAGAAGGACATCAATTACCAATTATCAGAATACAAACACTATTATCACATATTCTCTCGTCTTCTCCTTCCTTACCCCCCTCTCCACGATACTGCTAGCTTTCTTTGTACTCTCTCTACCTGCTGTCTTTCTAGAAGCTTCCCCGTGACGCTAACATTTGGTATCAGACTAGCGCAATCCTGATCGTCATCCGCGTTCGATTGCTGTGGTCGGAATGGAATCCGCGATGCAGCAGATTTTGGAAGCCTTGGGCCAGATGGAGGAGCGATTGACGGCAACGCTGGGAGGCAGATGCGACGCGATCGAGCAACGCAGCACGACGACCGTGGCAAATCTGAGGGGCAGCCGCGTAGGGCTGGGCGCTGGCGCACGCGTGGTCGTCGACAACTTCTCCTTCGATTCGTTCCAGGGCCCCACCACTACCGCCACTTCCTCCGTCGCTGCGCCGATGTACGACGACGACGTGTTCGCCTCTTCGGCAACCTCAGTGTACGAGGACGAGTTCGGCTCTTCGGCGACCTCGGCGTACGATGACGTGTTCGCCACTGTCGCTCGCTTCGCGACACCTTCTCCTTGCCACGGCGACGACCTGCTTGGTGCGTTTGGGATTTTCATCCCCAACCGTGAGGCGCTCAACGGCAAGGCGACGACCCACAACAGCTTCGACACCGCACCGCGCATGGAATCAGAGTCGGAGTCAGAGTTTCTCACCTCCCTTGCTGTCCAGGCTCCCTCGGCCGAGGAGGCCATGGTCGCGGTCGCGGACATGGGGAGCCCCGCGAGGCTCAACCCGCTCCCCAACACCGACGCAGAGGAGGAGGAGGAGGTTCTCACCATCACGCCCACCAAGTGTTCGACATTAGACCTCAACCGCGGCATCTACTCTGTCCCCAACCCGATCCTCCACCGTCAGCACCTACTCCGGGACTGCGACGGCAACCACATCGGAGTCGACGTCAACATCCTTCCTACCTCCGAGTTCGACGAGGGTCCCATCTTTGACGAGGAACCCTGCTTCCACCGCAGCCTCCTGAATTCAGATCCAGACTCTCTACGACTGGGTCGAGCGCATCATCGCGCTCTCGTCTGACTGCACCGCCACCAACTCCTTCCGCGTCGGCTCCTGTGACGACAACCACGTCGGAGTCAAGCAGTCGTCCGTGGACACCCAGTCTCTACGCACGGCATCCTCCGCAGGAGAGTTCGAGGCGCCATACCGTGACCGGCGCGAGCAGCCACGCAGGAACGAGGCCCTCGACGTCGTCTGTGAGCTGTACCGCGACCGGCACGAGCAGACGCACGGGTACGAGGCCCCCGATGCGCCGTCGTTCTCGTCAGGCATCGATGACGACATCGACGTCGTGGAGGAGCTCCACATCCCGGTGAGAGGCCACCAGAAGGAGCAAGCGCATGAGTTCGAGCGCGTCGAGGACACTGCGCCACCCAGTCATGCTCTGTGCCACGACCCGCACCGCGCCGACATCCCCGCGGTGCACTCCGCGCTCAAATTGTTCGACCAAATGTCCAGCCGTGGCTCGGACGCCAGCCCAGGCTTTCGGGATCTGGTTTTCCTTGTCGCGTCTGCCTCCTCGTCTTGCAGCGTGGAGGACGAGCGCCCCAAGGTGCCTTCCTCCATCGGCAACGACATGCACTTGGTCTCCAGGTTCCTGTCCTCAAGGTTCGAGGCGGCGTGCTCGGGCAAGATCTCGTGCGCGGACATCGTCGCCTTCACCGCCAGCGACGCGTCCTACTTCCTCAACAACGACGGCATCAACTTCACCATACCCGCGGGGCGCTACGACGGGACCGTCTCCCTCACCAGCGAGACCCTGCCGAACCTGCCCCCGCCGTTCGCCGGCTTTGACCAGCTAAACAACATAAAAAATTAATAGTTCATATGATTTTTTTAATAAGACGAGTCGATCATATTTAAGATAATAAACTGTTAGGAGTGGCTGCCATGTGGGGCTATTGCCAGGGAGCAAGTGGGTTTCTACAACTATAAAAGGACATTTGTATAGGCTAAGAAGGACATCAATTACCAATTATCAGAATACAAACACTATTATCACATATTCTCTCGTCTTCTCCTTCCTTAACCCCCTCTCCACGATACTGCTAGCTTTCTCTGTACTCTCTCTACCTGCTGTCTTTCTAGAAGCTTCCCCGTGACGCTAACATAAACGAATTATAAATTGAAACGGAGATATTACTATTTTCTAAGAACACGAAGTTGAACTTCCCGCTTGTAGATATACCACTAGGTAGCTCTCTCAACAGTCAACACTACCCATGCACATGTTCTCAGGAGCCAAACAGATAAAAACAATGGACAGACGGGCTTGACTGCTTGACGGTTTGAACAGAAACATCGAAGAGGTCTAATGTTCTTTCTCTGTAGAATGTTTCTTTAGACGTTTGTGGGAAAACTAGCCCGTTGAGAAATCAAGAGTTTGGTAACATTCGGACACTGTTGGCTGGGGCCAGGCCACGGCCGACCAACACGTCAGCCACAGCCGGCCTGGGCGCTTGGCTACTTTTCCAAACATCATTACGGGACGGGTTACGGCAAAGGATCTTGCCGCCATCTTCTCAAGCTGATGGGCCAACTCTCTCTTTGGTACTGCCATCATCGACCGCTAAGATCTGAACGTCAGATTTATCTTTGGTCTTACAACATCACTGATAGAGTGATGGTGATTCAGGAAGAATAAGACAATCGTTCGGCAAGCCAAAATACCCATCGTCAGCGTGCTGTTCTAGCAAAGACCAATTGCCTTTGACCTTTTTGTTATGGGGTTGTCATCGTCCTGGAGGACCTGAACAAGCGTACCAAACAACGTGACTGAACGTTGAACTTCTTCCAAACAAATATATTACTGTTCTCAAATATTTATTGACCGTTAGTTTGTTTTTAACTAAAACATGATAGATAAAAAAGGAACTTAGGAGGTGCAAAACAATAAAAACTTATTTGGATTACAAGAGATCGAAAGGGATTAAATTTGTTCCTGATCAAAATTAAAAAGAACAGGATTTAATTCTACTTAGTGCTAGTTTGGAAAATCAAATCTTCTATGAGTCCTTCAATATCGAATGAGGTTTAAATTTCTAAACTAGACCTTGATCTACATGTAACCAAACGAGGCTTAACAGAAAAATGCATGAAAAAGAAGATAATACAAAATGGTTGACCACCAGACTTTGGGTATATTTGGTGGAGTTGGAGCTATAAGAAAAGCTGATATGGGCTATGAGCTATGGAAAAAGAGTACTTTGGTTTGTGAATTGTGAAAAGCTAAAATTCGTTTGATGGAAGCAGCAAAAAGTCGCTAAAAACTATTCCATATTTATTTGCACAGTTCCATCTAAAAATCACCAAAAGTATGTCTACATGTACTTTCAATTTTATACTGCGAGAAAATCAGTTGGTAAAAAAAAGGTCCTTTTATGTATTGTGCCCTTTAGATTAGCTTTTAGCTTTTAAGGGCAAAAACCAAACTCATCTTATTATCTTCTTCGAAACAACTATTGCAAAACAAAATTGGTTGAAATGTATCAGAAGAAAAGAACAAATACAAAATAGACGAGCAGACTTGTTATGTCCTTGCAAACAACGACTATTACTACTGCAAAACTAAATAAAGGGGAGCATGCATCAGGGAGGAAAAGGTAAATACCAAAAAAACGACCACAGTGGGAGTCGAACCCACGACCTTCTGATCCGAAGTCAGACGCGCTAATCCACTGCGCTATGCGGTCGTTGAATAACATTTGTTTTATTTGAATATATATAAAATAAGAACAAAAGTTCGGAGGACAACGTTCTATTCGGCCGGGGAAGTAAAAGATAGAACGATTCCACACGCACGTGCGGCATCTGCGGGAGGCAAGGACAAACCACAGCGGCAGGAAGAATCGCATTCGATTCGGCAGCTGCGGGGCCGCCGGCCGAAGCCGAATCGCCTCCGCAGTCCGCACCACACGTGCCACCCCCTCGCGCCTCCCTCTCCTCTTCACTCCGCCACCACTCTTCTCCCCCTCCGGCGAGAGCGTGCGCCCACGCCCACCCCGCCATGAAGCAGCTGCACCGGCAGTCCAGCATGAGCAAGCAGCACCGCCCGCACCACCACCGTACCTCCCTCTCCCGCACCCTCGCTTCCTACCTCCTCCGCGAGCAGCGCCTCCTCTTCGTCCTCCTCGGCTTCCTCCTAGCCTCGTCCTTCTTCTTCCTCTACCCGCATTCCGCCGCCGGATCCTCGCCCACCAATATCACCGCCGCCTTCGCCAGAAAGAACCCCCGCAGCAGCGGCGCCTCCTCCTCCGCGCGCCGCCTCCCCGTCGGTGTCCGGAAGCCCTCCCTGCGCATCGTCGTCACCGGCGGCGCGGGTTTTGTTGGCAGCCACCTCGTCGACAAGCTCCTCGCCCGCGGGGATAGCGTCATCGTCGTCGACAACTTCTTCACGGGCCGCAAGGACAACGTCGCGCACCACCTCGGCAACCCGCGATTCGAGCTCATCCGCCACGACGTCGTCGAACCCATTCTCCTAGAGGTCGACCAGATCTACCACCTCGCCTGCCCCGCATCCCCCGTGCACTACAAGTTCAACCCCATCAAAACCATCATATCCTCCCCGCTCCGCTGCCCGCGCATAATTCGTCCACATCCTCACAGAAATTGGATTCGTTATATTTGTCTTTATTGGTTTATTTATGGACACGGATACGGCTTCTGTGATGCACATTTCACATGGGGGTGAAGGTGCGCGTGGGGGGGGTGCATTTGTAGTTTTGTGCTTGCGTGGGGAATAGCCTGTATTTACATCTGTTTATTTTGTCTGTTTTTTTCTTCAATTGTTTCTTTAACCAACTATGTACAAGACAAATGTCATGGGGACCTTGAATATGCTTGGACTGGCTAAGAGGGTTGGGGCCCGGTTCTTGTTGACTAGTACCAGTGAAGTGTATGGTGATCCTCTTGAGCATCCACAGAAGGAGAGCTACTGGGGACATGTCAATCCCATAGGTGTGCTAATTTTGTCATATCTTAGGAGTATATATGGCCCATCTGAGTCTCTCCAGTCCTATGCATTGAGATATACCTTGCTATGTTATAATTGTGCAGGTGTTAGGAGCTGTTATGATGAGGGAAAGAGAACAGCTGAAACTCTTACCATGGATTACCACCGCGGTGCTGGTGTTGAGGTAAATAAAGCTTCGGTTTCTGATTATGGTATCCAAGTCTAACAAAGGTTACCTTATTGGCAATAGGACCTTTCAAACCTACTTGTTACATGGCAATAGCACCAAAACTGTTTAGTTGTCAATATTTGGTAAGTTCTGCAATTGAACTAGATGTAATAATCGACTTTGAGGTGGTATTCATATGTGTTATCTCAAGTACTTACCATTCTCCAAATCTCAAATATTGAGCATGAGTGATCAATTACCGTTTGCATACATTTCAATTTTTTTTTAACAATTATGATTTAGTATACTAGGACATGGATATGTCAAAAAATGAATATCTTTATTGTATGTGGCATTAAGTCCGCCCACCGCCCAAAAAATGGTCTATTGTTATTCCAAAAAATGAATATCTTTATTGTATGTGCCATTAAGTCCGCCCAAAAAATGGTCTATTGTTAAGTTTGAAAAAGATGTCTTAAGTGTTCGAGAGAATAAAGAAAGAAGTCTTCTCTAGGGTGGATATTCAAAATAGTATATTATTACACAGTATTTATAGATGGGAGGGAAGTCAGGAAGGGACATTGCATTACACTCAAGTGCTAATGAACCAGATCCCTTGATTATTTGAACTTCGAATATTTGATGGCTGGTTTTCAATTTGTCAAGATCTTAGTACATCTTTGTTTATATGTTGCAATGATGCTTACGAGTTGTCTGTGTGCTTTATCTTTATTCTCTTCTTGAAGAGCAAACTTTGACATACTGTGCTTCCCTCAGGTGAGAATTGCACGCATATTTAACACATATGGCCCTCGAATGTGTTTAGATGATGGCCGAGTTGTTAGCAACTTTGTTGCACAGGTTTGTCTCAGTTTGTGATTTTGATGCATTGGAGAAGAGGATTATCATAGAACTTCAGCACTGCTTAAAGTTGGCATTGCTTCATTTCTAGGCTTTGCGGAAACAACCAATGACAGTTTATGGCGATGGAAAACAGACTAGAAGTTTTCAGTATGTTTCAGATTTGGTACTTACGCCATGTTTTCTGTGTTTCTTTCTGTATGCAGAAGTTTCAGTTTTATTTATACAAAATTATACTGAGTAGCATGCAGTCTTTTTTATTTTCCTCAAATTTTTTCTTCATAAATCAGTTTTTGTTTTAAGATTTGGTTTGCTGCAGAAAGTTCACGTTTTCCACATTCAAACCTGAAGAATTTACATATCTATAAATTTATAGGTTGATGGGTTGGTAACTCTAATGGAAAGCGACCATATTGGACCATTCAACTTGGGGAATCCTGGAGAATTTACAATGCTGGAGCTTGCACAGGTCTGAAATTTGGTATCCATTCTTCTTTCGAAATACCACGGCTTCATGTCTCCAATATGCCTACCAGCCTACCAGGAATCATGACACTGCACTTTTTTGCCGCAGGTGGTAAAAGAAACGATCGACCCAGGTGCATCTGTCGAGTTCAAACCCAATACTGCGGATGATCCACACATGAGAAAACCTGACATTTCGAAGGCCAAATCTCTTCTCAATTGGGAGCCCCAAGTTTCACTAAAACAAGGTCTGCCGCGTATGGTGTCGGACTTCCAGAAACGCATCATGGATGAGAAATGATGAGGAGCAGAGGTTTGTTTCGAAAAGGAAATGAGGAGCAGACGCCACCAGTCTCAGAACACTGTATCCTACTGACAGATCTCTTTTGGTGCCATGAAGGCTGAAGGCCTTGACAAAGGTCAGATGAACGACTAATTGCCAAAAAATTCTTCCTCGCTCCAGGGCAATTTTTTTTGTGACAGGACATCTGTTCTTTGGTTCTGGTTTCTTCGATACATAAACTTCGCCATAGAATTCCATAGTAGCCTTTAAGCGAACAGTGAGAGGTCAACATAAATTTAGTCCCTCTTTCTCTCTTTCTGATGTTATTGAAACCCATCCACGTCCATTTTACGTAGGATGATACCATATTCTCATGCTACACATGTCCTCTATTTCGTGTCTGAATTTTTAGGTGATTTTATTACTCTTGTACAACAAACAAATAGTTATTTTTATGATTCCTTAAATTGTTACTTTTATAATTTGTGATTTGTTTTTGTATCCTGAGTTTTTTTTGTCCTTGTCTGACTATAAAAATAATTGTTAATTATCTATATGCCAATAAGGTTATATTTAATTGGCTTATAATTATATATAACGGAGTATTTATTCTATTCTATTTTAAAATTACAGATTCAGTTTGTTGTAATCTTGTGGACATAATCTCTAATTTTTGGATTTGAAAATTAGAGATTATGCTGATATAAATTGTAACGAGTTGATATATAGTTTTATTAGAATAAAATATATATAATAACTGTCGTCGGAAAGGAAACTTTAGCAAATCCCTTGCACGAAACTGCTGGAAGGACAAGCTAGAAGTGCGAATGGTCGATATAATGGTAATGGAGCGGCTTAAATGAGGTGAACGTTGAACTGGAGTAGAGTCTCGACGCCGTCTGTGGTGTGCTCGTCGCCAGGATGCAGCGTCTGGATGGCGGCGAAGCCCTTGGCGTTCTCGTACTTGCCGGTGCCTCCGATGACGGCGATGTGGGACTCCGGCGCCGCCATGCGGTGGACCCCGAAGAAGCTGAGCGTGTCGCCGCCATGCGGTGCCTCGGGGCCCTCGAACATGGCGGTAAGCACGATGGTCTTGCTGGTGCCGTCCTGCGAGCTGGCGACGTAGAAGCCCTGCGCCCTGCCGACGACCCCCGCGCCGAGCTCGTGCCCCTCGGTGAGCTCGTCGTCGATGACGGTGGTCGTGCCGAAGAGGAGGTTCTGGAGCGTGGCGCCGGACGGCAGGTCGCCGGCGTTGACGAAGGGGATGTTCTTGTTGCCTCCGTTGGCGGGGTTGCCGTTGTTCTGGACGACGGCGGAGGACGTGCCGCCGAGGCCCGCGACGTAGGGCGCGTTGTTGCCGTTGATGAGGCTGCTGGCGCCTTGCGGCAGCGGCACCGCCCCCTGGATCGGGAAGATGTTGGTGTTGGGGCGCGCGAACGGGAGCTGCCCGTTGGCCGCCGCGCTCGCCACCACGCCGGTCACGATGCGCCCCGACGGCTGCGAGCCGCCGAGGATGTCGTGCATGAAGAACGTCAGCGGGTGGTCGCTGGCGGCTCCTGCGTTGCCCGTCGCGGCGGCACCAGCACCCGCTGGCGCCACGGCTGGGTCTGTCGGGGGATCCGTCGGGGCGGGCAGGGGGTCAGCCGGCAGGGGAGCCGCAGCCTGTTCGTCGTCGAGGAAACGACCAGCGAATGCGCAGTTCGCCACAGCAAGAGCGAGCACCAGGCACAGCGCCGCCCTGACGGTTTGCACCGCGTTCTTGGCCATGTCTCGCAAGGCACCAAGGCGCGTAGCGTAGGTGGAGTTGAGCGAGGACTGTGGGGCTTGCTGTTGCTGTGCATGTCGCTGCGATATGCCAGGATTATATAGGAGCCGTGCAGGGTATGACGAGAGCCAGCCGTGGGTACTGTACATCTTGAGTAGAGTGGTTTGATGGCGGTGTTGTGCATTAGTTGTGTGTGCGAGGGGCCGAGGGCGCCCAGGAACCTAAACCTCTGAGAAGAAGAGGTGCGGTTGGGACTTGGGAGGGAAAAAGAGGCGTGCGTGGCGCCCACATATCCCTGCGCTCAGATTGTGTTAAGCGGTTACTTCTAAATTTCTCCCCCTATATCCCACTCATGTGTCACGTCAGCGTTCTCTTTCCCCTATATCTACATCCTGTACAGCGGTTCCCCCTAATCATTCTCATATACCCTAATACAACCATAAAATATCATTTTCTATATCTACTTTTCACCTCCTATCAATTTTTCATCAACTAATAATTAACCGTGGGCCCACAGCACAGTATATAGGGGAGGAAAGGAGAGCACGCTGCATTGGGGGGAG
Source organism: Zea luxurians (assembly GCA_029449295.1). Taxonomy (NCBI): domain Eukaryota; kingdom Viridiplantae; phylum Streptophyta; class Magnoliopsida; order Poales; family Poaceae; genus Zea; species Zea luxurians. The sequence goes on along the minus strand of JAOPSE010000008.1, from coordinate 38,410,764 downwards.
AGAGAAGACGGTAGCGTGCGGCTGCACCGTAGGAGATGCTTTAGGGGGCACCGTTGAAGCTTTTAGCGTCTTCCTGTAGCCTCCGTTGAAGCTTTTAGACTGTCTTCAGCGGTTACCCCTAAATTTCTCCCCCTATATCTCACTCACGTGCCACGTCAGCGTTCTCTTTCCCCCTATATCTCCACCCTGTACAGCGGTTTCCCCTAAATCCTTTCCCTATACCCCACTACAACCATAAAATATTATTTTCTATACCTACTTTTCACCTTCTATCAATTTTTCATCTACTAATAATTGGAAGTGGACCCATATAAACAGTGTTAGGGGGGTGAGAGACGCACCACAGAACAAGAAGGAGAGAGAAGATGGCTAGGGGGATCATCCGCGTAGGGCGCCTGGTAGCGTGCACCGTTGAACGCATGGCGTGCGTACTGTAGCCGCTACATTTGGCGTGTGGGAGCGGTGGCGGGATCCGTTGAAGTCGGTCTTAGCGCCTCCGTTGAAGCTTTTAGCGTCTTCCTGTAGCCTCTACCGTAGGGGAGGGGGAGCTCCGGCGGGAAGCGGTGAAGACAGTCTCAGACCGATCAGGGACGAACGGGCAGGTGCTGATTGCATTGCAGGAGTGGTTTCCCTTTGGAGCAGGTGAACGCATGCCGTTCGGCCCACGGTTTCCAGGAACTATTGCTAGCACCTAGTAGCATCCTCAGCAGCTCATGCGCCTGCCAGCAATAGGATACGTACTGCACAGCACTCAGCACACCATCGCAAGGACTAACTAAAACTGACAGATAAAGATGTCTCAACTGACACTGCCGTTATTGCATCCCATGATAAACAAACTAAATCCCGCCAGAGATTATTTTACACCAAAATTGTGCATCTATATTCCAGCATTATGAGAACCTAATGAAAAAAAAATTGCTTTTCAGAGTTCAGAGGGGGGAAATCATCCAGTTGTACGCTATTGCTGAGTTCGGAGCCAATAGTGATGAGCTGACGAGCATGACACAATCAGGTCAAACTTCGACCCTGCTTGTTTGATGCCCTATCATCACCTAAGCCATCTTAGCTCTTGTCTCCAGTAGCCATGAGGTGAATTCCTTGAATTATAGTCCCCTCCTTAAGCAATTCATCAAAGGTCCATCGTCCACCAGAGTTCACCAGCGATCAATCCATATGCTTCCAATGGCCTCGGGTGCAAACACTGGCAATTCTAGCCACGGAGCTTGGCGGATTTAGTTGCCCCCAAAAAGTCAGCTACAATTTCCTGTACGAGATCATCTTGCAACATACTCCCGATATCGTGCCCAACCAGATTGGCGCCATCTTCAGAGCCAGCCCACTCTACGCTCAAGAGCAGGGCTTCCTGGTTGAACTCTATCTCTTGCCGGAGCTGCACCACCCTTTGCCACACGAGCTCAGCAAACTCTTCCCGATTCCATCCAGGCGAGCACCTCGCCATCAGTCCCTTCGAGCAACCGTTCATCACGGAGGTGATCATGTCCCCAAGAACAGCATTCGTGATATCAAACAAGAGCTTCCTCTCATGCACAGGCCATAAAATGAGGCTGTCGTACTTCTGTTCGAGGTCATCGTATAAATCAAGGCCTGCAGAGCACTCCAGTAAGTAGCAGTTGTCAAGGAGGTCATCCTCGTTGGCCGCGTGAATGCCCAGAGCAACAAGCATATCGAACACGTAGGAGAAGTCCCTTTCTTCCGTATTCCTAAAAGCATGGGATTCCCCCGTCTCAGGAAGTAATCGACGTGCTGTCTCATCATCACTCAATATAGAAAGCTCGCTGCCATCTCTAGTGTCTGTAGTCTCCCTCTTCAGAAGCCCAAGTTGCAATCTGAGCTCTGCAATGTATACAATAAATCAAACTTGCGTAAGAATGAGAAGGAAGACAGGTTGGTACAGAAGAATTCGATCACTTGCCTTGGAGATCTGCACTGATCTTCTCAAAATCCCCAGAGTAAACATCTTCTCCGTCCATGGAAGATTCAAGAACAGACATTGGACTTTGCTGGTCATCTTTGTTGGAGTTCGCTGGCGATTCTAATACATCAGGTAGAATACAAAGGGTTTCACTGACATCCCCTAGGTGATGATTAATCTCCTCAGGAGAATCTGATGCTATATGAGGATCATAAGTGGCTGGGTAATCATCAGCTTGATGGTATTCAATTTGCTCATGCTGCATTGAAAATAGTTGGTAGTTATTAAGCATGACAAGGAAAGATCAGGCAAACCCCCAAATGACAGCAAAAGATATATGGTAAGTGTGCACATGTTTAAATCGAGAGATAAGGGTTTGTCAAAAATGGTGGTGTGCGCATTTCATGATTCCAGCACAACACATGGTGAGTGCAAATTAAAATGGTAGATAAAAAATAATAAAAGTACCTTGGAACCTTAATACACAAACAAACCAGAGAAAATATCAAACTGTTTGCACAAAAGAAAGTGCACACCTAATTGAAGACTTGCTAAAGGGAACAATAGGAAAGAATAATATGATAAGCACATTAGTACCTTAGGCATCAGATCATCGAGATTAGGCACAAGAAAGCAGTTATCTAGTGCTGTTGTGGTCATCTTAAGCACTTGCTGGTCCTTTCCAGCAGGAGAAAGAGACTTTTTATTACTGAAAGGGACTGCAGAACTGGTATCTAGTACACCTATTGCATCTAGTTCATGGTCAAGATTTGTAGGATGTTGTGACTGCCCAGATGTATATGTCACAGCAGTACCATTAATTGGTTCCTCATAATTTACATGTATCTCACGTTCAACTACCATATTTTCTTCATTATCTGTGGACATCGGATCAGATTCATCACCATGAATTGTAGAATCTCTACTTAGAGATCGTCTTTGCCTGCTACGACATGCATATTCAGAATAGTGGGGTCCAACCTTAAGAACATCTTTAAGCATTGAAAACTCATTATATGTAACGCTGCCGCTTCTTTTTCTATTGTTTGACTTTTGAACTCCACGAATGAAGGATGGTGGAAGAGACTTGGACCTTGTCAATTTACTAGTAGTTGTGTCTCTCCAACCATCATTGGTGCTGATTCCAAGAGGATATGAGCTTTGTATTCTATCACTCTGCACTTCTGACTTTGGACATTTCCTGCATGTCATTTTATGGGTAGCAACATTTGATGCATTCTGATCAGAGAGAGCAAGCATATCCCCAAGCGTGTTGAAGCTGTAATTATCAGTTTCTTGATGCTGACACTGACGGGTCTTCTTCCATCTGTTACAGAGGTGTTTCTTTGCTTCCTTGCTTTCTGATGTTTCAGTCGAATATGTTGGCAAAGAGTTGAGACTTGAAGAAGCCCAAGCATCACATGACTCAGAATATCTATGAATTGACTCTGGAGTCTTGGGTCTAGTAACAGATGACTGAAACTGTGACCTTTCATCTGAAGCAAGAGTTGTAGTCTCCGGTTTGACAGAATGTTTCCTACTTCCACCCCTAGCAGCTCTCATCTGTTTGGTGATCTCCCTAGCAATTTCTCTAGATCCCTTCCCCATACGACTTAATGTTTCAGAATCTCCAAGGGGCACCTGACACATGTAATCTTCAGTATTTGGAGTCCATCTATCAACCTCCGGAAATTCTTTATGCCTTCTATAATCAGAATGGGATATTTTATGGTGTAGGGGAAGGGCTTCTTCAATATCATGAGGTTTCTCAAGATTTGGCTTCAAGACAACAATCCGGGTGGGGGAGCCACGTTTTCCAGTATTTTCTTGATGACTGGACCTTGACAGTTTCTGCCTTGATGAACAAGAATCTTCTTTTAGGGACTGCAAGGGCACATTAGAATATGGCTTCCATAAAGAATGTTTCCCTTCCATTTGCTCGTTGAAGATGCTCTCGGTTCCTTTCTCTTGCGGATAAATATTGTCCATGTCAATAAATTGATTTCTTCGAGATGGCTTCAATATTGTGATGCAGTTTGCGGTAGAGGATGGAGAACCATGATTATGTAGGTCCCTTATGACAGCAGGATCAAAATTTTGAAGAAAATCCAACAAAAGGTCACTGTTAGATACCAGGGCATCAAGTGTCTCATTAAATTCTTCTGATATATGAAGGGATTCATCAATAGAAAGACGCTTAGCATCCATAAATTTCTGCCTTATGAAATCGATATCAGCACTAACAACCTTGTCTGATCTGGAAGTTGTACTTCCAATTTTAGATCTTGGACTCCGGTGCATATTTGTTTTTGTGGCTTCCATACCTTCAAAAACATTAATGGTATCTACACTCCTCCTGTGTGGAATGTCATGCAAACCAGTTTGACCATGAAAACTACTAGGTGAAGTCTTTGGTGCATGACTTTTGGTATGTCTATGCTTATTATGGATTCCAGATGAGGGCAACGAATCAAGACCCATGAGCCTTCCTACAGCACCTGGTGAAATATGCCTAGAATTGACATCATTTGAAAATTCTTCTTCTATCAGTATTTTCATTGGTACAGCAATGGCTTTTCTTGTTTTACTTTGCCTGTCTACTGTAGCAAACTGAGAAGGAAAAAAAAAGGAAGAGGCAATAGCAACCCATTAGTTAGCTCTTACAATGGCACAATAAGTTGAATGAATAACGAATAAAAGTTTAATAGATAAAGATGTAAACGAAATAAAGTTATTCCCACAAATTACCATCAACAAAGTTCGCTTGATACAATACAACATACAATTTAAAACATTTCTAGATCAATAGCATATGCATTTTAGTTTTATGCTGTCTGTTTAATAGCATGGTTTTAGTAAGCTTAAGATCTTTAATTCCAAATATGTGAATCATATCCATATGCATAAATCTTCAACTAAATCCAGATTACTCACCACCGAATCAGATAGCATCCCAGGGTAAGTTGCTTGCTTCCTAGAGGACACAACCCCTGAATTCAAGAGAAAAGTAATGGAAATTAATCTCCGCATGTCTAAATCCACAATGGCAACAGTAGTAACGTCATAAAGTGTCAGGTCGAAGGCAAATAATAAAATGATACAAAGATTTATGTTGCTGGGTTCAGTCAACAAATCTTCATAAGAAATTATATAACTCAAAATTTGCTAAAAAACTAATATCCAACTACCAAACCTGAGAGAAGGGCACTTAAAAAAGCATAAGCTTCTATAAACATCAAATTGGCTGTTCGGCAGAGTTCACATGTTGCCATTTATGAGCATGCTTCAACAACTTCATTTCAGCAAATTAGAATTGAAACTTGAGCAATCATCAGTTGGTCCAGAAACAATAACTTTCTAGAACACGAACTCCCACAGAATATTTGGTGAAACTTTTGCAAAAGCTAGGTGACAACATTCAAATCAGGAATATATTCTCTAACGCTTACTTGGCTAAGCAAGCATGACAAAAACAATTCCATTTGGACTGTTTAGTGATGCCGGTGATGAAATGTTTGGTGGAGGGAGGGAGGGGGCACTTTCAATGCCACCTGCTGCTAACACAACATAGCTACATAGTCTTTCATCGCATGGAACCTCTATAAATGAGATGCAACAAAACAGCAACATCAAAACTAATCATCACTGCATGGGTCGAGGAGATGCAACAAACCAGCAACACATGGACAAGGTACAAGCTTTGTAGGACCACACAACAAATATGAACCATGAAGAAGGCACAGTATTTGACTCAATCCCACATGGTGGTAGACTGAATTTCTGCCACCCCTGGACCCTGGTGCTTAAAGGAGTTGTACTTATCTTCTATAACTACCAATCCACGTTTAACAAATACTCCTATTTGCTTAGTGATTAGCATACAAAAGCTACTTTGCAATGAACCTTCATGGCATCCAATAGACAAGAGGACGCAGAATAGAATAATTTAATACGTTAACTTACATATCCAGCAAATTACGGGCAAGTGAGGTTTATTTGTGTGATCCTATGGGAATTGACAAGCTAACAACTATGAATCCTACACTCTACAGTACTTCAATAATTCAAAGCATATCATGTTGTACAATTGAATACCTATTCTACAAAACTGGATGGAAAATTACATCTTTTTTTATCCTTGATTTCAAAGGCCTAGACTTTGTGCAGAATTAAGACCACTGCAGCTTCAAACGAAAACGAAAGGACTATAGAAAAAGGAAAAGAACTGTCCGCCAAAATGGTTTGAAATCGGATGCAAGAATCTTTCTCCCTCCAATAAAGGCATGCCTAAGACCTAAAGTCCACAAGAAAGCTATGTCCCCGCAGCCAAAAACAGGGGTTATAAAAGATTAATTACATGCCCTTTCACTTAGCTATGTCAAGGACTAAGTGCATTTATGCCAAACTATTTATCTAAAAAAAATCATAGTATTAGCTACCGTACACAAACCCGAAAAAGACGTCCTTCGCAACACCAAACTCCACCCCTATGAAGTGAAGTGAAGCTGAAGGTAAAAGGACGGGATTTTAATTCAAAATAGCAAAGCAAACACCTAAAACTGGACTATGACGAATGTGTATTTTGTAAGCAATCCCAAGTTCTCGTTAGCAGTACCAGAGCTACGAGGGAAAGAGAAGGGAAAATGTCCTGATCTCCTAAGGGAAAGGCAATAGGGAGAATAATCGCAACAACCATCACCATCCAAGATCAAAGGTGAGATCTTCATCACATGGACTTCTTACTTTCCCCCCCAAAAAATATGGCATGGAAATTCACCCAAAATTGCAACAAAAAAAAAACATGGAGCGCCATAGGAATCTGTAGCGAGAAAGCAGGCACGCACTGACCTTGGTGATCGGGGTTAGGAACAGTGGAGTGTGCCGCATTCCGATTCGACGACCCGTCGCCCTGTCTCCATCGCGATCTGCCGCGCGCAATGCCTGCCATGCTCATCTCCGCTCCTAAGCCCGACAAGATGCGGCGACAAAGCAAATCGCTCGCATCCACCGCGCACGAGCGGGGAGGACTTGGGACGGAGGGGGGGGGGGAGGGGGGGAGGTGGACTGGGAGAGCTAAACGGGAACTCGATTTTTGAGTGGGAGGGAGGGAGGACTGGAGGACGACGACGAGGAAATAGCTCTCCGTTTGTTTCGTCTGCCAGTTTCTTCTTCTTCTCTCTCTCCCTCTCTCTTGTGGCGTGTCTCTCTCTAAAATCTCTCTTGTGTGGGGTTTTTGTACTCTTTCAGTTCTCCATCTCTTTCTCTCTCTATCTCACTCCATCAAGTCTACAGCACTAATATTCAATATTTTTTGTTTGTTTTTTTGCTTTGCCTCTAGGTACCTGACGAGTTTAAAAATTGCAAAGGATTGTGCTACACTTTTCCCTCTTATCTTTATTTTTGACACGTCCCCCTCCTCTCGTAGAATACCATGAGGACCATTGAGGTTGCCTGCAATCATCACTTCCGCCCAACGATTTTGTTTGGAACGCAACCACAATACGCATTCCGAAAGTTTGATGCTAAAGATTCTCCGATGTGATCATAGGTGCACTATATTACTATTGTAGCTAGCAATTTTGAAGATTACCGCCCAGAAAAAAAATACAGACGATTGTACTTTAATTATGCAAGATTAGCAATGAGCACGAGAGATACCTTTTTTTAGATACAAATAGGAAACATAAATCCAAAGCGATCTAACAAACTTGGCTACTCTAACTATCATTTGTCTGTCGCCAACAAATCTTTTAATTGCTACTAGTATTACACCATTGCATTTATCAATTTTGAAGCGTTATTTGTACTACTTGACGTCGAAAAGGCTCGCTCACTGATAATTTCACCCGGTGTTTCCAAAATGTAGTCCAACATCCAACTCTAAGGCTACCTGCAACCAGCTCTAAGGTGACCTTCAACATCTTACCTATCTCATCTACTATTTTAAACTTGATCAGTAATCTATAATATAGATAATTGTTTCGCACAGTTATATACACGATCTGTTAGAGTGATGATAGAGTTGTGTATCATTGTTTTACACGTGTGCTCCGCTCGACGGGCCAAAACGGCAAAACCCAAAAACACATCCGTAGACAACGCAGCACTCCCTCCCAGTCCCAGGTCCCCAACACTTCCATCAACAAAAGAGAAACCTACCTAACCTAACGCACAATCTCCGAGTCACCGGTCCCCAAGGCACGTGAATTTGTTTAAACCAAAGGGGCTAATGTGCAAAAAGATGCCCAGCAGAACCCAGAACCAGAAGAGCCCAAAAAAAATCGTTTTGCCTACTCACACTCACTCACAGGCTTGTGCATGGTGAGCGTCCACAGTACGCCAGCCAGCAGGACCACCCGACGGGTACTGCTCTTGCTCACAAGCCACACGTGTGGGCCGGGCACGCAAAACCCCTGGTGCACCCGGTCCATGATGACCATGCGCCCCGCGCGGCCCGGGGTGTGACTTGACATCCGCGGCGTCGCCCTATGGCCATGGTGCGGTCGGTGCGCCCGCTTGGGATGCCGCCGCCGTGGCGGCGTGCCGTGCCTCCCAGTCCCACAAAGCCGCCCGACTCCCCGCTTGGTCCCACATGTCGGCAGGCTTAAACTACGGTGCTGGGTCCCACTGTGTCGCAGCGTAGAACATGTGGGCCCATCCCAAAACAGACCGTTCGTGCTACTACTACTGTGCATGTGTGGCTCTGTGCCTGTGCGTGCGTCGTCGGCTGAGCCGAGCGTCGTCTGGTCTGGGTCGCTTGCTCGATGCTCATTGTTCCTTGTCCCTAGCGGCTAGAGATTAAAAACCAGTTGGGTATTACTTGCTTAAACCCATACCCGTGAAGAAAAAATACGTTCGCTAAAAAACTCATACCCATGACGGGTATAAAATTTTGCCCAAACTCATACCCATGCGGGTTTCGAGTACCCAACGGGTTTCCCATACCCACTAACATCAACATAAAAAATAATTCATCATATAAATGACAATCAATACATTAATAAGCTAAGATAAAAAGAACAAGTGATAACTAATTTTAGCTTATAATTTATTACATGAAGTTTATTTCAATTAGAACATATTCAATTAATAATATTATGAGACATATTTATAAGGAATGTTGATTTTAAGGCGGGTTTTAAAAACCCATGGGTTTGTGGGTATGGGTAGTGGAAGAACAAGCCCATGTCCATGTACCCGTTGGGTTTTCATTCGAACCCATTAACAAACTCATGGGTAGAGAAATTGACTCAAACTCATACCCTAATAGAGCAAAAACCCACCGGATTTCGGGTAGGGAGTACCCGTTGCCATCTCTACTAGCGGCTAGCGGTGTATGGCTCTACACTCTACTAGAGGCTCATGCACCCGCAGGTGGTGAATGGATGGCGGTGGCGGAAGGAGAAGATGGCCCCACCGGAAGCATACGTACGCCGGAGACCGGCCCGTGTCGCGTGTATGCCGCGCAGGCCGCAGCACAGGTGACGCGGCAAACTCGATCGGCGTTGTACGAGACACTCGTATCGTACGCAGTTTTATGCAGCTGGAGAATCTTTGGAATCCACTGCAGCGCCCCTGTTTCAATCTACAGTAGAGACGTCGATACAGACCGATACTGTTGGTACCGTACTTCTTTCTGTATTTTCCCTTCGAACTTAAATACAAATACGGAAGTTTTTTTTTATATATATACTTATCAATATTGGATTATCTCGGTTACGGACATGAATATTCACGTTTCGAGCGTGGATGGATAATGTCTTCTCCGCAATAACAAGTACGCGCATCATTAATATCTACCACGCTTGTCGTAATCATTCCTACGCTCCACGACCCCAAATTCTAGTACATTATGAGTAAAGGTAAGTAAATTGAAAATAAGTGATAGCTTAATTCTTAATTCAACGGCGAACTATAGGAGCCGAGGGGCAGGGACCAGAATTAGACCTTAGCCTTGATGGGCCATCGACAGAATAGCATAGCATGGTCAAATGTGTCACTAGCGGAGGAAAATCCTTAGAGTTTGTTTGGGTATTTTAGTAGTGACTTCAATACACCTCAACACATGTGGTACACCACAATCCAGCTCAACACACGTGGATTGGGGTAAATACTAGAGTATCAAACTTGACCTTAAGCGAAGTATACATATACAGTAGAGGAATCCATGTGGATGAGTGTTATTGAGTCGATTTAAATATATAGCAAGTCAAAATTTATCTTAATTTATTCTAATACACTTTAATCCACCTAGAATTAGAATAACCAAACAAAGATGAAGCACACTTTCTCTCTCTCTCCCCTGTAAAGGCTAGAGCATGGATACTGGATTGGAGGTCACAGCAGGGCTCAGGCGTCTCAGGATTACGCACAGGCGTACTACTACTCCTAGCTTTGAGCTTTGGTCACTGCCTGTGCCTGCTGCTTTCTTTTTGTTGTGTTTCCGGTTTGATCAGGTCGCTCGTCTTCTCCACGGTCCCGTGCGCTGCGCCTGCCGCATCCCCGCCGTTGCTGTTCCAATTCCAACACCACTCCACTCCCGCAGGGCTACAGCCTACTTCATTTACCCGTGTGCCACATGGGCACTTGGCTTCGGAAACTGGAAGCAGAGAAAGCGACATGCGTTCGGTTCGAGTACAAGCAACGGTGTCTACCAAGAAGCAGCGGACTCTGGTCAGGGGGTAACCCTAATAATCTTGCACGGCCATTAACACTACTGGCAAAATGGTGCCGCGAGAAGACAAACACCTTTTATTTTTTTAGCATCCAACGCCTGGAAGTCCGGATCCCGGACAGCGACAACTGAGCACGTTAGGTGATGATGCAGTGAAGCTAGCCGGGAGCACGCACAGGACGCCGTTCCCGCCAGGGAATGCAATAAAATAAAGCCACTCACCTTACTGTGCAATTTGCAACAGCAGCCCAACCACTTTTTTTTTTTTTTGCTTCGAACCAACATGGCGACAAGATCTACAGTTAGTTAACCACGAGACAGTTCCATCCGTCAAAAGCAGTGGATTAGAGGGCCTCTCAAAGTACCAGGATAAACTAAACCGCAGCGGGCACTAACTCCTGCTAGCGGTAGCAAAATCATCCCGTTGCAAAAACGGTGCCAGATAAAATGCCACAGCGTTGCGTTTCTGAATACGATTTCAATCAATTGGTCAAATGAGCAATGGGGCAAAGGTAATATGGTGTACATGTACCTGTAAATCGAAGAATATGGCGTTTCTGAATACGATTTCAAATTGGTCAAATGAGCAATGAGGCTACAGACCATAAATGAGCAATGGTATCTATAGAACCGCTAAAATCGAAGAATCACATGAACAATCCCCGCCGAATTAACTCCACGATGGATGTACATGTTTACCCTACATGTATACTGTACAGCCGCCAGAACAATGCAAGTTTGAACCCAAAATCTAGAGCAAGGAGAACTCTGGAAAAAAGCCAACCAGAGTTGGGTTGTCAGATCAAAACGGCATGCGCGAGGTTGGAACCCTGAACAAGAAAATAAAAAAGTGTGCTTCAGAGTAAGTTTGAGCTTAAATCATATGCAGGAAAGGGGGGGGGGGGGGGGGGGGGGGACGGTTGAACAACAGATTTATTGTTAGAAAGATAGTATCAGTCTGCAGACCGGAGGCTATTCAAATCAAGGATTGCGTCCTGTGCCCCATTTCCATTCGCAATTCCTGGAACTTTTAACGACGCGCGGGAAGTACTATTTCTCACTTTATGATGCACGATGCTTTATTCCTAGTTTCCTACCGTCCTTCAAATCTTGTAATGCTATATTTAGTTCTGGGACATGCCTTCCTAACAACTAAGTTAATAGCACCTGTGTGACTGTGTTCTGTGTTGCAGCTTAACACTGAATAAGCATGTCAAACCAAGGAGAATAAAATGTGGTAATACGAAAACATAGGAATCACCTCAAGACAATATGACCAGTCCAAGGTATATTGAAGCGCAGAGGAAGATAAACGAGATGAATCCCCTGAAAGGAAGAACAGCAAATGTTAGCATGGGCGTCTTTACCATCTGGATTATCTTAATACAACATCAAGGTATACAAAAAAAATTTAACTATTGAAACTAGGAGCAGACCATATAACACCCCATGCAAAACCATTGCAAGGGCAAGGGCATATTTCAGCAAACTTCTCAGCATCACTTGTATTAACTCTTCGGGATATCAAGTCGTCATAAATATCTATATAATTTGAGAACATTTCATTCAGAAGATAGTAACTCATGAGTTATTCTAGCATGGAATAACAAGGGAAATGCTTTTTTGCTTCTTACCATAAACCGAAAATAAGCTGTTCATCACACCTGTTGCACATAAATAAACATAGACATTAATTTTCAACCATATAATTTGTATTCCAGAAATTAAACTAAAGAGAACATGATTGAAGGACGGCGGCGTCAGTCTCACCTATGAATAAGATCACATATTTCAGAATATGGAAAGATGTAAATTCTTGTATGACCCAAACAACAGCAACGAACACAATGAATCCTGGATAAAAACATCATAAGTGGCATGCTGCAGAATAAGATCTTAAATGGAGACCAAGTCAAGTTGATGCATACCAAGGCAGAGCCAGCGAAGAAACCACTGCACAATTCAAACAAGAGATAATAACACTTAGCCAGATGATAATGGTTACTGTATGCGCAAGTGGAAAAGACAAATGAAAACAGAAGTTGCAAAATAAATAAATAAACAATACTGAACTTACATTGTCTGCAACAAAAAGGACAATAAACAGTGCAAGTATGAAACAACCCGCTGCAATTCTTGTAGTGAGGAGATTTGTGGATGCAAGTATGAACACCATTCCCCAAAATGATGAACCCAGATCTGCAGTTCAAAGCAAAACATTAGCATCACAAAGGGGACCAAAGCCAAATTGCTTGAACAAGGGAACATAAAATTTAGAGGGATTAGAACAACAAATCTAGTCCATAGAGATGGTTTTTTTATGGTTGGTAGATGTTAAAAGAATGCAAGGTTGCTTAAAAAGAACTATGCAAGGTTACACAAACATATGAGTCCAATGAATAAAGTCATCATAAATTTACTTCTTAACAATTAGGTTTAAAATGTTTATAGAATCAACACTTTAGATCTCACGCATTAAAATATCGAAAATAACAGAAAAATAGGAGGCTGACTGCCTGACTCGCTGACTAATATAGAATATGATATTGCACCTTTTATATTCACATTCTTGTGGCAGATCATATAAGAAAGAATAAAGTGGTTCGCTTCTGTTAGAATGTGAACTCCTTGATGTATTGCATAGAGGAGGACTACAATATATAGGGACACAGGAAACCCTAACCCTAATGGGCCGGCAGCCCAACAGTGGTGTCGGCCCCCACACACACACAGTCTAACATCCCCCTGCAGTCGCAACGGGGGCACCACACACGATGAGACTGGAGTAGAGGCCGAAGGTAGGAGCCGACGGGTTGAAATCCCCCCGCAGTCGCAGCGTCGTGATGGTGCGAATGTTGCGGCTGGAGTAGAGACCGGTGTGTGCTCCAAGAAGACGATAGCCCCTAGATGCCGAGGTAGCCGAAGTCGATGTGGTCACGATCGGGAGACACGCAGCAGAAGCCTGATCTTCGGGAGGGGTCGACGTTCGAGCGTCAACGATCGGCAGGGCGACATAACAAAAGGGCACCAGCAGGCCGACCTTCCTGCTTCTTCGATCGTCCGGGCGTCAAGGAGCCCCGCCAGAGAGGCCGACAGCAGCGCACGCGTCTGCGCCGGTCATGGTGTCCGCGCCCGTGGCAGAATAGAAGGGGAAACGACAGATCCGGCCGGGAAGGCCACGGCAGCGACAGATCCAGCCGGGAAGACACGATCTAGCCAAAGGGACGGCGGATCGAGCCGGAAAGGTCGCAGCAACGTGGAACCGGCCGGGAAGGCCGCGGCAGCGACGGTCCAGCGAAGGCGAAGAAGGGGGTGGGCGGTGGGGCGTGTCCAGCCAGGCAGGGGCCTGCGCCGGACCTGGCAAAGGGTGTTGACGGCACCGGCGACGGGAGAAGCTCGAAGTGGGAGGCGCTGCTGGGGCGACAGTGCGAGCAATTAGGAGGTGGCTAGCGCGATGACAAGGGGCTGCACGGGCAAAGATGCCGACACAGGGGAGAGGAGCGCAGGTGGCGCGCAGGAAGGCCGCGGGGCGCTGCGCGTGGGGGCGCGGACATCGGGAAGGAAGGGCGCTGCGCTGGAGGCGCGGACGCTGAGGAAGGGCGCTGCACTGGGGGCGCAAACGTCGAGGAGGGTCGCCGATCATGGCCGACAGTGGCGAGGAGTGGCCGGGTCGCGTGACGGCTTCCGCCCCGTCCTCGTCGCGTGGCGCAGGCGAGTCCCGCCTGTTGGGGAGCTCGGATGGGGGCGCCGGCAGCGCTGATCCGGAGGTCGACGGCAGCGAGGAGTCGCGGTGAGCCAGCGACGGCTGCGGAGGCCGGGGCGCCGCGTATGTCGCCTGCAGCGCCGGGCACGTCGGCGGCTGCGCTGCTACGGGGCGCGCGAGGTTGAGGCGCTGGGCGCGGTGCAGGAGCTCGGCGGGACCAGCGGCACGCGTGCTGGTCAGCGGCGGCGGCGTCGCTGGACGCGGATCCGGTGGGGCTGAGGCGGTGGATCCCGGGGCTGCGCCCGTTGCGGCAGCGCCGGCGAAGGGAGGGCCGGTCGCGCGGCCGTGCGCCAGCAGGGAGGGGAGGGGCGGGCGCGTTGGCGGCAGACGCGGCCGGTGGGCGCGGATCTGGGCCGCGCCGGATGGGGGCGCAGGGGAGGCGGCGGCTGGGAGGAGGCCGCCGGCTGGGAAGTCCGCGCCCGCGCCCTGGGCAGAGCCGGGGAAGGGGGACCCGGCCGCGGCTGGAGATGTGGCCGCCCCCGGGAGGGAAGGATGAGCCTCCCGGGGGCGGCGGCGGCTGGTGTGGGTGGCGGCTGCTAAGGGGATCGAGCAGCCGGCTGCTATGGGAGAGAAGAAAACCTAACCTAGGCTGATACCATGTTAGAATGTGAACTCCTTGATGTATTGCATAGAGGAGGACTACAATATATAGAGACACAGGAAACCCTAACCCTAATGGGTCGGCAGCCCAACAGTGGTGCCGGCCCACACACACACAGTCTAACAGCTTCAAGCCCTCTGGATAGCACATTGCAAGAGTGGTGGAGCAAATCGGAGCAGAAGGTGTTGAATCATCACAAGGAGGGGTTCAATTCCCTTGTCGCCCTGGTTGCTTGGTGGATTTGAAAGCATAGAAATGCTTGTGTCTTTGATGGCATCGCCCAAGTGTCTCGGTGGTGCTCCAGAACATCAAAGATGAAGTTGTTGTCTGGTGCAGAGCTGGTGTATCGGGTCTGTGTAGTTTGTGGCCTTATTAGGTGTTTTCTCATGGATGCTTTCATGTACTCTAAGTTGCGGCCACCATAGGGTGCCTTTCATGTGTATTTGTATTTGTAGTTGTACTTGGTCTATTTTTGGACCTTTTTTCCTTTCTTAATATTAATGATATACAGCTCTCTTGCGTGTTCGAGGAAAAAAAAAGAAAGAATAAAGTGAGGTACAAGTGATTTACATCCAGCGGGCAAGATTATCCAATATATGCCACCCCGAGTTTGAGTAACGCCACCCTCATTCGCATGGACCTGCATGCCTTCTACCTGAAGAAGCCAATCAAATTGAAATCAATAATATGTGTAATGAATATTTGAGGCAATATCTTATCTGGCATCAACACTGAGTAGATATAATGTCTTGAGTCTTTACATGGTATGGTAAGTTGGCAGAAGCTGGTCAAAATGTTGTCTAAGCATTGCACCAAATCCAAATGCCACACCCCACATGAATGAAAAGGCCGGTCAAAATTAAAACACTGCGCTCTTTAAATGCAGACCAATAAATTTTATGACAAAGAGTACAGACCCAGATAAGGTAAGCATATCAGAAGACGTTTTGAAATGTCGGAAACATTTCATTGCACAGGATTGCGGATTGCCCTCAGGTACATTCAGAATCAGGGATGTCCAACAGTCTATTTGTGTGGCATGGGAGAAGTAACAAATGTTGAACTCGGTGCACATCGAAAAAATACATTTTCTGAAAGGCAGGTCGAATTTATTTTTGAAACCAAAGCTTAAACTAGAGATGCAATCAAGGCTAGCTAACAATTAACCATAGTACCTACATATGAGCAACTGATTAGCATGGGAAGAAAAGGAAAGAAATGAAGGCAAATGATTTCACGTGACCCGTGAATTATGCAATAAACATACCCTTAATCATGTTTTCGCTACTCCTTTATTATAAACCAATGATGATTCACCTCCAAAGGTTTCACACTTAATCATGTGGTAGTCTACATAATTGTGGACTCCAAAAGCAGGCATTACTTCCCTTTTACACTGCACAGTGTACAGCATGATGTTCTAAGGTATTAGGTACCCTAACAAAGAGCCATTGCTTGTTTCCATTACCAGGAGGCTGGAGAGTGTTGCCAAGGAGTGCACATTTTTGCAGACAGTTGGCACTCATTGACCAGAATTCCTGACTTGAACGCTGAAGAACAGGGCAACTGCAGCAAGAGTCGAAAGATACTTGCGGATAGGAGAAAAGCAAGCCCATCAACGAATCCAGGACTCCAGTCCTTGATGAAATGAAATAAGATCCCTTTATGCAGAAGAACTGCAAAGATGCACGGTATATTCTGCTCCCGTGAATAGCAAAGCAAATGTATAAAAAGCGCGCCCGCACTACGGGGTGTGGAATCCATGATCCCCACTCATTTGGCGCCTACTTTTCCCACTCACCAGCACAAAATGATGGGCCAAACCTATCCTTCCCCATTTGGAGCCTAATCGGACTTCCGCTCGCCGGTACCCAAATGTCGATGCGTCACGATCACAGCGCATCGGATTTTTTTTTCCCCTCCCAAAGCGAGTGCTGGAACGAGTAAGGGTTTATATGGCTTACATCGCCGCAGGTGAGCTTGCAGGCGAGCGCGTGGCTGGTCTCGTGGAGGAAGACGGTGATGAGCTTGAACGGCGTGAGCAGGAACGTCCTCCAGAGCTGCAAACCAAAGTACCACACGCAAATCACCGTGAGTCAAGAAGCCCCCTATCTATCGGAGCCGCGAGGAGAATCATACAGCCAGAGAGAGAGAGATAGAGAGAAAGAGAGAGAGAGAGAGAGAGAAAATGAGAAGGCTTTGGGGACAGGGAGGTGTTGCTCACGAGGAGGATGACGACGGTGGAGACGCCAACGGCGGCGATGAAGATCCTCTGGTCGCGGTGGCAGCAGCCCTGCAGCTCCCAGTTGACGGCCATCCTCTGGTCGCCCGGCGCAGATCTACTCTTCGGTCCTCCGGCTCGAATTCGGGGGAGGGGATGTGCAGGAGGAGGAGGAGGAGGAGCGCGACAGCGAATAGAAACTGCCCGGGGCGGGGCTCTGGCTTGGTCGAACTGGAAACGTGCGCGTGTGCGTGCGCAGGAACCGAGAGAGAGAGAGAGAGAGAGATAGAGATGGGCGGGCTGCGTCGCTGCGTGTGGTGGTGCTGGGTGGGTGGGTGTCCGCGGCGCGTATGGATTGTGGGGCCGAGAGATTTTGATTGCTCCAGTCCGCGCGGCCAGACAGCCGACGCCAGGTGACGCTCGGACGTTTGTGGTTAACGAGCGGACACCGGATTACGTGGCCATCACCGGCGTCCGGCGGTTATAACCGCAGCTAAACAAAGCGAGGCGATGCTAAACCCGGCCTCCGCGTGGTGGGGGGGCAGCCCGGCGAAGGAGACGACCAGTTCGGGCGGGGACTCGAGTCACAAGAGGACTGGAGGAGAGGGGAGTAGAGTAGGCGCGCGGTGGTTGGCCGTTCTGCTCCACTACTTCGCAACCGCGTCTCGATCCCATTTCTCATATTCACCCGTCTATTTCCGTCTCCAGCTGCCTGGAACTCAGTTTGCCATTTTCGAAGACTTTAAGAAGAAGCTGTCTGTTTGGGCCTATCGAGAGCTTTTGCTTTCGAAAATCTGGAAGCCCAAATAACACACCAAGCTTCTGGTGGTATTTTTTGAAAGCTCAAAACCTACAAAAATCAAGTTTAAATACAAAACCTCCTATGCTCACCCTCCTGCTCGATTAGCCGTCCTGGACGACGCGAGTCTCCTGCTCGGCGGCACGGCTCCCCTTCTCGGTGGCGTGGAGCTCGACCAGCTCCGCCGCCCTCCTGTTCAAATCCGGTGGTGTACGTGGCCCTTCTGCTCTGAATCCGGCGAGTGCCCACTCGCTCAAGCCGTCGTCCCGTGCCACCGGAGATTCGATCGCAAAAATCGCAGGCCTCCATGCAAACGGGCCATACAAACTAGCCAACCCAGGAGCACGCTTGGGCTAGTTCCGCCGTATGCTACCGAGGTTGCGGATTTGCTTGCGTGGGCTTAGCTTAACACGGCTCATGATTTTGTGCAGGTCCTGCGTCGCTGTCCGGCGGGTCGCCGGATCATTGTTTCCCACATAAGGGTTCGGTTGTCATGTGTCCTGTCAAGATTTCGGTGGATCATTGGAGACAGACACTGATCATTCACGCGCAACGGCGCGCGTGTTCTTTTAACATGTTCTCTGAACACATAGTACGTTTTTATATCCTCTATATAAAGAGGGAGAGATTTTTTTTCTTCTCTCCTATATCTATTTTTTATACTTTAAACACCATATTACATAGAACTAAAATATGTACAAAATATTTAAAGGTACGATAAATACATATTGTTGTAATATTAGAGAAATAAGTGACATGCTTTCAACATATTTAACTAAATTAAATATTCTAATTCTGAATAAAACAAGCATATAACTCAGATAAATGTCATATGTAATTATTGCAGCAATGAACAGTAGCAATTCTAAAACATGTAAAATAGCTTCTCAGGTCCATTTTATAATTAAACATGGCTTGCAGATGAAGAAGGCAGATTAAACAATGAAGAAGGCAGATTAAACAAATAAACATGATTGTTTATCTTAAAATATTGCTCTCAAAATAGCGGGTTGCTGTAATAAACAGCCCTCCAACGCTAAAAGGTGATCAGAGATCCTCGACTAACGTGACAGTCCTATCTTACCAAATCAGGGTTTTAGATCAGATGTAATAAGCCCAATAATCAAATATAAATACTAATAGTAAGGAGCTGTGTATTAAATAAATTAACAGAATTTAACACAGGTAAACAGCCTCAACAAAGAGAGTTTTAATTAGGCACAAATAATATCAATGCTGAAAATGATAATACACTAAAACCTAGACTGTCATGTTGTCTCACTACACCGCTATCATCATCGAGCACACAAATCCGCCCACAACAGTGCAATCACACCCAAGTATTTAATACTAGCCGATTGCACAAAAACTAAACAGTAAATAAAGTGACGCGACAGATAACTCACTGCACGTAGTTGTCTACGTGAGAAGATCAACTCAGCGAACACAAGGTTTTGTCCCAGAAAACCAATTCCGCAGCCCACGTCCGGGCCTGCACGGCGGGAGGTTGACGGGGATACTAGAGCCGCTGCCGGAGCCGAAGGAGACGTCCACGACACCAGCCCGAGAAGAGGAACCCCGTGCAGCAGGGAGCCCAAGCACCAGGCCACGATGGACAGAGACCAGAGAATCAACGAGCAGCACCAAGGCACGGCATCAACAGCACCACACCACCACCACCGAGAACAACACACAGCCGACGATACGGACGAGACCGGGACACCCGGAATCGAGCAGATCGAAAGATTTCTCGCCGGAACAGTGGATAGGATGGAACCGTAGAGCCCCTTGTCTCTGTGTTTCCTTGAGAGAGAGAGAGAGAGTACAGGGGAAGGGGATCCACTTAAGGAGCCGAGGGAAAGTCCGTTACCGAAAAGAGGGGAGAGAGCTGCGGTCGTTCAACGAGGAAGCGGAGAAAACGGAGCTGCGGTTGCCACCGCCCACATCCGCTCAGCCACCTGCTCCCTCCCGTCTCTGTGGTTTCTCGCCGAGGCAACTAGTGCCCAGGCCGTACTGTCCGCTGCCTGGGCCGCTCGGCCTCCGGGCCTTGTAGTGGCCCAGTTGGCTGGCCACACATTTTTTTTAAAATAAGGGGAAAACCCCAAATTCAACAGCAATTCCCACTATTTTCACTCTTATTTTCTGATCAATGTCATTGAGCTCCCGTGCTGTTTATATACTACTTTTCGGCAAAGGTACTTGTTAGGTTTGAACCAAAGCCTATCCCAGTGTACTCCAACCTTGCACGAGTAAGCGGAGGACTACGCCTTGATCCACAAACCCTAGTGTGAGAATCTTCGCACAAAAGGCACATAGTACTAGGCAGATTATCTGCTTCTCTTACGGGGCAGGGCGTTACGGTCATGCCCTTTAATATCTATTCATGAGCTCACTAGAGATAAAAACTCCATTCTCTCCCGGACTGCGACCCACAGTCAGCTCATATAGGTGAAATCATTAAGGAAATTTTGTAGGACAATTTCCCTGCTTATAGCATTGACTTCATTAAGAGCATATCGCTTAACCTGTCATACAGACAGAGCACATCAACTAATGAGACTCTTTTTCTTTTGTGCTCTTGGTTCCACACTGCTTCGTTTCCTGGAGCCTGGATCTCGGGACCTCCGGTCACACAGGACAGTTATCCGCAGTTGAAACCGCTAACAGGGTACGAGTCTCATTCCCATGCACGCTGCTTGGATTGGCTTTTGAGCCAGTCCTTTGGTGAAAGGATCAGCAAGGTTCCTTTCAGACTTGATGTAATCTACGGTTATTACATCCGTCTCTCTAACATGCCGACATGAATCAAGTCGTCTTCTGATATGCCTCGAGGATTTTTGGTTGTCCTTTCTACTGTTCACTTTTAGCAACACAGAAGTATTGTCACAGTATACTAGGACAGCCGGTATCGGCTTTGCTAGCATTGGAAGGTCTGACAACAGGTCTCTTAACCATTCAGCCTCCAATGTTGCTGAATCAAGTGCAACTAATTCAGCCTCCTTGGTGGAACGTGTCGACACTGATTGTTTAGACGATCTCCATGACACGGTCCCACCAGCTAAAGTGAACACATAGCCACTTGTAGACTTCATTTGATCCGAGTCAGAGATCCAGTTTGCATCACTGAATCCTTCAAGTACTGACGGAAATCCGGTATACTTAATACCAAGATTCATTGCTCCCTTAAAATACCGAAGCACTCTATACAAGGCTACCCAGTGTCTATCTCCTGGACTGGCCAAATAACGAGCCAGTCTGCATACTGCATATGAGATATCTGGTCTAGTTGCACTGCTCAGGTACATGAGAGATCCGATGAGATGCGAATATAGTAGCTGGTTCACAGGCTCGCCTTCATGTTTACTGAGCGTGTAGGATGGATCATAGGGCGTGGTGACTGGTTTACAGTCCATATGTCCAAAGCGAGTCAGGACCTTTTCCACATCATGGGATTGTGACAAAGTAATCCCATCCTCACCCTTTATTAGCTTGATGTTTAATATTACATCAGCTTCACCCAAGTCCTTCATATCAAAGTTCTTGGAGAGGAATATTTTTGTCTCCATGATAGCCTCCAAATTGGTCCCAAATATCAATATGTCATCAACGTATAAACACATGATGACACCTTTGCCCCCAGAGAAGCGATAATACACACACTTGTCGGCTTCGTTTACACAAAACCCGGCAGTGGTTAGAGTATTATTAAACTTCTCATGCCATTGTTTGGGAGCTTGCTTAAGACCGTATAAGGATTTAATCAAGCGACACACTTTGCTCTCTTGTCCTTTAACCATAAATCCTTCTGGTTGCTGCATATAAATTTCCTCTTCTAGCTCTCCATTTAGGAATATTGTCTTTACGTCCATTTGATGGACAAGAAGTTTATAAGCAGCTGCCAGCGCTAAAAGCACACGGATTGTGGGCAATCGAGCCACTGGAGAATAAGTATCAAAATAATCCTCCTCTTTCTTTTGAGTAAAACCCTTAGCCACAAGACAGGCCTTGTACTTTTTAATAGTACCATCGGGTCTCCACTTCCTCCTAAAGATCCATTTGCATCCCACAGGCTTGCAACCAGCTGGGAGATCAGTTATCTCCCACGTTCCGTTCGAAATGATTGAATCCATTTCGCTACGGACAGCCTCCCTCCAGTACTCTGCATCCGGAGATGTATATGCCTCTGTGAGGGAGCGTGGTTCTTCATCCACTAGATAAATAATATAATCATCACCCAGAGACTTTTCAGTCCTTTGTCTCTTACTCCTCCTTAACTCCAAATCTGGAGTCTAGTCATTGACACTCGAGGGCAGAGAATATGTCCGAGATGGACCATCTGGGGCTACTACTTCCTTATCCCGCATAGGGAAGATGCTCTCAAAGAATGTCACATCCCGAGATTCCATAATGACATTTATAGCGACTTCGCTCGTCTCGGAATGGACCACTAGAAATCTATAAGCTGCACTGTTATGTGCATAACCCAGGAAGACACAGTCTACGTGTCACACCCGGATTCAAGGGATAAATCCGGGTGCATCTCATACAAGCGCCAAGAAGACAACATATATAATAACAGAGTGTATAGAGATAAATGTCACGATACATCAGAGTATTTATTACATAGCGGAAGACTTATTACAAAATAAAAGAATAAATATAAAACGAACTAAGGATCGTTGGCGCCAATGTCAACTGAGAAACGCCACCTAGATCAGATCAAACTCCTCGCCTTGTGGCTCCTCCTGAACCACCTGTTCTTCTCTTGTGGGGGGGTGTGAGACAGCAAGGGTGAGCTCACGTACGTTCATAGCTCAACAAGTCGTGGGGAATAATGTGGCATGAACTCACCAAAGGTGGGAGTTCATGAAGTGTAAGGCTGATCAATGAAATAGAGGCTGAAGCTGAGCATTGCTTTTATAAGTTGGTCAAAATTTTATTAGCAATTACTAAGTGTAAGTATATACCAAACCTTAATAATAATAAAGAAAAGTAATAGTAAAATAATCCCAAATGCGATGCAAATGTCAAATTAAATTTAAGTTCCATAAATTAATCATGTGAGTGTCTAAGCCGCTCATGACCGTGAGCACGGCTAGTATACTAGTTTTACACTCTGCAGAGGTTGTGCATCTTTACCCACAAGTCATGTTACCCATCTGCCAAGAGACGACCAATCCCATACACCTCTACCGAGGAGGCGAGGCAGGGTAACACTACGAGGCCTTTACAAAGTTCCACTAGCTTCAGAAATCCCGCTACAGTTTATAGGAAGCTCCAGTGCAGGAATCCCTCGCCTGACCGCCATCGCAGCAAAATCAACCCAAGGACCTCCCTACACTGACCACTCCCCTACTGCCCTTGCCCCTTTCGGGTAAGGAAGACCTCCACTAGCTTTCCTAGTTAATCAGCCAAGAGCGTCCCATTAAACCCTTGTGGTAGCACTGTTTTCCCGGTGGTCGCTCCATGTTCCCATTAATTTAATGATCTTAACATGAATAGTAGTAATAAAAAGATAATAACAGAGTAATCATGAATGTTGTATCTCCATACCCAATCCACATAAAGCAATAGCAGGTACTACCCAAAAATATTTCAGTGGTGAACAAGGTATAAAGATAACCAAAACTGGGGTAACCTATTGGATCCCATCAAAATTAACCTATGCAGATCATTATAATTAATAAGAACATGGCTGGGAAAAAAGTAAGTGATCAAGGGCACAACTTGCCTTCAATGAGCTCCTGCTCAGCTACTTCTACTTGCTGAACCTCAGAATCCACAGTGGCTTGCTCGTCTACTCGCATCGACACAATACATACATAGTATAGCAAAAATTAACATTGCACCAAACATGTAAATAAAATACACAGTAATAAACTAGACATTAAAATAAGATCACAGGAACTGGAATCATTAAATTTGGAGTTATAGATTTCAAGTTATGAATTTCCTAAGATTTAATGTGCTTGAAATAGGATTAAATGCTAAATTAATTTTCTTACTGTTTTTATGTCAAAACAGAGACACTAAGTGTTATATATTAAATTTACAAAATTTTAGAAATTGGAATGGTTCAATTTGGAGCAAAAATGAATTTTCTATGGCATAAACAAGTTTTAGGAATTCTTATTATATTAAAAATCAATTTCTGTATTTATTTACCTATTTTATATGTTCTCTGGACTGGGTCTCGAATTCCAGAAAGGTCAGGGGGGCTGCGCGAATAAAATCCTAGACTCAGTGAACAGTGTATGTGGACGGCGGGTTGGTTTCCTGAAAGCAGAGGGGCTCTTTAGCAATATTGACCCGCGAAGGGGTACGGGAGGATCGTGGCCGCTTGATTAGATTTAAACGGCCCGGATTAAATCGTGACACAGGTGAACCGGTGCGCGATCCCAACCGCTGGATCCCCCATCAACGGAGTAGATTTTAAGCGACTAAATTCACTCTAGGTCACCCGATCACGGATCGACGGCTACGATTCAACTGAGCGAAGGGGTATGATGTAATCTAATCCTAGCCGCCCGTCAAGATCCGACGGCGCACGCGCTTTTTCCTAACCCGGGAACTCGCCACGGCGGCGAACAGTCCCCCCCCCCACGGCGGCGCGCTCACTGGAGACCGCGCCCCAGCGTCCAAGTGCCCCCGACCCCCACATAATAGCTCTCCGCAACACACAGTCGAGCGCTAACTCCAACCTAGTTCCAGTGCCGGTGGTGAGGCAACCAGGAACCTGGAACACAGTGTTGTGTGGTTTATGGCGGCCGGAGCTTCTCCGGTGAGAAATTCCGGAGGCGCCCGCCAACGTTTCTACGCGGCCGCCATCGAATACCTCCTATCGATCTTCAAGAAGAGCCTGGTGCATACCTCGATATCCCGGTCGCAGGGGAAGCTCGATCCCGCGGTGGCGCTCCGTTTGCAATCCGTCGCCGACGCCCCGTAGATGGTAGCTGGTAAACTGGGTCTAAGCGAACGAAAGCTAGTCAAGGGCTTCGGTGATGGGGTCGTGGCCTTAAGACGTGCGGGGGCGCGGCAGTCGCACGCGCACCGAGATCGTCGGCGAGCTTCACGCGCGAGGTGGAAGCGGTCCTTGCGGCGGGATCCGTTATGCTCCTGACCACCGAATCCTAGTGAAGGGTGTCACTGTCCCCCTGGGACCACTGGTCAGAGTGGGCGCTGGTGAGAGCGGCAGTGCATAGAGCAAATGACAAGCGGGTCCCGCAGGGCAGCCGGCCAAGCGCGCGCGGCACTACGCGGTGATGGGCCTGCGCGAGGTAAGGAAAAGGTAATGGGCCGAAAATGAGGTTAGGGCCCGGTTAGGTGCCTTATCCCTTTTTCTTTTTATTTTTCTTTTATATTTCTACTTTCCCTTTTCTTTTCTCTTTTAAATTCAACTTTAAATCCCAAATTTTGAATTTGTAGGTGTGAAGTTCATACTTAATCCACTCTATAATTCCAAATACCAATATGAACCTGGTTTGATTAAGTTATATATTTATTTGATCTTATATGAAGGTATTTTCTTCTCTTGTTTCAACATTAGAATCTTCTTTAGGATTTAAATCCTAATTTGGGTATTAACATATTTATTATTTTTTTACATTATTGTTATATTGTCACAAAATGCACACAAAATGAAAACCAGCATGATGCATTTTTTTCTCGTTTGTTTGAATTAATCTCTAAATTGTGTGTGTGCTCTTTTCTTAGGATGCAAATATGGCACATGAAATTGAGGAATTCACTCTGTATTCTGTGTATACAAATTTGAGTATTACACTACGGTCTTAGGACCTAGCTTTCTCTTCTTCGGCAACAGGGCATTCACCTTTGCAAGGCAGCCCCAAGTCCGAAGATGCGAAAGATTTGGCTTCCTTCCTTTAAATCCTTCATAGGGCGTGGCCTCACGGTTGTGAGGCGGCACCCTGTTCAGGACATAGCACACTGTGAGTACTGCCTCGCCCCACCAGATGTCAGGCATCCCCGAACTTTGCAACAAAGCGTTAGCTAAGTCACACACCGTTCGGTTCTTCCTTTCAGCTACCCCATTTGACTGAGGTGAATATGGAGCGGTGGTTTCATGAATGATTCCACACTCTTTGCAGTACTCATCAAAAAGGTTGGAAAGGTATTCACCTCCTCTATCAGACCGCAGCCTTTTAATTTTCTTGTCTAACTGGTTTTCAACTTCAGTCTTATAGATCTTAAAGTGTTCTAGTGCCTCATCTTTAGTTCTGAGTAAGTAAATATAACAGAACCTGGTAGCATCATCTATCAAGGTAAGAAAATATCTTTTACCGCCTTTTGTGATTATACCATTCATCTCACAGATATCTGAGTGAATTAGTTCTAAAGGAGTGGTACTTCTGCCTTCAACCGTATGAAACAGTTTTCTAGGCTGCTTAGCTTGCACACAAATACCACATTTTACACCTTTAACATGTTTATATTCAGGAATTAAAGACATGTCACTTAATCTCTTAATGGCCTTAAAATTCACATGACACAAACGGGAATGCCATATATTATTAATGGAATCATCATTACAGACCACATTAACATGGTAAGAAGAATGATTGTTCAAAACAGAAAGACGGAACAAACCGCCTGACTCATATGACTTTCCAACAAAAGTATCAAACTTAGACAGGACCACTTTATTAGACTCAAACACTAATTTGAGACCTTGTCGACATAGCAGCGACACTGAAATGAGGTTCCGGCTCATCGAGGGCACATAGAGTACGTCCTTCAGCACGAGCGTCTTTCCTGAAGTTAACTTCAGGTAGACCTGTCTAGTACCTCGAACTGCTGCCGGAACACCATTTCCCATCAAGACTGGTGCGTTGCTGTATCCCTGGAATGAAGAGAACATGGATCGATCAGCACAAATATGAACAGTAGCACCAGAATCCATCCACCAGTCATCTGATGGACTTGCCATAAAGGCCTAAAGTGCATACCCTGGGGTGGAGCTAACCACCACGTTCCCTTCTTTGCGTTGAGGTGGAGGACATTTTCCCTTCCTAAGTTTGCACCTCCGAGCTGTATGCCCGGAGACACCACAAACGTAGCAGATAAAGTCCTCCTTTTTTCTTCTTCATCTTTTTGGATTTAGGTTGATTCAGATTCTTCTGTGGAGAGTTCTTCTTCTTCTTCTGGAATTTTCTATCTCCACCCTTCTCAACAACGTGAGCCTGGAGTTGCTGGGATGGCTTGTTATTGGACCTTGCACGCTCTTCCACATTTATCGCAGCTGACAACTCAGTGAGAGTCATTTGCTTCTTCATGTGGCGGCGTGAAGTCACAAAGTCTCGCCAAGAAGACGGGAGCTTTGCCAGTATTGCATTCACCTGAAAACTGTCTGGTAGGACGCAGCCATATTGGACCAAGTCTCTAACAAGGAGTTGAATCTCCTGTAGCTGCTCCATAACAGACCTTCCCTCAACCATTTTATAGTTGAGGTAGTTTTCCATTGTGAATGACTCATTGCCATTGTCAACTTCAGAGAACTCGTTCTCAAGTTCAGTCCATAGACCCTTAGCGGAGGTAAAACCAGAGTACACGTCAAATAAGCAGTTCGACAAGACGTTCAGGAGACGAGACAAGCATGCCTCATTGGCTTCGTCCCACTTGGCTTTCTCCGCTAGTGTGGCGGCCTTCGCTGCATCATCAGAATCATTTGATGCAGCCTAGGGAACAGCCGACGTCACTACCCAAAATAATTTTAGATCAGATGTGTCGGTGTTTCGGAACCCGGGGGGTCCCTAGACCGACGAGTAAATCATCGCCGCGTGCCCCAGCCCAGATGGGTCGGCGCGAGGCGGAACGCGAAGGGGGGAGAGAGCAGCCGGAGGGAGACAGGCGTGGGAGGTGGAACCCGCGGCCTTCGTGTTAGCCCCGCGCCTAGGTCGGGTGCGCTTGTAGTAGGGGGTTACAAGCGTCCACGCGGGAGGGAGCGAGCGGCCTTGCACGAGCGCCGTCCCGTCCTTCCCCGCGCGGCCAACCCTCTGTAAGAGGGCCCTGGTCCTCCCTTTTATAGACGTAAGGAGAGGATCCAGGTGTACAATGGGGAATGTAGCAATGTGCTAACGTGTCTAGCGGGGGAGACCTAGCGCCCTAAGTACATGCCATCGTGGCAGCCGGAGAGGTTTTGGCACCCAGTTCGTGTGGTGTCATGGCCGTCGGAGGAGCACTGGAGCCTGGCGGAAGGACAGCTGTCGGGGCTGTCGAGTCCTTGCTGACGTCCTCTTGCTTCCTGTCGGTGTTTCGAAACCCGGGGGGTCCCTGAACTGACGAGTGAATTGTCGCCGCGTGCCCCAGCCCAGATGGGTCGACGCGGGGCGGAACGCGAAGGGGGGAAAGGAGGTAGCCGGAGGGAGGCAGGCGTGAGAGAGCGGATCCCGGCCTTCGTGTTAGCCCCGCGCCTAAGTCGGGTGCGCTTGCAGTAGGGGGATACAAGCGTCCACGCGGGAGTGGGAGCGAGCGGCCTTGCGCGAGCGCCGTCCCGTCCTTCTCTGCGTGGGCCAACCCTCTGTAAGAGGGCCCTGGTCCTCCCTTTTATAGGCGTAAGGAGAGGATCCAGGTGTACAATGGGGAGTGTAGCAATGTGCTAACGTGTCTAGCGGTGGTGAGCTAGCACCCTAAGTACATGCCATCGTGGCAGCCGGAGAGGTCTTGGCACCCGGTTCGTGTGGTGTCGTGGCCGTCGGAGGAGCGCTGGAGCCTGGCGGAAGGGCAGCTATCGGGACTGTCGAGTCCTTGCTGACGTCCTCTTGCTTCCGTAAGGGGGGCAAGAGCGGCCGTCGTCACAGAGCGTGCGGGGCGCCATCATTGCCTATCTGGCGGAGCGAGCCAGATGGGACGTCGATCTTGTTCCCCGTAGCCTGAGTCAGCTCTAGTTCATGTTGCTATTCCCGGATCCAGGGGGGAGTACGTTCGATGAATAATTTCTTAGATGTATTACCCTATCCCCAGGGGTTGGGTCCCCTTCTGACGGGTCAGTGGAATCTTTATGCCCAAAATCCTGATTCGAGTAATCATTTATTTGGTACCACTCAAGGAGCGGGAACTGCCATTCTGACCCTTCTTGGGGGATTCCATCCACAAACACAAAGTTTGTGGCTGACCGATATTGCTCATCATCATTTAGCTATTGCATTTATTTTTCTCATTGCCGGTCATATGTATCGAACTAACTTCGGAATTGGGCACAGTATCAAAGATCTTTTAGAAGCACATACTCCTCTGGGGGTCGATTAGGACGTGGGCATAAAGGCCTTTATGATACAATCAATAATTCGATTCATTTTCAATTAGGCCTTGCTCTAGCTTCCTTAGGGGTTATTACTTCCTTAGTAGCTCAACATATGTACTCTTTACCTGCTTATGCATTCATAGCACAAGACTTTACTACTCAAGCTGTTTTATATACTCATCACCAATACATTGCAGGGTTCATCATGACAGGGGCTTTTGCTCATGGAGCTATTTTTTTCATTAGGGATTACAATCCGGAACAGAATGAAGATAATGTATTGGTGATAGTCGCCTAGAGGGGGGGTGAATAGGGCGAAACTGAAATTTACAAAAATAATCACAACTACAAGCCGAGTTAGCGTTAGTAATAAAGAAACGAGTCCGCGAGAGAGGACGCAAAACAAATCGCAAGCGAATAAGAGTGTGACACGAGGATTTGTTTTACCGAGGTTCGGTTCTCGCAAACCTACTCCCCGTTGAGGAGGCCACAAAGGCCGGGTCTCTTTCAACCCTTCCCTCTCTCAAACGATCCCACGGATCGAGTGAGCTTTCTCTTCTTCTCAATCAACCGGGAACAAAACTTCCCCGCAAGGGCCACCACACAATTGGTGCCTCTTGCCTTGGTTACAATTTGAGTGATGATCTCAAGAACAAATGAGAAAGAAAGAAAGCGATCCAAGCGCAAGAGCTCAAAAGAACACGGCAAATCTCTCTCACTAGTCACTAAGGGCTTGAGTGGAATTGGAGAGGATTTGATCTCTTTGTATGTGTCTAGAATTGAATGCCTAGCTCTTGTAAGTGGTTGAGAGTTGGAAAACTTGGATTGCAATGAATGTGGGGTGGTTGGGGTATTTATAGCCCCAACCACCAAAAGTGACCGTTGCTGGAAGCAGTCTGTTCGATGGCGCACCGGACAGTCCGGTGCACACCGGACAGTCCGGTGCCCCTGCCACGTCACCATTGCCGTTGGATTCTGACCGTTGGAGCTTCTGACTTCTGGGCCCGCCTGGGTGTCCGGTGTACACCGGACATGTACTGTTTGATGTCCGGTGCACCGGTATGGGCATGCCTGACGTCTGCGCGCGCTGCGCGCGCATTAAATGCACCACAGGGAGCCGTTGGCGCCGCAGAGAGCCGTTGCTCCGCTGGCACACCGGACAGTCCGGTGCACACCGGACAGTCCGGTGAATTTTAGCGGAGCGGCTGCCGCGCGAACCCGAGGCTGGCGAGTTCCGGAGACCGCGCTTCCTTGGAGCACCGGACATGTCCGGTGCACACCGGACAGTCCGGTGAATTATAGCGCGCCGGCTTCCGAGAATTCCCGAGGGCGAAGAGTTTGAGTTGAAGTCCTCTGGGCGCACCGGACATGTCCGGTGCCTTCAGCCAGAGGTGCCCTCGGTTGCCTCATTGCTCCTTTGTTGAATCCAACACTTGGTCTTTTTATTGACTGAATGTGAACCTTTTGCACCTGTATAACTTATGCACTAGAGTAAACTAGTTAGTCTAATATTTGTGTTGGACAATTCAACCACCAAAATTATTTAGAAACTAGGTGTAAGCCTAATTCCCTTTCAATCTCCCCCTTTTTGGTGATTGATGCCAACACAAACCAAAGCAAATATAGAAGTGCATAATTGAACTAGTTTACATATTGTAAGTGCAAAGGTTGCTTGGAATTGAGCCAATATAAATACTTACATAAATGCGCATGGATTGTTTCTTTGTTTTTGATATATTGGACCACATTTGCACCAAAAATTTTGTTTTTGCAAACTCTTTTGTAAATCCTTTTCAAAGTCATTTTGCAAGATAGTCAAAGGTAAATGAATAAGATTTTGCAAAGCATTTTCAAGATTTGAAATTTTCTTCCTTTGTTCAAATGCTTTTCCTTTGACTAGACAAAACTCCCCCTCAAATAAGGTCTCCTCTTAGTGTTCAAGAGGGTTTTAAGACATCAATTTTGAAAATACTAGTTGCTCCCCCTTTAGAACACAAAGAGATACCAATTTTGAATTTTACCAATTTAAAATCATCAAATTTATAAAATTAGGTGGTGGTGCGGTCCTTTTGCTTTGGGCTCATATTTTCTCCCCCTTTGGCATGAATCGCCAAAAACGGAATCATTAGAGCCCAATGAAGTACTTTCTCCCCCTTTGGTCATGAAATAAATGAGTGAAGGTTATACCAAAGTTGGAGAGGTGATGTGGAGCGACGGCGAAGGATGAGTAGTGGAGTGGAGTGGAAGCCTTGTCTTCGCCGAAGACTCCAAGTCCCTTTCAATATACCTATGACTTGGTTTGAAATACACTTGAAAACACATTAGTCATAGCATATATAAAAGAGACATGATCAAAGGTATATTTATGAGCTATGTGTGCAAGATTAGCAAAAGAAATTTCTAGAATCAAGAATATTAAGCTCATGCCTAAGTCGGGTAAAAGATTGTTCATCAAGAGGCTTGGTAAAGATATCGGCTAATTGATCTTTAGTGTTAATGTAAGAAATCTCGATATCCCCCTTTTGTTGGTGATCCCGAAGAAAATGATACCGAATGGCTATGTGCTTAGTGCGGCTGTGCTCGACGGGATTGTCGGCCATTTTGATTGCACTCTCATTGTCACATAGCAAAGGGACTTTGGTTAATTTGTAACCGTAGTCCCGCAGGGTTTGCCTCATCCAAAGCAATTGCGCGCAACAATGGCCTGCGGCAATATACTCGGCTTCGGCGGTAGAAAGAGCGACCGAATTTTGCTTCTTTGAAGCCCATGACACCAAGGATCTTCCCAAGAACTGGCAAGTCCCCGATGTGCTCTTTCTATTAATCCTACACCCCGCCCAATCGGCATCCGAATAACCAATCAAATTAAAAGTGGATCCCCGAGGGTACCAAAGCCCAAACTTAGGAGTAAAAGCCAAATATCTCAAGATTCGTTTCACGGCCGTAAGGTGTGATTCCTTAGGGTCGGCTTGGAATCTTGCACACATGCAGACGGAAAGCATAATGTCCGGTCGAGATGCACATAAATAAAGCAATGAACCAATCATCGACCGGTATACCTTTTGATCCACGGACTTACCTCCCGTGTCGAGGTCGAGATGCCCATTTGTTCCCATGGGTGTCTTGATGGGCTTGGCATCCTTCATTCCAAACTTGCTTAGGATATCTTGAGTATACTTCGTTTGGCTAATGAAGGTGCCCTCTTGGAGTTGCTTGACTTGGAATCCTAGAAAATACTTCAACTCCCCCATCATCGACATCTCGAATTTTTGTGTCATGATCCTACTAAATTCTTCACATGTAGATTTGTTAGTAGACCCAAATATGATATCATCAACATAAATTTGGCATACAAACAAATCATTATCAAGAGTCTTAGTGAATAAAGTAGGATCGGCCTTGCCGACTTTGAAGCCATTTGTAATGAGGAAATCTCTAAGGCATTCATACCATGCTCTTGGGGCTTGCTTGAGCCCATAAAGCGCCTTAGAGAGCCTATAAACATGGTTAGGGTACTCACTGTCTTCAAAGCCGGGAGGTTGCTCAACGTAGACCTCTTCCTTGATTGGTCCATTGAGGAAGGCACTCTTCACGTCCATTTGGTAGAGCTTGAAGCCATGGTAAGTAGCATAGGCCAATAGTATACGAATTGACTCAAGCCTAGCTACGGGTGCATAGGTTTCACCAAAATCCAAACCTTCGACTTGTGAATACCCCTTGGCCACGAGTCGAGCTTTGTTCCTAGTCACCACACCATGCTCGTCTTGCTTGTTGCGGAAGACCCACTTGGTTCCTACAACATTTTGATTAGGACGTGGAACTAAGTGCCATACCTCGTTCCTCGTGAAATTGTTGAGCTCCTCTTGCATTGCCATCACCCAATCCGAATCTTGAAGCGCTTCCTCTACCCTGTGTGGCTCAATAGAGGAAACAAAAGAGTAATGTTCACAAAAATGAGCAACACGAGATCGAGTAGTTACCCCCTTATGAATGTCGCCGAGGATGGTGTCGACGGGGTGATCTCGTTGTATTGCTTGGTGGACTCTTGGGTGTGGCGGTCTTGGTTGTTCATCCTCCTTGTCTTCATCATTTGAATCTCCCCCTTGATCGTTGCCGTTATTTTGAGGTGGCTCATCTTCTTGATCTTCTTGTTCAATATCTTGAGCCTCATCCTCAATTTGAGTTGGTGGAGATGCTTGCATGGAGGAGGATGGTTGATCTTGTGCACTTGAAGGCTCTTCGGATTCCTTAGGACACACATCCCCAATGGACATGTTCCTTAGCGCTATGCATGGAGCCTGTTCTTCACCTATATCATCAAGATCAACTTGCTCTACTTGAGAGCCGTTAGTCTCATCAAACACAACGTCACAAGATACTTCAACAAGTCCTGAGGACTTGTTAAAGACTCTATATGCCTTTGTGTTTGAGTCAAATCCTAGTAAAAAGCCTTCTACAGTTTTAGGAGCAAATTTGGATTTTCTACCTCTCTTAACAAGAATAAAGCATTTGCTACCAAAAACTCTAAAATATGAAATATTTGGCTTTTTACCGGTTAGGAGTTCATAAGATGTCTTCTTGAGGATTCGATGAAGATATAACCGGTTGATGGCGTAGCAGGCAGTGTTGACCGCTTCGGCCCAAAACCGATCCGGTGTTTTGTACTCATCAAGCATGGTTCTTGCCATGTCTAATAGAGTTCGATTCTTCCTCTCCACTACACCATTTTGTTGTGGAGTGTAGGGAGAAGAGAACTCATGCTTGATGCCCTCCTCCTCAAGAAAACCTTCAATTTGAGAGTTCTTGAACTCCGTTCCGTTGTCGCTTCTAATTTTCTTGATCCTTAAGCCGAACTCATTTTGAGCCCGTCTCAAGAATCCCTTTAAAGTTTCTTGGGTACAAGATTTGTCCTGCAAAAAGAACACCCAAGTGAAGCGAGAATAATCATCCACAATTACAAGACAATACTTACTACCGCCGATGCTTATGTAAGCGATCGGGCCGAATAAATCCATGTGTAGGAGCTCCAGTGGCCTGTCGGTAGTCATGATGTTTTTGTGTGGATGATGTATGCCAACTTGCTTCCCGGCTTGACATGCGCTACAAATCCTGTCTTTCTCAAAATGAACATCGGTTAGTCCCAAAATGTGTTCTCCCTTTAGAAGCTTGTGAAGATTCTTCATTCCAACATGGGCTAGTCGGCGGTGCCAGAGCCAACCCAAGTTAGTCTTAGCAATCAAGCAAGTGTCGAGTTCAGCTCTATTAAAATCTACTAAGTATAGCTGACCCTCTAACACTCCCTTAAAAGCTATTGAATCATCACTTCTTCTAAAGACAGTAACACCTATATCAGTGAAAAGACAGTTGTAGCCCATTTGACATAATTGGGATACGGAAAGCAAATTGTAATCTAGAGAATCTACAAGAAAAACATTGGAAATAGTATGGTCAGGAGAAATAGCAATTTTACCCAAACCTTTGACCAAACCTTGATTTCCATCCCCGAATGTGATAGCTCGTTGGGGATCTTGGTTTTTCTCATATGAGGAGAACATCCTTTTCTCCCCGGTCATGTGGTTTGTGCACCCGCTGTCGAGTATCCAACTTGTGCCCCCGGATGCATAAACCTACAAAACAAGTTTAGTTCTTGATTTTAGGTACCCAAACGGTTTTGGGTCCTTTAGCATTAGATACAAGAACTTTGGGTACCCAAACACAAGTCTTGGAGCCCTTGTGTTTGCCCCCAACAATCTTGGCAACTACCTTGCCGGATTTGTTAGTTAAAACATAAGATGCATCAAAAGTTTTAAATGAAGTGGCATGATCATTTGATGCACTAGTAGTTTTCTTTCTAGGCAACTTGGCATGGGTTGGTTGCCTAGATCTAGATGTCTCACCCTTATACATAAAAGCATGATTGGGGCCAGAGTGAGACTTCCTAGAATGAATTTTCTTAATCTTGCTCTCAGGATAGCCGGCAGGGTACAAAATGTAACCCTCGTTATCCTGAGGCATGGGAGCCTTGCCCTTAACAAAGTTAGATAAGTTCTTTGGAGGAGCATTAATTTTGACATTGTCTCCCCTTTGGAAGCCAATGCCATCCTTAATGCCAGGGCGTCTCCCATTATAGAGCATGCTTCTAGCCAATTTAAATTTTTCATTTTCTAAGTCATGCTCTCTAATTTTAGCATTAAGTTGTGCTATGTGATCATTTTGTTTTTTAATTAAGGCTAGGTGATCATGGATAGCATCAACATTAATATCTCTACATCTAGTACAAATGGAAACATGCTCAACATTAGATGTAGAGGGTTTGCAAGATTTAAGTTCAACAACCTTAGCATGCAACATATCATTTTTAGTTCTAAGGTCGGAAATAGTAGCATTGCAAACATCAAAATCCTTAGCCTTAGCAATTAATTTCTCATTTTCATTTCTAAGGCTAGCAATGGAAACATTCAACTCATCAATCCTAGCAAGCAAATCAACATTATCATTTCTAGGATCAATGCAAACATGAGAATCAACCTTAGCAATTAATTTAACATTTTCATTTCTAAGGTTGGCAATAGTGTCATGGCATGTGCTTAGCTCACTAGATAATTTGTTGCATTTTTCAACTTCTAGAGCATAAGCATTTTTAACCTTAACGTGTTTCTTGTTTTCCTTGATTAGGAAGTCCTCTTGGGAGTCCAAGAGATCATCCTTTTCATGGATGGCACTAATTAGCTCATTTAATTTTTCCTTTTGTTCCATGTTAAGGTTGGCAAAAAGAATACGCAAATTATCCTCTTCATTTTTATCATCATCCTCATCACTAGATGTTTCATATTTAGTGGAGGACTTTGATTTTACCTTCTTTTTGCCGTCCTTGGCCATGAGGCACTTGTGGCCGACGTTGGGGAAGAGGAGGCCCTTGGTGACGGCTATGTTGGCGGCGTCCTCGTCGTCGGAGGAGTCGCTTGAGCTTTCGTCGGAGTCCCACTCCCGACAAACATGGGCATCGCCGCCCTTCTTCTTGTAGTATCTCTTCTTCTCCTTCCTCTTGCCCTTCTTGTCGTCGCCCCTGTCACTATCACTAGACATAGGACATTTTGCAATAAAATGACCGGGCTTACCACACTTGTAGCAAACCTTCTTGGAACGGGATTTGTAATCCTTCCCCTTCCGTTGCTTGAGGATTTGCCGGAAGCTTTTGATGATTAGGGCCATCTCCTCGTTGTCGAGCTTGGAGGCGTCA
The DNA here is from genome assembly GCA_029449295.1 of Zea luxurians. Lineage (NCBI taxonomy): Eukaryota > Viridiplantae > Streptophyta > Magnoliopsida > Poales > Poaceae > Zea > Zea luxurians. The sequence goes on along the minus strand of JAOPSE010000008.1, from coordinate 38,374,270 downwards.
ATTGGTTGTCTACTTGGTGTAGACTCCTCCTTCTTCTCCTCCGTTGCCTTGAAGGCCACCGGTTGCGCCTCGGATGTGGAAGGCTCGTCAAGCTCGTTGATCTTCTTGGAGCCCTTAATCATGCATTCAAAACTAACAAAATTCCCGATGACTTCTTCGGGGGTCATTTGTGTATATCTAGGATTGCCACGAATTAATTGAACTTGTGTGGGGTTAAGGAAAATAAGGGCTCTTAGAATAACCTTAACCACTTCGTGGTCATCCCATTTTACGCTTCCGAGGTTGCGCACTTGGTTCACCAAGGTCTTGAGCCGGTTGTACATGTCTTGTGGCTCCTCCCCTTGGCGAAGACGGAAGCGACCGAGCTCCCCCTCGATCGTTTCCCGCTTGGTGATCTTGGTGAGTTCATCACCCTCGTGCGCCGTCTTGAGTAGGTCCCAAATCTCCTTGGCGTTCTTCAACCCTTGTACTTTGTTGTATTCCTCCTTGCTTAGAGAGGCAAGGAGGATGGTTGTGGCTTGGGAGTTGAAGTGCTCGATTTGGGCCACTTCGTCCGTGTCGTAGTCCTCATCCCTTACGGATGGTACCTGTACACCATACTCAACAACATCCCATATACTTTTGTGGAGAGAGGTTAGATGAAATCGCATTAAATTACTCCACATAGCATAATCTTCACCATTAAAAGTTGGTGGTTTGCCTAATGGGACGGAAAGTAAAGGTGTATGTTTAGGAGTGCGAGGGTAGCGTAGGGGGATCTTACTATACTTCTTACGCTCTTGGCGTTTAGAAGTGACGGACGCCGCGTCGGAGCCGGAGGTGGATGTCGATGAAGTGTCGGTCTCGTAGTAGACCACTTTCCTCATCCTTTTGTGCTTGTCCCCACTCCGATGCGGCTTGTGAGAAGAAGATTTTTCCTTCTTCTCCTTGTGGTGAGAAGAGGAAGATCTTTTCTCCTTCCGCTTGGAGGAGTTCTTCTTCTTCTCTCTTCTCTTGGTGCGGGACTCTTCCGATGAAGTGCTCCCTTGGCTTGTAGTGGGCTTGTTATCGCCGGTCTCCATCTCCCTCTTGGTGTGATCTCCCGACATCACTTCGAGCGGTTAGGCTCTAATGAAGCACTGGGCTCTGATACCAATTGATAGTCGCCTAGAGGGGGGGTGAATAGGGCGAAACTGAAATTTACAAAAATAATCACAACTACAAGCCGAGTTAGCGTTAGTAATAAAGAAACGAGTCCGCGAGAGAGGACGCAAAACAAATCGCAAGCGAATAAGAGTGTGACACGAGGATTTGTTTTACCGAGGTTCGGTTCTCGCAAACCTACTCCCCGTTGAGGAGGCCACAAAGGCCGGGTCTCTTTCAACCCTTCCCTCTCTCAAACGATCCCACGGATCGAGTGAGCTTTCTCTTCTTCTCAATCAACCGGGAACAAAACTTCCCCGCAAGGGCCACCACACAATTGGTGCCTCTTGCCTTGGTTACAATTTGAGTGATGATCTCAAGAAACAATGAGAAAGAAAGAAAGTGATCCAAGCGCAAGAGCTCAAAAGAACACGGCAAATCTCTCTCGCTAGTCACTAAGGGCTTGAGTGGAATTGGAGAGGATTTGATCTCTTTGTATGTGTCTAGAATTGAATGCCTAGCTCTTGTAAGTGGTTGAGAGTTGGAAAACTTGGATTGCAATGAATGTGGGGTGGTTGGGGTATTTATAGCCCCAACCACCAAAAGTGACCGTTGCTGGAAGCAGTCTGTTCGATGGCGCACCGGACAGTCCGGTGCACACCGGACAGTCCGGTGCACACCGGACAGTCCGGTGCCCCTGCCACGTCACCATTGCCGTTGGATTCTGACCGTTGGAGCTTCTGACTTCTGGGCCCGCCTGGGTGTCCGGTGTACACCGGACATGTACAGTTTGATGTCCGGTGCACCGGTATGGGCGTGCCTGACGTCTGCGCGCGCTGCGCGCGCATTAAATGCACCGCAGGGAGCCGTTGGCGCCGCAGAGAGCCGTTGCTCCGCTGGCACACCGGACAGTCCGGTGCACACCGGACAGTCCGGTGAATTTTAGCGGAGCGGCTGCCGCGCGAACCCGAGGCTGGCGAGTTCCGGAGACCGCGCTTCCTTGGAGCACCGCACATGTCCGGTGCACACCGGACAGTCCGGTGAATTATAGCGCGCCGGCTTCCGAGAATTCCCGAGGGCGAAGAGTTTGAGTTGAAGTCCTCTGGGCGCACCGGACATGTCCGGTGCACACCGGACAGTCCGGTGCCTTCAGCCAGAGGTGCCCTCGGTTGCCTCATTGCTCCTTTGTTGAATCCAACACTTGGTCTTTTTATTGACTGAATGTGAACCTTTTGCACCTGTATAACTTATGCACTAGAGTAAACTAGTTAGTCCAATATTTGTGTTGGACAATTCAACCACCAAAATTATTTAGAAACTAGGTGTAAGCCTAATTCCCTTTCAATTGGCAAGAATGTTAGACCATAAGGAAGCTATCATATCTCATTTAAGTTGGGCTAGCCTCTTCCTAGGATTCCATACCTTGGGCCTTTATGTTCATAACGACATTATGCTTGCTTTTGGTACTCCAGAAAAGCAAATCTTGATTGAACCTATATTTGCCCAATGGATACAATCTGCTCATGGTAAGACGACATATGGGTTCGATATACTCTTATCTTCAACGAATGGCCCCGCTAGGTAGGGTAATGATGGCGCCTCCTATCGACGTGGTCGGTCCGCGCCCTAGGTTGGGCGATGTGGAGGCTCCTCCGAGGTCGAGGTCGAGTCTGTCTTCCGTGGCCGGTCGAGTCCGAGCCCCTGGGTCGGACGAGGCGAAGACCGTCGGCTGAGGCCAGGGCTGAGTCCGAGCCCTGGGGTCGGGCGAAGCGGAGTTCGTCGTCTTCCGGGGTTGAGCCCATGTCCGAGCCCTGGGTCGGGCAGAGCGGAGTTCGCCGTCTTTCGGGGCTGAGCCCAAGTCTGAGCCCTGGGTCGGGCGGAGCGGAGTTCGCCGTCTTTCGGGGCTGAGCCCGAGTCCAAGCCCTGGGTCAGGCGAAGCGGAGTTCGTCGTCTTCCGGGGCTGAGCCCGAGTCCGAGCCCTGGGTCGGGCGGAGCGGAGTTCACCGTCTTTCGAGGCTGAGCCCGAGTCCGAGCCCTGGGTCGGGCGGAGCGGAGTTCGCCGTCTTCCGGGGCTGAGCCCGAGTCCGAGACCTGGGTCGGGCGGAGCGGAGTTCGCCGTCTTCCAGGGCTAAGCCTGAGTCCGAGCCCTGGGTCGGGCGGAGCGGAGTTCGCCGTCTTCCGGGGCTGAGCCCGAGTCCGAGCCCTGGGTCGGGCGGAGCGGAGTTCGCCGTCTTCCGGGGCTGAGCCCGAGTCCGAGCCCTGGGTCAGGCGGGGCGGAGTTTCCTATGACGCCCGAGGCCGGCCTTGGCTGCTGTCAGCCTCACTCTGTCGGGTGGCTCAGCAGTCGAAGCGGCGCAAGCGGCGCTGTCCTCTTGTCAGACCGGTCAGTAGAGCGGTGAAGTGACTGCGGTCACTTCGGCTCTGTCGACTGGAGGGCGTGCGTCAGGATAAAGGTGTCAGGCCACCTTTGCATTAAATGCCCCTGCGATTTGGTCGGTCGGCGTGGCGATGTGGCCAAGGTTGCTTCTCGGTGAAGACTGGGCCTCGGGCGAGCCGATAGTGTGCCCGTTGCTGGAGGGGGTCCATGGGCGAGACATAGGTTCTCCGGGGTCGGCTTCCCTTGCCCGAGGCTAGGCTCGGGCGAGGCACGATCATGTCCCTTGAATGGACCGATCCTTGACTTAATCGCACCCATCAGGCCTTTGCAGCTTTGTGCTGATGGGGGTTACCAGCTGAGATTTAGGGATCTTGAGGGTACCCCTAATTATGGTCTCCGACAGTAGCCCCCGAGCCTCCAAGGGAGTACTAATACTCGCTTGGAGGCTTTTGCCGCACTTTTTTGCAAGGGGACCAGCCTTTTTTGGTTGCATTCTGTTCCGGTGGGTACGCGCGAGCGCACCCGCCGGGTGTAGCCCCCGAGGCCTCGGAGGAGTAGTTTTACTCCTTCGAGGTCTTAGTGTGTTTTGCAACACTTCGGCTGGTCTAGTTGTTCCCTCATGCGAGCTGGCCGTAGCCCGAGTGCACGGTCGGGTCCCAAGTTCTCGGGCTGGTATGTTGACGCTGTCAACGGTTTGGCCGGAGCCGGATTTGTGAGAGCAGCCCCCGAGCCTCTGCACAGGGCAAGAGGACGGTCAAGGACAGACTCGTCTTTTTTACATACGCCCCTGCGTCGCCTTTCCGCAAGGAGGAGGGGGAAAGCGCCATGTTATCCTCGGAGGGCGCCGAACATGGTGTCTCCGGTGAGCTGCTGGCGGGTAATCCGAGCGGACGTCCATGCCCCATTTGTTAGGGGTAGGCTAGAGGCCCAGAGGCGCGCCCAAAAGTACCTGCGGGTGATCTGCCGGACCCGGTCCCCTGTCGACGGGGTCCGAGGGCTCGATGCCTCCCTCTGATGGGATTCTGTTACAAGATCGCTCCCGCTGGTCTCGGAAATGTCCTAGGGTACCTCGGGAGCGTAGCCCGGGCCTTGGTTATGTATCGAACATACCCATGGTCATCCCTCGCTCTGTGTCTGAGGCGACTGTGAACCCTTCAAGGGCCAGCCTGCGAACCCCTGATCAGTAGTGGGCGCGGAGCCCGAGTGGCCTGAGGCGGCCGTTGAACCCTTCGAGGGGCTGGCCATCGAACCTCTGACCAGTAGTGGGTGCAGAACCCAATCGATCTGAGGCGGTCGTTGAACCCCTCCGAGGGGCCGGCCTTCGAACCTCTGATCAGTAGGGAGGCTCGGAGCCTGTTTCCTTCACGGAGAAGGGTCCTTTTCGGGGTATCCCCCTTTCCCGGTCCCTGTTGTAAGAGAGAGAAAGAGGAAAAGGATGCGAAGTCGAATGACGTGGCGTACCTTTTTCGACGCGGTCATTACGGCGAAGGCGAAGCGTCGCTTGCTTCTCCTGCCTGAGGCGCCGCCTGTCCTGCCGTGGAGTTAATGTGACGGGGCGAGCGGTTCGCGGGGTGGCCGTTGCGCGTGCGCGAGCCATTCGAGGAACGGATCACGGGCGCGCCGTCTTCACGCCGTGGGAGAGGGCTTCCTCGCTGCCCCTGGATGGGACGTAAGCGTGGCTGACAACGTGACCGCTGCTCCTGCCCACTTGTCACCGCCATTACTGCCGGCCCATTTTTGACCGCATTTGACCGTCGCGCTTGGCTGGCACTGCAGGGTTGCCTCGAGTCGCGGTATTGACTCCGCAGTCGAGGAGGCGCGGTAGTGGCGTGAGTGGCGGTGCAGTTGCTCACACGTAGCAACCGGCGCGCCGGTTGCATGACGCGTGGGCCTGGACCTCCATGCTGGGCTCGTTGGAGTCGAAGGGGCGCGCCCACTTGGCGCGGTTGCATGCCGCCTGCATGGTTGTCCGCCCTTTCACCCGCTGGTCTGGGTGAAAGTGGAGGAGTGCTTGTAACCGCTGGGTGGTTGCATGCACCGCGCGCGCGTGGCGGTTTGGCTTCTTCTCCCCTGGATCGGCTTGCATGACGTGTGGGGCCCAGCCCCGCGCCGTGGGGGGAGAATCTTGGAGCGTGTTGGAGAAGACTCGATCCACAACGGTTGAGGGCGCAAGTGGGGAGAGTCGCCTTTAAAAGGGGGGCGACCCCCTTGGAGGGCAACCATGTCTTCGCGCTTCCCTCATGCATCGTGTCTTCCCACCTTCCGAGCCCCCGGGCGGGGGACGCCCGGAATCCTTCCGTCTTGTCGTCGGAGGAATGCAACTTCGTGGAAGTTACCTTTCAGCCATCGTTCGGCTTCAAGGATTTTCATCATGCAACCCGGCTGCGTCCCCTCGCCGGTGGTCACCCGAGACGGTGACCACCAGCTTGATGGTGGGGAGAAGCGAACCGGGCTGCGGCCTCCGCCCCGCCCTCGGCTTCAAGGATCTTCATCATCCTTGCTGGGGCGGAGGGTGAGGCGAGTCGGGGGGCCGCCTCCGCGTGGGTCGGTAACCCTTTTCTTCCCCCGGTGTCTGGGGGAGAAAGGCATCTTCCAGCTCCGCGGAGGCTTCCCTCAGCCACGCCGGGTTAGGCGGACCGCCGCTGCTCTGCCAATGTGCAGCATTCCGTCCTCCGTCCGGACGATGGTCGCGCCGCGTGCGGGCCGGCCACGTCCAGGCCTTCCTCGCGCCGACAGCCGCGTCAGTGGGTCGCCCAGCACGTCGTGTGTCGCGAGGGCGGCACTCATGTTCTGGGCGGCTCCGGCGAGGGCGTGGACCTGTCGGTGCACTTTGGGGCGTCCGGCGCCTACTGGCGCGGTGTTGAGGTGGTGGCAGCCGGAGAAGGCTTTTCTGCCAACGAGATTGCCAACTCCGCCCGCACCCCTGGGTATAGGTGTACATTCGGGCCGCCCGGCCCGGCCCGGCCCAAGCCCGAAAAGGCCCGTATTGTTTGAATTTCGGGCCAGCCCGGCCCGTTTGAATTTCGGGCCGTGCCGGGCCGGCCCATGGGCCTAGCCCTCGGCCCACGGCCCGGCCCGTAATTGCTTAAACGTGCCGGACTCATTTCGGGCGGCCCGAAATTATAAAAGCCCGAAATTCACGTTAGGGCCCGAAATTCAATTTTTGGCCCGAAATGCAGTTTTGGCCCAAAATTCACATCAGGGCCCGAAATTCAAAACAAATTTAATAAGACAAATAAATTTGACCAAAAGCAAACTTAATAATTGTATTAAGTTACTAGAGCTATGCAATGACTACCTCGTTTACAAATCATTTTGTTAGAAAGAAAAAGAGTATAATCAGCTCTAAATAAAGTTCGTAAGTTCAGTTTATTATCTAATGTTCATAACAAAAATAAAATTATATCACATACTCTAACTCAAAGCTACAAAAAACATCTAACTAACATTATCTATAGCTTTGTGTTCTTTATCAAGTACATGAAAGTGTGGAATGAAGTGTGATTTTAATAAATATATGGGCCTTTTCGTGCCTCTATATGGGCCATTTCGTGCCTGCCTTAAACGGGCCGTGCTCGTGCCCGCCCATGGGCCGTGACCTCGGCCCAAACCCGGCCCGATATATCAGGTCGTGCCGGCCCGGCACTAAAATATTTCGTGTCGTGCCGTGTCGTGTCTGGGCCGTGCTTTTTTTACCGTGCTTCGGGCCGGCCCATCAGGCCCGGCCCAAATGTACACCTATACTCCTGGGCCTCCGTCTCCCGGCTTGAATGGCTAGTTCTCGTCCTCGGTGAACGAGAGCCCTTCTGCCGTAGCACCCGCCCCGAAGCCATTGCTGAAGCTGCTTCGTCTCCCGCGGCGGAGGTCGTTGTCGCTATTGCCGGATCGGGCGGCGGCGAGCCACCCGTCGGCCCTCAATTGCTCCGCGGGTCCCCCAATCTTGGGGGGGTTGTTTGTTCCCGCGGAGGCGGAACCGGAGCTCCGTTTGTAATGGCACCTTGAATGCCAGTGTTTTCGTTCATTGTGGCTGTCGAGGCCTGAACATGTATGTATTTTTGGCGCGGAGCCGTGTTTTTTCTTCATTTTCGAGCACTAAGACTCGCTTGTTGGTTGTCCGAATCGCTTCACCAAGCGTGAGTCGCCCCGTGCAAAGGTGACGAGCGAGGTATCCGTATCCCGGAGCGTAGGAGTCCCTCGGCTCGGTCGGCCTTGCTGTCCGAGGCCTCTCTTGCTTAGTTAAAGGAACCCCTCGGCCGCTCTTCGATGAGCCGAAGCCGAAGGTAGCGGTGTCAGCACGGACGGAGGCAGAGTTGGCTTCGAAAAGGAGGTGTAGTTGGCCAGAGCCTGGCCGGGTCGTCCACTGGCGGAGCCGACGCCGGAGTTGAGCTGCCGAGGCCACAAGCCGAGCTGATGTCTTTGGGGGTCAGCTGGCCGAGGCCTCGGGGTGGCCGGCCGAGCCGCCTGCTCGGGCCGGATTCTCGAAGAAGACCCTGGCGGCGATGGCCCGGGTGTGGTGCTGATGTCGTCCTTCAGAGTGGGGGCCCTTCGATCGCGTCGTCGTCCGAGGCTAGGTCAGACCCCGCCGAAGGTGTAGTTGATGCCGAGGGTGCTGCTGCCCCCTTCGGCTGTCGACGTTCGAGCCTGCAGGATCAGGTTGTCTTGTAGTGTGTGTATGTTTTCTGCGGCCGCCGTGGCCTAAACACACCGTCGTCGTGTTGTAAAGCTGTGTTTCTTTTCCTCTTGTTTCGAGTATCCGGACTCATTTGTCGGTAACAGAATTGTTTGTGCGGGCGAGAGTTGCTTTTCACGGAAGGCGATGAGTGAGGTATCCGTATCCTAGAGGCGTAGGAATCCCTCAGCTCGGTCGGCCTTGCCGCTTACGCGCGCTCTTACCCGTCCATAGGGTTCTGTTGCCGACGCAGTCGAGAAGGCCCGAGAAATCATTTCGGCAGAGGAGCTCTCGAGCATGAAGACTTGTTCGGTCTGCGGAGTCACTTATCCGAGCGCGAGTTACTTATCGCAGAAGGTGATGAGTGAGGTATCCGTATCCCGGAGGCGTAGGAGTCCCTCGGCTCGGTCAGCCTTGGCTGCTTACGTGCACTCTGTCGTTTTCAGGATCCACTTTTGAAGTAGTCGAAGAGCACGAAAGGCATTCTGGCAGAAAAGATTTTTTTCGAGGAAAATTTCGACGCAGAGGGGGTTCCTCCCTTCTAGCCCCCGAGGGAGGGTCGGGCTTTGCCGAGGCAAGGCTGACCCTTCCTTGACGACCAGACTTGATGTGTGAACGAGGTATATGAGCAACTTGAAAGCATCTTAAGGGTAGAAGCGACGTAGCTGTTGGATGTTCCAAGCGTTGCTATAGACCTCGCCTTGGCTGTTGGCCAGCTTGTACGTTCCGGGCTTCAGGACCTTGGCGATGACGAACGACCCTTCCCAGGGAGGCGTGAGCTTGTGCCGCCCTCGGGCGTCTTGTCGCAGCCGAAGCACCAGGTCGCCCACCTGGAGGTCTCGGGACCTAACCCCTCGGGCGTGGTAGCGTCGCAGGGACTGCTGGTACCGCGCCGAGTGTAGTAAGGCCATGTCTCGAGCCTCCTCCAGCTGGTCCAGTGAGTCTTCTCGGTTGGCTCGGTTGCTTTGGTCAGTGTAGACCCTCGCCCTCGGGGAACCGTATTCTAGGTCTGTGGGCAAGATGGCCTCAGCCCCATAGACTAGAAAGTATGGTGTGAAGCCCATGGCTCGGCTCGGCGTTGTCCTCAGACTCTAGACCACCGAGGGGAGTTCCTTCATCCACCACTTGCCGAACTTGTTGAGGTCGTTGTAGATCCGAGGCTTGAGTCCTTGCAGGATCATGCCGTTGGCCCGCTCCACTTGCCCATTCGTCATGGGGTGTGCCATGGCAGCCCAGTTCACCCGGATGTGGTGATCCTCGCAGAAGTCCAGGAACTTTCTGCCGGTGAACTGGGTACCGTTGTCGGTGATGATTGAGTTCGGGGCCCCAAAGCGATGGATGATGTTGGTGAAGAACGCCATCGCCTATTCGGACCTGATGCTGTTTAGGGGTCGGACCTCGATCCATTTGGAGAATTTATCGATGGCGACCAACAGGTGCGTGTAGCCCCCGGGTGCCTTCTGCAAAGGGCCAACGAGGCCCAGACCCCACACAGCAAACGGCCAGGTGATGGGTATGGTCTGCAGAGCCTGAGCGGGCAGGTGGGTCTGCCTCGCGTAGAACTGACACCCTTCGCAGGTGCGGACAATTCTAGTAGCGTCGGCCACGGCCGTCAGCCAGTAGAATCCTTGTCGGAAGGCATTTCCAACGAGGGTTCGAGGTGCTGCATGATGGCCGCAAGCCCCCGAGTGTATCTCTTGCAAGAGCTCCTGGCCTTCGGCAATGGAAATGCATCGCTGGAGGATGCCTGAGGGGCTGCGGTGGTAGAGCTCCTTCCCATCTCCCAGCAAGACGAAAGACTTGGCGCGCCGCGCCAACCGTCGAGCTTCGGCTTGGTCGAGGGGTAGCTCCCCTCGGTGGAGATATTGCAGGTACGGGGTCTGCCAGCTTTGATTAGGCGTGACCTCGCTCGGTCCCCCCTCGACGCGCAGTGCCTCACCCTCGGGGGCCGAGGGTACCTCGGGCTGAGCCGAGGGTACCTCGGACCGTGCCGAGGGTTCCTCGGACTGGGCCGAGGGTACCTCGAACTGAGCCGAGGGTGCCTCGGGCAGAGCCGAAGGTGCCTCGGGCTCAGGCGTGTCCTCGGTCCTAACGGAGGGTTGATGCAGGTCTCGGGAGAATACGTCCGGGGGAACTGTTGTTCGTCCCGAGGCTATTTTAGCCAGCTCGTCCGCAGTCTCGTTGTAGCGTCGGGCGATGTGGTTGAGCTCGAGCCCGTAGAACTTGTCTTCCAGGCGCCGAACCTCATCGCAGTAGGCTTCCATCTTCAGGTCGCGGCAGTGGGAGTTCTTCATGACTTGGTCGATGACAAGCTGCGAGTCACCGTGAGCGTCGAGGCGTCGGACCCCGAGCTCGATGGCGATTCGCAACCCGTTTACCAGAGCCTCGTACTCTGCCACATTGTTGGACGCCGGGAAGTGGAGGCGTAGCACGTAGCGTAGGTGTTTTCCGAGGGGCGAGACGAAGAGGAGGCCTGCGCTGGCCCCCGTCTTCATCAGCGACCCGTTGAAAAACATGGTCCAGAGCTCCGGTTGGATCGGAGCCGTCGGGAGCTGGGTGTCGGCCCATTTAGCCACGAAGTCCGCCAAGACCTGGGACTTGATGGCCTTCCGAGGGGCGAACGAGATCGTCTCGCCCATGATCTCCACCGCCCACTTCGCAATTCTACCCAAGGCCTCCCAGGATTGGATGATTTCTCCCAGGGGGAAGGATGACACCACAGTCACCGGATGAGACTCGAAGTAGTGTCGCAACTTCCGCCGTGTCAGGATCACCGCGTACAGCAGCTTCTGGATTTGTGGGTAGCGGATCTTGCTCTTGGACAGTACCTCACTGATGAAGTAGACTGGCCTCTGGACGGGCAATGCATGCCCTTCTTCTTGTCTCTCAACCACGATCGCGGCGCTAACCACCTGGGTGGTTGCGGCGACGTAGATCAAGAGGGCTTCTCCGGCAGCGGGGGGCACCAAGATGGGCGCGTTCGTGAGGAGCGCCTTCAGGTTCCCGAGGGCTTCCTCGGCCTCGGGAGTCCAAGCGAAGCACTCAGCTTTTCTTAAGAGGCGGTACAGAGGCAGACCTCTTTCGCCGAGGCGGGAGATGAAGCGGCTCAGAGCCGCGAGACATCCCATGACCCTCTGTACGCCTTTCAAGTCCTTGATTGGCCCCATGCTGGTGATGGCTGCAATCTTCTCCGGGTTGGCTTCGATGCCCCGCTTGGAGACGATGAACCCCAAGAGCATGCCTGGGGGGACCCCGAAGACACACTTTTTGGGATTAAGCTTCACGCCTTTTGCCTTGAGACATCGGAATGTCGCTTCAAGGTCGGAAAGGAGGTCGGAGGCCTTCCTCGTCTTGACTACGATGTCATCGACGTAGGCCTCGACCGTTCGGCCGATGTGTTCGCCAAACACATGGTTCATGCATCGCTGGTACGTCGCCCCCGCATTCCTCAAACCAAACGACATTGTAACATAGCAGTACATGCCGAAGGGTGTGATGAATGAAGTCGTGAGCTGGTCGGACTCTTTCATCCTGATCTGATGATACCCTGAGTAGGCATCGAGGAAAGACAGGGTTTCGCACCCAGCAGTGGAATCCACGATCTGATCTATGCGAGGCAGAGGGTAGGGAACCTTCGGACATGCTTTGTTTAGACCAGTGTAGTCTACACACATCCGCCATTTCCCCCTTTCTTTCTCACAAGCACAGGGTTGGCAAGCCATTCGGGATGGAATACCTCTTTGATGAACCCTGCCGCCAGTAGCTTGTGGATCTCCTCGCCTATGGCTCTGCGCTTTTCTTCGTCGAATCGGCGCAGAGGTTGCTTCACGGGTCGGGCCCCAGCTCGGATATCCAAAGAGTGCTCGGCGACTTCCCTCGGTATGTCGGGCATGTCCGAGGGACTCCACGCGAAAACGTCGGCGTTCGCGCGGAGAAAGTCGACGAGCACTGCTTCCTATTTGGGGTCGAGCTCGGAGCCGATCCGGATCTGCTTGGAGGCGTCGTTGCAGGGGTCGAGAGGGACGGACTTGACCGTCTCCGCCGGTTCGAAGTTGCCGGCGTGGCACTTCACGTCGGGCGCCTCCCTATGAAAGTTGCCTAGAGGGGGGGGGTGAATAGGCAAGATAAAACTTTTTCAACAAAAACTAGAAGCAAACTGGGTAAAACTGAATTGATCTCGAAATTCACCCAGTTAACTTTGGAAATGAGATGTTCTAAATGATCCACAGGGTTCAAAGTAGTAGATCTGAGAATGGCACTTCTCAAAATCCACACACCAAAAAGATATAAACAAATCTTCCACGCAATGGTGAGAGAACGAAGAACACAAACAAACACAATGAGCAAGAACACAAGAGACACAAGATTTATCCCGAGGTTCGGTCACACCACCAAGGTGCCCTACTTCCTCGTTGAGGCGCCCACAAAGAGCCGGGTCTCTTTCAACCCTAATCCTCCCCTTGCCGACCACAAAGGTCAAGCTCACACACTAATCTTTGCTCAAACGAGCGGGTAATACAAACTTTCTTGTGGTCTTCCACAAGATTTGGAGACTCACAAGCGACACCTAGTCGTCTAGGAGCTAGAAGCTCCAAGAGTAATGAATCCACAAAGAACTCGATGTAGTACCAAAGCTCGAATGAAGAAGAAGAGCAAGAGAGATTTAGAGGTGAAGCACAAAATCGCAGCTCTCAAGCTCACTCAAAGATTTCTCTCCAAAGATTTGAAATGGGAGAGGCAAGAGATGTGTGAGAGAGAGAGGGAGGTGTTTCTTGGGTTAGAAATGGAGTTCAAATCGTGCTCTTGGCTGTGGGGAGAGAGGTAGGAGGTAGTATATATAGGTGGAGCTCAAAACTAGCCGTTGGGCAGATTTTTCTGCCTGAGGGCGGTTGAGCCTCCCCCTAGGGCGGTTGAGCCTCCCCTGGCAGGCCTGGCAGCCTGTCTGCCAGTCTGACTGGCAGACTGACGCGCAGACTGACCTGCAGACTGGTCAAGTTGACCAAGACCGGTTGAACCGCCCAGGGGGGGGGGGGGGGGCGGTTGAACCGCCCCTGACAGCTCTGGCGACCTGTTTCCAGTCTGACTGGCAGACTGCAGAACAGAGGTCAGAGGGGTCAGAGACCAGCTGAACTGCCCCTCAGGACCAGTTCAGCTGGTCTTGACCAGTGAGTTTAGGAGAGAAAACCCCAGCTCAACTGCCCGGAGGCAAGTTCAGCTGGTGTATGGTCAAAGAGGTTCACAGCTGAAGTTGAGTTCAGCTGAAGTTCAGCCCAGCTGAAAAGCTCAGCTCAGCTGAAGTTCAGCTCAGCTGAAAAGCTCAGCTGTAGCTGAAGAAGCTCAGCTCAGCTGAAGTCCAGCTCAGCTGAAAAGCTCAGCTGCAGCTGAAGGAGCTCAGCTCAGCTGAAGTCCAGCTCAGCTGAAAAGCTCAGCTGCAGCTGAAGGAGCTCAGCTCAGCTGAAGTCCAGCTCAGCTGAAAAGCTCAGCTGCAGCTGAACAAGTTCAGCTGCTTTTCAGCAAGAACACTCTAGGTTTCTCAACCCTAACCACGGTCAACCATAGAACGCTAAAGAGATTTTTGCTTTTCAAAAATAGCTTTTGAATAGAGAGGTTTGAGCTTTGGCAAACACCAACCTTCTTTTTGGATCCCCCTTTATAGTACGACGATTCCTATACTCAAGTTAAATAAAATATAATGAAGTAAACTCCTTGAGTCATTGGTGTCTCATGTGTGATTTCTCCATGGCATTGCTTCATAAGGATCACAAACATCTTTGTCTCACCTTTTGAAGCAAACTCAAATCAAACCCAGTGACTTGTACCATATCACCTTATATGAGTTCAAATCATGGCTTCAAGTCACCTTACTGATGCATCAACATGTTATAACTCTTCATAGCTGATTAGTTCATCGACTTAGTGCAAGTACTCTCTTCTTCACCTTAGCCATGGTACCTCGGTCTACAAGCCGTCGCTTGACCTTCACCTTCGCTTAGTTCCTCGAAGCCCTTTCCTTGCTATCTTCACCCTATCAAGCCATTCTTGAGTCACATCAAATTGAGCATCCATTGAGAGAATCATTTCTTCAATATTGTGAACCTTGCTTGAATGTCTTCTAGATATAATTGTCAAGATCAATCAAGCTCTAGTTTGATTCTCATAGAAGCATATATGGACTGACAGTAATATGGTCAAGCCAATTCACGATTCCTCATATCTTATCCACTTTGGCTTGACCAATCCTCTTAATCACTTCAACCTCTATTATGATCATATTTATGCATAGTGATTTCTCAGGACCTGTCCATATATTCAAACCAATATAGAGATCATATTATATCCATTTGCATTGTCTCACTGGTTATTTAACCTCGTGTTGAACCTTTGTTCACTGATCATTATACACTATTCAAGTATGTTCATCATACTGAATTTCCTGTTCAACACTTAGCAAACTTGTTAGACCTTTAAATGTGTTGTTATCCAAATCACCAAAACTCACAAAAGGGATGAATGCACTTTCAATCTCCCCCTTTTTGGTGATTGATGACAACACATTTAAAGCTTACATAAGATTTGATAAATAAGATTTTGAATTCTATGATATAGTTTCCTCCCCCTAAATATGTGCATTTCAGAAAATACCAGTTTTGTACTCAAATACGAAAAGCACATATTTGGGTCAAAGTATGGAGATAACTTATATCATACTATTCATGGGGTGCAGTGTGTCATAAAATAAACATGATGCTCATGACATAGAATGCACTCATCAATTTCCTTCATCTTATGTTTTACTTATGATTCAACCCCCTTTTGTCAATTATTTCTCCCCTTTTCAAAATTCTTCTAAACACTTAGTTACATAGGACTAGAGGTAAGCTTTAATGCACAATTATTTCTCCCCCTTTGTCATAAATCTCCAAAAAGGATACAAAGAATATAAAGGGTAGAAATTATGATTAAGCAAGATGGGAACACACTATTATGAAAAGGGTCCTTAGATGGCACAAAGGTAATGTAGAAGTGGCATGAAGTGATGTACCTTAGTTTTACCTTTTCAAGGGGGGGTTCCAAACTTGTGTTGGATTTAGAATTCATTTGCACGCTCTTGTTGGTATAGTTGTGACATAAGTCCAAGATATCAAATGAAGATTGTCATACTAAATTGAAGGTGAAACTTGATACCCAGAGTCTAGATGTCACCTAGCATTTTCTTATCACAACAAGAGGTAACATGAAAATTGCACAAGTATGAATTATACAACTAGTGATCATGTACGAAAAATATCAATTGAAAACCACCAATTGATACAATTTGATAGATAATCAGATCACTAATTGCATATTACACTAAGTTCTCCTCAAGTTTTAGTGCACACATATATATGAATTCAATTGATACCTGTTGATATTACTTATTTGCAACTTAAAGTACCATTGGCATAAAAGGAGTATCAATTGAACATAATCATGCAACATAAGAAACATGTGCACTATTTAATCAATTAAGTTCTAGACAGGAGAATCTATAAGCTATGCTACTTCAGATATTTGTAATCCAAAAAGATGTGATACATATTTACCAATTTTAGATGATGTTGGAGTAGCATATACAAGAGAAACTCATTCTCTTATGAGATGTATAGAAGATACATTTATTGGAGCAAAGAATCTTTGATACCCATCAAAATTTGCAGTGGAAGCGATTGTCTTTGTCCGAAGATTCCTTTCTAATTCGAGACTACACACATAATAGACTTGGAAATGAAGTTAGTCTCAAAGATTCAAATTATAGACTATTCTCCCCCTAAATGTGTGCATACAAGTGATGAATACTTGTTTAGCTTATGCACTTGGACTTGTGAGGCCAGGGGATTAAGTCCTACAATTTGAACCTTGGTACAAATAAAGTATGAAAATATGAAATTGCACCAATTGAAGGAATTACTGATACTCAACAAGTATACTAATAGACATGATATGCAATATTTTAAGCCAAGATTCTTGAGAAGTTAGCATGTTTGACTCATACCTCACTAAGATGACTTAAGACTAACTTATGATATCACCACAAGAGGTATTAATCAAATATCTAGAGATTCTTTAATCGTCACCACAAGTGCAACCTTATGATGTGACTTAAGATATTGCATATACATGCACACACTAGCATGTAAGAGCCTAGATACACAAATGTAATACAATAATTCATGGAGTGACACACCTTTGTTCCATGCCACATGGTCTCCATTATAATCATGAATTTCTATCTTAGCTTTTGATAGGCTTGACATTTCAAAGAGAAACTTATCCTCTTTAAACGATCAAGAGAAACTCATTCTCTTCAAAGAACTACACAAATTCACTAAAAGAAAATGTTAGTCTTTAAGGACACAAGATATAGAATGAGCTCCCCCTAAATGTATGCATCAAGTACTTGAATTACTTGTAACATGCACTTGATTCAATTAAGATTCTTAGCGGAGTTCATCATATATCTTGGTCAAGGCATAATATATTTGAAACAATTGAATTTATGCTAGAGAACACATATCGTTCCCAATAGAACTAATCCATGGGGTGACATGTGGTAAATATTTGATCATTTCCTTGGAACCACTCATCCTCATTTGATGTTCTCCAAGGTGTGAGACTACACAACATGAACTTGAAAGAAATCATTAGTCTCACAAGATATAGGCTAAACTCTCCCTCAATTTGTGCATGCAAGAGTACACAAAGTACACTTATGCCCATTAACAATGTGAGGTTAAAGGAGATGTTTGTACTATATCTTGGCTTAACATAACATGCTTTATATAGATGATGACAATAAACCAATTGAAGATTTAAGAACTGAAAGTATATCAATTGAAATTCTGAAGGGTAAAGCATGCTAATATGAACCTCAAACCTCATAATGAAGGATATCATATAAATATGTCACTACATCTTCATTATTTGGTTGACAAAAATGTAACTCCCTTTTTGAATCACTGTGATTTCTTTTCTCTTTATGATTTCATCCAAGGCAATCTTGAACTTCATTCATCTTGGCATGGTTCAATCATACATGATATGAGACCCATTGAAACTCAATGATTGAAATAACCAAGACTCTTATATCCGTAGATTTTGAATCCATCTTGAAGGCACTTGGAAGGACCTTGTTCAAACACTTAGAAAAGAGAGCATTAAAAACACATGGGAAGATTTTACAAATGATGATCCTTATATGTGGATGAAAATGATCCATCATTCTTGAAACCCAAAAGGATAGACTAAATTCCTTTAAAATTAGTGCACACATATAGTTGATGTCAAAGTTATATGCACTATTGAACATTTTATATTGCGAGGAATTTAACCTATACTATGGTACATCCCACTAAGGATAGAATACTAAAACAACCGAAGGAGAAGAAGTTTTCATACTTTGGCCTCTGATCAACTTCTTCTTACTTTAGTTGAATAATATCCTTTAAGCTTGTGATTTATCCAATTTAAAACAAGCACCATCTCTTAACATAGATTTTCTGAGATTCAGTTGTTACCACCCTTGCTACTATCTCTAAATATGATTTATACATTCATTATCGAGCACCCAACTTTATCCATTGAAGGAGTGATCCTGCAAAACAAGTTTAAGCTTCGTATCTTGGTACCCAATTTGAATTGGGTCCTTTGAGATTAGTAGTAAGAGCCTTGGGTACCCACACATTTCTTATTTTGGCCTTCTCTTTGTGTAGGCACCAACATATACTTGACAACCATCTTACATGGTTTCAAGTCAATATTTAATCACATAGATAAAACTAGAGTTAAGAATAGGAGCCTTTTCTCCTTTTCTTGATACATCGTTGTGTTGCCTTCTTGATGATGAACCTAGCTTGACCTTGGGTGCACCTAGCTTATCAAGGTTAGTCACACAAGCATTCATATCATGAAGACAAGTTATGCATGGAATTTACAACTTAGTGATCCAATTCAATGTGAAGCATATGGATACCGATTGAAGTAGATTTCTAAGATATCAAAATATGGGTTTCCAAAATTTAGAGAGTATGGATCACTAATTGTACATTTTACAGTTTAAAAATCATATCCATGTTAGTGCATATGTATGTGATGAATATATAAAAAGGATTCTTATGCACTTTTAGTTGTAACGATAAGAAAATCTTAAGATGCATCAAGAGTAGCTATTTAGAAAACAAAGATTACAATCCATATGAATGAAATACAAATTTACCATTTTGGATTGAGTTAGTATAGCTTACGAAAGAGAAACATATTCTCTAAGACACAAAATATATAATGTGCTCCTACTAGATATGTGCATCAAGTATTTGAATGACTTGCCAAATGCACTTTCAATTCAATTAAGAGTCGCATGAGGAGTACATTACATATATTGGTCAAGGCATGACAAATTTGCAATGAATTAACTTATGCCTAAGAATACTTACCACCATATAGAACGTACTATTTGTTATACCAATTTGAAAGATCTTACTATCTGTGGTGGTGTCATCGTAGTATTCTTCTTTTCATCATTTGTGGAGACTTCCTTCTTTAGCTTGTTATCTCTTTTCCTTTTAATAATAGTTGAAAAAGAACTTTGAAAAGAGATATTAGTAGTACAAGGAAGTATTTAATGAATATTGATCTTTAGATATGAATTGCAAACAAATCATCATTTATGAGGCATAAAGGCATAAACTAAATCCCTTTAAGTTAATGCACATGGAGGAGTGAATTAAAAATATGCACCAATTTACAAATTTAAGCCAAAAGAAATTTAACCTTTATATTGACAATTCTTTCCATAAAATAGATTATTACCAATTGAAAGAATGCCACTTGAAAGGAACTATTATTGGTCACATACCAAATGAAACAACTAGTTCCATACCTTTGCCTTGAGCATTCCTAATCTTTCTTTTAGGTGAAGATTAACCTTTAATGCTTGTGATTTTACCAAATGAAAGAGCACAATCTCTACTTATGAATTTCCATGAAATGGCTTAAAAAAAGATTGCATTAGAAACACAAGCAATAGTTTCCTATTTAGCAACCTCTATTATATGAATGACAAGAAGGTTACTAAATTAAGGAAACCTCATGATATGAACTAAATTACCCTTACAGGCATCATGCATAACATCAATTGAAACAAGATAAAAGTAGCATGATTGTTTAATTAAGTTTATAGGGCAAGTTTAATTCATAACATGGTGAGTGATTAATGTAGAAGACTCAAAACCAATTTAAACAAGAGTGGATACATCACATAGTATTGGTTCGATCTTCTTTGAATGTTTCATGGCACACTTCATTTGGGAAACACATTCTCATGTTGTGAAACTACATAAATCACTTAGATAAAAACATTAGTCTCACAACTCTAGTCATATAGAGAATTCCCTTTTGGTAAGTGCTTTAAGAATTTGAATTTCTTACTTAGCACTCTATTCATTTAAGAACATGGGATAATACTCTTTATGTCTAGGTCATGGCAATAATATGATGATTAACTTGAAATATGCCACAAGATACATACAATCAATTTAAAGCATGTAGATTGTCACAATATAAGAATAACAAATATGCAATCTACCATATGATTAGATCCTTTCCAAAGCAAGGTAAAATCTTTTAAGTTCATTCTCAAGTGCTTCATTTTTCCTATGTGGCTACAAAAGACACAAAGGAATATACCAATTAAAAGCAATGTGCACTTAAGAATTAATTGTTACCATCCTTTGGATATCACTTGGTTGTAGGCCTTTTGCTTGATTCCCACAAAGGTTAATCCTTATTCCCTACAACACAAGTTCTTGCTAGAGATGAATATGAAGTTAGTGATATAACAACTCAATTCATCTTTGGGTCAATCTTAAAGGATAGACAATGTAAGATTGATAGCTTGAGATAAGAATTGAGTTAAACCGCTCAAGCACCCCAAAGCTTCATATCATCTCTAGGTACCTGCAAAACTTATTAAGTACATTTTGGTACCCATCTTTGGATGGGTCCGCCAAGGTTAGCTAACAAGTACTTAGGCACCCAAATGGCCTTTGTGCTAGTTTTAGGTGAACTAATTACCTTTCTAGCACAAATGTCATTTTTGGGTCTCCTAAGCGAATATGAATGAATTGACATGGTAGGCTTAGGATACTTACTCATGGGACAATCCTTGCATAGGTGTCCCTTTCTTCGGCAAGTGTAGCAAATCTGATTTTTAATTTTGCAAGACTCCTTCTTGCCTTGCTTCTTGTTTGCTACATGGTTAGTGAGCCTCTTTCTTTCCAAAGATAAACCACTATCTTTTATGTAAGGACATGACTTAATCTCATGTCCCTTCTCATGACATTGATAACACTTTCTAGTGCATCTTCTCTTATTTGGAAGAGTGGCTTGTTTGTTACCTTGTGTGGAGCATGTGGAGGCATGGTTGAGGCACTTGTCATGAGCTTTGGCTTTCTTCTCTTGATGTTTGCTCATGTCTTTCTTAGGGAACTTAACATTATTTTGAAGCGGGTTTGTGCATGCTACGGTTGTCCCCTTCTCAAGCTTCTTCACCATGTTATCACGGTTATCATAAGAAGGTTGAGCATGACACTTTCCCTTCAAAAGAGTTAAGCTCCTTCTTAGCCTTCCAACTTCTTCCTTGAGCACTTTATTTTCTTGTGTGATAGAAATATCACTAATTCCTGAAATTTCTAGCTCAATGGAAGATTGGCTTTCTTGAGAGCAACATTTGTTAGCACATGATAATATAGTTTCTACTTGAGTACATGTGCATGTGTGAGGTTGGTATGATTTCAAATTAGTTAACACAACCTCATGAGCCATTTCTAACATGATATGTGAATCCATCAATTTATTATGAGAGCACACAAGCATATCATGTTTTTCTTGCATAGCTAGATTTTCAATATTTAGCTTTTCTATTGTGTTCTTGAGCATAGCATTTTTACTTTCTAATTGAGCAATATATGATGAATGATTAACAACTTTAATTTGCTCAATTGAAATGTCTTCATACCTTTGGACCAAATCATCATGAGAGCACTTTAGCTTCTCATGCTCTTTGGTCAACTTCTCCAAGTCTTCGATTTTTCTGATGAGGAAGTCTTCTTGCTTATGAAGCATTTCTTTTTGTTCTTCCGCTCTTTTCATGAGTTTGAGCAAGCTCATCCGATGTTTCTTGCTTAGCTGAGCGAAGAATTGTTGAAGATCATCCTCATCTTCACTATCACTTTCTTGCTCCTCCTCATCCTCACTTTCGCTTTCACTGTCACTCCCATTAGCTATAAAGCACATATGAGAAGTGGATTTGAAAGACGAACCTTGTGAAGAGGTGGATTCGTCGTTTGGTCTCCATCGATCATTTTCTTCTTCTTCAATAATGTTCTTCGCCTCATCTTCCTTCATTTTGAGGAACATCCTTTCGGCGATTCTCATGGCAAGGTCTATTGCCCTAGGATCAACATCTGCACCAAAAGATGAAGTCGAGGCAACCTCAACTTTTTCAAGCTTAGAAGCACTTTCGTTTCTTAGTCCCCCCGACATGATCTTTCCTCACGCGGTTAAGCATTAGAACGAGGATTAGGCTTTGATACCAATTGAAAGTTGCCTAGAGGGGGGGGTGAATAGGCAAGATAAAACTTTTTCAACAAAAACTAGAAGCAAACTGGGTAAAACTGAATTGATCTCGAAATTCACCCAGTTAACTTTGGAAATGAGATGTTCTAAATGATCCACAGGGTTCAAAGTAGTAGATCTGAGAATGGCACTTCTCAAAATCCACACACCAAAAAGATATAAACAAATCTTCCACGCAATGGTGAGAGAACGAAGAACACAAACAAACACAATGAGCAAGAACACAAGAGACACAAGGTTTATCCCGAGGTTCGGTCACACCACCAAGGTGCCCTACTTCCTCGTTGAGGCGCCCACAAAGAGCCGGGTCTCTTTCAACCCTAATCCTCCCCTTGCCGACCACAAAGGTCAAGCTCACACACTAATCTTTGCTCAAACGAGCGGGTAATACAAACTTTCTTGTGGTCTTCCACAAGATTTGGAGACTCACAAGCGACACCTAGTCGTCTAGGAGCTAGAAGCTCCAAGAGTAATGAATCCACAAAGAACTCGATGTAGTACCAAAGCTCGAATGAAGAAGAAGAGCAAGAGAGATTTAGAGGTGAAGCACAAAATCGCAGCTCTCAAGCTCACTCAAAGATTTCTCTCCAAAGATTTGAAATGGGAGAGGCAAGAGATGTGTGAGAGAGAGAGGGAGGTGTTTCTTGGGTTAGAAATGGAGTTCAAATCGTGCTCTTGGCTGTGGGGAGAGAGGTAGGAGGTAGTATATATAGGTGGAGCTCAAAACTAGCCGTTGGGCAGATTTTTCTGCCTGAGGGCGGTTGAGCCTCCCCCTAGGGCGGTTGAGCCTCCCCTGGCAGGCCTGGCAGCCTGTCTGCCAGTCTGACTGGCAGACTGACGCGCAGACTGACCTGCAGACTGGTCAAGTTGACCAAGACCGGTTGAACCGCCCAGGGGGGGGCGGTTGAACCGCCCCTGACAGCTCTGGCGACCTGTTTGCCAGTCTGACTGGCAGACTGCAGAACAGAGGTCAGAGGGGTCAGAGACCAGCTGAACTGCCCCTCAGGACCAGTTCAGCTGGTCTTGACCAGTGAGTTTAGGAGAGAAAACCCCAGCTCAACTGCCCGGAGGCAAGTTCAGCTGGTGTATGGTCAAAGAGGTTCACAGCTGAAGTTGAGTTCAGCTGAAGTTCAGCCCAGCTGAAAAGCTCAGCTCAGCTGAAGTTCAGCTCAGCTGAAAAGCTCAGCTGTAGCTGAAGAAGCTCAGCTCAGCTGAAGTCCAGCTCAGCTGAAAAGCTCAGCTGCAGCTGAAGGAGCTCAGCTCAGCTGAAGTCCAGCTCAGCTGAAAAGCTCAGCTGCAGCTGAAGGAGCTCAGCTCAGCTGAAGTCCAGCTCAGCTGAAAAGCTCAGCTGCAGCTGAACAAGTTCAGCTGCTTTTCAGCAAGAACACTCTAGGTTTCTCAACCCTAACCACGGTCAACCATAGAACGCTAAAGAGATTTTTGCTTTTCAAAAATAGCTTTTGAATAGAGAGGTTTGAGCTTTGGCAAACACCAACCTTCTTTTTGGATCCCCCTTTATAGTACGACGATTCCTATACTCAAGTTAAATAAAATATAATGAAGTAAACTCCTTGAGTCATTGGTGTCTCATGTGTGATTTCTCCATGGCATTGCTTCATAAGGATCACAAACATCTTTGTCTCACCTTTTGAAGCAAACTCAAATCAAACCCAGTGACTTGTACCATATCACCTTATATGAGTTCAAATCATGGCTTCAAGTCACCTTACTGATGCATCAACATGTTATAACTCTTCATAGCTGATTAGTTCATCGACTTAGTGCAAGTACTCTCTTCTTCACCTTAGCCATGGTACCTCGGTCTACAAGCCGTCGCTTGACCTTCACCTTCGCTTAGTTCCTCGAAGCCCTTTCCTTGCTATCTTCACCCTATCAAGCCATTCTTGAGTCACATCAAATTGAGCATCCATTGAGAGAATCATTTCTTCAATATTGTGAACCTTGCTTGAATGTCTTCTAGATATAATTGTCAAGATCAATCAAGCTCTAGTTTGATTCTCATAGAAGCATATATGGACTGACAGTAATATGGTCAAGCCAATTCACGATTCCTCATATCTTATCCACTTTGGCTTGACCAATCCTCTTAATCACTTCAACCTCTATTATGATCATATTTATGCATAGTGATTTCTCAGGACCTGTCCATATATTCAAACCAATATAGAGATCATATTATATCCATTTGCATTGTCTCACTGGTTATTTAACCTCGTGTTGAACCTTTGTTCACTGATCATTATACACTATTCAAGTATGTTCATCATACTGAATTTCCTGTTCAACACTTAGCAAACTTGTTAGACCTTTAAATGTGTTGTTATCCAAATCACCAAAACTCACAAAAGGGATGAATGCACTTTCACCCTAGAGACGCTCTCCAGGTCAGCGATGAGGGCCTCGGATTCGGCGAGGGCCTCGGTGTACTCCACGCACTCCACATCGCATTCGTATGCGTGTCGGTACGTGGGCCCGACAGTGATGACCCCTTTGGGGCCCGGCATCTTGAGCTTGAGGTAGGTGTAGTTGGGGACGGCCATGAACTTGGCGTAGCATGGCCTCCCCAGCACTGCGTGGTAGGTTCCTCAAAACCCGACCACTTCGAACGTGAGGGTCTCCTTTCGAAAGTTGGAGGGCGTCCCGAAGCAGACGGGTAGGTCGAGTTGTCCGAGGGGATGAACGCGCTTCCCGGGGACGATCCCGTGGAAAGGCGCAGCGCCCGTCCGGACCGAGGACAGATCGATCCGCAGGAGCCCGAGGGTCTCGGCGTAGATGATGTTGAGGCTGCTGCCTCCATCCATGAGGACCTTGGTGAGCCTAACGTTGCCGATGATGGGGTCGACAACGAGTGGGTATCTCCCCGGGCTCGGCACGTAGTCTGGATGGTCGGCCTGGTCGAAGGTGATGGGCTTGTCGGACCAGTCTAGGTAGACTGGCGCCGCCACCTTTACCGAGCAGACCTCCCGACGCTCTTGCTTGCGGTGCCGAGCCGAGGCGTTCGCCACTTGCCCGCCGTAGATCATGAAGCAGTCGCGGACCTCGGGGAACCCTCCTGCCTTGCGATCTTCCTCCTTCGCGTCGTCGAGGGCCTTGCCACCCTCCGCGGGTGGCCCGACCTTGTGGAAGTGTCGTCGAAGCATGGCACACTCCTCAAGGGTGTGCTTGACGGGCCCCTGATGATAGGGGCACGGCTCCTTGAGCATCTTGTCGAAGAGGTTGGCACCTCCGGGAGGTTTCCGAGGGTTCTTGTACTCGGCAGCGGCGACAAGGTCCGCGTCGGCGGCGGCGCATTTCGCTTGCGACTTCTTCTTGCCCTTCTTCTTGGCGCCGCGCTGAGTTGATGCCTCGGGAGCATCTTCCGGTGGGCGGCCCTGGGGCTGCTTGTCCTTCCGGAAAATGGCCTCAACCGCCTCCTGGCCAGAGGCGAACTTGGTGGCGATGTCCATCAGCTCGCTCGCCCTGGTGGGGGTCTTGCGACCCAGCTTGCTCACCAGGTCGCGGCAGGTGGTGCCGGCGAGGAACGCGCCAATGACATATGAATCGGTGACGTTGGGCAGCTCTGTGCGCTGCTTCGAGAATCGCCGGATGTAGTCCCGGAGAGGCTCTCCCGGCTGCTGGCGGCAGCTTCGGAGATCCCAGGAGTTCCCAGGGCGCACGTACGTGCCTTGGAAATTGCCGGCGAAGGCTTGGACCAGGTCGTCCCAGTTGGAGATCTGCCCCGAGGGCAGGTGCTCCAGCCAGGCTCGAGCGGTGTCGGAGAGGAACAGGGGGAGGTTGCGGATGATGAGGTTGTCATCGTCCGTTCCACCCAGTTGGCAGGCCAGCCGATAGTCCGCGAGCCACAGTTCCGGTCTCGTCTCCCCCGAGTACTTTGTGATAGTAGTCGGGGTTTGGAACCGGGTCGGGAACGGTGCCCGTCGTATGGCGCGGCTGAAAGCCTGCGGACCGGGTGGTTCGGGCGAAGGACTCCAATCCTCCCCGCTGTCGTAGCGTCCCCCACGCCTCGGGTGGTAGCCTCGGCGCGCCCTGTCGTCAAAGTGGGCCCGACGGCCGTGATGATGGCGCTCGTTGCCGAGGCGACCCGGGGCCGCAGGCGCTGTGTTGCGCGTGCGCCCGGAGTGGACCGAGGCTTCCCGCATGAGTCGGGAAGTCGCGGCGCGATGTTCCGAGGGGAACCCCTGCCTTCGGGAGGCAGAGCTTTCGGCCCGTCGGACCACGACGTCCTCCAGGAGATTCTTGAGCTCTCCCTGGATACGCCGCCCCTCGGTGGTTGATGGCTCCGGCATCGCGCGGAGGAGTATTGCCGCTGCAGCCAGGTTCTGGCCGACTCCGCTGGAATCCGGCGGCGGCCTCACCCTGACGTCTTCGGCGATGCGGTGCTAGATGTCCTGGGGGAGATGACGCGCTTCTCCGGCCGGGGGTTGGACTGCCCATTCCTGCCCGATGTCCCGGCGGATCGGCACAAGCATTCCTGCTCCCTCGTCGAGCCTGGCCTGCCTCTCGCGGATTTGCTCGAGCTGCGGGTCAGGACCCCCCGCCGGGACGGGGACCACAGCTAGCTCCCGAAGGATGTCAATGCGAGGCACGGGCCTAGGGGGATCACCGTTTTCTGGCATACCAAGATGGTTGCCTTCGCCGGGACCCCCTAGATCGACGTGGGAACATTCATGACTTGGGTCGCGGTCCTCGTTGTCGAGGCCGCGGCTGCCGTCGGAACAGTCCGAAAGGCAGTAGTCACATGCGGTCATGAAGTCCCGCACGACACTGGGGTTACCAAGTCCGGAGAAATCCCAACAGAGATCGGGCTCGCCATCTTCCTCGGACCCCGAGGGCTCGTAGGTCGAGACGTCCGTCAGCCGGTCCCAGGGTGACCGCACACGATACCCCAGAGGGTTTGGACTCGCCTCTATGAAAGTGCTCACCGAAGCGGAGTCACTTGGTGGGTCGAGGCCGAACCCAAAAGATGCGAGATGGGAATTGGTCGGTACCTTTCGGTCGACGGTCGGTGACGGGGTCGCATCTGGGACTGACTGCACCGTTGTCTCAGGTACGAGGGTGACGCCCAGCAAGTCCTTCGCGAGCGTGCTGGTGTCGTGCGTTTGCTTGAGATCGGCGCGTTGCGGGGAGGCGGCGCTCGTCTTCGTCTCAGACGCGAGATCGATGCCCGACGCGCCCTCCGTTGGGGCGCCGGCGCCGTCGACTCGCTCGACAACCAACGAGGTGCCGCTTCCCGCTTGGCCTTGGTTGCCCCGCCTCCTCCTCCGTCGGCGAGGGAGGGGACGGGACAAGCCCGAGTGTCGTCCTTCCACCACGTGGGGAAGGCGTCGTCGATTTCCCCGTCGGCGAGCGGGTTGTCGACCGCCATTGTCGTTGTCGCACGACGGGGGAAGGAGTATCATGTCGTAGCTGCCGTCGAGGGATATGAACTCAAGATTCCCGAAACGGAGCACCGTCCCGGGCTGGACAGGTTGCTGGAGACTGCCCATCTGGAGCTTGACGGGAAGCTGTTCGTCAACACGCAGCAGGCCCCTACCTGGCGCGCCAACTGTCGGTGTTTCGAAACCCGGGGGGTCCCTGAACCGACGAGTGAATTGTCGCCGCGTGCCCCAGCCCAGATGGGTCGACGCGAGGCAGAACGCGAAGGGGGGAAAGGAGGTAGCCGGAGGGAGGCAGGCGTGAGAGAGCGGATCCCGCGACCTTCGTGTTAGCCCGGCGCCTGAGTCGGGTGCGCTTGCAGTAGGGGGATACAAGCGTCCACGCGGGAGTGGGAGCGAGCGGCCTTGCGCGAGCGCCGTCCCGTCCTTCTCCGCGTGGGCCAACCCTCTGTAAGAGGGCCCTGGTCCTCCCTTTTATAGGCATAAGGAGATGATCCAGGTGTACAATGGGGAGTGTAGCAATGTGCTAACGTGTCTAGCGGTGGTGAGCTAGCGCCCTAAGTACATGCCATCGTGGCAGCCGGAGAGGTATTGGCACCCGGTTCGTGTGGTGTCGTGGCCGTCGGAGGAGCGCTGGAGCCTGGCGGAAGGGCAGCTGTCGGGGCTGTCGAGTCCTTGCTGACGTCCTCTTGCTTCCGTAAGGGGGCCGAGAGCCGCCATCGTCACAGAGCGTGCGGGGCGCCATCATTGCCTATCTGGCGGAGCGAGCCAGATGGGACGCCGGTCTTGTTCCCCGTAGCCTGAGTCAGCTCGAGGTAGGGTAATGATGGCGCCTCCTGTCGACGTGGTCGGTCCGCGCCCTAGGTTGGGCGATGTGGAGGCTCCTCCGAGGTCGAGGTCGAGTCTGTCTTCCGTGGCCGTGGTCGAGTCTGAGCCCCTGGGTCGGGCGAGGCGGAGACCGTAGGATAAGGCTAGGGCTGAGTCCGAGCCCTGGGGTCGGGCGAAGCGGAGTTCGTCCTCTTCCGGGGTTGAGCCCATGTCCGAGTCCTAGGTCAAGCGGAGCGGAGTTCACCGTCTTCCGGGGCTGAGCCCGAGTCCGAGCCCTGGGTCGGGCGAAGCGGAGTTCGTCGTCTTCCGGGGCTGAGCCCGAGTCCGAGCTCTGGGTCGGGCGGAGCGGAGTTCGCCGTCTTCCGGGGCTGAGCCCGAGTCCGAGCCCTGGGTCGGGCGGAGCGGAGTTCGCCGTCTTCCGGGGATGAGCCCGAGTCCGAGCCCTGGGTCGGGTGGGGCGGAGTTTCCTATGACGCCCGAGGCCGGCCTTGGCTGCTGTCAGCCTCACTCTGTTGGGTGGCTCAGCAGTCGGAGCGGCGTAGGCGGCGCTGTCCTCTTGTCAGACCGGTCAGTAGAGCGGCGAAGTGACTGCGGTCACTTCGGCTCTGTCGACTGGAGGGCATGCGTCAGGATAAAGGTGTCAGGCCACCTTTGCATTAAATTCCCATGTGATTTGGTCGGTCGGTGTGGCGATGTGGCCAAGGTTGCTTCTCGGTGAAGACTGGGCCTCGGGCGAGCCGATAGTGTGCCCATTGCTGGAGGGGGGTCCACGGGCGAGACATAGGTTCTCTGGGGTCGGCTTCCCTTGCCCAAGGCTAGGCTCGGGTGAGGCACGATCATGTCCCTTGAATGGACCGATCCTTGACTTAATCGCACCCATCAGGCCTTTGCAGCTTTGTGCTGATGGGGGTTACCAGCTGAGATTTAGGGATCTTGAGGGTACCCCTAATTATGGTCCCTGACACTTCCGTAAGAGGGCTGAGAGCCGCCGTCGTCACAGGGCATGCGGGGCGCCATCATTACTCGTATAGTAGAGCGAGCCAGATGGGACGCCGGTCTTGTTCCCCGTAGCCTGAGTCGGCTCGGGGTAGGGTAATGATGGTGCTTCCTGTTGACGTGGTCGGTCCGTGCCCTATGTTGGGCGAGGTGGAGGCTCCTCCGAGGTCGAGGTCGAGTCTGTCTTCCAAGGTCGAGGTCGAGTCCGAGCCCCCGGGTCGGACGAGGCGGAGACCGTCGGCTGAGGCCAGGGTTGAGTCCGAGCCCTGGGGTCAGGCGAAGCGGAGCTCGTCGTCCTTCGGGGCTGAGCCCGAGTCCGAGCCCTGGGTCGGGCGGAGCGGAGTTCGCCGTCTTCCGGGGCTGAGCCCGAGTCCGAGCCCTGGGTCGGGCGGAGCGGAGTTCGCCGTCTTCCGGGGCTGAGCCCGAGCCCGAGCCCTGGGTCGGGCGGAGCGGAGTTTCCTATGACGCCTGAGGCCGGACTTGGCTGCTATCAGCCTCACTCTGTCGAGTGGCTCAGCAGTCGGAGCGGCGCAGGCGGCACTGTCTTCTTGTCAGACCGGTCAGTGGAGCGGCGAAGTGACTGCGGTCACTTCGGCTCTGTCGACTGGAGGGCGTGCGTCAGGATAAAGGTGTCAGGCCACTTTTGCATTAAATGCCCTTGCGATTTGGTCGGTTGGCGTGGCGATATGGCCAAGGTTGCTTCGTAGTGAAGACTGGGCCTCGGGCGAGCCGAAAGTGTGTCTGTTGCTGGAGGGGGTCCTCGGGCGAGACGTAGATCCTCCGGGGTCGGCTGCCCTTGCCCGAGGCTGGGCTCGGGCGAGGTGCGATCGCGTCCCTCGAATGGACCGATCCTTGACTTAATCGCACCCATCAGGCCTTTGCAGCTTTATGCTGATGGGGGTTACCAGCTGAGATTTAGGAGCCTTGAGGGTACCCCTAATTATGGTCCCCGACAGTAGCCCCCGAGCCTCGAAGGGAGTGTTAATACTCGCTTGGATGCTTTTGCCGCACTTTTTTGCAAGGGTACCAGCCTTTTCTTGGTTGCATTTTGTTCCGGTGGGTGCGCGCGAGCGCACCCGCCGGGTGTAGCCCCCGAGGCCTCGGAGGAGTAGTTTGACTCCTTCGAGGTCTTAGTGCGTTTCGCAACACTTCGGCTGGTCTGGTTGTTCCCTCATGCGAGCTGGCCGTAGTCCGGGTGCACGGTCGGGTCCCAAGTTCTCGGGCTGGTATGTTGACGCTGTCAACGGGTTGGCTGGAGCCGAGTTTGCGAGAGCAGCGCCCGAGCTTCTACATAGGGCGAGAGGACGGTCAAGGACAGACTCAACTTTTTTACATACGCCCCTACGTCGCCTTTCCGCAAGGAGGAGGGGGGAAAGCGCCATGTTGCCCTCGGAGGGCGCCGAACATGGTGTCTCCGGTGAGCTGCTGGAGGGTAATCCGAGCGGACGCCCGTGCCCCATTTGTTAGGGGTCGGCTAGAGGCCCGGAGGCGCGCTCCAAAAGTACCTGCGGGTGATCTGCCGGACCCGGTCCCCTTTTGACGGGGTCCGAGGGCTCGATGCCTCCCTCTGATGGGATTCCGTTACAAGATCGTTCCCGCTGATCTCAGAAATGTCCTAGGGTACCTCGGGAGCGTAGCCCGAGCCTTGGTTATGTATCGAACGTACCCAGGGTCATCCCTCGCTCTATGTCTGAGGCGACTGTGAAGCCTTCGAGGGCCAGCCTACGAACCCCTGATCAGTAGTGGGCGTGGAGCCCGAGTGGCCTGAGGCGACCGTTGAACCCTTCCGAGGGGCCGGCCATCGAACCTCTGACCAGTAGTGGGCGCAGAACCCAATCGCTCTGAGGCTGCCGTTGAACCCCTCCGAGGGGCCAGCCTTTGAACCTCTGATCAGTAGGGAGGCTCGGGGCCTATTTCCTTCACGGAGAAGGATCCTTTTCGGGGTATCCCCCTTTCCCGGTCCCTGTTGTAAGAGAGAGAAAGAGGAAAAGGAAAAGGATACGAAATCGAATGACGTGGCGTACCTTTTTTGACGCGGTCATTATGGCGAAGGCGAAGCGTCGCTTGCTTCTCCCGCCTGAGGCGCCGCCTGTCCCGCCGTGGAGTTAATGCGACGGAGCAAGTGGTTCGCGAGGCGGTCGTTGCGCATGTGCGAGCCGTTCGAGGAACAGTCATTTCGCTTTGAGTCTTTGAATCCCGCGGCGGGTTCGGGCGACGCGTTGAACGGGTCTTGCCTTGGTCTTTATATACTTGGGGGAGGGCCTGGTGACAGTTATTTACTCTGCTTCTTGCCTTCTTCTTAGGTTTTTGCAACCTGAGAGATTCAGCCAGAGAAAAGGAAACCGCTCACCCAGTCCTCTCCGCCGCCACCCCTTCTGCTCGGTGATGGCCGACCAGGTGACCATTATTCCGCCGCGCGACCCATGGCCTTTCTCCACAGTCACGGCGGGCGACCTGGAGGACCTCGTTGCTGAGGGTTTACTTCGCCCTCTCTCTGATGAGAGGCAGCCGGAGTGGATTCCCCCCCCGAACGGAGCCGCCCCGTCACCGCCGCCGAGGTACGTCGTGAGCTTCGTCTCCTTCCACGAGCGGGGATTCGGCGTGCCGGCAAGCCGCTTCATGCGGGCGATCCTGCATAACTACGGGGTGGAGTTGCACAACCTCAGCCCCAACTCCATCTCGCAAGCCGCCATCTTTGTAGCGGTGTGCGAGGGATACTTGGGGATCGACCCCCACTGGGACTTGTGGACTCATTTCTTCTCCGCGGAGCTTTTTGCTTCGCCGATGGGAGAGAGAAGGGTCCACGCGGCAGTGCGGGCCGGCGGCTGCATCCTCCAGCTGAGGCAGTCGCGGGCCTCGCAGTATATTCCCGCCGTCCTCGCGTCCTCGAATAAAGGGTGGCAGCGCCGGTGGTTCTATCTCCGGAATGACGACGAGAGGCTCTCGTCGTTTTCTCAGCGAGTGGTCACCGTCGCTGCCGATGCTTGGCGCTACGGGACCCCGCACGACAGACAGAAAAATCTCGAGCCCCTTCTCAAGGCCCTGGAGGCGTTGCGGAAAGGAGGGCTCACCGCTGCGGGAGTGATTGCCGCCATTCATCGCCGGAGGGTGCTTCCCTTGGCGGAGCGGCAGTTGCCGCTTTGGGAGATGACACCAGAGGCTGACTTGGAGGGCTCGCGGATGTCCTCGGATCACCTTTCCATCGACGTTCTCTACGGGCGGGTGGCCGCCGTGTTGGGAAAACCGGACGCCAGCGCCCTCTCCCAGCCCTTGATGCGCCCCGACCGCGGGTGCGTGTGCCTGGTGAGTGTCCGCTCCTTCTTTCTCCTTGCGTCGGATTGCCCTTGGTCCTTATGGTCGAGACTTTTCATCTGTCTCCAGGAGGTAGGGTGTCACAAGCCTTCCTGGCCATGGGTCCTGGAGGACGCGGTGGACCGAGCAGCGCGGCGGGTTGCCGTGGAGGAGAAGAAGAAGAAAATGAACGCGAAGAAGGCTCGGGCCCGCGAGCGGACGTGGGCCCGAGACGCCTTGGAAAAACTCCGTCGCTGGCAGGAGAGGGATGGACTCCCGAGGGAGACGTCGCCGGAAACGCCTGACGACGACGACGATGATGAAGACGATGACGAGGATGACGACACGGCTGCCCGCCTTGGCCTCAGCTCGGGTTTGAGGCTAGGCCAGGAGTCGTCAAGCTAGCCCCCGAGCGGGCTGGCGCCGTCAGTTCCCGGGGTCGGGACGCCAAGGTCCCGGCCCGAAGAGCGGGGGCAGACCGAGGGGGTACTAGACCCCTCGACTGGGAAGTTGAGGTGACCCCGGGGAGTCAGGTCAAGGCGCCTGTACCCCGAGAGCCGTCGCCCATGCCGGCAGCGCAGGAGAGCGACCCTCAGATCGCCGTGGCAGCGCCTGGGCAGTCCGTCTCCCGGGCATCCAAGGTGCCCAAGGCGAGGATGGTACCGAAGCTGGCGGCGAGACGGACCTCGGCGGTGTCTTCGGGGGTCGAGATCTGGGAGACCTCTCCTCAGGCACGGTTGATCATGGCCCGGAGCGGGTAAGTACCTTAGAACGTCTTCGTCCTGGCCCCTCATATGTATGTCCCGACTGTGACTTTCCTTTCCTCCTCAGCAAGCGAAGCCATGGCCTGACCGATCTGGCTCCCCGGAAAGTCCTTAAGACGGCGTCGGCTTCCGCAGCCGGTGCCGCGCCGGGCCTCGATGTTCAGCTGACCTTCTCGCAAGGCGCCCCCCCTGCGGGGGGCTCAGGCGGCACCAGTCGTCGTGGAGCGAGTTCCCGAGGCCGGCTCTTCTATCGAGGTGGCCGTCGCGCTGGGGGAGGCGGCTGGCGCGGACGTGACCTCGGGCCCACCAGACATGCCGCTGGCGCTGGCGCCAGCTGCTGCCGAAGCCGTTGCCGTCCCGGTCGGGGAGCGACCTGTCGCCGCTGATGCTGAGATGGCCGAGGCATCGGCGCTTGGTGCCTCGGAGGAGGGGGCGTGGAACCGCGACTCGTCCCACCGAGCGGCGGCCTTGTCCCTGCGCGGCGGAGCTTCGAGGGGCGGCGCCAGTTGCTCCGGTTCCGGACCCGTGGGGCTTCAGATCCCTTCTTCGTTCTTGACGGTGAGCGGGAGGACCAGTCTTGGGACGAGCTCCGCGAGTGTGCGGAAGCAACGGTGGGGTCGCTCCGGTCATCCTTGGAGGTTTTTTGCAGGGACGTCCCCAAGATCCTCCAGGTAATGATTTCAGGCATACCTTTTTTGTGATCAAGGCGTCCTTTGTGACGCCTCGCTTCCTTCCCTCAGGATCTGACGGATCTGAGCGCCGCCAAGTCGTCGTTTATCCGCCACGAGGTCGATGTCTGGGGCTCGCTGCGATCCCTGGGGACCTCGCTCGCTGGGGCTACCGTGCGCCTCTCCCAGCAGGGCGCCGAGGTGGCGGACCTTCGGTTGCTCTGCGCCGATCTGAGAGCAGAGGCAGCAGCGGCACGCGCAGAGGTACAGCGACGGCAGTCGGAGTTCGACCAGGTCGTCGATGAGCGAGATCAATCTCGGGGCCGGGCTGCCGAGGCCGAAAGCCGGGCTAGAGCCCTTGCAGCAGACCTGGTCGTAGCCCAAGCCACAGCCTCAGAGCAGCGTGCCCGAGCCGAAGGTATGTCCTGGCTGTTTTCGGTTTTCATTTCAGCTTGTTTCCTCCACTTGTGTTTGAGGCCTTGCGCTCTGGCTGTTCGTAGAGCTCGAGTCTGCCCTTGATGAGTCCACCAGGGCACTTGCCCAGGCGGCCGAGCAGAGGGAGGTCGATCGCGCGGCCATGTCCGAGGCCATCTCGGACTTTTGCCAGGTCTTTGGCTTCGGCGACGTCCCCTCAGGAAGCTCCCCTCAGAGTCGCCTGCAGGCCTTGGGTGACCACGTGCGCGGCAGACTCCGCGAGGCGCTACACCACGGCGTCAGGCGGGCCTTCACCGTGCTTGCTTCCCACTACGTCGTGGATCTGGAGCGGGTCAGCGAGGGATATTGCCTCCCTGATGAAGATGAAGCCGCCCTGGCTGAAGTCCAGAGGCTCGACGCAGCCGCCGCGGGCCCGAGCGCAGTGTTGGCGACCACCTTCAAGGCAGAGATCCTCCCGCCTGCGCCGTCGTCCGAAGCTGGGGTGGACTTTGCTGATGGCGGGGACGAAGCCGAAGGCGCGGCTCCTTCCCCGGGCGACGCCTAACTC
Organism: Zea luxurians; assembly: GCA_029449295.1. Taxonomy (NCBI): domain Eukaryota; kingdom Viridiplantae; phylum Streptophyta; class Magnoliopsida; order Poales; family Poaceae; genus Zea; species Zea luxurians. The sequence goes on along the minus strand of JAOPSE010000008.1, from coordinate 38,339,506 downwards.
TGCCGGAGCAGTTTCCTTTGAATGCACGTGTGTCTTTTGCGGCCGCTGAGGCCCGAACACTTTTATTATCGTAGTATAAAGTCGTGGCCCCCTTTCTTTCATTTTCCGTGTCTGGCCCCGTTCGTCAGTAGCAGGGTGGCTTGCCCAAGTAGGAGTCATTTTTCGTGGTAGGTGACGAGTGAGGTGTCCGTAACCCAGAGGCGTAGGAGTCCCTCGGCTCAGTCAGTCTTGCCACTTACATGCACCCGTGTTCGCTTTTTGGGGTCCTGCTACCGACATAGCCGGGGGAACATGGAAGCCTTTTTGATTGAAAATTTTGACGCAGAGGGGGTTCCCCCTTCTAGCCCCCGAGGGAGGGTCGGGCTTTACCGAGGCAAGGCTGACCCTTCCTTGACGACCAGACTTTGTGTGTGAACGGGGTATACGAATAATTTGAAAGCATCTTAAGGGTAGAAGCGACGTAGCTGTTGGATGTTCCAAGCATTGCTGTAGACCTCGCCTTGGCTGTTGGCCAGCTTGTATGTTCCGGGCTTCAGAACTTTGGCGACGACAAACAGCCCTTCCCAGGGAGGCGTGAGTTTGTGCCGCCCTCGGGCGTCTTGTCGTAGCCGAAGCACCAGGTTACCCACCTGGAGGTCTCGGGACCAAACCCCTCGGGCGTGGTAGCGTCGCAGGGACTGCTGGTACCGCGCCGAGTGTAGTAAGGCCATATCCCGAGCCTCTTCCAGCTGGTCCAGTGAGTCTTCTCGATTAGCTTGATTGCTTTGGTCGGCGTAGGCCCTCGTCCTCGGGGAACCGTATTCTAAGTCTGTGGGCAAGATGGCCTCGGCCCCATAGACTAAAAAGAACGGTGTGAAGCTCGTGGCTCGGCTCGGCATTGTCCTCAGACTCCAGACCACCGAGGGGAGCTCCTTCATCCATCGCTTGCCGAACTTGTTGAGGTCGTTGTAGATCCGAGACTTGAGTCCTTGCAGAATCATGACGTTGGCACGTTCTACCTGCCCATTCGTCATGGGGTGAGCCACGGCGGCCCAGTCCACCCGGATGCGGTGATCCTCGCAGAAGTCCAAGAACTTTCTGCCGGTGAACTGGGTGCCATTGTCGGTGATGATAGAGTTTGGGACCCCAAAGCGATGGATGATGTTGGTGAAGAACGCCACCGCCTGTTCGGACCTGATGCTGTTTAGGGGTCGGACCTCGATCCACTTGGAGAATTTGTCGATGGCGACCAGCAGGTGCGTGTAGCCCTCGGGTGCCTTCTGCAAGGGGCCGACTAGATCCAGACCCCACACAGCAAACAGCCAGGTGATGGGTATGGTCTGCAGAGCCTAAGCGGGCAGGTGGGTCTGCCTTGCGTAGAACTGACACCCTTCGTAGGTGCGGACAATTCTAGTGGTGTCGGCCACCGCCGTCGGCCAGTAGAAACCTTATCGGAAGGCGTTTCCAACAAGGGTTCGAGGTGCTGCGTGATGGCCGCAAGCCCCCGAGTGTATCTCTTGTAAGAGCTCCTGACCTTCGGCGATGGAAATGCATCGCTGGAGGATGCCCGAGGGGCTGCAGTGGTAGAGCTCCTTCTTATCTCCCAGCAAGACGAACGACTTGGCGCGCCGCGCCACTCGTCGAGCTTCGGCTTGGTCGAGGGGTAGCTCTCGGTGGAGATATTGCAGGTACGGGGTCTGCCAGTTTCGATCAGGCGTGACCTCGCTCCGCTCCCCCTCGATGCGCAGTGCCTCACCCACGGGGGCCGAGGGTGCCTCGGGCCGAGCCGAGGGTACCTCGGACTGAGCCGAGGGTACCTCGGACTGAGCCGAGGGTGCCTCGGCCTGGGCCGAGGCCTTCTCGGGCTCGGGCGTGTCGTCGGTCTTGACGGAGGGTCGATGCAGGTCTCGGGAAAATACGTCCGGGGGAACCGTTGTTCGCCCTGAGGCTATTTTAGCCAGCTCGTCCGCAGTCTCGTTGTAGCATCGGGCGATGTGGTTGAGCTCGAGATCGTAGAACTTGTCTTCCAGGCGCCGAACCTCATCGCAGTAGGCTTCCATCTTCGGGTCACGGCAGTGGGAGTTCTTCATGACTTGGTCGATGACGAGCTGCGAGTCACCGCGAGCGTCGAGGCGTCGGACCCCTAGCTCGATGGCGATACGCAACCCGTTTACCAGAGCCTCGTACTCAGCCACGTTGTTGGACGCCGGGAAGTGGAGGCGTAGTATGTAGCGTATGTGCTTCCCGAGGGGCAAGACGAAGAGCAGGCCCGCGCCGGCCCCCGTCTTCATCAGCGACCCGTCGAAAAACATGGTCCAGAGCTCCGGTTGGATCGGAGCTGTTGGGAGCTGGGTGTCGACCCATTCAGCCACGAAGTCCGCCAAGACCTGGGACTTGATGGCCTTCTGAGGGGCGAACGAGATCGTCTCGCCCATGATCTCCACCGCCCACTTTGCAATTCTACCCGAGGCCTCTCGGGACTGGATGATCTCCCCCAGGGGGAAGGATGACACCACAGTCACCGGATGAGACTCGAAGTAGTGTCGCAACTTCCGCCGCGTCAGGATCACCGCGTACAGCAGCTTCTGAATTTGTGGGTAGCGGATGTTGGTCTCGGACAGTACCTCACTGATAAGTAGACTGGCCTCTAGACGGGCAATGCATGGCCCTCTTCTCGTATCTCAACCACAATCGCGGCGCTAACCACCTGAGTGGTCGTGGCGACGTAGATCAAGAGGGCTTCTCCGGCAGCGGGGGGCACCAGGATGGGCGCGTACGTGAGGAGAGCCTTCAGGTTCCCGAGGGCTTCCTCGGCCTCAGGGGTCCAAGCGAAGCACTCGGCCTTCCTTAAGAGGCGGTACAGAGGCAGGCCTCTTTCGCCGAGGCGCGAGATGAAACGGCTCAGAGCCGCGAGGCATCCCATGACCCTCTGTACGCCTTTCAAGTCCTTGATGGGCCCCATGCTGGTGATGGCTGCGATCTTCTCCGGGTTGGCCTTGATGCCTCGCTTGGAGACGATGAACCCCAAGAGCATGCCTCGGGGGACCCAGAAGACACACTTTTCAGGATTGAGCTTCACACCTTTCGCCTTGAGACATCGGAATGTCACCTCAAGGTCAGAAAGGAGGTCGGAGGCTTTCCTCGTCTTGACTACGATGTCATCGACATAGGCCTCGACCGTTCGGCCGATGTGTTCACCGAACACATGGTTCATGCATTGCTGGTACGTTGCACCCGCATTCCTCAAACCAAACGGCATGGTAACATAGCAGTACATGCCAAAGGGTGTGATGAAAGAAGTCGCGAGCTGGTCGAACTCTTTCATCCTGATCTGGTGATACCCTGAGTAGGCATCGAGGAAAGACAGGGTTTCGCACCCAGCAGTGGAATCCACGATTTGATCGATGCGAGGCAGAGGGTAGGGAAATTTCGGACATGCTTTGTTTAGACCGGTGTAGTCTACACACATCCGCCATTTCCCCCCTTTCTTTCTCACAAGCACAGGGTTGGCAAGCCATTCGGGATGGAATACCTCTTTGATGAACCCTGCCGCCATTAGCTTGTGGATCTCCTCGCCTATGGCTCTGCGCTTTTCTTCGTCGAATCGGCGCAGAGGCTGCTTCATGGGTCGGGCTCCAGCTCGGATATCCAGCGAGTGCTCGGCGACTTCCCTCGGTATGTCGGGCATGTCCGAGGGACTCCACGCGAAAACGTCGGCGTTTGCGCGGAGAAAGTCGACGAGCGCTGCTTCCTATTTGGGGTCGAGCTCGGAGCCGATTCGGATCTGCTTGGAGGCGTCGTTACAGGGGTCGAGAGGGACGGACTTGACCGTCTCCGCTGGCTCGAAGTTGCCGGTGTGGCGCTTCACGTCTGGCGCCTCCCTAGAGAGGTTCTCCAGGTCGGCGATGAGTGCCTCGGACTTGGCGAGGGCCTCGGCGTACTCCACGCACTCCACGTCGCATTCGTACGCGTGTCGGTACGTGGGCCCGACGGTGATGACCCTGTTGGGGCCCAGCATCTTGAGCTTGAGGTAGGTGTAGTTGGGGACGGCCATGAACTTGGCGTAGCATGGCCTCCCCAACACTGCGTGGTAGGTTCCTCGAAACCCGACCACTTCGAACGTGAGGGTCTCCCTTCGAAAGTTGGAGGGCGTCCCAAAGCAGACGGGTAGATCGAGTTGTCCGAGGGGTTGGACGCGCTTCCCGGGTATGATCCCGTGGAAAGGCGCAGCGCCCGTCCGGACCGAGGACAGATCGATCCGCAGGAGCCCGAGGGTCTCGGCGTAGATGATGTTGAGGCTGCTGCCTCCGTCCATGAGGACCTTGGTTAGCCTGACGTTGCCGATGATGGGGTCGACAACGAGCGGGTATTTCCCTGGGCTCGGCACGTGGTCGGGATGGCCGGCCTGGTCGAAGGTGATGGGCTTATCGGACCAGTCTAGGTAGACTGGCGCCGCCACCTTTACCGAGCAGACCTCCCGACGCTCTTGCTTGTGGTGCCGAGCCGAGGCGTTCGTCACTTGCCCGCCGTAGATCATGAAGCAGTCGCGGACCTCGGGGAACTCTCGTGCCTTGTGATCTTCCTTCTTAGCGTCGTCGAGAGCCTTGCCACCCTCAGCGGGTGGCCCAGCCTTGTGAAAGTGGCGTCGAAGCATGGCACACTCCTCAAGGGTGTGCTTGACGGGCCCCTGATGATAGGGGCACAGCTCCTTGAGCATCTTGTCGAAAAGGTTGGCACCTCCCGGAGGTTTCCGAGGGTTCTTGTACTCGGCGGCGGCGATAAGGTCCGTGTCGGCGGCGTCGCGTTTCGCTTGCGACTTCTCCTTGCCTTTCTTCTTGGTGCCGCGCTGAGTTGACGCCTCGGGAACATCTTCCGGTGGGCGGCCCTGGGGCTGCTTGTCCTTCCAGAAGATAGCCTCAACCGCCTCCTGGCCAGAGGCGAACTTGGTGGCGATGTTCATCAGCTCGCTTGCCCTGGTGGGGGTCTTGCGACCCAGCTTGCTCACCAGGTCGCGGTAGGTGGTGCCGGCGAGGAACGCGCCGATGACATCCGAATCGGTGACGTTGGGCAGCTCGGTGCGCTGCTTCGAGAATCGTCTGATGTAGTCCCGGAGAGACTCTCCCGGCTGCTGGCGGCAGCTTCGGAGATCCCAGGAGTTTCCAGGGCACACGAACGTGCCTTGGAAATTGCCGGCGAAGGCTTGGACCAGGTCGTCCCAGTTGGAGATCTGCCCTGGAGGCAGGTGCTCCAGCCAGGCTCGAGCGGTGTCGGAGAGGAACAGGGGGAGGCTGCGGATGATGAGATTATCATCGTCCGTTCCACCCAGTTGGCAGGCTAGCCGATAGTCCGTGAGCCAAAGTTCCGGTCTCGTCTCCCCCGAGTACTTTGTGATAGTAGTCGGGGTTTGGAACCGGGTCGGGAACGACGCCTGTCGTATGGCGCGGCTGAAAGCCTGCGGACCGGGTGGTTCGGGCGAAGGACTCCGATCCTCCCCGCTGTCATAGCGTCCCCCACGCCTGGGGTGGTAGCCTCGGCGTACCCTCTCGTCGAGGTGGGCCCGATGGCTGTGGTGATGGTGCTCGTTGCCGAGGCAACCCGGGGCCGCAGGCGCTGTGTTACGCGTGCGCCCGGTGTGGACCGAGGCTTCCCGCATGAATCGGGAAGTCGCAGCGCGATGTTCCGAGGGGTACCCCTGCCTTCGGGAGGTGGAGCTTTCGGCCCGTCGGACCGCGGCGTCCTCCAGGAGATTCTTGAGCTCTCCCTGGATACGCCGCCCCTCGGTCGTTGATGGCTCCGGCATCGCGCGGAGAAGTATTGCCGCTGCAGCCAGGTTCTGGCCGACTCCACTGGATTCCGGTGGCGGCCTTACCCTGACGTCGTCGACGATGTGGTGCTGGATGCCCTGGGGGAGATGACGTGCTTCTCCGGCCGGAGGTTGGCCCGCCCATTCCTACCCGATGTCCCAGCGGATCGGCACAAGCGTTCCTGCTCCCTCGTCGAGCCTGGCCTGCATCTCGCGGATTTGCTCGAGCTGTGGGTCAGGACCCCCCCGCCGGGACGAGGACCACAGCTAGCTCCCGAAGGATGTCGACGTGAGGCACGGGCCTAGGGGGATCACCGTTCTCCGGCATACCAAGATGGTTGCCTTCGCCGGGACCCCCTAGATCGACGTGGAAACATTCGCGACTTGGGCCGCAGTCCTCGTCGTCGAGGCTGCGGCTACCGTCGGAACAGTCGGAAAGGCAGTAGTCGCATGCGGTCATGAAGTCCCGCACGGCACTGGGGTTACCAAGTCCGGAGAAATCCCAACAAAGGTCGGGTTCGCCATCTTCCTCGGACCCCGAGGGCCCGTAGGTCGAGACGGCCGTCAGCCGGTCCCAGGGTGACCGCACACGATACCCCAGAGGGTTTGGACTCGCCTCTATGAGAGTGTCCACCGAAGCGGAGTTGCTTGGCGGGTTGAGGCCGAATCCAAAAGATGCGAGATGGGAATCGGTCGGTACCTTTTGGTCGACGGGCGGTGACGAAGTCACGTCAGGGACTGACTTCACCGTCGTCTTAGGTACGAGAGTGACGCCTAGCAAGTCCTTCGCGAGCGTGCTGGCATCTCCCGTTTTCTTGAGGTTGGTGTGTTGCGGGGAGATGGCGCTCGTCTTCGTCTCAGACGCGAGGTCGATGCCCGACGCGCTCTCCGTTGGGGCGCCGGCACCGTCGACTCGCTCGACAGCCAACGAGGTGCCGCCTCCTGCTTGGCCTTGGTTGCCCCGCCTCCTCCTCCGTCGGCGGGGGAGGGGACGGGACAGGTCCGAACGTCGTCCTTCCACCACATGGGGAAGGCGTCGTCGATTTCCCTACCGGCGGGCGGGTTGTCGACCGCCATTGTCGCTGTCGCGCGGCGGGGAAAGGAGTATCATGTCGTAGCTGCCGTCGAGGGACATGAACTCAAGACTCCCGAAACGGAGCACCGTCCCGGGTTGGAGAGGTTGCTGGAGACTACCCATCTAGAGCTTGACGGGAAGCTGTTCGTCAACACGCAGCAGGCCCCTACCTGGCGCGCCAACTGTCGGTGTTTCGGAACCCGGGGGGTCCCTAGACCGACGAGTAAATCGTCGCCGCGTGCCCCAGCCCAGATGGGTCGGCGCACGGCGGAACGCGAAGGGGAGAGAGAGCAGCCGGAGGGTAGGGCTGGACAAAATACTCGTGGCTCGTGAACTCGCTCGACTCGTGGTCAGCTCGGCTCGGCTCGACTCGGCTCGTTTCAATTTTATCACGAGCTGAGCTAACATCTCAGCTCGGTTCGTTAACGAGCCAGCTCGACACGAGTTCGAGCCAGCTCGTTAGCTCGAATGAGCTAGCATTTATCTGTAAAACAAAGCATATACTTGTATTAGATAAATTAATAAGTGACGAACTATATTTGTTTAGGGTTTAAATGATGTGATATATAAAATTATGAGTATTGTTAGTCTTTTCTAGTGTTAAATTAGTATAAAATTAACTAGCAATTGATTATATTGTTGTATATATACATGTATACTATTTTTTGTTGTGGCTCGCGAGCTAAACGAGCCAGCTTGAGCTCGCAAACGAGCCGAGCCGAGCTGGTTCTCTGGCTCGGTTCCTTAACGAGTCGAGCCGAGCCAGCTCGTTTTCTTAACGAGCCAGCTCGAGCTCGGTCGAGCCGAGCCGAGCTGGCTCGATATCCACCCCTACCGGAGGGAGACAGGCGTGGGAGGTGGAACCCGTGGCCTTCGTGTTAGCCCCGCGCCCAGGTCGGGTGCGCTTGCAGTAGGGGGTTACAAGCGTCCACGCGGGAGGGAGCGAGCGGCCTTGCGCGAGCGTCGTCCTGTCCTTCCCCGCGCGGCCAACCCTCTGTAAGAGGGCCCTGGTCCTCCCTTTTATAGACGTAAGGAGAGGATCCAGGTGTACAATGGGGAATGTAGCAATGTGCTAATGTGTCTAGCAGGGGAGAGCTAGCGCCCTAAGTACATGCCATCGTGGCAGCCGGAGAGGTTTTGGCACCCAGTTCGTGTGGTGTCTTGGCCGTCGGAGGAGCACTGGAGCCCGGCGAAAGGACAGCTGTCGGGGCTGTCGAGTCCTTGCTGACGTCCTCTTGCTTCCGTAAGGGGGCTGAGAGCCGCCGTCGTCACAGGGCATGCGGGGCGCCATCATTACTCGTATTGTAGAGCGAGCCAGATGGGACGCCGGTCTTGTTCCCCGTAGCCTGAGTCAGCTCGGGGTAGGGTAATGATGGCGCTTCCTGTTGACGTGGTCGGTCCGTGCCCTAGGTTGGGCGAGGTGGAGGCTCCTCCGAGGAAGAGGTCGAGTCTGTCTTCCAAGGTCGAGGTCGAGTCCGAGCCCCGGGTCGGACGAGGCGGAGACCGTCGGCTGAGGCCAGGGTTGAGTCCGAGCCCTGGGGTCGGGCGAAGCGGAGCTCGTCGTCCTTCGGGGCTGAGCCCGAGTCCGAGCCCTGGGTCGGGCGGAGCGGAGTTCGCCGTCTTCCTGGGCTGAGCCCGAGTCCGAGCCCTGGGTCGGGCGGAGTGGAGTTCGCCGTCTTCCGGGGCTGAGCCCGAGTCCGAGCCCTGGGTCGGGCGGAGCGGAGTTCGCCGTCTTCCGGGGCTGAGTCCGAGCCCGAGCCCTGGGTCGGGCGGAGCGGAGTTTCCTATGACGCCTGAGGCCGGACTTGGCTGCTGTCAGCCTCACTCTGTCGAGTGGCTCAGCAGTCGGAGCGGCGCAGGCGGCGCTGTCTTCTTGTCAGACCGGTCAGTGGAGCGGCGAAGTGACTGCGGTCACTTCGGCTCTGTCGACTGGAGGGCGTGCGTCAGGATAAAGGTGTCAGGCCACCTTTGCATTAAATGCCCCTGCGATTTGGTCGGTTGGCATGGCGATATGGCCAAGGTTGCTTCTTAGTGAAGACTGGGCCTCGGGCGAGCCGAAAGTGTGTCCGTTGCTGGAGGGGGTCCTCGGGCGAGACGTAGATCCTCCGGGGTCGGCTGCCCTTGCCCGAGGCGTAGATCTTCTCGGGCGAGGCGCGATCGCGTCCCTCGAATGGACCGATCCTTGACTTAATCGCACCCATCAGGCCTTTGCAGCTTTGTGCTGATGGGGGTTACCAGCTGAGATTTAGGAGCCTTGAGGGTACCCCTAATTATGGTCACCGACAAGATGTAATAAGCCCAATAATCAAATATAAATACTAATAGTAAGGAGCTGTGTATTAAATAAATTAACAGAATTTAACACAGGTAAACAGCCTCAACAAAGAGGGATTTAATTAGGCACAAATAATATCAATGCTGAAAATGATAATACACTAAAACCTAGATTGTCACGTTGTCTTACTATACCGCTATCATCATCGAACACACAAATCCGCCCACAACAGTGCAATCGCACCAAAGTATTTAATACTAGCAGATTGCACAAAAATTAAACAGTAAATAAAGTGAGGCAACAGATAACTCACTGCACATAGATTGTCTATGTGGGAAGATCAGCTCAGCGAACACAAGGTTCTGTCCCAAAAAACCAATTCCGCCGCCCACGTCCGGGCCTGCACAGCGAGAGGTTGACGGAGATACTAGAGCCGCTGCCGGAGCCGAAGGAGACGTCCACGACACCAGCCCGAGAAGAAGAACACCGCGCAGCAGGGAGCCCAAGCACGAGGCCATGGTGGACAGAGACCAGAGAATCAACGAGCAGCACCAAGGCACGGCATCAACAGCACCACACCACCACCACCACCGAGAACAACACACAGCCGACGATACGGACGAGACCAGGACACCCGGAATCGAGCAGATCGAAAGATTTCTCGCCAGAACAGTGGATAGGATGGAACCGTAGAGCCCTCTGTCTCTGCGTTTCCGAGAGAGAGAGAGAGAGAGAGAGAGAGAGAGAGTACAGGGAAAGGGGATCCACTTAAGGAGCCGAGGGAAAATCCGTTACCGAGAAGAGGATAGAGAGCTGCGGTCGTTCAACGAGGTAGCGGAGAAAACGGAGCTGCGGTTGTCGCCGCCCACATCCGCTCAGCCACATGCTCCATCCGTCTCTGCGGTTTCTCGCTGAGGCAACTAGTGCCCAGGCCGTACTGTCCGCTGGCTGGGCCGCTCGGCCTCCGGGCCTTGTAGTGGCCCAGTTGGTTGGCCACACATTTTTTTTAAATAAGAGGAAAACCCCAAATTCAACAGCACATATAACAAAATATGTTTCTACTATAAGTATTTACGTACAGAAGACGACATATAGAGAACGTCAGTGAAGAGAAATAAAGTATAGAAGAGTGAATGTTTTAGAGAGAAAGAAGATATATAGAGGATATTGTTGAATTTAATCTAAGACTTTTTTTTGTACACATGTCATCTATCTAAACTATATAAAGAGAGACAAGGTACACAAAACCTATTATAATCCAACGCAAGACATCACGCTTAACTTAACTGGACGTACTCCCTCCGGTGCAGTAAAAGAAGTCATCCTGCGCGTGACCGAACGTGCACAAAAGAAGTCATAGTGCGTGTGGGTCTGGGATTTGGACGTTGCTGCCCCTGAGTAATTGCATCGGGAAAAAAAAGTTGCGCTCACGAGGAATCGAACTTAAGACCTCCAGTCTAGAATGCCTCGGGAGGTGCTGCAGCAACCAATCAAGCTTGATTATTTTGGTGACATTAATGCACCCATATCCCTATTTAATAAGGGCAAACAGGGAAAACTCCATGATAATTAATCACTCCTTGGTATGTACAATTATGTCCTAAACGACTACCTTTACTGCACCGGAGGGAGTAAGATATTTTGGTATTTAATGGTCTAAACCAATATAAATTGCTGTCTTTACATTCACTGTCGAGGATGCCACACACCGAATCCCACCTATCCCACTCGATGTAGATCCATAACAAAATTGTCAATCATCAGACATCCACTCTGCATATCAATTATGTAATGGATATAAATTGGGTAAGGAATATAGATGGCTAATATTTGCCATAAGATTTACTCTTTTATAATATAGATACAAATAGAAATAAATCTAAACTAGTATAAATTGTTATCTTTATATTCACCATCGGGGTGGCCACATACGGAATCCCACCAGTTCCTACTCGATGTAAATCCATAACATAATTGTCACTCATCTCTGCAAATCAATCGTGTAATGGTAATAAAGTGGGTAAGGAATCTAGATGACTAATATTTTTGTTCTAAGATTTGCTCTTTTATAATATAGATAGAGATGAAAATAGAGATAGAATAAATTACGATAGGAGACTCTAGGCAAAAAAGGACACTATCGGGCTATGTATGAACAAAGCTCTCTCAACCTTTCGGCCTGCTCCATGCACCTTGATCCATTCCGCAGAGAAATCTTACCCACTAGTCATTGCATTGTACTCTCTTTGTTCTAGTTTATACTCCCCTCTCACCAAAATATAGCTCTTTCTATTGGACTGTAGGGAAAAAAATGTTCCTTGTAGGAGTATTAAAAGAACTGTTTTTTGGCATAATTTCCATTAAATTCTTGCTTCTAAAGCATAGCCTTAATTTTTATATAGGACTAACACAAAATCAACACAAAGCCATTGACCCCACCATATTAGTGCACTTAGATTCCGTTTGGATCAGCCGATTTTTTGTTTTTAGCATTTTATAAGATTTAGTATGATTTTTATGGATCAGGTAGAACTTTTTCAGCGGCTAGTAGTTATTTATTTAGTTTATCTAAACAGGACCTTATGGACACCCTAGGTAAGGTGTAAGTGTAAGAGCATCTCCAACAGACTAGTTAAATAGCTTGTCAAGCTAAATTATAGCTAATTAATAGTAAAATTGCTCTCTAACAGACTAGTCATTGAACTTGACAAACTATCCGGCTCTCTAAATTGACTCCGTCACTAGCCAAATTTGGCTAGCAACTCTCGCTAGCCAAGCTAATTTGTATGTTGGAGAGTCTGTTGGAATACGATGTTCTATATAGAGTTTAATCTTTATAGAGAGACAAATAAAGAGTCAAATAGAGAGTAAAAAATAAAGAGTCTCTTGGAGATGCTCTAACCATACCTTATCGTTAAAGTTGGCAATTTTTCTCCTTGGCACGTCCTCGCATGGACCCGACCCAAATGGAGTGGGGACCTCACGATGATGGCAAGGCGGGTGGGGACCCAAAATTTAGGGCTAGTTTAGAAATATAAATCTTTTTGGGATCCCCTTATTTTCTAGGATTTGTAACCTCTTCCAGTAATATTTAAATAAAATATTTAGTTATTTGTGGCAGGTTTTTCCTCCCTGTGTTCAGCCACCCGTGCTCCAATCTAGCCCTTAGCGAGACGGGGATAAAAATTTCCTAGTGGAGATCCAATAGAGAGCCCAATTAGAAGTTAGACTCTTTCCTTATGTACTCTACCAAGGTTGAATCCATAATTCGTCTCACTAGACATTATATAAAAATGTAAAATCATCACTCACTAACCTTAACTCTCATTTTGTTATTCGGCTATAGCTTGACCATATAATAATCCTTGCTTATGTGTGTATATATCACAATATTTATATTCAACAATTAATCTCCACATGTTCCCACGGGGGATCGTATCCTCGACGAGGACAGAAATAAAATCATCCATGTTAAGTATTTTGGGTCGAGAAGTATTTTGGAGTCGAGGCGGGTATTGAATTTTGGGGATCGGGGCGGTGACCTCTAGCTCCAACCCACCTCATTGCCATCCTTGGGCTATCTACAACAGCTTACTTACCTATATTCAAATTTCACTCTACGAACAGTGCAGTCTACATTACAAAATAGTGTTTAAGATGACCATATGAGTGAACTGTTGGACACGATTGTTGAGCACCAAAAGTGGCGGACGGTCTGGCCCTTAGGCCTGGATAGTCCGTGCGCTCACGATCAGGTTAATTCGAACGATTATCCTTATCTCGTGCGTGATTATCTATCTAATCACATGGGATCTGTTGGTTATCGCATAGGAATAAGTCGAGACCTCTTCCCCTATAAATATAAAGAGTTACGTCGATTGAGAACCTCCGAACACATTCCAATCAAACATCTACTTTACTTGCCTTTCCTACCCTAGGATTAGATGTAATGTAGCTTTAGTTGTAGCTTTCCACATATCCACCTTCACCCCTATTCGACTTTACATCGTCTAGATTTGTCTTGGATGGCGTGCCGACCCTAAGACGACCTTGTGATCTCACCCTAAGGTCCCTACATTTATAGTTATATGTTAGGAGGGTGAATCTATTTAGGTCTTCATCGCTGACCCAAATTCCTTATTCCTAGACGACTCTACGTTAGTGTGGGAACGCCCCGCGCGACCTGACTATCCATAGCACCCTAAGGTCTCTCCTCTAGGAGGCAGGATCTAGATTCTACAAGGAGAAGAAGATGACCATGCGCCATCGCATGCCTTCTAGCCCAGAGCGCGGACCGTTCGGACAATGTGCAGAGAAGATCCGCTCTTGTAGCAGGATCGTGGACCGTCCGGCCTAGAGCCGCGGACAGTTCGCACTGCTGTAGCAAGCATCGCCAGGCGATCCGATGACTCGTCGCGGACCGCCGCGTTGTCCACCTTGCAGAGCTAAATCTAAGGTATTGCACATCACGAGAAAACTATAGAATTCGTTGTTGTTTTGGTTCGAAATAGATGGTGCTCATTATAGAGGTGGTGTCCCACCTTTAGGATAACCACCTTAGGTACTTCAAGTGATCATACCCCTGGTTCTAAGGTTTTCTTTGAAGTCCGTATTCGAGATGGTGTTATTTGTCTTACGTCTCATCTACTTTCTCGCTCTCTAAGTTCACGACCCTGCTTGGACGAAATCTAGGTACCATCTTCAAGGTCAAACGACTTAGGAATCGTTAGTGTTTAGTTTAAAAAGGTGCCAACAACAATCAATCTTATCATCAACTCAAGAATATCTTGACACGGCAATAAAAAGCGGGGCCGGATGAGAATAAATATCGAGCCACACATACCGCAGGGACCTGAGAGGGAGAAGCAGGACGCAGCGATCGAGATCGAGATCGAGACGGCAAATCCGATGGGGACACAGTAGAAGACGAGACGACACTACGACACCGTGGGCGTTATTTTGTGAGCAATAGATGGACTCGCGCGCGACATCTACTACTTCGCCGGAACAGTGCAACCACAGCCACGGTACAACAAGCACACAACACAAGTTGCCTCTTTCGGCCGGAGGCGGAGTGGGGGGACCAGCGACTACTGCGCCTCGTCGTTGTCAGGTGCACCAGCTGGCCAATATATGGAGCGCGCATGGACGGGACTGGCCGTCGCACAGGGCAGCAAGCCTACCAATTCCCTTCCTTGATCTCCTTGGTCGTGGGGCTGTGGTCGGCCGGGTAAGCGTTTCGCCAAAACACCCACCAGCATGGTGTCGGGGTATTTTTTTTAAAGGGAAAGGTAAAAAATTGTCATTCCAATATATCAGACGAAAAGAGAAAACATTGTATAAAAGCTGGCACCAAAGCTGACGTCAACACCAAAACAACTAGCCAAGCAAGACCTAGCTAGAACACTGACACCAAAAAAAGAGAAAAAAATCTAACCCCCTGACCAGGCCATCGGACACTACTAGCAGGCCAGATCTCTACCCACAAGATCTTTCACCATCTGCACCACTTGCTCTGTCGTTCTCTGTTGACCCTTGAATATTCTGTTGTTTCTCTTCAACCATAAGCTCCACCAGAAATAAATTAGAAGGCCATCAAAACTTTTTCTTGAATGCTTGCTATAGAGCATCCTCGGTCTAAACCACCATTCGCTAAGTGTTCCCGTCTTTGAAATACCGACAAGGAACCGCAGATCAGCCCAAGACAAAATCATGCTCCACACTTCCTCAGCGAAGGGGCAATCCTTACAAAGATGTGACACTGTCTCCAGAGACAAAGTACAAAGAGAACAATTATGATTGCAGGGTCATCCCCTTTTTTGCAAATTATCAGCAGTTAAGATTTTGTTGTGCAACAAAGTCCAAGCAAAGAAATGACACTTTGGTTCAGTTTTTGCTTTCCAAATGGGATTGATTTTAATTTTACAGAAGTTTGTTGAGAACTGAATTTTGTAGGCACTACTTGAACTGTATTTCCCATCTGCCGACCATCTCCAAGAAATGGTGTCGTCGAGATCATTGAGGCTGTGTGTGCTGCTGATTGAATGCCAAAGTGAGACAAATTCTCTCACTTCCTCCTCCCGAGTGAACGACGCGCAGAACTGTATCCAGTAATTATTTCGAAGAGCCTTGAACACCGTGATGTTTTTTCTTCTTGCTTTCTTGTATAGATTTGGTGCCATATTCTTTGGAGCCCGCCCTTCAATCCAACTGGAACCACAAAAGTCCGCCATCTTCCCATTACCAATAGTCACTATCGGAGAGGAAATCTCCTCGGCTGGGTGGCGGATTGCACCTGCCCTAAATCCTAAAAAGAGGAGGGGCCTAAGCGTTTTGCTTGTTACGAGACTGGTGGATCAACACACGGGAGCACGCAAGGGTTTAGAGTGGTTCGGGCCACCGGAGCGTAATACCCTACTCCACTGTGTGATGTATTGCTCTGGAGCTTGTATGAACTTGTGAGTGTCTGCCTAAGATTAGGTCTGCCTTGTAACGCTGCATGCCTCCCCTTTTATAGCTGAAGGGGGCATGCACAAAGGTACTGAGCCTCGACATGTGGGCCCAGGGACATAAATAATATAGCACTTGGAGACCCAAATGTGTGCTGCTTAGGCGATCTTCTCGCGCCCTAACACCCGATATCTTCATATCCTCGGCGTGCAGGGGAGGCTTCTTGTAGAAGGGATGATGAGTATGGTGCACCGCTCGACACGGGCGCACTGTTTGCCAACAGACCGGTCAGACGCGCCGCCTGCTGGATGACCCTGACGCCACCTGCCATCGAATTGGACAGGACGCATTAAATGCCGGGAGGGCGCGTCGCCTGCTGGCGTGGTGGCAGGCGGCACGTCCTTTCAGCAATAAATGCAGAGGCACTGGGCTTGATGGGCTTTATGCCAGGCTTGGCCCGTTGGTTTATGTGTCGGGCCACAAGCCACGCGGCAGCAGTGGGCAGTCCTAGGACAAGGTCTGGACATGTGCCAGCACCGAACCCCTACCTACGCCGGGGTCCTCCTCGTCCCGGGACCTTGCCAATGCTGGGGCCTTCCAAGGGATCCGGCATACTTTCTTGGGGCCCTGGACTTGTATGTATAGGGGTCCGGTGTCCTTCTGCGGGGGTCCGGACCTAGCGATGAACACCGGAATGTACTCCCTTTCCTTGCCATGTGGCGCTATTGGACTTGCCCATTGGGCGCCATTCTCCACGTGGTCTTGAGGTGTTGCACGGGTGTAGCGCCTTTATGCAGTAGCAGAAGGTACCCCTGATTGGGGGTACTAACAGTGGCCCCTGGGCCCGCCTCAGGGGAGGAGGCGAGCCTGCAGGTGGGGCTAGAGTCTGATTGGCGATCTACCTGCTACTCTTGCAGGCCTGTTGGTGCAATTACTGCCGGCCCGCCTATGGCTATGCCGACTGTCACGCCCGTTCCCACGGCTAACCTGCCCGTGACCTTCGTCACTGCTAGGCCATGCGCGGGGTGCCTCGAGTCGCTGCATCGGCCCTAAAAGCTTATCTTTTTCAGTCTTCTGCGACAGCCCCGAGGGGGCGCGTCATTGGCGCAAGCGGTGGTGCGGTTCTTCCGCACCTAGTAGCTGATCGCACCGGTTGCATGACGTGTGGGCCTGGATCCGCATGTTGGACCGTTGATTGTAGCGAAGCTGAGGGAGCGCATAACCGTGGGGCGACTGCTTGCTTCCCGTATGACGGTTCGCCTTCTTGACCGCCGGTTTTGGCGAAAAATGAGGGGGCGCCTAACCGCGGGGCGGTTGCACGCTCCTTGTGCGGCGGTTCGTCTTCCCGACCGCTGGTTGTTTCGAAAGTGAAGGGGCGCATATCCCTGGGGTGGTTGCACGCCCCCTGTGTAGTGGTTTGCCTTCCTTGCTCCTCGGGCCGGCCTATACGACGCGCGGGGCCTGGCCCCCGTGTCATAGGGTGGAACCTTTGGTGCACACCGGGAGACTTTGCCCGTGGCGCTCCGGGGCGCAAGAGGGGGACATCTCCCTTTAAAAAGGGATCGACCCCCCGGTAGAAGTCATGCCTTGCTCCTCTTGCATCCTTCGCGCCCTCCCGCCTTCTGGGCCTCTGGATGGGGCGCACCGATGTTCACTGGAGGGGAACGCGTCAGAGCCATCCCCTCCGGTGGTCCCATCGCCGGAGAGCTTGTGCTCGTAGTTGGGCTGCCGATCTTGTCTTCCTTTTGCTGCTATTAGAGGAGCGCAACCCCGTGGGGGTCGATGCTCTTCCGTTATCACTCGACTTCAAGGATTTTCATCATGTAGCCTGGCTGCAGTCCCCCACCAGTGGCCATCCAGAAGGATGACCACCAGCCTCACGGTGGGGAGAAGCAAGCCGGGCTAAGGCTCCCCCCCAGCCTCAGCTTCAAGGATGTTCATCATCCTTGCTGGGGCGGGGGGCGAGCCAAGTCGGGGCCCTGCCCTCCGCATGGGCTGGTGACCCGCTTCTTCCTCTAGCATTCGGGGGAGAAGGGTGTTCACCAGCCTTGCGGAGGAGGCGAACCTCGGCTACACGGGGCCGACAGGCTGCAGGCCGTCAGCTGCAGCGTGTCCGACCCTTTGGGCTGGACGGCTTTGGCGCCGCCTCCGACGCTGCCTCTTCCCGCTTTGGCCGGGGCGTGGCTGTCCGTCCACTGCACGGGCGATGGTCGCGCCGTGCGCGGGTCCGGCACATCCACCCTGTCGGGGACCATAATTAGGGGTACCCTCAAGACGCCTAATTCTCAGCTGGTAACCCCCATCAGCATAAAGCTGCAGAGGCCTGATGGGTTTGATTAAGTCAGGGATCAGTCCATACGAGTGACTTGACCACGCCACGCCCGAGCCTAGCCTCGGGCGAGGGCAGCCGACCCTAAGATGACTCCGTCTCGCCTGAGGCCTCCTCTTTCACGGCAGACGCATCTCCGGCTCGCCCTAGGCCCCGCCTTCGATAAGAAGAAACCCTGACTAAATCACCGCGCCAACCGACCAAGTCACCGGGGCGTTTAACGCAAAAGGTAAGACCGACGGGCGACCAGACTTCGCCAGAGGTGCCATAGGAGGCTCTGCCCGACCCAGGGCTCGGACTCGGGCTAAGGCCCCAGAAGACGGCGAACTCCGCTCCGCCCGACCCAGGGCTCGGACTCGGGCTAAGGCCCCGGAAGACGGCGAACTCCGCTCCGCCCGACCCAGGGCTCGGACTCGGGCTAAGGCCCCGGAAGACGGCGAACTCCGCTCCGCCCGACCCAGGGCTCGGACTCGGGCTAAGGCCCCGGAAGACGGCGAACTCCGCTCCGCCCGACCCAGGGCTCGGACTCGGGCTAAGGCCCCAGAAGGCGGCGACCTCCGCCTCGCCCGACCCAGGGCTCGGACTCCGCCTCAGCCTCTGCCGAACGATCTCCGCCTCGCCCGACCCAGGGCTCGGACTCTGCCTCTGTCTTGCAGGACGGACTCGACCTCGGCTTCGGAGGAGCCTCCACGACGCCCGACCTAGGACACGAGACCGCCACGTCAACAGGGAGCGTCATCATCACCCTGCCCTGAGCCGACTTGGGTCGCAGAGAACGAGACCGGCGTCCCATCTGGCCAGCCACGCCAGATAGGCAAATGATGGCGCCCCGCTAGACCATGACGACGGCGGCTCTTAGCTCCCTTACGAAAGCAGGAGGACGTCAGCAAGGGCCCAGCCACTCCGACAGCTGTCCCCCCGTCCGGCTCCGTTACTCCTCCAACAGCCACGACGCCACAACAACAGGGTGCCAAGACCTCTCCGGCTGCCACCTTGGCATGTACTTAGGCGCTAGCTCTCCCTCGCTAGACACGTAGCACCTTGCTACACCCCCATTCTGTACACCTGGATCCTCTCCTTACGACTATAAAAGGAAGGACCAGGGCCTTCTTAGAGAAGGTTGGCCTCGCGGGGACGAAGGGCAGGGGCAGGCGCTCTCTCGGGGCCGCTCGCTTCCCCTCACCTCGCGCGGACGCTTGTAACCCCCTACTGCAAGCGCACCCGACCTGGGCGCGGGACGAACACGAAGGCCGCGGGAATTCTCCGACTCCCTCACGACCCGGCTCCGGCCACCGACCTCTCTCTGTTCCCCCCTTCGCGCTCGCCCACGCGCTCGACCCATCTGGGCTGGGGCACGCGGCACTCTCACTCGTCGGCTCGGGGACCCCCCGGTCTCGGAACGCCGACAGTTGGCGCGCCAGGTAGGGGCCTGCTGCGTGTTGACGTTCGATTTCCCGTCAAGCTCCAGATGGGCAGTCTCCAACAACCTCTTCAACCCGGGACGGTGCTCCATTTCGGGAGCCTCGAGTTCATGTCTCTCGACAGCGGCTACGACATGGTACTCCTTCCACCGCCGCGCGATAGCGACAATGGTGGCGGACAGCCCGCCCGCCGGCGGCGGAATCGACGACGTCTTTCCCGCGTGGGGGAAGGACAACTTTCGAGCTCGCCCCATCCTCTCCCTCGCCATCGGAGGAGGAGGAGGCGGGGCAACCGGGGCCGAGTGGGAGATCGCGCTCCGACGGCTGTCGAGCAAATCGACATCCCCGGCGCCCCAACGGAGGACACGCCAAGCGTCGCCCTCGCGTTCGAGGCAAACGCGAGCGCCATCCCCCCGCAACACGTCGACCCCGAGCAAGTGGACGACGCCAGCACGCTCACGGAGGGCCTTCAGGACGTCGCCCTCGTACCCAAGACGACGGCGCGGTCAGCCCCCGACTTGACTTCATCGCCCCTCGTCGACAAAAAGGTACCGACTGCTACCCATCTTTCGTCATTTCGACTCGGCCTCAGCCCGCCTGGCGACCTCGCTTTGGCGGGCGCTCACATTGAGGCGAGTGCAACCTCTCTGGGGTTTCGTGTGCGGTCGCCTTGGGACCGATTGACGGGTGTCTCGACCTACGGACCCTCTGGGTCCGAGGAAGATGACGACCCCAGCATCTGCTGGGATTTCTCCGGATCTGGCAACCCTAGTGCCATGCGGGACTTCATGACCGCATGTGACTACTGCCTCTCCGACTGTTCCGACGGCAGCCACAGCCTTGGCAACAAGGACTGCGGCCCGAGTCGCGAATGTTTCCACATCGAGCTAGGGGATCCCTCCGGAGGCGGCTGTCTCGGCATGCCGGAGGATGGTGATCCCCCTAGGCCAGCGCCTCGCGCCGACATCCCGCGGGAGCTAGCTGTGGTCCCCGTTCCGACGGGGGGTCACGACCCACAGCTCGAGCAAGTCCGCGCGCGCAGGCCGGGCTCGATGAGGGAGCAGGAGCGCTCGAGGCAATCCGCCAGAACATCGGGCAGGTATGGGCGAGCCAACCCCCGGCCGGAGGAATACGTCACCTGCCCCAAGGTCTCCAGCACCACATCGCCAACGATGCCAGGGACAGACCGCCACCCGCATCCGGCGGAACCGGTCAGGACCTGGCCGCTGCAGCGATGCTCCTCCGCGCGATGCCGGAGTCATCAACCACCGAGGGTCGGCGAATCCAGGGAGAACTCAAGCATCTCCTGGAAGGCGCTGCGGCCCGGCGGGCCGAAAGCTCTGCCTCCCGAAGGCAGGGGTACCCCTCGGAACCTCGTGCCGCGACTTCCCGACTCACGCGGGAAGCCTCGGTCTTCACCGGGCGCACGCGCAACACCGCGCCTGCGGCCCCGGGCCACCTCGGCGACGAGCACCCTCATCGTGACCGTCGGGCACGCCTCGACGAAAGGGTGCGCCGAGGCTACCACCCCAGGCGTGGGGGACGTTACGACAGCGGGGAGGATCGGAGTCCCTCGCCCGAACCACCCGGTCCGCAGGTCTTTAGCCGAGCCATTCGGCGGGCGCCGTTTCCGCCCCGATTCCGACCCCCGACTACTATCGCAAAGTACTCGGGGGAGACAAGACCGGAATTGTGGCTTGCGGACTACCGCCTGGCCTGTCAACTGGGTGGGACAGACGATGACAACCTCATCATCCGAAACCTCCCCCTGTTTCTCTCTGACACCGCTCGTGCCTGGTTGGAGCACCTGCCCCCGGGGCAGATTTCCAACTGGGAAGATCTGGTCCAGGCTTTCACCGGGAACTTCCAGGGCACGTACGTGCGCCCCGGGAATTCCTGGGACCTCCGAAGCTGTCGGCAACTGCCGGGAGAGTCTCTCCGAGACTACATCCGGCGGTTCTCGAAGCAGCGCACCGAGCTGCCCAACGTCACCGACTCCGATGTCATCGGCGCGTTCCTCGCCGGCACCACCTGCCGCGACCTGGTGAGCAAGCTGGGTCGCAAGACCCCCACCAGGGCGAGCGAGCTGATGGACATCGCCACCAAGTTCGCCTCCGGCCAGGAGGCGGTAGAGGCCATCTTCCGAAAGGACAAGCAGCCCCAGGGCCGCCCGTCGGAAGATGCTCCCGAGGCGTCTACTCCGCGCGGCGCCAAGAAGAAAGGCAGGAGGAAGTCGCAAGCGAAACGCGACGTTCCCGATGCAGACCTTGTCGCCGCCGCCGAGCACAAGAACCCTCGGAAGCCCCCCGGAGGTGCTAACCTCTTCGACAAGGCACTCAAGGAGACGTGCCCCTACCATCAGGGGCCCGTCAAGCATACCCTCGAAGAGTGCGTCATGCTTCGGCGCCATTTCCACAGGGCCGGGCCACCCACAGAGGGTGGCAGGGCTCACGACGACGACAAAAGGGAGGATCACCAAGCAGGAGAGTTCCCAGAGGTCCGCGATTGCTTCATGATCTACGGAGGGCATGCGGCAAACGCCTCGGCTCGGCATCGTAAGCAAGAGCGTCGGGAGGTCTGCTCGGTGAAGGTGGCGGCGCCAGTCTACCTAGACTGGTCCGACAAGCCCATCACCTTCGACCGGGACGACCACCCCGACCACGTGCCGAGCCCGGGGAAGTACCCGCTCGTCGTCGACCCCGTCATCGGCGACGTCAGGCTCACCAAGGTCCTGATGGATGGAGGCAGCTGCCTCAACATCATCTACGCCGAGACCCTCAGGCTCCTGCGCGTCGACTTGTCGTCCGTCCGAGCAGGCGCTGCGCCCTTCCACGGGATCATTCCCGGGAAGCGCGTCCAGCCCCTCGGACAGCTCGACCTCCCTGTCTGCTTCGGAACACCCTCCAACTTCCGAAGGGAGACTTTGACGTTCGAGGTGGTCGGGTTCCGAGGAACCTACCACGCAGTGTTGGGAAGGCCATGCTACGCGAAGTTCATGGCCATCCCCAACTACACCTACCTAAAGCTCAAGATGCCGGGCCCCAACGGGGTCATCACCATCGGCCCCACGTACAAACACGCGTTCGAATGCGACGTGGAGTGCGTGGAGTACGCCGAGGCCCTCGCCGAGTCCGAGGCCCTCATTGCCGACCTGGAAAGCCTCTCCCGAGAGGTGCCGGACGTGAAGCGGCATGCCGGCAACTTCGAGCCAGCGGAGACGGTTAAGGCCGTCCCTCTCGACCCCAGTGGCGACACCTCCAAGCAGATCCGGATCGGTTCCGGGCTCGACCCCAAATAGGAAGCAGTGCTCGTCGACTTTCTCCGCGCAAACGCCGACGTTTTTGCGTGGAGTCCCTCGGACATGCCCGGCATACCGAGGGATGTCACCGAGCACTCGCTGGATATTCGGGCCGGAGCCCGGCCGGTCAGACAGCCTCTGCGCCGATTCGACGAGGAAAGGCGCAGGGTGATAGGCGAGGAAGTCCACAAGCTGATGGCAGCAGGGTTCATTAAAGAGGTGTTCCATCCCGAATGGCTTGCCAACCCTGTACTTGTGAGGAAAAAAGGGGGGAAGTGGCGGATGTGTGTAGACTACACTGGTCTCAACAAAGCATGTCCGAAGGTCCCCTACCCTCTACCTCGCATCGACCAAATTGTGGACTCCACTGCAGGGTGCGAAACCCTGTCTTTCCTCGATGCCTACTCAGGGTATCATCAAATCAAGATGAAAGAGTCCGACCAGCTCGCGACTTCTTTCATCACGCCCTTCGGCATGTACTGTTATGTCACAATGCCGTTCGGTTTGAGGAACGCGGGTGCAACGTACCAGCGGTGCATGAACCATGTGTTCGGCAAACACATCGGTCGCACGGTCGAGGCCTACGTCGATGACATCGTAGTCAAGACGAGGAAAGCCTCCGACCTTCTCTCCGACCTCGAACTGACATTCCGGTGTCTCAAGGCGAAGGGCGTCAAGCTCAATCCCGAGAAGTGCGTCTTTGGGGTGCCCCGAGGCATGCTCTTGGGATTCATCGTCTCCGAGCGGGGCATCGAAGCCAACCCGGAGAAGATCGCAGCGATCACAAACATGGGGCCCATCAAGGACTTAAAAGGCGTACAGAGGGTCATGGGATGCCTCGCGGCCTTGAGCCGTTTCATCTCGCGCCTCGGCGAAAGAGGCCTGCCCCTGTACCGCCTCTTAAGGAAGGCCGAGTGCTTCACTTGGACTCCCGAAGCCGAGGAAGCCCTCGGGAACCTGAAGGCGCTCCTCACCCAGGCGCCCATCTTGGTACCCCCAGCTGATGGAGAAGCCCTCCTGGTCTACGTCGCCGCAACCACTCAGGTGGTCAGCGCCGCGATCGTAGTCGAAAGGCAGGAAGAGGGGCATGCATTGCCCATTCAGAGGCCAGTTTACTTCGTCAGCGAAGTGCTGTCCGAGACCAAGATCCGCTACCCACAAGTCCAGAAGCTGCTATACGCAGTGATCCTAACGAGGCGAAAGCTGCGAAATTACTTCGAGTCCCATCCGGTGACTGTGGTGTCATCATTCCCTCTGGGGGAGATCATCCAGTGCCGAGAAGCCTCAGGACGGATCGCGAAGTGGGCGGTGGAAATCATGGGCGAGGCAATCTCGTTTGCCCCTCGGAAGGCCATCAAGTCCCAGGTACTGGCGGATTTCGTAGCCGAATGGGTCGATACCCAGTTGCCAACGGCTCCGATCCAACCAGAGCTCTGGACCATGTTTTTCGACGGGTCGCTGATGAAGACGGGAGCTGGCGCGGGCCTGCTTTTCGTCTCGCCCCTCGGGAAACACCTGCGCTACGTGCTTCGCCTCCATTTCCCGGCGTCCAACAACGTGGCTGAGTACGAAGCTCTGATCAACGGATTGCGAATCGCCATCGAGCTAGGGGTCCGACGCCTCGATGCGCGTGGCGACTCGCAGCTCGTCATCGACCAAGTCATGAAGAACTCCCTCTGCCGCGACCCGAAAATGGAGGCCTACTGTGAGGAAGTTCGACGCCTGGAAGACAAGTTCTACGGGCTCGAGCTTAACCACATCGCCCGGCGCTACAACGAGACTGCGGACGAGCTGGCGAAGATAGCCTCGGGGCGAACGACGGTTCCCCCGGACGTCTTCTCCCGGGACCTGCACCAACCCTCCGTCAAGATAGGCGACGCGCCCGAGCCCGAAGCACCCTCGGCCTCGTCCGAGGTGACCTCGGCCCAGCCCGAGCCATCCTCGGCTCACCCCGAGGAACCCTCAGAGCCCGAGGGCGAAGCGCTGCGCATCGAGGAGGAGCAGAACGGGGTCGTGCCAGATCAAGATTGGCAA
Source organism: Zea luxurians (assembly GCA_029449295.1). Classification (NCBI taxonomy): domain Eukaryota; kingdom Viridiplantae; phylum Streptophyta; class Magnoliopsida; order Poales; family Poaceae; genus Zea; species Zea luxurians. The sequence continues at coordinate 38,314,842 of JAOPSE010000008.1, read as the reverse complement.
GCCCCGTACCTGCAATATCTCCGCCAAGGAGAACTGCCCCTCGACCGAGCCGAGGCTCGGCGGGTAGCGCGACGCGCCAAATCGTTCGTCTTGCTGGGAGATGAGAAGGAACTCTACCACCGAAGCCCCTCGGGCATCCTCCAGCGATGCATCTCCATCGCCGAGGGTCAGGAACTCCTGCAGGAAATACACTCGGGGGCTTGCGGTCATCATGCAGCACCTCGAACCCTCGTCGGGAACGCTTTCCGCCAAGGCTTCTACTGGCCAACGGCGGTGGCTGACGCCACTAGAATTGTCCGCGCCTGTGGAGGGTGCCAATTCTATGCGAAGCAGACCCACCTGCCCGCTCAGGCTCTACAGACGATACCCATCACCTGGCCCTTCGCTGTGTGGGGTCTGGACCTCGTCGGCCCCCTGCAGAAGGCGCCCGTGGGCTACACGCACTTGCTGGTCGCCATCGACAAATTCTCCAAGTGGATCGAGGTCCGACCCCTGAACAGCATCAGGTCCGAGCAGGCGGTGGCGTTCTTCACCAATATCATCCATCGCTTTGGGGTCCCGAACTCCATCATCACCGACAATGGCACCCAGTTCACCGGCAAAAAATTCTTGAATTTTTGCGATGATCACAACATCCGGGTAGACTGGGCCGCCGTAGCTCACCCCATGTCGAACGGGCAGGTAGAACGTGCCAATGGCATGATTCTACAGGGGCTCAAGCCTCGAATTTACAATGATCTCAACAAGTTCGGCAAGCGATGGATGAAGGAACTCCCCTCGGTGGTCTGGAGCCTAAGGACGACGCCAAGCCGAGCCACAGGTTTCACGCCGTTCTTCCTGGTCTACGGGGCCGAGGCCGTCTTGCCCACTGACCTGGAATACGGCTCCCCGAGGACGAGGGCCTACAACGAAGAAAGCAACCAAGCTAGCCGAGAAGACTCGCTGGACCAGCTGGATGAGGCTCGGGACAGGGCCTTACTACACTCGGCGCGGTATCAGCAGTCCCTGCGACGCTACCACGCCCGAGGGGTCCGACCCCGAGATCTCCAGGTGGGCGATCTGGTGCTTCGGCTGCGGCAAGACGCCCGAGGGAGGCACAATCTCACGCCCCCCTGGGAGGGGCCGTTCATCATCGCCAAAGTTCTGAAGCCCGGAACGTACAAGCTGGCCAACAGTCAAGGCGAGGTCTACGGCAACGCTTGGAACATCCAACAGCTACGTCGCTTCTACCCTTAAGATGTTTCCAAGTTGTTCATATACCCCACACCCACGCAAAGTTTAGTCAACAAGGAAGGGTCGGCCTCGCCTCGGCAAAGCCCGACCCTCCCTCGGGGGCTAAAAGGGGGGAAACCCCCTCTGCGTCAAAATTTTCCTCGAACAAAAAATCTCTTTCACCAGAACATCTTTCGTGCTTTTCGACTACTTCGAAAAGTGGGTCCTGGAAACGACGGAGTACACGTAAGCAGTCAAGGCTGACCGAGCCGAGGGACTCCTACGCCTCCGGGATACGGATACCTCACTCATCACCTTCTGCGATAAGTAACTCGCGCTCGGATAAAGTGACTCCGCGGATCGAACGAGTCTTTACGTACGGAAGCTCTTCTGTTGAAGCGGTTCTTCGAGCCTTCTCGACCGAGTCGGTGACAGGGCCTCATGGACGGGTAAAAGTACGCGTAAGCGGCAAGGCCGACCGAGCCGAGGGACTCCCACGCCTCCGGGATACGGATACCTCACTCATCACCTCCCGCGAGAAGCAACTCTTGCTCGCACTAACATCCCTGCTACCGACAAAAAGTCCAGATACTTGAAACAAGAGGAAAAGAGACGCAGCTTTATAACGCAGCAAGGGTGTGTGTTCTGGCCTCGACGGCCGCGCAAGTCCCACGCTACAAGACGATTTGACCCTGCAGGCTCGGATCTTGACGCTGGAAGAGGGCGATGACACCCTCGGCATCAACAGCACCTTCGGCAAGGCCCGACCTAGCCTCGGACGGCGACGCGGTCCGAGGGCCTCCGCTCCGAAGGACGACGTCATCACCACGCTCGAGCAATCTCTGCCAGGGACTTCTCCGAGAACCCGGCCCGAGCGGACGGCTCGGCCGGCCACCTCCGGGGCCTCGGCCGACCGCCTTCCGAGGGCGCCAGCTCGGTCCGAAGCCTCGGCTGAACAGCTCCGACGTCAATCCTATCAACGGACAACCCGGCTAGGCTCCGGCCAACCAGGTTTCATTTCCGAGCCAACTCCGCCTCTGCTCGTGCAGATATCGCTACCCCTGACCTCGGCTCGTCGAAGAGCGGCCGAGGGGTCTCTTTAACTAAGCTAGAGGAGCCTCGGGCAACAGGGCCGACCGAGCCGAGGGATTCCTACGCCTCCGGGATACGGATACCTCACTCGTCACCTTGACACGGGGCGACTCACGCTTGGTGAAGCGGTTCAGGCAAACAACAAGCGGGTCCTAGTGCTCAGAAATGAGGAAAAAACACGGCTCTGTGCCGTAAGTTACATACATGTTCAGGCCCCGAAAGCCGAAATGAACAAAAAACCCGGCACTCGAAGTGCCATTACCAACGGAACTCCGGTTCCTCCCTCCGCCGCAGCGCAGGCCTCAGGAGAAGGCACAGCTGCTGTCTTGCCCTCGCCCATAACGCCACCCGAGGGGCGAGGACAAGTACAAAGAGCCGGAGGTCCGAAGCGCCAATGGTGGCGGTGATCCCGTCGCTGACGGGGACTTCTCGAGCCGCCTCCACCTCGGCACCGACGCCAGGAGCCATCGGCCTACCGGCAGATCCCCACTCAAATCCTCCCCGATGAGTGGGGCACCGGCCTCCGCGCGAAGGCGCCGCCCTGGTGCAAAGGCAGGGCCACCCCAGAACACGAGCGCCGCCCTAGCGGCGTGCGGCGTCTAGGGTGGACCTCCCGTGTACACGGCGCGGCAGCCGCCCCCCGACAAAAGGGGCTGCCGGAGCCGAGCTAGCGGACCCGACACGCTGGAGGTGACGGCGTTCGCCGCCGATCCGTCCCACGTTGTCGAAGTCCGCGCCGCCCGCAGGACCAGTGAGCGCCTTCTCCCTCGAATATCGTGGGAGAGGATGACCCACGAACCCGTGCGGGAGGTAGAGCGCCGGCTCAGTCCGGCACCCACCCCAGCGAGGATGATGAACATCCTTGAAGCTGAGGGTGGGACCCAGATCGCAGTCCGGTTTGCTCCTCCCCACCCAGGAGCTGGTGGTCACCGTCTCGGGTGACCCCCAGCCGAGGGAGGCAACCGGGCTGCATGATGAAAATCCTTGAAGCCGAACGATGGCTGAAAGGTACCAACTCCCACGGAGTTGCGTTCCTCCAGCGATGGAGCGAAAAGACGGCGGTTTCCCCCCATCCGGGGGCTCGGAAGATGGAGAGACACAATACATAGGGGAGGAAGGAGACATGGTTACCTTACGAAGGGGGTCGCCCTCCTTTTAAAGGCAACTCCCCCTGCTTGCGCCCTCAACCGTCACGGGCTGAGTCTTCTCCAACACGCCTCCAAAGTCCTCCCCTGCGGCGCGGGGGCTGGGGCCCGCCTGTCATGCAGACTGGCTCCAAGCAGAAGAAGCCGAACCGCCGCGCACGACGCACGCAACCACCCAGCGGTTACAAGCAACCCTCCACTTTTGCCCAGACCAGCGGGCAAAGGGGGCAAGCGGCCATGCAGGCGGCATGCAACCGCGCCAAGTGGACGCGCCTCTCCGACTCCTGACAGGCCAGCGCGACGGCTCAGACCCACGCGTCGTGCAACTGGCGCGCCGGGTGCTGCATGCGAACCGCTATGCCACTCGCTCCACCACCGCACCTCCTCGATTGCGGAACCGATACCGCGATTCGAGGCGACCCAGCCCGCGACCCGGCAGCGCCAGCCTGGCGCAGCGGTCAAAAGCGGTCAAAAATGGGCCGGCAGTAATGACGGTGGCAGGCGCGCGAGAGCAGCGGTCACGCCATCTGCCAAGCTCATGTCCCATCCGGAGGCAGCAAGAGAACCCCCTCTCACGGCGTGAAGACGACGCGCCCGTGACCCGTACCTCAAACGGCTCGCGCACGCGCAACGGCAACCTCGCCAACTACTCACCCCGGCACATTAACTCCGCGGCTCGACGGACAGTGCTACGGGCGGGAGCGGCTGGTGACGTTTCGCCTTCGCCAAAACGACCACGCCAAAAGAGGTACGCCACGACGTTCAATTTCGAATCCTTTTTCCCTTTTCCTTCTTTCTCTATCTCTTGCAACAGGGACCGAGAAGGGGGATAACCCCAAAGGGATCCTTCCCCGTGAAGGAACTAGGCTCCGAGCCTCCCTACTGATCAGGGGTTCGAAGGCTGGCCCCCCGAGGGGTTCAACAGCCGCCTCAGATCGCGTGGGCCCGACACCCACTACTGGTCAGGGGTTCGAAGGTCGGCCCCCGAAAGGTCCCACGACCGCCTCAGGCTACTCGGGCTCCGTGCCCCCTACTGATCAGGGGTTCGAAGGCTGGCCTGTCGAAGGGTTCACAGTCGCCTCAGACGCCGAGCGAGGGATGACCAGGGGTACGTTCGATACATAACCAAGGCTCGGGCTGCGCTCCCGAGGTACCCTAGGACATTTCCGAGACCAGCGGGAACGACTCTGTAACGGAATCCCATCGGAGGGAGGCAACGAGCCCTCGGACCCCGTCGCTAGGGGACCGGGTCCGGCAGATCACCCGCAGGTACTTTTGGGCGTGCCTCCGGGCCCCTAGCCGACCCCTAACGAACGGGGCACGGACGTCCACTCGGATTACCCGATCGCAGCTCACCGGAGACACCATGTTCGGTGCCCATCGAGGGTAACATGGCGCACTCCCCCCTCCTCCTTGCGGAAAGGCGACGTAGGGGCGTATATAAAAAGTCGAGTCTGTCCCCGATCGTCCTCTCGCTCCGTGCGAAGGCTCGGGGGCTGCTCTCGCAAACCCGGCTCCGGCCGAACCGTTGACAGCGTCAACATACCAGCCCGAGAACTTGGGCCCCGACAGTGCACCTGGGTTACGCCCTGCTCGCATGAGGGAACCGCCAGACCAGCCGAGGCATTACGCAAGGCATTAAGACCTCGAAGGAGTGAAACCACTCCTCCGAGGCCTCGGGGGCTACACCCGGCGGGTGCGCTCGCGCGCACCCACCGGAACAAAGTACCACCGAGAAAGGCTGGTCCCCTTGCAAAAAAGTGCGACGCAAGCCTCCAAGCGAGTGTTAACACTCTCTTCGAGGCTCGGGGGCTACTGTCGGGGACCATAATTAGGGGTACCCTCAAGACGCCTAATTCTCAGCTGGTAACCGCCATCAGCATAAAGCTGCAGAGGCCTGATGGGTTTGATTAAGTCAGGGATCAGTCCATACGAGTGACTTGACCACGCCACGCCCGAGCCTAGCCTCGGGCGAGGGCAGCCGACCCTAAGATGACTCCGTCTCGCCTGAGGCCTCCTCTTTCATGGCAGACGCATCTCCGGCTCGCCCTAGGCCCCGCCTTCGATAAGAAGAAACCCTGACTAAATCACCGCGCCAACCGACCAAGTCACCGGGGCGTTTAACGCAAAAGGTAAGACCGACGGGCGACCAGACTTCGCCAGAGGTGCCATAGGAGGCTCTGCCCGACCCAGGGCTCGGACTCGGGCTAAGGCCCCGGAAGACGGCGAACTCCGCTCCGCCCGACCCAGGGCTCGGACTCGGGCTAAGGCCCCGGAAGACGGCGAACTCCGCTCCGCCCGACCCAGGGCTCGGACTCGGGCTAAGGCCCCGGAAGACGGCGAACTCCGCTCCGCCCGACCCAGGGCTCGGACTCGGGCTAAGGCCCCGGAAGACGGCGAACTCCGCTCCGCCCGACCCAGGGCTCGGACTCGGGCTAAGGCCCCGGAAGACGGCGACCTCCGCCTCGCCCGACCCAGGGCTCGGACTCCGCCTCAGCCTCTACCGAACGATCTCCGCCTCGCCCGACCCAGGGCTCGGACTCTGCCTCTGTCTTGCAGGACGGACTCGACCTCGGCTTCGGAGGAGCCTCCACGACGCCCGACCTAGGACACGAGACCGCCACGTCAATAGGGAGCGTCATCATCACCCTGCCCTGAGCCGACTTGGGTCGCAGAGAACGAGACCGGCGTCCCATCTGGCCAGCCACGCCAGATAGGCAAATGATGGCGCCCCGCTAGACCATGACGACGGCGGCTCTCAGCTCCCTTACGAAAGCAGGAGGACGTCAGCAAGGGCCCAGCCACTCCGACAGCTGTCCCCCCGTCCGGCTCCGTTACTCCTCCAACAGCCACGACGCCACAACAACAGGGTGCCAAGACCTCTCCGGCTGCCACCTTGGCATGTACTTAGGCGCTAGCTCTCCCTCGCTAGACACGTAGCACCTTGCTACACCCCCATTCTGTACACCTGGATCCTCTCCTTACGACTATAAAAGGAAGGACCAGGGCCTTCTTAGAGAAGGTTGGCCTCGCGGGGACGAAGGGCAGGGGCAGGCGCTCTCTCGGGGCCGCTCGCTTCCCCTCACCTCGCGCGGACGCTTGTAACCCCCTACTGCAAGCGCACCCGACCTGGGCGCGGGACGAACACGAAGGCCGCGGGAATTCTCCGACTCCCTCACGACCCGGCTCCGGCCACCGACCTCTCTCTCTGTTCCCCCCTTCGCGCTCGCCCACGCGCTCGACCCATCTGGGCTGGGGCACGCGGCACTCTCACTTGTCGGCTCGGGGACCCCCCGGTCTCGGAACGCCGACACACCCCTTCTCCTGCTCGCCGGCCATACTGGGGGGATCGCATAAGACGTCGTACGTCGTGGGAGTGGCGGCCGCGTTCTTGGATGGTCTTGTCCTCACTCCCGTGAGAGGACGGGAGCGAGGACCCCTTTGTGCGTGCTGAAGCAGCCGCCGCCGACCGATGCAGAGGTGGTCGCTGCCGTCGGTGCTAAGGTGGTCGCCACCGCTGGTGAGGCTACTCGCTGCAGAGGTGGTTGCCTCCGCCAACGGGACCATCCAAGTCACCTGCCGCCGAGTCCCCGACTCTTTGGCTTTAATGGCCTCGTTGTCGCCCCCCATAGGGAGACGGGGGCGAGGACCTCCTTGCAATGGCGCACACCCTGGGGTGATCGCCACCGCTGGTAAGCCACTCGGAGCGGGGGTCGTTGAGAGCACCTAGAGGGGGGTGAATAGGTGATCCTGCAAAAACTTAAGACTTATTGCCACAAAAACTAAGTTAAGCGTTAGTGCAATAGAATCAAGTAGCTAGAGAGGAGTACTTGTGAAACACAGAAACCACAGAGAGAAACAACACAGTAGATACAGTGGTTTATCCCGTGGTTCGGCCAAGTACAAAACTTGCCTACTCCACGTTGTGGCGTCCCAATGGACGAGGGTTGCACTCAACCCCTCTCAAGTGATCCAACGATCAACTTGAATACCACGATGTTCCTTTTTCTTATCACTTTTCCCGTTTGCGAGGAATCTCCACAAGTTAGAGTCTCTCGCCCTTACAACAAATATCAATATAAAATCACTAGAGTAAGGGAGGGAAGCAACACACACAAATCCGCAGCAATACACACACAGGCCAAGACTTGAGCTCAAATGAAATGCAACAAGTTCACCACTAGAACGGAGCTCAAATCACTAAGAAAATCAATCGAGTGTGCCGAGACGGAGTGTGAGAGTCTTAGATTGTTCAAAGTATGCTTGGTGTTCTGCTCCATGTGCCTAGGGGTCCCTTTTATAGCCCCAAGGCAGCTAGGAGCCGTTGGAAGCAATCTGGGAAGGCAATTCTTGCCTTCTGTCGGGTGGCGCACTGGACAGTCCGGTGCACCACCGGACATGCACTGTTCATAGTCTGGTGCAGATCTCCTTCCAAAAATAGAACAGTCGACCGTTGCAGAAATGGAGCCGTTGGCGCACCGGACACTGTCCGGTGCACACCGGATAGTCCGGTGCCCCCTGCCGACCGTTGCCGCGGCCACGCGTCACGCGTGGATTGCGCGGCCGACCGTTGGCGCAGTCGACCGTTGGCTCACCGGACAGTCCGGTGCCTCACCGGACCGTCCGGTGAACTTTAGCCGTACGCCGTTGAACGATTCCCGAGAGCGATGACTTCGCCGCAGACAGCTCACCGTACAGTCCGGTGCACCACCAGACAGTCTGGTGAATTATAGCCGTACACCGCCGTCAGTTCCCGAGAGTGGCCTGTTCACCGGAGGCTGGCCTGGCGCACCGGACACTGTCCGGTGCACCACCGGACAGTCCGGTGTGCCAGACTGCGCTGAGTCTTGGCTGTTCCAGCCAACATCTTTTCTTCTTCTCTTTTCTCTGATTCCAGCACTTAGACAAATATATTAGTACACAAAAACCAATGTACTAAGTATAGAATCATACCTTCTTGTTGATTTGCACTTCATCAATCATTTGGCACAAGATTACTCACTCAATACGTGTTGGGCACTTAATCACCAAAACTATACTAGAAATGGCCCAAGGGTGCATTTCCCTTTCAATCTCCCCCTTTTTGGTGATTTATGCCAACACATCAAAAAGAAACTAAAAGGAAGTGCAGCATCAAAGCAATTTAGAACAAGAATTGTTTTTGATTCAAATTAGGCATATTTGGATCATTCTTTGCCACCACTTGGTTTGTTTTCGAAATCAAACTCAATTTCCTATCTCTAAGTCAAACACACTTGTTTAGGCATAAAGAGAGGTACTCCATGAGAAAAATTGATCAAGAGCCAGAAACTCCCCCTTTTCCCATAATCCTATATTCTCCCCACAAGAGGCCAAATTTTGCACATAAGAGTATTTTGCCAAAAACAAAAGTTCTAACTCTACTATTTTCAAAATTCTCAAGTGGTAGCTGATCCATTTGCTTTGGCCTTAATTTCTCCCCCTTTGGCATTAAGCACCAAAACGAGATCATTATTGGCCCTTAAACCCCATTGCCTCACCAAAATCTTCAATTAAGAGTAGAAAGGCAATAAGAGCACGGAGATGAACTTGGAGTAAATTACCCTCTCATCAGAGTGCAGTGGAAGTCTTGCATGGTCCAAGTTCATCTTTCCCTTTCAATCACCTTTGAGACTAAATTAAGAAAACTCAAGCGCACGGTTAGTCTCAAAGGGTCAAGTTGTAGCATTTCTCCCCCTAAATATGTGCATCATTCACACATGGACTTGTGAGGTTCGGGGATCCCTTGCACAACTTGAGCACCATAGATAAGCAATAATATGTGTCGGCGTTCCGAGACCGGGGGGTCCCCGAGCCGACGAGTGAGAGTGCCGCGTGCCCCAGCCCAGATGGGTCGAGCGCGTGGGCGAGCGCGAAGGGGGGAACAGAGAGAGAGGTCGGTGGCCGGAGCCGGGTCGTGAGGGAGTCGGAGAATTCCCGCGGCCTTCGTGTTCGTCCCGCGCCCAGGTCGGGTGCGCTTGCAGTAGGGGGTTACAAGCGTCCGCGCGAGGTGAGGGGAAGCGAGCGGCCCCGAGAGAGCGCCTGCCCCTGCCCTTCGTCCCCGCGAGGCCAACCTTCTCTAAGAAGGCCCTGGTCCTTCCTTTTATAGTCGTAAGGAGAGGATCCAGGTGTACAGAATGGGGGTGTAGCAAGGTGCTACGTGTCTAGCGAGGGAGAGCTAGCGCCTAAGTACATGCCAAGGTGGCAGCCGGAGAGGTCTTGGCACCCTGTTGTTGTGGCGTCGTGGCTGTTGGAGGAGTAACGGAGCCGGACGGGGGGACAGCTGTCGGAGTGGCTGGGCCCTTGCTGACGTCCTCCTGCTTTCGTAAGGGAGCTGAGAGCCGCCGTCGTCATGGTCTAGCGGGGCGCCATCATTTGCCTATCTGGCGTGGCTGGCCAGATGGGACGCCGGTCTCGTTCTCTGCGACCCAAGTCGGCTCAGGGCAGGGTGATGATGACGCTCCCTGTTGACGTGGCGGTCTCGTGTCCTAGGTCGAGCGTCGTGGAGGCTCCTCCGAAGCCGAGGTCGAGTCCGTCCTGCAAGACAGAGGCAGAGTCCGAGCCCTGGGTCGGGCGAGGCGGAGATCGTTCGGCAGAGGCTGAGGCGGAGTCCGAGCCCTGGGTCGGGCGAGGCGGAGGTCGCCGTCTTCCGGGGCCTTAGCCCGAGTCCGAGCCCTGGGTCGGGCGGAGCGGAGTTCGCCGTCTTCCGGGGCCTTAGCCCGAGTCCGAGCCCTGGGTCGGGCGGAGCGGAGTTCGCCGTCTTCCGGGGCCTTAGCCCGAGTCCGAGCCCTGGGTCGGGCGGAGCGGAGTTCGCCGTCTTCCGGGGCCTTAGCCCGAGTCCGAGCCCTGGGTCGGGCAGAGCCTCCTATGGCACCTCTGGCGAAGTCTGGTCGCCCGTCGGTCTTACCTTTTGCGTTAAACGCCCCGGTGACTTGGTCGGTTGGCGCAGTGATTTAGTCAGGGTTTCTTCTTATCGAAGGCGGGGCCTAGGGCGAGCCGGAGATGCGTCTGCCGTGAAAGAGGAGGCCTCAGGCGAGACGGAGTCATCTTAGGGTCGGCTGCCCTCGCCCGAGGCTAGGCTCGGGCGTGGCGTGGTCAAGTCACTCGTATGGACTGATCCCTGACTTAATCAAACCCATCAGGCCTCTGCAGCTTTATGCTGATGGGGGTTACCAGCTGAGAATTAGGCGTCTTGAGGGTACCCCTAATTATGGTCCCCGACAGTAGCCCCCGAGCCTCGAAGAGAGTGTTAACACTCGCTTGGAGGCTTGCGTCGCACTTTTTTGCAAGGGGACCAGCCTTTCTCGGTGGTACTTTGTTCCGGTGGGTGCGCGCGAGCGCACCCGCCGGGTGTAGCCCCCGAGGCCTCGGAGGAGTGGTTTCACTCCTTCGAGGTCTTAATGCCTTGCGTAATGCCTCGGCTGGTCTGGCGGTTCCCTCATGCGAGCAGGGCGTAACCCAGGTGCACTGTCGGGGCCCAAGTTCTCGGGCTGGTATGTTGACGCTGTCAACGGTTCGGCCGGAGCCGGGTTTGCGAGAGCAGCCCCCGAGCCTTCGCACGGAGCGAGAGGACGATCAGGGACAGACTCGACTTTTTATATACGCCCCTACGTCGCCTTTCCGCAAGGAGGAGGGGGGGAGTGCGCCATGTTACCCTCGATGGGCACCGAACATGGTGTCTCCGGTGAGCTGCGATCGGGTAATCCGAGTGGACGTCCGTGCCCCGTTCGTTGGGGGTCGGCTAGGGGCCCGGAGGCACGCCCAAAAGTACCTGCGGGTGATCTGCCGGACCCAGTCCCCTAGCGACGGGGTCCGAGGGCTCGTTGCCTCCCTCCGATGGGATTCCGTTACAGAGTCGTTCCCGCTGGTCTCGGAAATGTCCTAGGGTACCTCGGGAGCGCAGCCCGAGCCTTGGTTATGTATCGAACGTACCCCTGGTCATCCCTCGCTCGGCGTCTGAGGCGACTGTGAACCCTTCGACAGGCCAGCCTTCGAACCCCTGATCAGTAGGGGGCACGGAGCCCGAGTAGCCTGAGGCGGTCGTGGGACCTTTCGGGGGCCGACCTTCGAACCCCTGACCAGTAGTGGGTGTCGGGCCCACGCGATCTGAGGCGGCTGTTGAACCCCTCGGGGGGCCAGCCTTCGAACCCCTGATCAGTAGGGAGGCTCGGAGCCTAGTTCCTTCACGGGGAAGGATCCCTTTGGGGTTATCCCCCTTCTCGGTCCCTGTTGCAAGAGATAGAGAAAGAAGGAAAAGGGAAAAAGGATTCGAAATTGAATGTAACACCCCTGGTGTTACTATAACTAAAACTTGAGCATGACATCATGAGCATTGACCTTGTATATGTTTGACACACCTAGAGTGCATTCACTAGGCAAAAATTTCAAACAAGTTGTGTTGTTTTACTGTTTTACAAATAGGACCCTGGTTTAAGGACTTAACTCTAAATAGTGGTTAAAGGGGTCAAACTTAACCTAGGTTGAGAAAAACCTTAGGGCTTGTGAGAAAAGTCATAAAATATCCCCAAACATTAAGTTGAATCACATTTATACCCCTAGGATGCCAGAAACCCTAATTGGAACCCTGGAAAACCCAAAGTCCAAACCCTAGGGACCTATGTGCAAAATTGATGCACAATTGGACTTAAGTGTAAAAACTAGTATGTTTTAAACCATAAAGTCATTTGGTCCACATTTGAGGAGATTTACAAGCAAAACCCTTGGTTTTGGACTTATTTGTAAAATGGACCCTATTGAGTTTATTTCTAAGTCTGAAAGTTAGTGAATTGGCTCAACTTTGGGGCTTTGTATCTTTCTGGATATAGAGTTTTTGCCCTAGGTCACCACATCAAAGTTGAAGACCAATAATAGGTGAACAACTTTGCTAAAGGGTGCAAGCATAGTTGTTATGAGAAATTTGCAGAAAAACCCAGCCCAAAACTGGCTGTCAGACTGTTTGAAGCTGAAATTCAGAGTTGCAGTGCTATGAGGTGAACTTTGAGCTCGATTTTGATTTGGATCCTGTGCTCAAATGTGTTCAAGTCCTATAGTTGGATTGTAGCTGGTTTGTAACTCTAAACCTTTACTACAGAGAGTTGGCTTAGCTTTCACACAAAAATTTGAGAAAAATGGACTCTAAGTTGGTCTGTCAGTCGCTCTGATGGGTCTTCACCATGGTACAGTACCCGAACTGATAAGATCGCCAGCGAACCACCGCCGGTGGCTTTCCGCCGCGATTCACGTCGCCGGCGTCGCGATTCGCGCTCGGGAGTGTGGATAACTTCGCGGCATCGAAAGATCTTCACCGCCCATGGCCTGGACACTGCTCCGACTAGCCGTAATCCACCCCCCCTAGCTCACCGCCCGCAGTAAAGGGTTCACCGTCGACCGCCGCCTCTCGACCGGGTGCCGTGTGTCCAAGCCCTTCCATAGCGTCGTCATGACTCCTCTAGGCTGTCCCATCGTCGCCGGGGAGGATGCCACACCGGTTGCCACGAATTTACCTGCGCCAGTGTTCGTCCCTCCCTCCGGCCGCCGCGCGTCCTTCGCAAAATTCACGGCCACCGTCCAAGCCGCCTATAAATTGAAGCCCCCACTAGCTCCGCAAGATAATCCTCCACCCAGACACCGCTAATCGCTAGCAGTCTTTCGCTTGAACTCGCGAATTTTGAATTCGCCCCAAACTCACTCTCCGCCACCCGAAGTTCAACCTCACCGCGGCCAGTCTTCTCCAGGTCCGCTCATCCTCTTCTCATCCCTGTTCTAGCATCCTTACATGTTGGTGATGCTCCCCGACCATTTTAATTGAACCGAACCGCCTAGGATCGCCGGGAACATGATCACTTCGCCGTTTTGCTTACGGTCACCGTGGCCGGGGCTCTCTAGTCCATCAACAGTGCAATTATCTTAGGGGAAATAGTTCGGCCGACCCCAATTCCATGTTCCCCGCTCGGAGAGCTCAGCCGCTGCCCCAATCGGCCGGTCTGCTTGCTCGCCGGAGCGTGGCCGCGCTCGAGCGCCGTCGGGGATCTGGAGTTGTGAATTGACTGAAACCCGAGGGCTTTTTCGTGAATTGTCAGTGACTGAAAACAATAGTAAACGGATTCATTTCTGTTTAGCCGTTAAGCCAAGGACCCCCGTGCATGTCTGCCCCGCGGGCGCGGGTACACTCCCGTTTTCTCTGTAGGCTGGGCCGTATGGGCTACTTCTGGCCCAGTACTATTCATTCCTTTCTTCTTTTCTTTTTACTCCAGAGCCAAAACAATTTTAGAAAATTGTAGAAAAATGATAAAATTGTGAAACCAATTTTCCTAGATTCCTTATTTTCCCTAGTATTTAATAAAAATAAACTCATGATTTTTAGATCAGATAGGGAATTTTAGGATATTTAAAATAGCCTAAACCAATAGTTCTGGATTTTTAGAAAATTAATAATAAGTCCAAAATTTCCCAAACTTTTCATGTGAGCTTTTCACATTATTTTGAGGCCATGGGTAGAGTTTGGTTTGATTTGGACCTTGTTTGATCACTAAACCCAAAACCACCCCCCTTGCTCCATGAACTCCTTTACTGACTCCGGAAACCCTAGGTTCTCGGAGTACTGTGAAGGAAAGTTGTATTCAAGACATAACTAATAAGTTTATGCAATCTTTGCATCCTCATGAGCATTCCATGACATCCATCCTTATGTATGTATATGGTTATATTAGAGCAAGAAGAAGAAGAAGAAGTTTTTGAAGAAGGGATACCACCCACCTCTGATCCTCAGGCAGACAACTGCTTCTATTTTGATATCTGTGGATCCGAGCCAGACACATCTGATAACAAAGGCAAGCCCCGGTGCATTTGCCACCTCCCTTGATGTTTTTAAAATCTTTCTCACTTACTTGCTGCATTAGGTAATAGGAGTTGATTGATTAAACAATTCCTGCATTGCCTTCCTTGATTTTGATTACCCTCCTTGAAATCCTGTTTTTACAAAAAGGGTTTTACTTTGCTTAGTATTGCTTTAGAAAAACAAAAGGATTTGTTTTACAAAAGATGTTTGGCAAAGTGGGAGGGATGTTTTTGAAAATAAAACTTGATGGTGGATCCATCACGGCCGTGATGGATTCAACATCGGAAAAGATGTACCTCTGTCAGGTACCAAACTTTGGGTTTGAAATGAGTAAGCTGAGACCGGGCGGGTGACTTGCACGAGAAGAGAGTCTCGGTGTAGTGTCTCCGTCTATGTCGATTAAGGACCTTGTCGATGTAGGCTTGATGATCGAGGACCCTTTAACTGGTCACATGCCTCGTCATGGGTAAGCCTTGCCTCGGGTAGACTAAGGCCGGAATAAGATAACACGAAATGGGAGTGGAGCGGTGGCGAGAGTAGCGTGTACCCTCCGTGGCAAGAGGCTGGACGGTGGTGTATCTGTGCTCTCGGTTTGCGTGAACCTGATCCGGTCTTAAGAACCCTGGTGGCGGGTTGACATATGCAAGGGTTAAGTGCTACATATGTCGTGTGATTGGAGATCCTCAGCTGAGTATAATCGATTCGGATCGCCGTACCTTCGCGGTTATGAAGACTTGGTCACTGCCCTACACGTAGCATTCCACTAAAGATGATGGGTTTTTGGTTAAGAAATTGGCTAGTGCAGGACCAGTGATTGAACTAGGGTAGAAAGAACTCTAGTGCAGGTAATTTTACCCAACTTGACAAATAAAATTGGATTTTTAAGGATCCACTTTAGTAAGCATTTCTGCAAAACAGAGTCTTTGACTATTGAGGAGCCTTACCTTGACTCCCATATATCCAGCATACCCTTGAGAGTCTTTTCCTTAGTCGGGTAAGACTTGCTGAGTAATTCCATACTCAGGGTTTATCCCTTTGTTGTTTTTAGGTGGGGAAGTAGCAGACTTCTGCTGCTTCTGTGCTAAGGTGGTTCCCAACGAAGAGAAACAGGAATGAACTACGGGAGGACTCAGTCCTCCATCTTAAGATCTTTTGTTTTTAGTCCTTCGGGAGAAGTTGTGTCTCCCCGGTTTGTATAATTATTACTTTTATGCACTCGTTTTTAGCACTGGTCTGTAATAACTTAACTTGAGCTTACTTTGGAAATAAATGTAAGTTTATGTAAATCGCTTCTGCATTTCTTTATCTCCGATGATCTGTAATGTCTGCAAGACGGGTGAAACGTTCCTGGTGAGGTAAGGAAAGATACCGAGCTTGTCAAGTAACTTAGGAACATCTACAGGGTGTCTGATGTCTGTTAGACAAGGACAACTGTAGGTGGGCCTGATTACATGGGAGGTTCCGTCACAGCTGGTATCGGAGCGTAGCCCTTCTTTGCAGATATTCCAGGGCATCTTCAAAAGATTTTCAAAAATCTTACCTAAAGATTCTTTTCTCTTCTTATCTAAGTAGTCTGAAGAGTTTACATTAAAGACCAGTTAGGAAGAGTGCAACGTATAGAAGGTTGAATCAACCAAGGTTGGTTCTGTACTTACTCATGCATCATGCTAAGAATTATACTAATAAATTTCCCCCTTTAGAAAATGCCGCCGCGCACAAGAAAGACCGCGCGTAAGTCGACTGGACCTCTTGGAGTGCCTCGACATCAGCTTGCTCCGCGAGATGTAGATAGTAGTAGCGGGAGCAATGATCCTATAGGGGATCTAGAAGCAGAAGTAAGCAGGCTCCAACTGGAACTCCGCCGCAGGACAGCTATATGGATTGGAGATGGTGACCGTATAAATGAGTTACGAGCAGACGTTCGCCATCTACAAGACCAGCTGGCCGATCGGGATTTGGCACTCGATTGGGCTGTTCAATCTCGTTCATTGGCATGGGCCAAGGAGGCAAGGGCTCAGGCCCGAGTTAGAGAACTCAGCTCAGCTGTGGACGACCTGCAGGTGTACTGCAATACACTCCATGAAGAAGTCCATGTGCTCTACTCGCAACTACACCCTAATGAGCCTACACCCCCTTCTGAGGCGGAAGCCGGACCTTCTCACGCCGCGGGACGCACGATGGGTGGGGAATTAGACCTGTATGAACCCCCTCCTTCTTTGAGGTTGGTTGACGTCTGGACTCCCACACCCGATGAGGAAGCCGCCAAAAGCGATGGAAAACAGGACTAGTGGTGTAATAAGAGTAGAGTGGTGTATTGTAGGGAGTAGTGTTATATTAGAGTAGTGTATTGTAGGGTGTACGGTTGTATAATAGGTTAAACTTTTGTAAAATGGGTAATGTATCCTGTTGTGTAATGTCGAGTCTGTACCATTACTTTTACAGTAATGTAAAATGGAAGGTTTTCTTTGGCACATTATGTTTATTCAAATGTTTTTGCCTCAGATGCCGACCCGTACTCGAGGACAGGATGCAGCTGGAACATCCGGGGGTCGGGATGCTACCCCGAATCCACCTCCCGTTCCACCCACGCTTGCCGAGGCAATCGCTGCCTTGGTAAATGCTACAGCCGACAATACCCGCTTCCTGAGGGAGATGGCGGGTCAGCAACAGCTTCAGCAACAAGCAGGAAGAGGATTTCAACAGGGTCCCCGTGAGACCACTTATTTGGATTTCTCTGAGACTCGTCCGCCTCTCTTCGTCAAAGCAGAAGATCCGCTCGAAGCTGATGAATGGATAAGAGTTATTGAACAGAAATTTGGCCTTCTTCGCTGCTCAGAAACCCAGAAGCCGTTGTTTGCGGCTCAGCAACTTCGAGGCCCTGCCAGCACTTGGTGGGGGAACTTTGTGGCCATCCAGCCGGACAACCATCAAATTACATGGAACGAGTTCAAAGCAGCATTTCGCGAGCATTATATTCCTGAGGGAGTGCTGCACATGAAGCAAGAAGAGTTCATGAAGTTGAAACAAGGGGGAGATACTGTGAATCAGTACCTCAACAAGTTCAATCACCTGTCCCAATACGCAATTGATCAGGTGAACACAGATTTGAAAAAGAAGAATTGTTTTATGAGAGGTCTGAACGACCGGATGCAGCGAAAGATGGCTGCCTGTATTGATCTTACTTATGGAAAGGCTGTCAGCACAGCCTTATCTGTGGAGGCCAAATATGCAAATACTGGGAAAAGTAAGGGATTCAGTGGTGATCGGCCTAATCAGGGCCCGGTAAAGAGGCAACGGTTTATTCTCCGGCCCTCTAACCAGAACCGTCCAAGTGCACCATCTTTCCCTTTCAAGCAGCCCATAATTATTCGTCCCAACAAAGCTCCCACTGTCCAAAGTCAGCCGGGTGCCCCAGGCACTCGATTCCCTGCTCTGCCAAGTTCTTCAACTGGATGTTTTAACTGTGGCAAATCTGGACATTTTATTAAAGATTGTCCTTATCCTCGGCAAAATCAGGCCAATAATCAACAAGGATCGGGAAGTTCTGCTCCAGGCAAGGGAAGTACTTCAGGCAAGAATACCAAGAAAACGGGGCGAGTATATTATACGCAAGTGGCTACGACACCGGAAGGAGAGCCGGTGATGATGGGTACGTTCCCTGTGGCCAGCCACCCTGCAGTAATTCTTTTTGATTCTGGTGCTTCGCATACCTTCATTAGCAAGACATTTGTGGAGCAACATCACATTACATGTCATGAATCAAAAGAGGGTTTTAAAATTCATTCACCTGGGGGATACATTTTTACTAAAGAAGTGGCCTATGGAGTGCCAGTAACTATGGCCGGACGGAACTTTCCTGCTAACATGATTGTTCTAAGAGGCCAGGATATAGATGTAATTTTGGGGATGAATTGGTTAACTCAACACAAGGCAGTACTCAACACTGAACTCAGAACCGTCAGGTTGAGTTATAATCAAGAAG
The DNA here is from genome assembly GCA_029449295.1 of Zea luxurians. Lineage (NCBI taxonomy): Eukaryota > Viridiplantae > Streptophyta > Magnoliopsida > Poales > Poaceae > Zea > Zea luxurians. The sequence goes on along the minus strand of JAOPSE010000008.1, from coordinate 38,296,556 downwards.
AAATTCTCTTATCTCTCCCCAAGACCAATCCAGCCAAAGCTTCTGGTAGAATCTTTGAAGCCATTGTACCGGAGATCAAGAACATTCCGGTAGTGTGTGAGTTTCCAGATGTGTTTCCGGAAGATTTGCCTGGACTGCCCCCAGAAAGAGATGTAGAATTTGTAATTGAGCTAAAACCCGGTACGGCTCCCATCTCCCGAAGATCGTACCGTATGCCCCCTAATGAATTAGCAGAATTGAAGATCCAATTGCAAGATCTGCTGAATAAAGGATTTATCCGGCCAAGCTCGTCTCCTTGGGGTTGTCCCGCCATCTTTGTGAAGAAGAAGGATCAAACCTTGCGAATGTGTGTGGACTATCGGCCCCTAAATGAGGTCACCATTAAGAATAAATACCCTCTTCCAAGGATCGACATCTTATTTGATCAACTGACTGGGGCGAGGGTGTTTTCCAAAATTGATCTCAGGTCGGGCTATCATCAAATCCGTATTCGGCCCGAAGATATACCGAAGACCGCTTTTACTACGCGGTATGGATTGTTTGAATATCTAGTAATGTCTTTCGGGCTCACTAATGCTCCTGCCCACTTCACCTATTTGATGAACTCGGTGTTTATGCCTGAGTTAGACAAGTTCGTGGTGGTCTTCATCGATGATATTTTGATATATTCTAAAAATGAAGAGGAGCATGCTCAACACTTACGGATTGTATTGACGCGCCTGAGGGAACATCAGCTTTATGCCAAGTTCAGTAAGTGCGCGTTTTGGCTGGAAGAAATTCAATTTCTGGGGCACGTGTTATCAGCCAAAGGGATTGCGGTAGATCCTAGCAAGGTCAAGGATATTCTAGAATGGAAACCTCCAACAACTGTTCACCAAATCCGGAGTTTTCTTGGACTCGCAGGATATTATCGCAGATTCATACCTGATTTTTCTAAGCTTGTGAAACCAATCACAAGTTTATTGAAGAATGATACTAAATTCAATTGGTCTTCTAAGTGTAACGAAGCCTTTGAGCAACTGAAGGCACTATTGACCACTGCTCCGGTATTGGCTCAACCGGACATCACTAAGCCTTTTGATGTATACTGTGATGCGTCAGGCAGTGGACTCGGCTGTGTGCTAATGCAAGAAGGCCGAGTAATTGCGTATGCTTCAAGGCAGTTACGCCGTCACGAAGAGCATTATCCAACACATGATCTCGAGCTAGCTGCTGTGGTTCATGCCCTGAAAATATGGCGTCACTATCTGCTGGGAAACATCTGTCACATATATACTGATCATAAGAGTTTGAAGTATATATTTACCCAGTCAGAGTTGAATATGAGGCAAAGGCGATGGCTTGAGCTTATTAAAGATTATGAACTGGAAATCCATTATCACCCAGGCAAGGCCAATGTGGTGGCAGATGCCTTGAGTCGCAAGACTTCCTGCCACTGTCTTATGGTAAGGACCTTCGAAAACACTTTGTGTCAAGAAATGGAAAAGTTAAACCTGGGGATAATCCAGCAAGGGACTCTGAATCAACTAAAGCTTGAGTCAACCATTTTGCAAAAGATAATTGATGCTCAAAAGGATAATCTGGGCATGAAGCACATACGAGAGAAGATCAGGGCTGGAACAGCCCAATGTTTCAAGGAAGATGATCAAGGTGTGTTATGGTTCAATAACCGCATAGTAGTGCCGAAGAATGAAGAACTCCGCCAGCAAATTTTAGATGAAGCTCATCTTAGTCGCTATTCCATTCATCCGGGAAGCACTAAGATGTACCAAGATTTAAAGCAACGTTACTGGTGGACGAAGATGAAGATTGAAATTGCACGCTATGTGGCTAGGTGTGACACTTGCAGACGTGTCAAAGCCATACACATGAAAACTGCTGGGCCATTGCAATCTTTGCCAATCCCAACATGGAAATGGGAAGACATCAGCATGGACTTCATTGTGGGATTACCCAGGACCGCAAAAGGATATGACTCTATTTGGGTTATCATTGATCGACTCACAAAGATCGCCCACTTCCTCCCGGTCAAAGTAAAATATCCTGTCATTACCTATGCAGAGTTATACATTGCCCGTATTCTCAGTTTGCATGGTGTTCCAAGGACCATAGTGTCAGATCGTGGACCTCAATTTGTAGCCAAGTTTTGGGAAGCACTTCACCAATCTTTGGGTACTAAGTTACTCCACAGTTCGGCCTACCATCCCCAAACCAGTGGACAGACTGAGAGAGTGAACCAAATACTTGAAGATATGTTGCGGGCATGTGTCCTGGATTTCTCGCAAAAATGGGATGAATGTTTGCCCTTGGCGGAGTTTTCATATAATAACAGTTACCAGGAAAGCATCAAGATGGCACCTTTTGAAGCTTTGTATGGGCGACGGTGTCGAACTCCGCTAAATTGGTCTGAACCTGGTGAAAGATATTTCTTTAGACCTGATATGGTAAAAGAAACCGAAGAAAAGGTTCAGAAAATAGTTCATAATATGAAGAAGACACAGGCTCGTCAGAAAAGTTATGCAGACAAACGGCGAATGCCCTTATACTTCTTAGAGGGAGACTACGTCTACTTAAAGGTTTCACCAATGAAAGGCGTATCGCGTTTTGGGATTAAAGGAAAACTTGCACCCAGGTACATTGGTCCATTCCTGGTACTTGAACAATGTGGACCAGTGGCATACCGACTTCAGCTCCCCGAAACATTGTCTGCCGTGCATAATGTGTTCCACGTGTCACAATTGAAGAAGTGTCTTCGGGTTCCCGATCGAACCGTTGAAGTGACTGATGTTGTCCTGAAACCAGATTTAACATACTCGGAACATCCTATTCGAGTTCTGGATCAAAAGGACAGGGTTACCCGGAGAAAGACTCTCAAGTTTTATAAAATACAGTGGAACCAGCATTCGGAAGATGAGGCTACATGGGAAACCCAAGATTTCTTAGATAAGAATTTCCCAGGCTTTCTAGCCTCTTGTAAGTTGTAAAGTTTGTATAGCTGTGTAATAAAGGAATGAACCCCCCACACCACCCCTGCCTTGTACCAGAAATCAGGAAATAAAAACATGACACATTTCCTTTTCCATTACTCACCTTAGGACTTTAAATCTCGGGACGAGATTCTTTTATGGGGGGAAGGATGTAACACCCCTGGTGTTACTATAACTAAAACTTGAGCATGACATCATGAGCATTGACCTTGTATATGTTTGACACACCTAGAGTGCATTCACTAGGCAAAAATTTCAAACAAGTTGTGTTGTTTTACTGTTTTACAAATAGGACCCTGGTTTAAGGACTTAACTCTAAATAGTGGTTAAAGGGGTCAAACTTAACCTAGGTTGAGAAAAACCTTAGGGCTTGTGAGAAAAGTCATAAAATATCCCCAAACATTAAGTTGAATCACATTTATACCCCTAGGATGCCAGAAACCCTAATTGGAACCCTGGAAAACCCAAAGTCCAAACCCTAGGGACCTATGTGCAAAATTGATGCACAATTGGACTTAAGTGTAAAAACTAGTATGTTTTAAACCATAAAGTCATTTGGTCCACATTTGAGGAGATTTACAAGCAAAACCCTTGGTTTTGGACTTATTTGTAAAATGGACCCTATTGAGTTTATTTCTAAGTCTGAAAGTTAGTGAATTGGCTCAACTTTGGGGCTTTGTATCTTTCTGGATATAGAGTTTTTGCCCTAGGTCACCACATCAAAGTTGAAGACCAATAATAGGTGAACAACTTTGCTAAAGGGTGCAAGCATAGTTGTTATGAGAAATTTGCAGAAAAACCCAGCCCAAAACTGGCTGTCAGACTGTTTGAAGCTGAAATTCAGAGTTGCAGTGCTATGAGGTGAACTTTGAGCTCGATTTTGATTTGGATCCTGTGCTCAAATGTGTTCAAGTCCTATAGTTGGATTGTAGCTGGTTTGTAACTCTAAACCTTTACTACAGAGAGTTGGCTTAGCTTTCACACAAAAATTTGAGAAAAATGGACTCTAAGTTGGTCTGTCAGTCGCTCTGATGGGTCTTCACCATGGTACAGTACCCGAACTGATAAGATCGCCAGCGAACCACCGCCGGTGGCTTTCCGCCGCGATTCACGTTGCCGGCGTCACGATTCGCGCTCGGGAGTGTGGATAACTTCGCGGCATCGAAAGATCTTCACCGCCCATGGCCTGGACACTGCTCCGACTAGCCGTAATCCACCCCCCCTGGCTCACCGCCCGCAGTAAAGGGTTCACCGTCGACCACCACCTCTCGACCGGGTGCCGTGTGTCCAAGCCCTTCCATAGCGTCGTCATGACTCCTCTAGGCTGTCCCATCGTCGCCGGGGAGGATGCCACACCGGTTGCCACGAATTTACCTGCGCCAGTGTTCGTCCCTCCCTCCGGTCGCCGCGCGTCCTTCGCAAAATTCACGGCCACCGTCCAAGCCGCCTATAAATTGAAGCCCCCGCTAGCTCCGCAAGATAATCCTCCACCCAGACACCGCTAATCGCTAGCAGTCTTTCGCTTGAACTCGCGAATTTTGAATTCGCCCCAAACTCACTCTCCGCCACCCGAAGTTCAACCTCACCGCGGCCAGTCTTCTCCAGGTCCGCTCATCCTCTTCTCATCCCTGTTCTAGCATCCTTAGTTGTGTCTCCCCAGTTTGTATAATTATTACTTTTATGCACTCGTTTTTAGCACTGGTCTGTAATAACTTAACTTGAGCTTACTTTGGAAATAAATGTAAGTTTATGTAAATCGCTTCTGCATTTCTTTATCTCCGATGATCTGTAATGTCTGCAAGACGGGTGAAACGTTCCTGGTGAGGTAAGGAAAGATACCGAGCTTGTCAAGTAACTTAGGAACATCTACAGGGTGTCTGATGTCTGTTAGACAAGGACAACTGTAGGTGGGCCTGATTACTTGGGAGGTTCCGTCACAAACGTCGTGGCGTACCTCTTTTGGCGTGGTCGTTTTGGCGAAGGCGAAACGTCACCAGCCGCTCCCGCCCGTAGCACTGTCCGTCGAGCCGCGGAGTTAATGCGCCGGGGTGAGTAGTTGGCGAGGTTGCCGTTGCGCGTGCGCGAGCCGTTCGAGGTACGGGTCACGGGCGCGTCGTCTTCACGCCGTGAGAGGGGGCTCTCTTGCTGCCTCCGGATGGGACATGAGCCTGGCCGATGGCGTGACCGCTGCTCTCGCGCGCCTGCCACCGTCATTACTGCCGGCCCATTTTTGACCACGTTTGACCGCTGCGCCAGGCTGGCGCCGCTGGATCGCAGGCTGGGCGGCCTCGAGTCGCGGTATCGGTTCCGCAATCGAGGAGGTGCGGTGGTGGAGCGAGAGGCACAGCGGTTCGCATGCAGCGCCCGGCGCGCCAGTTGCACGACGCGTGGGTCTATGGCCTGTCAGGAGTCGGAGAGGCGCGTCCACTTGGCGCGGTTGCATGCCGCCTGCATGGCCGCTTGCCCCCTTTGCCCGCTGGTCTGGGCAAAAGTGGAGGGTTGCTTGTAACCGCTGGGTGGTTGCGTGCGTCGTGCGCGGCGGTTCGCTTCTTCTGCTTGGAGCCAGTCTGCATGACAGGCGGGCCCCAGCCCCCGCGCCGCAGGGGAGGACTTTGGAGGCGTGTTGGAGAAGACTCAGCCCGTGACGGTTGAGGGCGCAAGCAGGGGGAGTTGCCTTTAAAAGGAGGGCGACCCCTTTCGTAAGGTGACCATGTCTCCTTCCTCCCCTATGCATTGTGTCTCTCCATCTTCCGAGCCCCCGGATGGGGGGGAAACCGCCGTCTTTTCGCTCCATCGCTGGAGGAACGCAACTCCGTGGGAGTTGGTATCTTTCTGCCATCGTTCGGCTTCAAGGATTTTCATCATGCAGCCCGGCTGCACCCCTCCACCAGCGGTCACCCAAGAGGGCGACCTCCGGCTTGATGGTGGGGGAAAGCGAGCCGGGCTGCTGCCTCTGCCCCTCCCTCAGCCTCAAGGATTTTCATCACCAGGCCAAGAGGGAGGACGAGGCGAGTCAGGGAGCTGTCTCCGTGTGGGTCGGTTGCCCTCTTCTTCCCCGTGTGCCTGGGGGAGAACGGCATCCTCCAGCTTCACGGAGACTTCCTCCAGCCATGTCGGAAGCGGCGGGTCCCGAGGCGCCGGCGGACGGAAGTGGCTTTTCTACCGACGAGATTGCCGACTCCGTCCGTAGCCCTGGGTCTCCGTCTCCCGGCCTGAATGGCTGGCTCTCGTCCTCGGGGGGTGAGAGTTTTTCCGCTGCCCCGCGGGCCCGCCCCTATCGAGTGGGGTTGTTCGTACCTGCGGGGGGGGGGGGGGGAACCAGAGTTCCGTTTGTAATGGCACTTCGAGTGCCGGTTTTTTGTTCATTTCGGCTTTCGGGGCCTGAACATGTATGTAACTCCGGCACAGAGCCGTGTTTTTTCCTCATTTCTGAGCACTAAGACTCGCCTGTTGTTTGCCTGAACCGCTTCACCAAGCGTGAGTCGCCCCGTGTCAAGGTGACGAGTGAGGTATCCGTATCCCGGAGGCGTAGGAATCCCTCGGCTCGGTCGGCCCTGTTGCCCGAGGCTCCTCTAGCTTAGTTAAAGAGACCCCTCGGCCGCTCTTCGACGAGCCGAGGCCAGGGGTAGCGATATCTGCACGAGCAGAGGCGGAGTTGGCTCGGAAATGAAATCTGGTTGGCCGGAGCCTAGCCGGGTTGTCCGTTGATAGGATTGACGTCGGAGTTGTTCAGCCGAGGCTTCGGACCGAGTTGGCGCCCTCGGAAGGCGGTCGGCCGAGGCCCCGGAGGTGGCCGGCCGAGCCGTCCGCTCGGGCTGGGTTCTCGGAGAAGTCCCTGGCAGAGATTGCTCGAGCGTGGTGATGACGTCGTCCTTCGGAGCGGAGGCCCTCGGACCGCGTCGCCGTCCGAGGCTAGGTCGGGCCTTGCCGAAGGTGCTATTGATGCCGAGGGTGTCATCGCCCTCTTCCAGCGTCAAGATCCGAGCCTGCAGGGTCAAATCGTCTTGTAGCGTGGGCCTTGCGCGGCCGTCGAGGCCAGAACACACACCCTTGCTGCGTTATAAAGCTGCGTCTCTTTTCCTCTTGTTTCAAGTATCTAGACTTTTCGTCGGTAGCAGGGATGTTAGTGCGAGCAAGAGTTGCTTCTCGCGGGAGGTGATGAGTGAGGTATCCGTATCCCGGAGGCGTGGGAGTCCCTCGGCTCGGTCGGCCTTGCCGCTTACGCGTACTTTTACCCGTCCATGAGGCCCTGTCACCGACTCGGTCGAGAAGGCTCGAAGAACCGCTTCAACAGAAGAGCTTCCGTACGTAAAGACTCGTTCGATCCGCGGAGTCACTTTATCCGAGCGCGAGTTACTTATCGCAGAAGGTGATGAGTGAGGTATCCGTATCCCAGAGGCGTAGGAGTCCCTCGGCTCGGTCAGCCTTGACTGCTTACGTGTACTCCGTCGTTTCCAGGACCCACTTTTCGAAGTAGTCGAAAAGCACGAAAGATGTTCTGGTGAAAGAGATTTTTTGTTCGAGGAAAATTTTGACGCAGAGGGGGTTTCCCCCCTTTTAGCCCCCGAGGGAGGGTCGGGCTTTGTCGAGGCGAGGCCGACCCTTCCTTGTTGACTAAACTTTGCGTGGGTGCGGGGTATATGAACAACTTGGAAACATCTTAAGGGTAGAAGCGACGTAGCTGTTGGATGTTCCAAGCGTTGCCGTAGACCTCGCCTTGACTGTTGGCCAGCTTGTACGTTCCAGGCTTCAGAATTTTGGCGATGATGAACGGCCCCTCCCAGGGGGGCGTGAGCTTGTGCCTCCCTCGGGCGTCTTGCCGCAGCCGAAGCACCAGATCGCCCACCTGGAGATCTCGGGGTCGGACCCCTCGGGCGTGGTAGCGTCGCAGGGACTGCTGATACCGCGCCGAGTGTAGTAAGGCCCTGTCCCGAGCCTCATCCAGCTGGTCCAGCGAGTCTTCTCGGCTAGCTTGGTTGCTTTCTTCATTGTAGGCCCTCGTCCTCGGGGAGCCGTATTCCAGGTCCGTGGGCAAGACGGCCTCGGCCCCGTAGACCAGGAAGAACGGCGTGAAACCTGTGGCTCGGCTTGGCGTCGTCCTTAGGCTCCAGACCACCGAGGGGAGTTCCTTCATCCATCGCTTACCGAACTTGTTGAGATCATTGTAAATTCGAGGCTTGAGCCCCTGTAGAATCATGCCATTGGCACGTTCTACCTGCCCGTTCGACATGGGGTGAGCTACGGCGGCCCAGTCTACCCGGATGTTGTGATCATCGCAAAAATTCAAGAATTTTATGCCGGTGAACTGGGTGCCATTGTCGGTGATGATGGAGTTCGGGACCCCAAAGCGATGGATGATATTGGTGAAGAACGCCACCGCCTGATGCTGTTCAGGGGTCGGACCTCGATCCACTTGGAGAATTTGTCGATGGCGACCAGCAGGTGCGTGTAGCCCCCGGGCGCCTTCTGCAGAGGGCCGACGAGGTCCAGACCCCACACAGCGAAAGGCCAGGTGATGGGTATCGTCTGTAGAGCCTGAGCGGGCAGGTGGGTCTGCTTCGCATAGAATTGGCACCCTCCGCAGGCGCGGACAACTCTAGTGGCGTCAGCCACCGCCGTTGGCCAGTAGAAGCCTTGGCGGAAAGCGTTCCCGACGAGGGTTCGAGGTGCTGCATGATGACCGCAAGCCCCCGAGTGTATTTCCTGCAGGAGTTCCTGACCCTCGGCGATGGGGATGCATCGCTGGAGGATGCCCGAGGGGCTTCGGTGGTAGAGTTCCTTCTCATCGCCCAGTAAGACGAACGATTTGGCGCGTTGCGCTACCCGCCGAGCCTCGGCTCGGTCGAGGGGCAGTTCTCCTTGGCGGAGATATTGCAGGTACGGGGTTTGCCAATCTTGATCTGGCACGACCCCGTTCTGCTTCTCCTCGATGCGCAGCGCTTCGCCCTCGGGCTCCGAGGGTTCCTCGGGGTGAGCCGAGGATGGCTCGGGCTGGGCCGAGGTCACCTCGGACGAGGCCGAGGGTGCTTCGGGCTCGGGCGCGTCGCCTATCTTGACGGAGGGTTGGTGCAGGTCCCGGGAGAAGACGTCCGGGGGAACCGTCGTTCGCCCCGAGGCTATCTTCGCCAGCTCGTCCGCAGTCTCGTTGTAGCGCCGGGCGATGTGGTTAAGCTCGAGCCCGTAGAACTTGTCTTCCAGGCGTCGAACTTCCTCACAGTGGCCTCCATTTTCGGGTCGCGGCAGAGGGAGTTCTTCATGACTTGGTCGATGACGAGCTGCGAGTCGCCACGCGCATCGAGGCGTCGGACCCCTAGCTCGATGGCGATTCGCAATCCGTTGATCAGAGCTTCGTACTCAGCCACGTTGTTGGACGCCGGGAAATGGAGGCGAAGCACGTAGCGCAGGTGTTTCCCGAGGGGCGAGACGAAAAGCAGGCCCACGCCAGCTCCCGTCTTCATCAGCGACCCGTCGAAAAACATGGTCCAGAGCTCTGGTTGGATCGGAGCCGTTGGCAACTGGGTATCGACCCATTCGGCTACGAAATCCGCCAGTACCTGGGACTTGATGGCCTTCCGAGGGACAAACGAGATTGCCTCGCCCATGATTTCCACCGCCCACTTCGCGATCCGTCCTGAGGCTTCTCGGCACTGGATGATCTCCCCCAGAGGGAATGATGACACCACAGTCACCGGATGGGACTCGAAGTAATGTCGCAGCTTTCGCCTCGTTAGGATCACTGCGTATAGCAGCTTCTGGACTTGTGGGTAGCGGATCTTGGTCTCGGACAGCACTTCGCTGACGAAGTAAACTGGCCTCTGAATGGGCAAAGCATGCCCCTCTTCCTGCCTTTCGACTACGATCGCGGCGCTGACCACCTGAGTGGTTGCGGCGACGTAGACCAGGAGGGCTTCTCCATCAGCTGGGGGTACCAAGATGGGCGCCTGGGTGAGGAGCGCCTTCAGGTTCCCGAGGGCTTCCTCGGCTTCGGGAGTCCAAGTGAAGCACTCGGCCTTCCTTAAGAGGCGGTACAGGGGCAGGCCTCTTTCGCCGAGGCGCGAGATGAAACGGCTCAAGGCCGCGAGGCATCCCATGACCCTCTGTACGCCTTTTAAGTCCTTGATGGGCCCCATGTTTGTGATCGCTGCGATCTTCTCCGGGTTGGCTTCGATGCCACGCTCGGAGACGATGAATCCCAAGAGCATGCCTCGGGGCACCCCGAAGACGCACTTCTCGGGATTGAGCTTGATGCCCTTCGCCTTGAGACACCGGAATGTCAGTTCGAGGTCGGAGAGAAGGTCGGAGGCTTTCCTCGTCTTGACTACGATGTCATCGACGTAGGCCTCGACCGTGCGACCGATGTGTTTGCCGAACACATGGTTCATGCACCGCTGGTACGATGCACCCGCGTTCCTCAAACCGAACGGCATTGTGACATAACAGTACATGCCGAAGGGCGTGATGAAAGAAGTCGCGAGCTGGTCGGACTCTTTCATCTTGATTTGATGATACCCTGAGTAGGCATCGAGGAAAGACAGGGTTTCGCACCCTGCAGTGGAGTCCACAATTTGGTCGATGCGAGGTAGAGGGTAGGGGACCTTCGGACATGCTTTGTTGAGACCAGTGTAGTCTACACACATCCGCCACTTCCCCCCTTTTTTCCTCACAAGTACAGGGTTGGCAAGCCATTCGGGATGGAACACCTCTTTAATGAACCCTGCTGCCATCAGCTTGTGGACTTCCTCGCCTATCACCCTGCGCCTTTCCTCGTCGAATCGGCGCAGAGGCTGTCTGACCGGCCGGGCTCCGGCCCGAATATCCAGCGAGTGCTCGGCGACATCCCTCGGTATGCCGGGCATGTCCGAGGGACTCCACGCAAAAACGTCGGCGTTTGCGCGGAGAAAGTCGACGAGCACTGCTTCCTATTTGGGGTCGAGCCCGGAACCGATCCGGATCTGCTTGGAGGTGTCGCCACTGGGGTCGAGAGGGACGGCCTTAACCGTTTCCGCTGGCTCGAAGTTGCCGGCATGCCGCTTCACGTCCGGCACCTCTCGGGAGAGGCTTTCCAGGTCGGCAATGAGGGCCTCGGACTCGGCGAGGGCCTCGGCGTACTCCACGCACTCCACGTCGCATTCGAACACGTGTTTGTACGTGGGGCCGACGGTGATGACCCCGTTGGGGCCCGGCATCTTGAGCTTTAGGTAGGTGTAGTTGGGGATGGCCATGAACTTCGCGTAGCATGGCCTTCCCAACACTGCGTGGTAGGTTCCTCGGAACCCGACCACCTCGAACGTCAAAGTCTCCCTTCGGAAGTTGGAGGGTGTTCCGAAGTAGACAGGGAGGTCGAGCTGTCCGAGGGGCTGGACGCGCTTCCCGGGAATGATCCCGTGGAAGGGCGCAGCGCCTGCTCGGACGGACGACAAGTCGACGCGCAGGAGCCTGAGGGTCTCGGCGTAGATGATGTTGAGGCAGCTGCCTCCATCCATCAGGACCTTGGTGAGCCTGACGTCGCCGATGACGGGGTCGACGACGAGCGGGTACTTCCCCGGGCTCGGCACGTGGTCGGGGTGGTCGTCCCGGTCGAAGGTGATGGGCTTGTCGGACCAGTCTAGGTAGACTGGCGCCGCCACCTTCACCGAGCAGACCTCCCGACGCTCTTGCTTACGATGCCGAGCCGAGGCGTTTGCCGCATGCCCTCCATAGATCATGAAGCAATCGCGGACCTCTGGGAACTCTCCTGCTTGGCGATCCTCCCTTTTGTCGTCGTCGTGAGCCCTGCCACCCTCTGTGGGTGGCCCGGCCCTGTGGAAATGGCGCCGAAGCATGACGCACTCTTCGAGGGTATGCTTGACGGGCCCCTGATGGTAGGGGCACGTCTCCTTGAGTGCCTTGTCGAAGAGGTTAGCACCTCCGGGGGGCTTCCGAGGGTTCTTGTGCTCGGCGGCGGCGACGAGGTCTGCATCGGGAACGTCGCGTTTCGCTTGCGACTTCCTCCTGCCTTTCTTCTTGGCGCCGCGCGGAGTAGACGCCTCGGGAGCATCTTCCGACGGGCGGCCCTGGGGCTGCTTGTCCTTTCGGAAGATGGCCTCTACCGCCTCCTGGCCGGAGGCGAACTTGGTGGCGATGTCCATCAGCTCGCTCGCCCTGGTGGGGGTCTTGCGACCCAGCTTGCTCACCAGGTCGCGGCAGGTGGTGCCGGCGAGGAACGCGCCGATGACATCGGAGTCGGTGACGTTGGGCAGCTCGGTGCGCTGCTTCGAGAACCGCCGGATGTAGTCTCGGAGAGACTCTCCCGGCAGTTGCCGACAGCTTCGGAGGTCCCAGGAATTCCCGGGGCGCACGTACGTGCCCTGGAAGTTCCCGGCGAAAGCCTGGACCAGATCTTCCCAGTTGGAAATCTGCCCCCGGGGCAGGTGCTCCAACCAGGCACGAGCGGTGTCGGAGAGAAACAGGGGGAGGTTTCGGATGATGAGGTTGTCATCGTTCGTCCCACCCAGTTGACAGGCCAGGCGGTAGTCCGCAAGCCACAATTCCGGTCTCGTTTCCCCCGAGTACTTCGTGATAGTAGTCGAGGGTCGGAATCGGGGCGGAAACGACGCCCGCCGAATGGCTCGGCTAAAGACCTGCGGACCGGGTGGTTCGGGCGAGGGACTCCGATCCTCCCCGCTGTCGTAACGTCCCCCACGCCTGGGGTGGTAGCCTCGGCGCACCCTTTCGTCGAGGCGTGCCCGACGGTCACGATGAGGGTGCTCGTCGTCGAGGTGGCCCGGGGCCGCAGGCGCGGTGTTGCGCGTGCGCCCGGTGAAGACCGAGGCTTCCCGCGTGAGTCGGGAAGTCGCGGCACGAGGTTCTGAGGGGTACCCCTGCCTTCGGGAGGCAGAGCTTTCGGCCCGCCGGGCCGCAGCGCCTTCCAGGAGATGCTTGAGTTCTCCCTGGATTCGCCGACCCTCGGTGGTTGATGACTCCGGCATCGCGCGGAGGAGCATCGCTGCAGCGGCCAGGTCCTGACCGGTTCCGTCGGATGCGGGTGGCGGTCTGTCCCTGGCATCGTTGGCGATGCGGTGCTGGAGACCTTGGGGCAGGTGACGTATTCCTCCGGCCGGGGGTTGGCTCGCCCATACCTGCCCGATGTTCTGGCGGATTGCCTCGAGCGCTCCTGCTCCCTCATCGAGCCCGGCCTGCGCCCCGCGGACTTGCTCGAGCTGTGGGTCGTGACCCCCCGTCGGAACGGGGACCACAGCTAGCTCCCGCGGGATGTCGGCGCGAGGCGCTGGCCTAGGGGGATCACCATCCTCCGGCATGCCGAGACAGCCGCCTCCGGAGGGATCCCCTAGCTCGATGTGGAAACATTCGCGACTCGGGCCGCAGTCCTTGTCGCCAAGGCTGCGGCTGCCGTCGGAACAGTCGGAGAGGCAGTAGTCACATGCGGTCATGAAGTCCCGCATGGCACTAGGGTTGCCAGATCCGGAGAAATCCCAGCAGATGCTGGGGTCGTCATCTTCCTCGGACCCAGAGGGTCCGTAGGTCGAGACACCCGTCAATCGGTCCCAAGGCGACCGCACACGAAACCCCAGAGAGGTTGCACTCGCCTCAATGTGAGCGCCCGCCAAAGCGAGGTCGCCAGGCGGGCTGAGGCCGAGTCGAAATGACGAAAGATGGGTAGCAGTCGGTACCTTTTTGTCGACGAGGGGCGATGAAGTCAAGTCGGGGGCTGACCGCGCCATCGTCTTGGGTACGAGGGCGACGTCCTGCAGGCCCTCCGTGAGCGTGCTGGCGTCGTCCACTTGCTCGGGGTCGACGTGTTGCGGGGGGATGGCGCTCGCGTTTGCCTCGAACGCGAGGGCGACGCTTGGCGTGTCCTCCGTTGGGGCGCCGGGGATGTCGATTTGCTCGACAGCCGTCGGAGCGCGATCTCCCACTCGGCCCCGGTTGCCCCGCCTCCTCCTCCTCCGATGGCGAGGGAGAGGATGGGGCGAGCTCGAAAGTTGTCCTTCCCCCACGCGGGAAAGACGTCGTCGATTCCGCCGCCGGCGGGCGGGCTGTTCGCCACCATTGTCGCTATCGCGCGGCGGTGGAAGGAGTACCATGTCGTAGCCGCTGTCGAGAGACATGAACTCGAGGCTCCCGAAACGGAGCACCGTCCCGGGTTGAAGAGGTTGTTGGAGACTGCCCATCTGGAGCTTGACGGGAAATCGAACGTCAACACGCAGCAGGCCCCTACCTGGCGCGCCAACTGTCGGCGTTCCGAGACCGGGGGGTCCCCGAGCCGACGAGTGAGAGTGCCGCGTGCCCCAGCCCAGATGGGTCGAGCGCGTGGGCGAGCGCGAAGGGGGGAACAGAGAGAGAGGTCGGTGGCCGGAGCCGGGTCGTGAGGGAGTCGGAGAATTCCCGCGGCCTTCGTGTTCGTCCCGCGCCCAGGTCGGGTGCGCTTGCAGTAGGGGGTTACAAGCGTCCGCGCGAGGTGAGGGGAAGCGAGCGGCCCCGAGAGAGCGCCTGCCCCTGCCCTTCGTCCCCGCGAGGCCAACCTTCTCTAAGAAGGCCCTGGTCCTTCCTTTTATAGTCGTAAGGAGAGGATCCAGGTGTACAGAATGGGGGTGTAGCAAGGTGCTACGTGTCTAGCGAGGGAGAGCTAGCGCCTAAGTACATGCCAAGGTGGCAGCCGGAGAGGTCTTGGCACCCTGTTGTTGTGGCGTCGTGGCTGTTGGAGGAGTAACGGAGCCGGACGGGGGGACAGCTGTCGGAGTGGCTGGGCCCTTGCTGACGTCCTCCTGCTTTCGTAAGGGAGCTGAGAGCCGCCGTCGTCATGGTCTAGCGGGGCGCCATCATTTGCCTATCTGGCGTGGCTGGCCAGATGGGACGCCGGTCTCGTTCTCTGTGACCCAATTCGGCTCAGGGCAGGGTGATGATGACGCTCCCTGTTGACGTGGCGGTCTCGTGTCCTAGGTCGGGCGTCGTGGAGGCTCCTCCGAAGCCGAGGTCGAGTCCGTCCTGCAAGACAGAGGCAGAGTCCGAGCCCTGGGTCGGGCGAGGCGGAGATCGTTCGGCAGAGGCTGAGGCGGAGTCCGAGCCCTGGGTCGGGCGAGGCGGAGGTCGCCGTCTTCCGGGGCCTTAGCCCGAGTCCGAGCCCTGGGTCGGGCGGAGCGGAGTTCGCCGTCTTCCGGGGCCTTAGCCCGAGTCCGAGCCCTGGGTTGGGCGGAGCGGAGTTCGCCGTCTTCCGGGGCCTTAGCCCGAGTCCGAGCCCTGGGTCGGGCGGAGCGGAGTTCGCCGTCTTCCGGGGCCTTAGCCCGAGTCCGAGCCCTGGGTCGGGCAGAGCCTCCTATGGCACCTCTGGCGAAGTCTGGTCGCCCGTCGGTCTTACCTTTTGCGTTAAACGCCCCGGTGACTTGGTCGGTTGGCGCGGTGATTTAGTCAGGGTTTCTTCTTATCGAAGGCGGGGCCTAGGGCGAGCCGGAGATGCGTCTGCCGTGAAAGAGGAGGCCTCAGGCGAGACGGAGTCATCTTAGGGTCGGCTGCCCTCGCCCGAGGCTAGGCTCGGGCGTGGCGTGGTCAAGTCACTCGTATGGACTGATCCCTGACTTAATCAAACCCATCAGGCCTCTGCAGCTTTATGCTGATGGGGGTTACCAGCTGAGAATTAGGCGTCTTGAGGGTACCCCTAATTATGGTCCCCGACAATATGCATAAAAGAACATGACCAAAAGCATAAAACACATGTATGCTCTAGATCAATCCAAGTTACGCGAATCTAAGACATTTAGCTCACTACGCAGCCTGCAAAAGGTCTTCTCATCTAAAGGCTTGGTAAAGATATCGGCTAGCTGGTTCTCGGTGCTAACATAAAACACTTCGATATCTCCCTTTTGCTGGTGGTCTCTCAAAAAGTGATGCCGGATGTCTATGTGCTTTGTGCGGCTGTGTTCAACAGGATTGTCCGCCATGCGGATTGCACTCTCATTGTCACATAGGAGTGGGACTTTGCTCAGATTGTAGCCAAAGTCCCGAAGGGTTTGCCTCATCCAAAGTAGTTGCGCGCAACACTGTCCTGCGGCAACATACTCGACCTCATCGGTGGGTAGGGCAACAGAAGTTTGTTTCTTAGAACTCCAAGACACCAGGGACCTTCCTAGGAATTGGCACGTCCCTGATGTACTCTTCCTATCGACCTTACATCCAGTATAATCGGAGTCTGAATATCCAATTAAGTCAAAGGTAGACCCCTTTGGATACCAGATCCCGAAGCAAGGCGTAGCAACTAAATATCTAAGGATTCGCTTAATGGCCACAAGGTGACACTCCCTTGGGTCGGATTGAAATCTAGCACACATGCATATGCTAAGCATAATATCCGGTCTACTAGCACATAAATAAAGTAAAGACCCTATCATAGACCGGTATGCCTTTTGATCAACGGACTTACCTCCTTTGTTGAGGTCGACATGTCCGTCGGTTCCCATTGGAGTCTTTGCGGGCTTGGCATCCTTCATCCCGAACCGCTTGAGCAAGTCTTGTGTGTACTTTGTTTGAGAGATGAAGGTGCCGTCCTTGAGTTGCTTCACTTGAAACCCAAGGAAGTAGTTCAACTCGCCCATCATCGACATCTCGAATTTCTGAGTCATCACCCTACTAAACTCTTCACAAGACTTTTGGTTAGTAGAACCAAATATTATGTCATCGACATAAATTTGGCACATAAATAAGTCACCATCACAAGTCTTAGTGAACAAAGTTGGATCGGCTTTTATAACCTTAAAAGCATTAGCAATTAGAAAATCTCTAAGACATTCATACCATGCTTTTGGGGCTTGCTTAAGTCCATAGAGCGCCTTAGAGAGCTTACACACGTGGTCGGGGTACCGTTCATCCTCAAAGACAGGGGGTTGCTCTACGTACACCTCCTCCTTGATTGGCCCATTGAGGAAAGCGCTCTTCATGTCCATTTGGAACAACCTGAAAGAATGGTGAGCGACATAGGCTAACAAAATGCAAATCGACTCTAGCCTAGCCACAGGAGCAAAAGTCTTCTCGAAATCCAAATCTGCGACTTGGGCATAACCTTTTGCCACAAGTCGAGCCTTGTTTTGTGTCACCACCCCGTGCTCGTCCTGTTCCACTTGGTTTCCACAACGTTTTGCTTGGGACGTGGCACCAGTGTCCAAACTTCATTTTGCTTGAAGTTGTTGAGCTCTTCCTCCATGGCCAACACCCAGTCTAGATCTAGCAAGGCCTCTTCTACCCTGAAAGGCTCAATAGAAGAGACAAAAGAGTAATGCTCACAAAAATTAGCTAATCTAGAGCGAGTGGTTACTCCATTGCTTATGTCACCCAAAATCTAGTCGACGAGATGATTCCTTTGAATCGTCGCTCGAACTTGAGTTGGAGAGGCCCGTGGTGCTTCTTCCTCCTCAACTTGGTCTTCTTGTGCTCCCCCTTGATCACACGTCTCCTCTTGAGGAACCTGTTCATCATCTTGAGTTGGGGGGTGCACCATTGTTGAGGAAGAAGGTTGATCTTGCACTTGGTGTTCCTGTGGTCGCACATCTCCAATCGCCATGGTACGAATTGCGTCCGTTGGAACATCGTCTTCATCTATATCATCAAGATCAACTTGCTCTCTTGGAGAGCCATTAGTTTCATCAAATACAACGTCGCTAGAGACTTCAACCAAACCCAATGATTTGTTGAAGACCCTATACGCCTTTGTATTTGAGTCATAACCTAGTAAAAACCCTTCTACAGCTTTGGGAGCAAATTTTGAATTCCTACCTTTCTTCACTAGAATATAACATTTACTCCCAAATACACGAAAATAAAACACATTGGGTTTGTTACCGGTTAGAAGTTCATACGATGTCTTCTTGAGGAGGCGATGAAGGTAGACCCGGTTTATGGCGTGGCAGGCTGTGTTCACAGCTTCCGACCAAAACCGCTCGGGCGTCTTGAATTCTCCAAGCATCGTCCTCGCCATGTCTATAAGCATCCTGTTCTTCCTCTCTACCACACCGTTTTGCTGTGGTGTGTAGGGAGCAAAGAACTCATGCTTGATTCCTTCCTCCTCAAGAAACTCCTCCACTTGAAGGTTCTTGAACTCGGACCCGTTGTCGCTTCTAATCTTTTTCACCTTGAGCTCAAATTCGTTTTGAGCTCGCCTTAGAAAGCGCTTGAGGGTCCCTTGGGTTTCTGATTTATCCTGCAAAAAGAATACCCAAGTGAAGCGGGAAAAATCATCAACAACAACAAGACCATACTTACTTCCCCCGATGCTAAGGTAGGCGACGGGTCCGAAGAGGTCGATATGCAGTAGTGTCGGGGACCATAATTAGGGGTACCCTCAAGACGCCTAATTCTCAGCTGGTAACCCCCATCAGCATAAAGCTGCAGAGGCCTGATGGGTTTGATTAAGTCAGGGATCAGTCCATACGAGTGACTTGACCACGCTACGCCCGAGCCTAGCCTCGGGCGAGGGCAGCCGACCCTAAGATGTCTCCGTCTCGCCTGAGGCCTCCTCTTTCACGGCAGACGCATCTCCGGCTCGCCCTAGGCCCCGCCTTCGATAAGAAGAAACCCTGACTAAATCACCGCGCCAACCGACCAAGTCACCGGGGCGTTTAACGCAAAAGGTAAGACCGACGGGCGACCAGACTTCGCCAGAGGTGCCATAGGAGGCTCTGCCCGACCCAGGGCTCGGACTCGGGCTAAGGCCCTGGAAGACGGCGAACTCCGCTCCGCCCGACCCAGGGCTCGGACTCGGGCTAAGGCCCCGGAAGACGGCGAACTCCGCTCCGCCCGACCCAGGGCTCGGACTCGGGCTAAGGCCCCGGAAGACGGCGAACTCCGCTCCGCCCGACCCAGGGCTCGGACTCGGGCTAAGGCCCCGGAAGACGGCGACCTCCGCCTCGCCCGACCCAGGGCTCGGACTCCGCCTCAGCCTCTGCCGAACGATCTCCGCCTCGCTCGACCCAGGGCTCGGACTCTGCCTCTGTCTTGTAGGACGGACTCGACCTCGGCTTCGGAGGAGCCTCCACGACGCCCGACCTAGGACACGAGACCGCCACGTCAACAGGGAGCGTCATCATCACCCTGCCCTGAGCCGACTTGGGTCGCAGAGAACGAGACCGGCGTCCCATCTGGCCAGCCACGCCAGATAGGCAAATGATGGCGCCCCGCTAGACCATGACGACGGCGGCTCTCAGCTCCCTTACGAAAGCAGGAGGACGTCAGCAAGGGCCCAGCCACTCCGACAGCTGTCCCCCCGTCCGGCTCCGTTACTCCTCCAACAGCCACGACGCCACAACAACAGGGTGCCAAGACCTCTCCGGCTGCCACCTTGGCATGTACTTAGGCGCTAGCTCTCCCTCGCTAGACACGTAGCACCTTGCTACACCCCCATTCTGTACACCTGGATCCTCTCCTTACGACTATAAAAGGAAGGACCAGGGCCTTCTTAGAGAAGGTTGGCCTCGCGGGGACGAAGGGCAGGGGCAGGCGCTCTCTCGGGGCCGCTCGCTTCCCCTCACCTCGCGCGGACGCTTGTAACCCCCTACTGCAAGCGCACCCGACCTGGGCGCGGGACGAACACGAAGGCCGCGGGAATTCTCCGACTCCCTCACGACCCGGCTCCGGCCACCGACCTCTCTCTCTGTTCCCCCCTTCGCGCTCGCCCACGCGCTCGACCCATCTGGGCTGGGGCACGCGGCACTCTCACTCGTCGGCTCGGGGACCCCCCGGTCTCGGAACGCCGACAGTTGGCGCGCCAGGTAGGGGCCTGCTGCGTGTTGACGTTCGATTTCCCGTCAAGCTCCAGATGGGCAGTCTCCAACAACCTCTTCAACCCGGGACGGTGCTCCGTTTCGGGAGCCTCGAGTTCATGTCTCTCGACAGCGGCTACGACATGGTACTCCTTCCACCGCCGCGCGATAGCGACAATGGTGGCGAACAGCCCGCCCGCCGGCGGCGGAATCGACGACGTCTTTCCCGCGTGGGGGAAGGACAACTTTCGAGCTCGCCCCATCCTCTCCCTCGCCATCGGAGGAGGAGGAGGCGGGGCAACCGGGGCCGAGTGGGAGATCGCGCTCCGACGGCTGTCGAGCAAATCGACATCCCCGGCGCCCCAACGGAGGACACGCCAAGCGTCGCCCTCGCGTTCGAGGCAAACGCGAGCGCCATCCCCCCGCAACACGTCGACCCCGAGCAAGTGGACGACGCCAGCACGCTCACGGAGGGCCTGCAGGACGTCGCCCTCGTACCCAAGACGACGGCGCGGTCAGCCCCCGACTTGACTTCATCGCCCCTCGTCGACAAAAAGGTACCGACTGCTACCCATCTTTCGTCATTTCGACTCGGCCTCAGCCCGCCTGGCGACCTCGCTTTGGCGGGCGCTCACATTGAGGCGAGTGCAACCTCTCTGGGGTTTCGTGTGCGGTCGCCTTGGGACCGATTGACGGGTGTCTCGACCTACGGACCCTCTGGGTCCGAGGAAGATGACGACCCCAGCATCTGCTGGGATTTCTCCGGATCTGGCAACCCTAGTGCCATGCGGGACTTCATGACCGCATGTGACTACTGCCTCTCCGACTGTTCCGACGGCAGCCGCAGCCTTGGCGACAAGGACTGCGGCCCGAGTCGCGAATGTTTCCACATCGAGCTAGGGGATCCCTCCGGAGGCGGCTGTCTCGGCATGCCGGAGGATGGTGATCCCCCTAGGCCAGCGCCTCGCGCCGACATCCCGCGGGAGCTAGCTGTGGTCCCCGTTCCGATGGGGGGTCACGACCCACAGCTCGAGCAAGTCCGCGGGGCGCAGGCCGGGCTCGATGAGGGAGCAGGAGCGCTCGAGGCAATCCGCCAGAACATCGGGCAGGTATGGGCGAGCCAACCCCCGGCCGGAGGAATACGTCACCTGCCCCAAGGTCTCCAGCACCGCATCGCCAACGATGCCAGGGACAGACCGCCACCCGCATCCGGCGGAACCGGTCAGGACCTGGCCGCTGCAGCGATGCTCCTCCGCGCGATGCCGGAGTCATCAACCACCGAGGGTCGGCGAATCCAGGGAGAACTCAAGCATCTCCTGGAAGGCGCTGCGGCCCGGCGGGCCGAAAGCTCTGCCTCCCGAAGGCAGGGGTACCCCTCGGAACCTCGTGCCGCGACTTCCCGACTCACGCGGGAAGCCTCGGTCTTCACCGGGCGCACGCGCAACACCGCGCCTGCGGCCCCGGGCCACCTCGGCGACGAGCACCCTCATCGTGACCGTCGGGCACGCCTCGACGAAAGGGTGCGCCGAGGCTACCACCCCAGGCGTGGGGGACGTTACGACAGCGGGGAGGATCGGAGTCCCTCGCCCGAACCACCCGGTCCGCAGGTCTTTAGCCGAGCCATTCGGCGGGCGCCGTTTCCGCCCCGATTCCGACCCCCGACTACTATCACGAAGTACTCGGGGGAAACGAGACCGGAATTGTGGCTTGCGGACTACCGCCTGGCCTGTCAACTGGGTGGGACGAACGATGACAACCTCATCATCCGAAACCTCCCCCTGTTTCTCTCCGACACCGCTCGTGCCTGGTTGGAGCACCTGCCCCCGGGGCAGATTTCCAACTGGGAAGATCTGGTCCAGGCTTTCGCCGGGAACTTCCAGGGCACGTACGTGCGCCCCGGGAATTCCTGGGACCTCCGAAGCTGTCGGCAACTGCCGGGAGAGTCTCTCCGAGACTACATCCGGCGGTTCTCGAAGCAGCGCACCGAGCTGCCCAACGTCACCGACTCCGATGTCATCGGCGCGTTCCTCGCCGGCACCACCTGCCGCAACCTGGTGAGCAAGCTGGGTCGCAAGACCCCCACCAGGGCGAGCGAGCTGATGGACATCGCCACCAAGTTCGCCTCCGGCCAGGAGGCGGTAGAGGCCATCTTCCGAAAGGACAAGCAGCCCCAGGGCCGCCCGTCGGAAGATGCTCCCGAGGCGTCTACTCCGCGCGGCGCCAAGAAGAAAGGCAGGAGGAAGTCGCAAGCGAAACGCGACGTTCCCGATGCAGACCTCGTCGCCGCCGCCGAGCACAAGAACCCTCGGAAGCCCCCCGGAGGTGCTAACCTCTTCGACAAGGCACTCAAGGAGACGTGCCCCTACCATCAGGGGCCCGTCAAGCATACCCTCGAAGAGTGCGTCATGCTTCGGCGCCATTTCCACAGGGCCGGGCCACCCACAGAGGGTGGCAGGGCTCACGACGACGACAAAAGGGAGGATCGCCAAGCAGGAGAGTTCCCAGAGGTCCGCGATTGCTTCATGATCTACGGAGGGCATGCGGCAAACGCCTCGGCTCGGCATCGTAAGCAAGAGCGTCGGGAGGTCTGCTCGGTGAAGGTGGCGGCGCCAGTCTACCTAGACTGGTCCGACAAGCCCATCACCTTCGACCGGGACGACCACCCCGACCACGTGCCGAGCCCGGGGAAGTACCCGCTCGTCGTCGACCCCGTCATCGGCGACGTCAGGCTCACCAAGGTCCTGATGGATGGAGGCAGCTGCCTCAACATCATCTACGCCGAGACCCTCAGGCTCCTGCGCGTCGACTTGTCGTCCGTCCGAGCAGGCGCTGCGCCCTTCCACGGGATCATTCCCGGGAAGCGCGTCCAGCCCCTCGGACAGCTCGACCTCCCTGTCTGCTTCGGAATACCCTCCAACTTCCGAAGGGAGACTTTGACGTTCGAGGTGGTCGGGTTCCGAGGAACCTACCACGCAGTGTTGGGAAGGCCATGCTACGCGAAGTTCATGGCCATCCCCAACTACACCTACCTAAAGCTCAAGATGCCGGGCCCCAACGGGGTCATCACCGTCGGCCCCACGTACAAACACGCGTTCGAATGCGACGTGGAGTGCGTGGAGTACGCCGAGGCCCTCGCCGAGTCCGAGGCCCTCATTGCCGACCTGGAAAGCCTCTCCCGAGAGGTGCCGGACGTGAAGCGGCATGCCGGCAACTTCGAGCCAGCGGAAACGGTTAAGGCCGTCCCTCTCGACCCCAGTGGCGACACCTCCAAGCAGATCCGGATCGGTTCCGGGCTCGACCCCAAATAGGAAGCAGTGCTCGTCGACTTTCTCCGCGCAAACGCCGACGTTTTTGCGTGGAGTCCCTCGGACATGCCCGGCATACCGAGGGATGTCGCCGAGCACTCGCTGGATATTCGGGCCGGAGCCCGGCCGGTCAGACAGCCTCTGCGCCGATTCGACGAGGAAAGGCGCAGGGTGATAGGCGAGGAAGTCCACAAGCTGATGGCAGCAGGGTTCATTAAAGAGGTGTTCCATCCCGAATGGCTTGCCAACCCTGTACTTGTGAGGAAAAAAGGGGGGAAGTGGCGGATGTGTGTAGACTACACTGGTCTCAACAAAGCATGTCCGAAGGTCCCCTACCCTCTACCTCGCATCGACCAAATTGTGGACTCCACTGCAGGGTGCGAAACCCTGTCTTTCCTCGATGCCTACTCAGGGTATCATCAAATCAAGATGAAAGAGTCCGACCAGCTCGCGACTTCTTTCATCACGCCCTTCGGCATGTACTGTTATGTCACAATGCCGTTCGGTTTGAGGAACGCGGGTGCATCGTACCAGCGGTGCATGAACCATGTGTTCGGCAAACACATCGGTCGCACGGTCGAGGCCTACGTCGATGACATCGTAGTCAAGACGAGGAAAGCCTCCGACCTTCTCTCCGACCTCGAACTGACATTCCGGTGTCTCAAGGCGAAGGGCGTCAAGCTCAATCCCGAGAAGTGCGTCTTCGGGGTGCCCCGAGGCATGCTCTTGGGATTCATCGTCTCCGAGCGTGGCATCGAAGCCAACCCGGAGAAGATCGCAGCGATCACAAACATGGGGCCCATCAAGGACTTAAAAGGCGTACAGAGGGTCATGGGATGCCTCGCGGCCTTGAGCCGTTTCATCTCGCGCCTCGGCGAAAGAGGCCTGCCCCTGTACCGCCTCTTAAGGAAGGCCGAGTGCTTCACTTGGACTCCCGAAGCCGAGGAAGCCCTCGGGAACCTGAAGGCGCTCCTCACCCAGGCGCCCATCTTGGTACCCCCAGCTGATGGAGAAGCCCTCCTGGTCTACGTCGCCGCAACCACTCAGGTGGTCAGCGCCGCGATCGTAGTCGAAAGGCAGGAAGAGAGGCATGCTTTGCCCATTCAGAGGCCAGTTTACTTCGTCAGCGAAGTGCTGTCCGAGACCAAGATCCGCTACCCACAAGTCCAGAAGCTGCTATACGCAGTGATCCTAACGAGGCGAAAGCTGCGACATTACTTCGAGTCCCATCCGGTGACTGTGGTGTCATCATTCCCTCTGGGGGAGATCATCCAGTGCCGAGAAGCCTCAGGACGGATCGCGAAGTGGGCGGTGGAAATCATGGGCAAGGCAATCTCGTTTGCCCCTCGGAAGGCCATCAAGTCCCAGGTACTAGCGGATTTCGTAGCCGAATGGGTCGATACCCAGTTGCCAACGGCTCCGATCCAACCAGAGCTCTGGACCATGTTTTTCGACGGGTCGCTGATGAAGACGGGAGCTGGCGCGGGCCTGCTTTTCGTCTCGCCCCTCGGGAAACACCTGCGCTACGTGCTTCGCCTCCATTTCCCGGCGTCCAACAACGTGGCTGAGTACGAAGCTCTGATCAACGGATTGCGAATCGCCATCGAGCTAGGGGTCCGACGCCTCGATGCGCGTGGCGACTCGCAGCTCGTCATCGACCAAGTCATGAAGAACTCCCTCTACCGCGACCCGAAAATGGAGGCCTACTGTGAGGAAGTTCGACGCCTGGAAGACAAGTTCTACGGGCTCGAGCTTAACCACATCGCCCGGCGCTACAACGAGACTGCGGACGAGCTGGCGAAGATAGCCTCGGGGCGAACGACGGTTCCCCCGGACGTCTTCTCCCGGGACCTGCACCAACCCTCCGTCAAGATAGGCGACGCGCCCGAGCCCGAAGCACCCTCGGCCTCGTCCGAGGTGACCTCGGCCCAGCCCGAGCCATCCTCGGCTCACCCCGAGGAACCCTCGGAGCCCGAGGGCGAAGCGCTGCGCATCGAGGAGGAGCAGAACGGGGTCGTGCCAGATCAAGATTGGAAAACCCCGTACCTGCAATATCTCCGCCAAGGAGAACTGCCCCTCGACCGAGCCGAGGCTCGGCGGGTAGCGCGACGCGCCAAATCGTTCGTCTTGCTGGGCGATGAGAAGGAACTCTACCACCGAAGCCCCTCGGGCATCCTCCAGCGATGCATCCCCATCGCCGAGGGTCAGGAACTCCTGCAGGAAATACACTCGGGGGCTTGCGGTCATCATGCAGCACCTCGAACCCTCGTCGGGAACGCTTTCCGCCAAGGCTTCTACTGGCCAACGGCGGTGGCTGACGCCACTAGAGTTGTCCGCGCCTGCGAAGGGTGCCAATTCTATGCGAAGCAGACCCACCTGCCCGCTCAGGCTCTGCAGACGATACCCATCACCTGGCCTTTCGCTGTGTGGGGTCTGGACCTCGTCGGCCCTCTGCAGAAGGCGCCCGGGGGCTACACGCACCTGCTGGTCGCCATCGACAAATTCTCCAAGTGGATCGAGGTCCGACCCCTGAACAGCATCAGGCGGTGGCGTTCTTCACCAATATCATCCATCGCTTTGGGGTCCCGAACTCCATCATCACCGACAATGGCACCCAGTTCACCGGCAAAAAATTCTTGAATTTTTGCGATGATCACAACATCCGGGTAGACTGGGCCGCCGTTGCTCACCCCATGTCGAACGGGCAGGTAGAACGTGCCAATGGCATGATTCTACAGGGGCTCAAGCCTCGAATTTACAATGATCTCAACAAGTTCGGCAAGCGATGGATGAAGGAACTCCCCTCGGTGGTCTGGAGCCTAAGGACGACGCCAAGCCGAGCCACAGGTTTCACGCCGTTCTTCCTGGTCTACGGGGCCGAGGCCGTCTTGCCCACGGACCTGGAATACGGCTCCCCGAGGACGAGGGCCTACAACGAAGAAAGCAACCAAGCTAGCCGAGAAGACTCGCTGGACCAGCTGGATGAGGCTCGGGACAGGGCCTTACTACACTCGGCGCGGTATCAGCAGTCCCTGCGACGCTACCACGCCCGAGGGGTCCGACCCCGAGATCTCCAGGTGGGCGATCTGGTGCTTCGGCTGCGGCAAGACGCCCGAGGGAGGCACAAGCTCACGCCCCCCTGGGAGGGGCCGTTCATCATCGCCAAAATTCTGAAGCCCGGAACGTACAAGCTGGCCAACAGTCAAGGCGAGGTCTACGGCAACGCTTGGAACATCCAACAGCTACGTCGCTTCTACCCTTAAGATGTTTCCAAGTTGTTCATATACCCCGCACCCACGCAAAGTTTAGTCAACAAGGAAGGGTCGGCCTCGCCTCGGCAAAGCCCGACCCTCCCTCGGGGGCTAAAAGGGGGGAAACCCCCTCTGCGTCAAAATTTTCCTCGAACAAAAATCTCTTTCACCAGAACATCTTTCGTGCTTTTTGACTACTTCGAAAAGTGGGTCCTGGAAACGACGGAGTACACGTAAGCAGTCAAGGCTGACCGAGCCGAGGGACTCCTACGCCTCCGGGATACGGATACCTCACTCATCACCTTCTGCGATAAGTAACTCGCGCTCGGATAAAGTGACTCCGCGGATCGAACGAGTCTTTACGTACGGAAGCTCTTCTGTTGAAGCGGTTCTTCGAGCCTTCTCGACCGAGTCGGTGACAGGGCCTCATGGACGGGTAAAAGTACGCGTAAGCGGCAAGGCCGACCGAGCCGAGGGACTCCCACGCCTCCGGGATACGGATACCTCACTCATCACCTCCCGCGAGAAGCAACTCTTGCTCGCACTAACATCCCTGCTACCGACGAAAAGTCCAGATACTTGAAACAAGAGGAAAAGAGACGCAGCTTTATAACGCAGCAAGGGTGTGTGTTCTGGCCTCGACGGCCGCGCAAGGCCCACGCTACAAGACGATTTGACCCTGCAGGCTCGGATCTTGACGCTGGAAGAGGGCGATGACACCCTCGGCATCAACAGCACCTTCGGCAAGGCCCGACCTAGCCTCGGACGGCGACGCGGTCTGAGGGCCTCCGCTCCGAAGGACGACGTCATCACCACGCTCGAGCAATCTCTGCCAGGGACTTCTCCGAGAACCTGGCCCGAGCGGATGGCTCGGCCGGCCACCTCCGGGGCCTCGGCCGACCGCCTTCCGAGGGCGCCAGCTCGGTCCGAAGCCTCGGCTGAACAGCTCCGACGTCAATCCTATCAACGGACAACCCGGCTAGGCTCCGGCCAACCAGGTTTCATTTCCGAGCCAACTTCGCCTCTGCTCGTGCAGATATCGCTACCACTGGCCTCGGCTCGTCGAAGAGCGGCCGAGGGGTCTCTTTAACTAAGCTAGAGGAGCCTCGGGCAACAGGGCCGACCGAGCCGAGGGATTCCTACGCCTCCGGGATACGGATACCTCACTCGTCACCTTGACACGGGGCGACTCACGCTTGGTGAAGCGGTTCAGGCAAACAACAGGCGAGTCTTAGTGCTCAGAAATGAGGAAAAAACACGGCTCTGTGCCGGAGTTACATACATGTTCAGGCCCCGAAAGCCGAAATGAACAAAAAACCCGGCACTCGAAGTGCCATTACAAACGGAACTCCGGTTCCCCCCCCCCCCCCCCCCGCAGGTACGAACAACCCCACTCGATAGGGGCGGGCCCGCGGGGCAGCGGAAAAACTCTCACCCCCCGAGGACGAGAGCCAGCCATTCAGGCCGGGAGACGGAGACCCAGGGCTACGGACGGAGTCGGCAATCTCGTCGGTAGAAAAGCCACTTCCGTCCGCCGGCGCCTCGGGACCCGCCGCTTCCGACATGGCTGGAGGAAGTCTCCGTGAAGCTGGAGGATGCCGTTCTCCCCCAGGCGCACGGGGAAGAAGAGGGCAACCGACCCACACGGAGACAGCTCCCTGACTCGCCTCGTCCTCCCTCTTGGCCTGGTGATGAAAATCCTTGAGGCTGAGGGAGGGGCAGAGGCAGCAGCCCGGCTCGCTTTCCCCCACCATCAAGCCGGAGGTCGCCCTCTTGGGTGACCGCTGGCGGAGGGGTGCAGCCGGGCTGCATGATGAAAATCCTTGAAGCCGAACGATGGCAGAAAGATACCAACTCCCACGGAGTTGCGTTCCTCCAGCGATGGAGCGAAAAGACGGCGGTTTCCCCCCCATCCGGGGGCTCGGAAGATGGAGAGACACAATGCATAGGGGAGGAAGGAGACATGGTCACCTTACGAAAGGGGTCGCCCTCCTTTTAAAGGCAACTCCCCCTGCTTGCGCCCTCAACCGTCACGGGCTGAGTCTTCTCCAACACGCCTCCAAAGTCCTCCCCTGCGGCGCGGGGGCTGGGGCCCGCCTGTCATGCAGACTGGCTCCAAGCAGAAGAAGCCGAACCGCCGCGCACGACGCACGCAACCACCCAGCGGTTACAAGCAACCCTCCACTTTTGCCCAGACCAGCGGGCAAAGGGGGCAAGCGGCCATGCAGGCGGCATGCAACCGCGCCAAGTGGACGCGCCTCTCCGACTCCTGACAGGCCAGCGCGACGGCTCAGACCCACGCGTCGTGCAACTGGCGCGCCGGGCGCTGCATGCGAACCGCTGTGCCTCTCGCTCCACCACCGCACCTCCTCGATTGCGGAACCGATACCGCGACTCGAGGCCGCCCAGCCTGCGATCCAGCGGCGCCAGCCTGGCGCAGCGGTCAAACGCGGTCAAAAATGGGCCGGCAGTAATGACGGTGGCAGGCGCGCGAGAGCAGCGGTCACGCCATCGGCCAGGCTCATGTCCCATCCGGAGGCAGCAAGAGAGCCCCCTCTCACGGCGTGAAGACGACGCGCCCGTGACCCGTACCTCGAACGGCTCGCGCACGCGCAACGGCAACCTCGCCAACTACTCACCCCGGCGCATTAACTCCGCGGCTCGACGGACAGTGCTACGGGCGGGAGCGGCTGGTGACGTTTCGCCTTCGCCAAAACGACCACGCCAAAAGAGGTACGCCACGACGTTCAATTTCGAATCCTTTTTCCCTTTTCCTTCTTTCTCTATCTCTTGCAACAGGGACCGAGAAGGGGGATAACCCCAAAGGGATCCTTCCCCGTGAAGGAACTAGGCTCCGAGCCTCCCTACTGATCAGGGGTTCGAAGGCTGGCCCCCCGAGGGGTTCAACAGCCGCCTCAGATCGCGTGGGCCCGACACCCACTACTGGTCAGGGGTTCGAAGGTCGGCCCCCGAAAGGTCCCACGACCGCCTCAGGCTACTCGGGCTCCGTGCCCCCTACTGATCAGGGGTTCGAAGGCTGGCCTGTCGAAGGGTTCACAGTCGCCTCAGACGCCGAGCGAGGGATGACCAGGGGTACGTTCGATACATAACCAAGGCTCGGGCTGCGCTCCCGAGGTACCCTAGGACATTTCCGAGACCAGCGGGAACGACTCTGTAACGGAATCCCATCGGAGGGAGGCAACGAGCCCTCGGACCCCGTCGCTAGGGGACCGGGTCCGGCAGATCACCCGCAGGTACTTTTGGGCGTGCCTCCGGGCCCCTAGCCGACCCCCAACGAACGGGGCACGGACGTCCACTCGGATTACCCGATCGCAGCTCACCGGAGACACCATGTTCGGTGCCCATCGAGGGTAACATGGCGCACTCCCCCCCTCCTCCTTGCGGAAAGGCGACGTAGGGGCGTATATAAAAAGTCGAGTCTGTCCCTGATCGTCCTCTCGCTCCGTGCGAAGGCTCGGGGGCTGCTCTCGCAAACCCGGCTCCGGCCGAACCGTTGACAGCGTCAACATACCAGCCCGAGAACTTGGGCCCCGACAGTGCACCTGGGTTACGCCCTGCTCGCATGAGGGAACCACCAGACCAGCCGAGGCATTACGCAAGGCATTAAGACCTCGAAGGAGTGAAACCACTCCTCCGAGGCCTCGGGGGCTACACCCGGCGGGTGCGCTCGCGCGCACCCACCGGAACAAAGTACCACCGAGAAAGGCTGGTCCCCTTGCAAAAAAGTGCGACGCAAGCCTCCAAGCGAGTGTTAACACTCTCTTCGAGGCTCGGGGGCTACTGTCGGGGACCATAATTAGGGGTACCCTCAAGACGCCTAATTCTCAGCTGGTAACCCCCATCAGCATAAAGCTGCAGAGGCCTGATGGGTTTGATTAAGTCAGGGATCAGTCCATACGAGTGACTTGACCACGCCACGCCCGAGCCTAGCCTCGGGCGAGGGCAACCGACCCTAAGATGACTCCGTCTCGCCTGAGGCCTCCTCTTTCACGGCAGACGCATCTCCGGCTCGCCCTAGGCCCCGCCTTCGATAAGAAGAAACCCTGACTAAATCACCGCGCCAACCGACCCAGTTACCGGGGCGTTTAACGCAAAAGGTAAGACCGACGGGCGACCAGACTTCGCCAGAGGTGCCATAGGAGGCTCTGCCCGACCCAGGGCTCGGACTCGGGCTAAGGCCCCGGAAGACGGCGAACTCCGCTCCGCCCGACCCAGGGCTCGGACTCGGGCTAAGGCCCCGGAAGACGGCGAACTCCGCTCCGCCCGACCCAGGGCTCGGACTCGGGCTAAGGCCCCGGAAGACGGCGAACTCCGCTCCGCCCGACCCAGGGCTCGGACTCGGGCTAAGGCCCCGAAAGACGGCGACCTCCGCCTCGCCCGACCCAGGGCTCGGACTCCGCCTCAGCCTCTGCCGAACGATCTCCGCCTCGCCCGACCCAGGGCTCGGACTCTGCCTCTGTCTTGCAGGACGGACTCGACCTCGGCTTCGGAGGAGCCTCCACGACGCCCGACCTAGGACACGAGACCGCCACGTCAACAGGGAGCGTCATCATCACCCTGCCCTGAGCCGTCTTGGGTCGCAGAGAACGAGACCGGCGTCCCATCTGGCCAGCCACGCCAGATAGGCAAATGATGGCGCCCCGCTAGACCATGACGACGGCGGCTCTCAGCTCCCTTACGAAAGCAGGAGGACGTCAGCAAGGGCCCAGCCACTCCGACAGCTGTCCCCCCGTCCGGCTCCGTTACTCCTCCAACAGCCACGACGCCACAACAACAGGGTGCCAAGACCTCTCCGGCTGCCACCTTGGCATGTACTTAGGCGCTAGCTCTCCCTCGCTAGACACGTAGCACCTTGCTACACCCCCATTCTGTACACCTGGATCCTCTCCTTACGACTATAAAAGGAAGGACCAGGGCCTTCTTAGAGAAGGTTGGCCTCGCGGGGACGAAGGGCAGGGGCAGGCGCTCTCTCGGGGCCGCTCGCTTCCCCTCACCTCGCGCGGACGCTTGTAACCCCCTACTGCAAGCGCACCCGACCTGGGCGCGGGACGAACACGAAGGCCGCGGGAATTCTCCGACTCCCTCCCGACCCGGCTCCGGCCACCGACCTCTCTCTCTGTTCCCCCCTTCGCGCTCGCCCACGCGCTCGACCCATCTGGGCTGGGGCACGCGGCACTCTCACTCGTCGGCTCGGGGACCCCCCGGTCTCGGAACGCCGACAAGTAGCTCCAGAGGTCTTGATGTAGTCATCACATTCTTGTTGTGATGAGCGCTTCCCACCTGTTTACCTGCTTGACATGCTGCACAAGGTCTATCTTTTTCGAAAAACACATTTGTTAGACCCAACACATGTTCTCCCTTTAGAAGTTTGTGAAGGTTCTTCATCCCAACATGTGCTAGACGGCGATGCCACAGCCAGCCCATGCTAGTCTTAGCAATTAAGCATGCATCTAGACCGGCCTCCTCCTTCGAAAAATCAACTAAATAGAGTTTACCGTCTAGTACACCCTTAAAAGCTAATGAACCATCACTTCTTCTAAAGATAGACACATCCACATTGGTAAATAAGCAATTGTAACCCATATTACACAGTTGACTAACGGACAACAAGTTATACCCGAGCGATTCAACTAAGAACACATTAGAAATGGAATGCTCAGATGAAATAGCAATCTTTCCTAGTCCTTTAACCTTGCCTTGATTCCCGTCTCCAAAGATGATCGAATCTTGGGAATCTTTGTTCTTGACGTAGGAGGTGAACATCTTCTTCTCCCCCAAGGCAGCTAGGAGCCGTTGGAAGCAATCTAGGAAGACAATTCTTGCCTTCTGTCGGGTGGCGCACCGGACAGTCCGGTGCACCAATGAACATGCACAGTTTATAGTCCGGTGCAGATCTCCTTCCAAAAATAGAACAGTCGACCGTTGCAGAAATGGAGTCGTTGGCGCACCGGACAATGTCCGGTGCACACCGGACAGTCCGGTGCCCCCTGCCGACCGTTGGCGCGGCCACGCGTCACGCGCGGATTGCGCAGCCGACCGTTGGCGCAGTCGACCGTTGGCTCACCGGACAGTCCGATGCCTCACCGGACCGTCCGGTGAACTTTAGCCGTACGCCGTTGAACGATTCCCAAGAGCGACGACTTCACCGCAGACGGCTCACCGGACAGTCCAGTGCACCACTGAAGCGTCCCGATCCTTTGGGACTCAAATGTGATACAATTACTAGTCCCAGGAGGCTAGTAAACACATTCCTTACTTCAAATAGTACAGAGTTTAGAATAAAGGTTATTACAATACCGGGGTACAAGCTCAAGAGAGCCAAAATAAGAAGCGCGGTAGGAAAATATAATAGCCCAAGCCACAGGCAGAACTAGGTGCAGACACAGCCCTCTCAATCAAGCATAGCAGAAAGGAAGTCTTCGGCTGCTGAAAAACATAAATAAATTTGGGTGAATACACTAGGTATTCCGCAAGCCCACCCCGCTCCCGTAAAGAGAAAGAGACCTATATCGTACATGCTTTATTTGGTGGAGTTGAGGTCACTCTTCATTTTCTTAGAGAAAGGCAGTTGCTGTAAGGTTTTTCCCAAGGACTTAAAAGTAACAAAAATACTCAACCACCACTGAGCTTCCCGCCCCCGTGGCCTTGTTTTCTTTCTCAGCACCCACTTACCCACACATTTCCCTGTTCATGGAACTCATAGAAAAAAAGAATTTCTAATTGTCATACCGTACCAGACTCGTCCATACCAGTGGACACAGACTATTCGAATAGGTTTCAACTCTGCGCAGAGGGGTACACTTTACCCACTAGTCCGGTTTCTGCGATCTCACCGTCGCGAGACCCGAATGCCGGATCTCTTTCCTTCCTCGTACGTCCTAACCTTAACGATTATCCGGAAGGAGTCAGGCCACCACCATGTCCAAACCGGACAAAACTTTCCCCCTCCTTATCCTCCCGGTGCTCGCCAGCCTTCATAACCCTAGGGTTGGACCGCACGAGTTTCGATTGAGTGACTGCCCACACAGTCTCGAGTGGTTGTACTATTAAGGAGTACAGGTAGTGAAAAATGACAAGCTGGTCCTTATATGGGGGGGGGACAATCCTTCTGCTCATGCCTAAACCAGCTGAGCCAACACCTTAGGCCCTCCCCTCAACCAGGGAGTCCTTGATCATCCCACTCCCAAGGTGATGAGGGTGAGTACCCTTCATCGCATAACCTTTTAAAAAGAGACCTTATTTGAAGAAGCACATTGCCCTTTTTCCCAATCCACATTTCGTATCCAGAATATATATGTCAATGCGGCCATCTCTCACTCACAATGCAATTATCCCACCCTGAATTCCCGGCCTAGGCAGTGGTAGATAGAATAGGTAATTTATGCATCAAGGGAAGGGTGGACTTGCCTTCGTCGAAGCTTTCCTGGCACAAGAGGTTTATCTCGGAGGGGTCGGGTTCTTGCCCTTCTTCTGGAGCTATAAGTTCCGGAGGATCGGATCCCTCTTCCGCTAATCAAACACAGATAATAACAATACATCAATCATGGTGACATTAGTGGGGGTGTGCCATTTCTTATATCTCATTATTTTGGTGCCCTATAATTTATTTGGACTATTTTTGGTACATAAAATATCAGCATATGAGTATATATATGAAAATGGGGAAAAGAAATGGGAAAAGAAAAGGAAAAAGGAATTTCCAGCTAGCCGGGCCGGGGGGGAATTTCGGCCCAGCCAGGCGCGGGGCACGCGCGTGCAAGGGCGCCGGCCCAGCTGCGGCCCAAGGGCGAGGGAGACGGCGCGGGCGCGCGGGAGCGACGGCGTCACTGCGGGCCCACACGTCAACGAGAGCGGAGGGGGGGACGGTGCCACGGTTTGACGGCGCGGGCGAGCCGGCCGTCTGCGGGGAAGAAAACTCGGCCGTCGGTGGGCTCGACGGCGATTCGCCGCCGGTGGCCCGGTTCTTGGTCCACGGGGAGGTGGCTTAGCACGGGCATGGGCTGACGATCCTAGGGGTAGGCTTAATTTGGCTAGAGGGGGCCGGGAGGGGGCTGTCCACGGGGAGGTGGCGGAGCTTCGCGCCGGGGATCACCGCCGGTGGTCTTTGGGCGAGGGACTGGGGCGGGGAAGTGGTGCTTTGAGTTCGCGGCATTGTGAGGAAGCTGCTCGGTTAACTTAATTGCTTGCTGGACCAACGGAGAGGGAGGGAGAGGAGGGGAAGAGAACTCACCGGAGAGGGGGAAGACGGCGGCGTTTCGTGAATTGCGCTCGGGCGAGGGGAGGAGGGTAGTGGCCGAGGCCGGTGTGGGGAAGGAGGTGCCCGGGGCGACCTTTTTATAGGCGCCCGAGGGGAGGGGAGCGGCGGAGCTCGGCGGGCGCCGGTGAGGTGCACAGCGCCGGCATTAATGCCGCACAGCGGCGCCGATGAGACTCCACGGTGGGGCGGTACTGGGCAAGGACGTTGGTCAATCGGTGAGGACGGGGCGGTGCCGAACTCCTCCTGTGCGGCGAGGGGACGACGATGGAGGGGACGGCGGTGAGTCGTACGCGAGGAAGACGACGCGGCTGACCGGTGGGGCCGGTCTGCCAGTGAGGGGGAGCGCGCGAGCGAGAGGGGCTGGCAGGTGGGGCTGGCTCGTCAGCGAGAGAGAGAGAGGGGAGCACGTGGGCGGCTTCGCGCGCGCGAGCGGGCCGGCTAATGGGCCGAAGGGGGGGAATGCGCGGGCGCGGGGAAGGGGGAGGCGGCCACGACATGGGCCAGATTTGGCCCAGCAGGGGGAACAAGAGCTTTTTCTTTTTCTTTTTATTTTGGGATGTTACAAACCTACCCCACTTAAAGGATTCTCGCCCTCGAGATTCAGACGGGGCTCGAGAAAAGGTAAGGGTATTCCTTCCTCAGAGAGTCCTCACTTTCCCAGGTGGCTTCCTCTTCTCCATCACAGCTCCACTGAACCTTACAGAGTCTCACTTCTGAGTTGCGGGTCCTTCGGACTGCTGAGTCGAGAATCTTCACTGGCTTTTCTCGGTACTGAAGATCCTCTTGAATCTGAATTGCTGAAAGGGAAATGTGCCCTTGGGTCATTTCTAAGTATTTTGGTGGTTTAGTGTCCAACACAAGTGCCCTAGTGTAAAAAGGAGGACAAAGTACAAATCAAGGATAAATGTATGTTTCTCAGACTTAGTACATTGTTTTATGGACTAATGTATTGTGTCTCAGTGCTGGAAACAGGAAAAATCCAATTGGAAATGTCTTGGCTCGAGCAGCCAAGAATCTGCTCAGTCTGGGAGCACCGGACTGTCCGGTGGTGCACCAGACAGTGTCCGGTGCGCCAGGCTGGCTCGAACAAAGTGGCTGCTCTCGGGACTTCGACGGCGGTGTACGGCTATAATTCACCGGACTGTCCGGTGGTGCACCGGACTGTCCGGTGGGCCGTTCACAGGCGAACTTGTCGCTCTCGGGAATTCATCGGCGACGTACGGCTATAATTCACCGGACTGTCCGGTGTGCACCGGACTGTCCGGTGAGCCAATGGTCGGCCGGGCCAACGGTCGGCCGCGCAATCTGCGTGTCACACCCGGTTTTGGAAGGTAAACCGAATGCGAACCTTGTACGTGCCAGGATCAGAACTCACGTACACAGCGATTACATAAATGAACATCAATGCACATTGCTCGAATAATAACTTAAAAGAGTATTAACTTATTACATCACAGAGTCATAGACATCCACATAGTCATCAACTTAACAGTTAAATCAAAGTGCTAGCGAAACGCAGTAAAGATAAGGCCTTCACAGGCAGCTGACTGGGGGTTGCCGCCAACCCACACCTAGAATTCGTCGTAGTCCTGAAACTCCTGGAAGTCTCCTTCCACGACTTCGCCTTGTCCTGAGCAGTGGTTACAATGCGGACAACCTGGTGTTTGGTGGTAAAGCAAGGATGAGTACACATCAACGTACTCAGCAAATGTCCCGTTTGGCTGAGGTGGACTAGCTTTATGTGGGGTTAGGCTCAAGCAGTTGCTTTTAGTTGGTCAGGTATTTATCATTAGTAGAAGCCAGATTTTAGCATTAACCAATCCCATGAACCATTTCCTCATCGAGGAACAACATCATCATATTCGAACCAAAACCATAACATAATCCTTGTATCTCGAACCATTTGTATCTCTAATCAAAGAGGATCCCAAGGCTGCTCTTAACCGTGAGCATGGCTGATATACCAGTTTCACTACCCTCTGCAGAGGTCGCGCACTTTACCCATGAGTCATGATGCCCTTTCTGCCCGGGGAGAGCTAATCCCCATTGACCACTACCCAGGTGGTCCGGCAGGGTATCACTACGTAGCTGTTACAAAGATTCCCTAGAGATCATAGCTGCCCGTTAGGTTTCTCCAGTTTGATAAACACAGTACTCCTCCCCGCAGGAGAGTGACTAACAAAAGCAAAACGAAAGAACCTCGGCACTCAGCCTCGGCAGAGCAAGCACTGTGCCTGGACCCCATTGACGGCACGACGGCGAGGCAACTACACCTCTAGTTCCTCTAATTAATTAGCTAAGGGCATCCCATTTTACCCTCATGGTTGCACTGTTATCCCGAGTTGTCACTCAACGAACAGGTCCTTACGGAGAGGTACTCAGGAAACAGCCTGAGCCCCCTAGAGTATCACAAGATCATCAACATCATCAGGATAACAGTATCATAAATATTCACATCATGTTCATTGATTAAGTTAAGGCAATAGCAGAATGCTAACCATAATAGCCCATAAGGTCATCAAGGATAAAGTAAAGTGTAAAGCTAGTCAATCCTTAGATTTCAAGTAAGTAATGCGGGGTAGTAAGTTATAAGTGAATAGGACATAATGGGTCAGAGGACACTTGCCTTCACCAAACTGTTGATCAGGAACTTCCTCTGCAACTCCCTCGGGAAACACAGACTGCTCGTTGTCTACGTAAAGTAATCATTCACACTATGCACTTGGGAAATAACAAACAAAAACAATATACCAAACATATGCAGCAGAGAGAGATCACAAGTTCATAATAGAAAAGGGATAGGCACTCTGGTATTCTCTAGGTCTGGGGTAGAGGACTATACAAAGTGATTTATTATCCACTAATCAGGTTTAAGTCAGTGGTGGGATTAAATCATTATCTGGTTTTAAGTTCCTAAACTTAGGTGTTTAAGTCCATAAACTTAAGTGCTCCAACTTTTATTAAAGTCTACTATTTTTTATTTATCTCAAATAGGATTCCAATAACATTAATTTTACCCTAATGATCAACTATTAATTGGGACATAGATACAGCAGGGAAACATTGCATAAACAGATAGATAATAATATTATGAACATTTTGCAATTTGAAGCACCTAATTTGGAGTTCATATGGCAAAGTTATGAATTTTACAAGTTTAGGGGTTAAAAATATACCCTAAGGACCTATTTTGAATTAAATAAAAGGTCCGAGGACCTAACCGTAAGAAACCAGGGACGGCGGGTTCAAATTCCAGAAAACCGGGGGTCTCTTTAAGAATTTGCGCGGGCGAAGGGGTATCGGGCCTTCATAGCCGTCGGATCTCAAATCAACGCCCGAGATTAGATCGCGGGCGGGCGCGCGAGCGCGCGGCGGCCTGAGCGGCTGACAGGCGGGGCCGGGCGGGCAGCGCGGGGCGGACGGCTGACAGGCGGGACCGGGCGGGCAGCGCGGGGCGCAGGCGGGCTGACAGGCGGGGTCGGGCGAGCAGCGCGGGGCGCAGGCGGGCTGACAGGCGGGGCCCAATTGGCAGGGAGGCGGGGCGCGGGGGAAACGGCTCTGGGCCGTCGGATCTCAGGCGAACGGCTGAGGTTGGGTTCGGGCTATTTGAAACAGGGCCGTCCGATCTAAGATGGACGGCGGAGATGGGGCGGCTGGCTTCTGTCTCCTTCCCCAGCTAGCTAAGGCGGCGGCGCCCGTCCCTGCGGCGGAGGAGCTCGCCGGAGACGAGGGGCGCGGGGGCCCTGCGGGTCCCTGAGGCGACCTGAGTGGCCGGGAAGGTTGGGAAGGGCACGGGGAATCCTTTGGTGGGGTCTGGGTCGGGGCAGGGGCACCGGAGGGGGGCGGTTCACGGCGGAGCGGCTCGGCGGCGGCGTTGAACAACTCCGGCGAGGAATCAAACGCGATAGAGTGCAATAGAGGGGAAGAGAGGGGGCATGGGAGGTTCCTTACCTCAAGGCGAACTTCGGGGACTCCTTGGTGGTGGCGATGACGCGACGGTGGCCCAGGGCAACGGTGGCGGATCCCCGCGACTGCACGGCGAGCGGCGGGTGAGCGCGGGCAGAGAGAAATAGGGAGGGGGAGAGGGAATTGGGGCACGTCCCGGGTTGCGGACGCCGGGGCGAAGCTCATCGTGGCAATGGACACGGCGGAGCTTCAACGGCGGTCGGGAAACGAGCTCGGGACGGCGGCGGTTTAATGGCGGCGGCGCTCGGGCGTGCGCGCAGCGTGGGGAAGGTGAGGGAGGGGTCTGCGGGTGCGCAAATGAGGGAGGGGGAGATGGCGAGCGAGGTCCTGAGCTCAAGTGGCCGAGGGCGAGGTGGTGGCGAACCCCACGCGCGACGTGGGCGCGAAGTCCGCGGCACGCGCGGCGGCGGTTACGCGGGGACGGAGGAGCTGACAGCTCGGGCCCGCGAGCAGAGAGAGAGAGAGAGAAGCGGGCGCGGGCGCGGGGAAGGCGGGGAACAGTTGCGCTGACGGGCCGGGCCCGCGGGCAGAGAGAGAGGGAGGCGGGCGCAGAGACGGTGGCCACGCTGACAGGCCGGGCCCGCGGCGCAGAGAGAGCGGGGGGGAAGGGCGCGCGCGCGGGATGGGCCTGCTGGGCCGAAAGGCCGAGGGGGCGGGGGGAAACGGGCTTCTTTTCCTTTTTCTTTTATTCTGGTTTTTGTTTTCTCTTTTCTTTTTATTTTCTCTATTTGATTCAAATTCAAATAAGCCACAAATTCAAATTAGACCTTTTGAGAATTATGCACCAAACAAAAGTGAAATCCAGGGTTCAACATGATGCAACAATTCATACTCCCTTGGAGTTTGAGCTAATAGACTATAGTTACAAATAAAATAACCACTTTTCTCCTATAGAAATGAGAAAGAGAAGATTGGGGAAGGATGAGAAAAGGGAAGTAACACCCGGATTTGTGAATATGAGCAAAGAAATTTTATACCCCCAAATTTAGGGTGTTACACTGCGCGGGACACGTGGCCAAGCCAACGGCTAGAAGAAGGCACCAGACTGTCCGGTGCGCCAACGGCTCTCAGGCTGCCAACGGTCGACTGTGCCATTTTTGGAAGGAAATCGGGCACCGGACAGTGTCCGGTGTGCACCGGACTGTCTGGTGCGCCAGTCGACAGAAGGCAAGATCAGCCTTCCTAGATTGCTCTCAACGGCTCCTAGCTGCCTTGGGGCTATAAAAGGGACCCCTAGGCGCATGGAGGAGTACACCAAGCATTCCTACAACATTCCTAAGCACCAAGACATTGATTCCGCGCCTTTGATTCTTTGCGATAGCAATTAGAGCTCTAGTTGAGTGGTGAACTCATTGAGTTGTGTTGTGAGCTCTCATTGCGATTTGTGTGGGTGGCGTTGCTGTGATTTCTTGTCTTGAGTGCGTTGCTAATCCCTCCCTTGCTCCGTGTTTCTTTGTGAACTTCAAGTTGTAAGGGCGAGAGGCTCCAAGTTGTGGAGATTCCTCGCAACCGGGATTGAGAAAAAGCAAGCAAAACACCATGGTATTCAAGTGGGTCTTTGGACCGCTTGAGAGGGGTTGATTGCAACCCTTGTCCGTTGGGACGCCACAACGTGGAGTAGGCAAGCGTTGGTCTTTTCCGAACCACGGGATAACCACCGTGCCATCTCTGTGATTGATCTTGTTGGTTATTGTGTTTTGTTGAAGATTCCTCTCTAGCCACTTGGCGGTTATTGTGCTAACACTTAACCAAGTTTTTGTGGCCTAAGTTTTAATTGTTACAGGATCACCTATTCACCCCCCCTCTAGGTGCTCTCAATTGGTATCAGAGTCGTTCTCTTCACAAAGGGACTAACCGCCCGAAGAGATGGATCCTAAGGGGAAGGGTATCGTGATCAACGATAAAGAGAAGGAATCTTTCGTCAACGAGCCGAAGGATGACAAGCTTGCCGACTCGGGCTCGGGCCATAGACGGAAAGATGGGAAGAAGAAGAAGACGAGGCGCATCAAGGAAATCGTCTACTACGACGACAGCGATGAGTCTACTTCTTCCCAAAAGGACGACGACCACAACGACTACGAGAGAAGGAAACCGGTCAATTCGAACTTTTCTTTTGATTACTCTCGTATTCCTCAAAGTACAAATGCTCATTTATTATCTATTCCACTTGGTAAACCTCCTCATTTTGATGGAGAGGACTACGGATTTTGGAGTCACAAAATGCATAGTCACTTGTTCTCTCTCCATCCTAGTATATGGGAGATTGTAGAGAGTGGAATGCACTTTGATAGTACGGATAGTCCCATGTTTATTAATGAGCAAATTCATAAGAATGCACAAGCTACTACTGTTCTTCTAGCTTCATTGTGCAGGGATGAATACCACAAAGTGAGCGGCTTGGACAACGCCAAGCAAATATGGGACACCCTCAAGATTTCTCATGAGGGGAACGACGTCACCTTGCTCACCAAGATGGAGTTGGTGGAAGGCGAGCTTGGACGATTCGCGATGATAAGGGGCGAGGAGCCGACACAAACATACAACCGGCTCAAGACCCTTATCAACAAAATAAGGAGCTACGGAAGCACGCGATGGACGGACCATGACGTCGTCCGACTGATGCTAAGGTCCTTTACCGTTCTTGATCCTCATTTGGTGAATAATATTCGTGAGAATCCCAGGTACACCAAAATGTAGCCCGAAGAAGTCCTTGGAAAATTCGTAAGCGGGCGAATGATGATCAAGGAGGCGAGGTACGTGGACGACGCTTTAAACGGTCCAATCAATGAGCCTCAGCCCGTTGCTCTCAAGGCAACAAGGAGCAAGGAGGCGTTACCCAGCAAGGTAGCACAAATTGAGGCGACCGGACTTAATGATGAAGAGATGGCCCTCATCATCAAAAGATTCAAGACGGCGCTAAAGAGTCGCAAGGGGCAGCCAAGCAAGACCAAGACAAAGGGGAAGCGCTCATGCTTCAAATGTGGTAAGCTTGGTCATTTTATTGCTAACTGTCCCGACAATGATAGTGATCAGGATCAAGGGAACAAGAGGGAGAAGAAGAAAAACTATAAGAAGGCAAAGGGCGAAGCACATCTTGGCAAGGAGTGGGATTCGGATTGCTCCTCGTCCGACTCCGACAATGAAGGACTCGCCGCCACCGCCTTCAACAAGTCATCCCTCTTCCCAAACGAGCGTCACACATGCCTTATGGCAAGGGAGAAGAAGGTATGTACTCGAAACTCTACCTATGCTTCTTCAAGTGAGGACGAATCTAGTGATGAGGATGAAATAGATTATTCATGTTTATTTAAGGGCCTAGATAGAACCAAGGTAGACAAAATTAATGAATTGATTGATGCCTTGAATGATAAGAATAGGCTTCTAGAAAAACAAGAAGATTTGTTGTATGAAGAACATGACAAATTTATAGAAGCACAAAAATCTCATGCTTTAGAAGTTAAAAGAAATGAAATGCTTTCTTGTGAATTATCTTCTTGCCATGAGACAATTTCTAGCTTAAGGAGCATTAATGATGATTTGAATGCTAAGTTAGAAATAGCTAGTAAATCAACAACTTGTGTAGAAAATGTTGTTATTTGCAATAGATGTAAAGATTTTGACATTGATGCTTGTAGTGAACACATAGCTTCTATTGCAAAGTTAAATGATGAAATGGCTAGTCTTAATGCCTAACTTAAGGCTAGCAAAAGCGATTTTGATAAACTAAAATTTGCTAGGGATGCCTACACGATTGGTAGACACCCCTCAATTAAGGATGGGCTTGGCTTCAAGAGGGAAGCCAAGAACTTAACAAGCCATAAGGCTCCCATCTCCGACAAGGAGAAAGGGAAGGCCCCTATGGCAAGTAGTACTAAAAAGAACCATGCTTTTATGTACATTGATAGAAGACAGTCTCATTGGAGTTGTAATGCTTTTGATTCACATGCCTATGATTCTTATGCTATGTTTGCTCCCAGTTCTTCCTATATGCATGGTAGAGATATGCCTAGGAAAAATATTCATCATGTGCCTAGAAAGAATATTGTTCATGTTCCTAGGAAAGTTATGAATGGACCCTCTACAATTTATCATGCTTTAAATGCTTCCTTTGCTATTTGTAGAAAGGATAGGAAGATAGTTGCTAGGAAATTAGGGGCAAAATGCAAGGGTGATAAAACTTGCATTTGGGTCCCTAAGGAAATTGTGACTAACCTTGTAGGACCCAACAAGAGTTGGGTACCTAAGACCCAAGCCTAAATTTGCCTTGCAGGTTTATGCATCTGGGGGTTCAAGCTGGATTATCGACAGCGGATGCACAAACCATATGGCGGGGGAGAAGAAGATGTTCACCTCCTACGTCAAGAATAAGGATTCCCAAGATTCAATCATATTCGGTGATGGGAACCAAGGCAAGGTGAAAGGTTTAGGCAAGATTGCAATATCAAATGAGCACTCTATCTCTAATGTGTTTTTAGTTGAGTCTCTTGGATATAATTTACTATCTGTTAGTCAATTATGTAATATGGGATATAATTGTTTATTTACAAATGTAGATGTTTCTGTCTTTAGAAGATGTGATGGTTCACTAGCTTTTAAGGGTGTACTAGACGGCAAACTTTATCTAGTTGATTTTGCAAAAGAGGAGGCCGGTCTAGATGCATGCTTAATTGCTAAGACTAGCATGGGCTGGCTGTGGCATCGCCGCTTAGCACATGTGGGGATGAAGAACCTACACAAGCTTCTAAAGGGAGAACACGTGATAGGTTTGACTAACGTGCAATTCGAAAAAGATAGACCTTGTGCAGCTTGTCAAGCAGGTAAACAGGTTGGAGGAGCACATCACAGCAAGAATGTGATGACCACTTCAAGACCTCTGGAGCTGCTACATATGGATCTCTTCAGACCCGTCGCCTATCTGAGCATAGGAGGAAGTAAGTATGGTCTAGTTATGGTTGATGACTTTTCCCGCTTCACTTGGGTGTTCTTTTTGCAGGATAAGTCTGAAACCCAAGGGACCCTCAAGCGCTTCCTAAGGAGAGCTCAGAATGAGTTTGAGCTCAAGGTGAAGAAGATAAGGAGCGACAACGGGTCCGAATTCAAGAATCTTCAAGTAGAGGAGTTCCTTGAGGAGGAGGGGATCAAGCACGAGTTCTCTGCTCCCTACACACCTCAGCAAAATGGTGTGGTAGAGAGGAAGAACAGGACGCTCATAGATATGGCGAGGACTATGCTTGGAGAGTTCAAGACCCCCGAGCGCTTTTGGTCGGAAGCCGTGAACACGGCTTGCCACGCCATCAACAGGGTCTACCTTCACCGCCTCCTCAAGAAGACTTCATATGAGCTGCTGACTGGTAACAAACCCAATGTATCTTATTTTCACGTATTTGGGAGCAAGTGTTATATTCTTGTGAAGAGAGGTAGAACCTCTAAATTTGCTCCCAAAGCTGTAGAAGGGTTTTTATTAGGTTATGATTCAAATACAAAGGCGTATAGGGTCTTCAACAAATCATCGGGTTTGGTTGAAGTCTCTAGCGACGTTGTATTTGATGAGACTAATGGCTCTCCAAGAGAGCAAGTTGTTGATCTTGATGATGTAGATGAAGAAAACGTTCCAACGGCCGCAATACGCACCATGGCGATTGGAGATGTACGGCCTCAGGAACAATTGGAGCAAGATCAACCGTCTTCCTCAACTATGGTGCATCTCCCAACCCAAGATGACGAACAGGTACCTCAAGTGGAGGCGCATGATCAAGGGGGAGCACAGGATGTTCAAGTTGAAGAGGAAGAAGCACCTCAGGCACCTCCAACCCAAGTTCGAGCGACGATTCAAAGGGATCATCCCGTCGACCAAATACTGGGTGATATTAGCAAGGGAGTAACTACTCGCTCGA
Source organism: Zea luxurians (assembly GCA_029449295.1). Classification (NCBI taxonomy): domain Eukaryota; kingdom Viridiplantae; phylum Streptophyta; class Magnoliopsida; order Poales; family Poaceae; genus Zea; species Zea luxurians. The sequence goes on along the minus strand of JAOPSE010000008.1, from coordinate 38,252,133 downwards.
GATTAGTTAATTTTTGTGAGGATTACTCCTTTGTCTCTTCTATTGAGCCTTTTAGGGTAGAAGAGGCCTTGCTAGATCCGGACTGGGTGTTGGCCATGCAGGAGGAACTCAACAACTTCAAGCGCAATGAAGTTTGGACGCTGGTGCCTCGTCCCAAGCAAAATGTTGTGGGAACCAAGTGGGTGTTCCGCAACAAACAGGACGAGCACGGGGTGGTGACGAGGAACAAGGCTCGACTTGTGGCAAAAGGTTATGCCCAAGTCGCAGGTTTGGACTTTGAGGAGACTTTTGCTCCTGTGGCTAGGCTAGAATCAATTCGTATCTTGCTAGCATATGCCGCTCACCATTCTTTCAGGTTGTACCAAATGGATGTGAAGAGCGCTTTCCACAACGGGCCAATCAAGGAGGAGGTGTACGTGGAGCAACCCCCTGGCTTCGAGGATGAACGGTACCCCGACCACGTGTGTAAGCTCTCTAAGGCGCTCTATGGGCTTAAGCAAGCCCCAAGAGCATGGTATGAATGCCTTAGAGACTTTTTAATTCCTAATGCTTTCAAGGCCGGGAAAGCCGATCCAACTCTTTTTACTAAGACTTGCGATGGTGATCTTTTTGTGTGCCAAATTTATGTCGATGACATAATATTTGGTTCTACTAATCAAAAGTCTTGTGAAGAGTTTAGCAGGGTGATGACGCAGAAATTTGAGATGTCGATGATGGGCGAGTTGAACTACTTCCTTGGGTTCCAAGTGAAGCAACTCAAGGACGGCACCTTCATCTCCCAAACGAAGTACATGCAAGATTTGCTAAAGCGGTTTGGGATGAAGGACGCCAAGCCCGCAAAGACGCCGATGGGAACCGACGGACACACCGACCTCAACAAAGGTGGTAAGTCCATCGATCAAAAAGCATACCGGTCCATGATAGGTTCTTTGCTTTATTTATGTGCTAGTAGACCGGATATTATGCTTAGCGTATGCATGTGTGCTAGATTTCAATCCGATCCTAAGGAGTGTCACTTAGTGGCTGTGAAGCGAATTCTTAGATATTTAGTCGCTACGCCTTGCTTCGGGATCTGGTATCCAAAGGGGTCTAACTTTGACTTAATTGGGTACTCAGATTCCGACTACGCTGGATGTAAGGTCGATAGGAAGAGTACATCGGGGACGTGCCAATTCTTAGGAAGGTCCCTGGTGTCGTGGAACTCTAAGAAACAAACATCCATTGCCCTATCCACCGCCGAGGCCAAGTACGTTGCCGCAGGACAGTGTTGTGCGCAACTACTTTGGATGAGGCAAACCCTCCGGGACTTTGGCTACAATCTGAGAAAAGTCCCACTCCTATGTGATAATGAGAGTGCTATCCGAATAGCGGAAAATCCTGTTGAGCACAGCCGCACAAAGCACATTGACATCCGACATCACTTTTTGAGAGACCACCAGCAAAAGGGAGATATTGAAGTGTTTCATGTTAGCACCGAGAACCAGCTAGCCGATATCTTTACCAAGCCTCTAGATGAGAAGACCTTTTGCAGGCTGCGTAGTGAGCTCAATATCTTAGATTCGCGGAACTTGGATTGAATTGTAGCATACATGTGTTTATGCCTTGATCATGTTCATTCTGCATTTTGTTGCTTACTATGGTGCTCAAGTTGTACAATCATTCCCCAGACCTCACAAGTCCTTGTGTAAGTGATGCACATATTTAGGGGGAGTTGTGCTACAACTTGACCCTTTGAGACTAACCGTTTGCTTGAGTTTGCTTGATTTAGTCTCAAAGGAGTTTTGAAAGGGAAAAGGTGGACTTGGACCATGAAAGACTTCCACTGCACTCCGATGGGAGGGTAACTTATTCCAAGTTCATCTCATGTACTCTTATTGCCTTTGTGTTCTTAGTTGAAGATTTTGGTGAGGCAATTGGGGTTAAAGGGCCAAGATTGATCCCGTTTTGGTGCTTGATGCCAAAGGGGGAGAAAATAAAGGCCAAAGCGATAAATGGATCAGCTACCACTTGAGAGATTTTGAAAATAGTAGAATAGAGCTTTTGGTTTGTCAAAACTCTTTTGTTGTCTCTCTTGTCAAAAGTTGGCTTCTTGTGGGGAGAAATGTTGATTATGGGAAAAAGGGGGAGTTTTTTTTGAAATCTTGAATCAATTTCTCTTGGAATGACTCTCTTTATGTCTTAACATGTGTGTTTGACTTAGAGATAGAAATTTGAATTTGATTTGCAAAAACAAACCAAGTGGTGGCAAAGAGTGATCCATATATGTCAAATTTGAATCAAAATAATTTGAGTTCTTATTTGAAGTGATTTTGTACTTGTTCTACTTGCTTTATGTTGTGTTGGCATAAATCACCAAAAAGGGGGAGATTGAAAGGGAAATGTGCCCTTGGGTCATTTCTAAGTATTTTGGTGGTTTAGTGTCCAACATAAGTGCCCTAGTGTAAAAAGGAGGACAAAGTACAAATCAAGGATAAAGGTATGTTTCTCAGACTTAGTACATTGTTTTATGGACTAATGTATTGTGTCTAAGTGCTGGAAACAGGAAAAATCCAATTGGAAATGTCTTGGCTCGAGCAGCCAAGAATCTGCTCAGTCTGGGAGCACCGGACTGTCCGGTGGTGCACCGGACAGTGTCCGGTGCGCCAGGCTGGCTCGAGCAAAGTGGCTGCTCTCGGGACTTCGACGGCGGTGTACGGCTATAATTCACCGGACTGTCCGGCGGGCCGTTCACAGGCGAATTCGTCGCTCTCGGGAATTCATCGGCGAAGTACGGCTATAATTCATCGGACTGTCCGGTGAGCCAACGGTCGGCCGGGCCAACGGTCGGCCGCGCAATCTGCGCGGGACACGTGGCCAAGCCAACGGCTAGAAGAAGGCACCGGACTGTCCGGTGTGCACCGGACATGTCCGGTGCGCCAACGGCTCTCAGGCTGCCAACGGTCGACTGTGCCATTTTTGGAAGGAAATCGGGCACCGGACAGTGTCCGGTGTGCACCGGACTGTCCGATGCGCCAGTCGACAGAAGGCAAGATCAGCCTTCCTAGATTGCTCTCAACGGCTCCTAGCTGCCTTAGGGCTATAAAAGGGACCCCTAGGCGCATGGAGGAGTACACCAAGCATTTCTACAACATTCCTAAGCACCAAGACATCGATTCCGCGCCTTTGATTCTTTGCGATAGCAATTAGAGCTCTAGTTGAGTGGTGAACTCATTGAGTTGTGTTGTGAGCTCTCATTGTGATTTGTGTGCGTGGTGTTGCTGTGATTTCTTGTCTTGAGTGCGTTGCTAATCCCTCCCTTGCTCCGTGTTTCTTTGTGAACTTCAAGTTGTAAGGGCGAGAGGCTCCAAGTTGTGGAGATTCCTCGCAACCGGGATTGAGAAAAAGCAAGCAAAACACTGTGGTATTCAAGTGGGTCTTTGGACCGCTTGAGAGGGGTTGATTGCAACCCTCGTCCGTTGGGACGCCACAACGTGGAGTAGGCAAGCGTTGGTCTTGGCCGAACCATGGGATAACCACCGTGCCATCTCTGTGTTTGATCTTGTTGGTTATTATGTTTTGTTGAAGATTCCTCTCTAGCCACTTGGCGGTTATTGTGCTAACACTTAACCAAGTTTTTGTGGCCTAAGTTTTAATTGTTACAGGATCACCTATTCACCCCCCCCCTCTAGGTGCTCTCAATTGCCTCTGCCTCGACGTGGTTTTTTGGTACTTGTAGGCATTTGCGGAGCTGAGACACATGAAACACATTGTGAATATCTGACATGGATTCTGGTAGCTCAAGGCGGTATGGTGCGGGTCCCACTCAGCTAATGACGGGGTAGGGGCCAACGAAACGTGGTGCTAGCTTTCCTTTCATTTGGAACCTTTTGACACCACGCATCGGGGAGACCTTGAGATAAACGAAATCTCCTTCCTCAAATCTGAGTTCTCTTCGTCTGTTGTCTGCGTAACTTTTCTGTTGATTCTGAGCTTCAAGTAACCTCTTGCGGATCAAGGCAACTTTCTCTTCGGCTTCTTTAACTAAGTCGGGTCCTTCTAGTGTCCTTTCCCCTACATTGGACCACATTAGGGGAGTCTGGCATTTTCTTCCATACAGTGCTTCGAACGGTGACATTTTGATGCTGGCCTGATGGCTGTTGTTGTATGAGAATTCGGCGTACGACAAACTGGACTCCCAATCCCTACCGAATGTTAACACACAGGCTCTTAGTAGATCTTCGAGGATCTTGTTGACTCTTTCTGTCTGACCATCTGACTGGGGGTGATAAGCGGTGCTGAAATCTAACTTGGTGCCCATTGCTAGCTGAAGGCCATTCCAAAATTTGGAGGTGAACTGCGTCCCTCTGTCTGACACTATCTTCCGCAGAATGCCATGGAGCCTGACTATCTCCTTAAGGTATATTCGGGCAAGGGCGGCTCCTCCAAAAGTGGTTTTTACTGGAACGAAGTGGGCCACCTTGGTGAGACGATCGATTATTACCCAGATAGAATCATTCCCTTTCTGCGTTCGGGGCAGTCCGGTTATGAAATCCATGCCTATTTCTTCCCACTTCCATTCAGGTACTGGGAGGGGTTGCAGCAGGCTTGCAGGCTTCTGATGTTCGGCCTTTGTTCGCTGGCAGGTGTCACACCGGGCCACATACTGCGCTATTTCTTTCTTCATCCCTTTCCACCAGTATCCGGTTTTGAGGTCCAGGTACATCTTGGTGGTTCCTGGGTGGATGGAGTAAGCTGAGTTGTGGGCTTCATTGAGTAGGACTTTCCGTGCCTCTCCCATTGGTACACACAGACGGTTCTTGAACCAAAGGACTCCTTGTTCATCTGTCCTAAGATCCGGAAGTTGCTCCTTGCGAGCTCTTTCCATAAGTCTAGTTGTCTCTGCGTCCAGGTGTTGAGCCTTGCATATGAGATCCTCTAGCATTGGTTTGACTTCCAGGCTACCGTTGTCTCCCAGACATGCATTTAGCTGAGCTGATTCTTTCTTCCAATCTTCTAAAAAGTTGGTCCCCTTAATCCCGAAAGGTTTTCGGCTGAGGGCGTCTGCTACCACGTTGGCCTTCCCGGGGTGGTAGTGGACTTCGAGGTCATAATCCTTGATCAATTCAAGCCATCTTCTTTGACGGAGGTTGAGGTCCGGCTGAGTGAAGATGTACTTCAGACTCTTGTGATCGGTGAAGATGTGGCATTTGTTCCCAATCAGATAGTGCCTCCATATTTTCAGGGCGTGTACTATGGCTGCCAACTCCAAGTCATGGGTGGGGTAGTTCTGCTCGTGTGCCTTGAGTAAGCGGGATGCATAGGCAATAACTTTCTCATTTTGCATCAAGACACACCCTAAGCCTTGTCTTGAAGCATCACAGAAGATGACGAAATCCTGGTGTATATCTGGTAGTGTCAAAACGGGCGCGGTTGTAAGCTTTTCCTTGATGATCTGGAAACTTTCCTCACATTTTGGAGTCCATACAAACTTATTATCCTTTTTGAGAAGTTCGGTCATAGGTTTCGCTATGCTGGAGAATCCTTTGATAAAGCGGCGGTAATACCCAGCCATTCCCAGAAAGCTTCGTACTTCACTAACGCTGGATGGCTGTTTTCATTTTGAAACGACTTCCACCATGGATAGGTCCACTTCTATCCCTTCTGCAATCAAGATATGCCCCAGGAAGGCTATCTTTTCTAACTAGAACTCACACTTGCTGAGCTTAGCATAAAGTTGATGTGCCCTGAGTCTTCCGAGGACGATTCGAAGGTGACGCTCATGGTCCTTGCGATTCTTGGAATAGATGAGGATGTCGTCGATGAAGACTACGACAAACTTATCCAATTCTTCCATAAATACCTTATTCATGAGGTTCATGAAAAAGGCGGGTGCGTTTGTTAGCCCAAACGGCATCACTGTGAATTCATATTGCCCGTATCTAGTGACGAATGCAGTCTTCTGAATGTCTGCTTCCTTGATCCTCAGTTGGTGATATCCTGACCTGAGGTCTATCTTGGAGAAGTATTTGGCTCCCTGCAGCTGGTCGAAGAGATCATCGATCCGAGGGAGGGGATACTTATTCTTGATTGTAACTTTGTTCAAGGACCGATAATCAATACACATTCTCATACTTCCATCCTTTTTGGTAACGAAAAGGACGGGTGCTCCCCAAGGAGACAAACTGGGACGGATGTACCCTTTTTGTCGCAGCTCTGCAATCTGGAGTTTTAATTCTGCTAACTCTGTGGGGGCCATGCGGTATGGTCTCTTTGCGATGGGCGCAGTGCCAGGAATGAGATCTATATAGAACTCCACTCCTCTTTCTGGTGGCATCCGGGTAACTCTTCTGGAAATACATCCACAAACTCTTCGATTACGGACATGTTTTATGCTGCCAGATTAAACATCATTGGATCGTTTGTGGGTGGCTGGGCTTGACAGGAAACTGCTTTTCCTTGGCGATCGGTGAGAAGGACGGTCTTACTTGCGCAGCTGATGATACCCTTGTGCTTAGTGAGCCAATCCATTCCTAGGATCACATCAATCCCTTGGGATGGCAAGACGGTTAAGTCTGCCAGGAACACTACCCCACTTAAGAGAATTCTGACTTGGGAGCACCTGAGTTGGCATAGGAGGTCTGATCCCGGGGTTCGGGTGACCAAAGGGATAGCTAGGGGCGTAGAGGGGATGCCATGCTTTTCCACAAACTTAGTGGCTATAAATGAATGGGATGCTCCTGAATCGAAAAGCACAGTAGCGGGAGTAAATTCAATAAGGAACTCACCGAGCACTACTCCCGGAGCTTGCTGGGCTTCTTGAGCGTCGACGTGGTTGACTCGTGCTCTGCCCTGGTACTGAGTCCTGCTCTGCTGACTGTTGGAAGGAGGTGCCTTGGAGGTAGGTGCCAAGGGAATCTTGGGGCCATTCACCGAGTTGGAGTAGGTAGGTCCAGGTGCCTTCAACTGGGGGCAGTTATTCTTGAAGTGACTGGGGTCTCCACAGTGCCAACAGGCATTTGCTGGCGGTTGGTTGCTTGCAACGGAGGGTGCCTGAAGGGAGCTCTGACTCTGCTGACTGTAGCACGATGGAGTGGGTCCAGATGGTTTATTGAAGATTGGTCCCCTGGGTGGAAGCCCAAAGGGTCGAGCTCTCTGGTGACATTCTTGCTGTTGAGCTCGGAGAACTTGGAATTTCCTCTTGAGGTGCTCTTTTTCTTCCTCTTTTGCCCTTTCCACTTGGATGGCTTTGTTGGAGAGGTGAGAAAAGTTGAGGAAGTCTTGGCTGGCGAGGATGGTCTTAAGCTCGGGTCTTAATCCTTTCAGAAAACAGGCCATCTTCCTGGACTCGGTGCTGACATTGTCAGGCGCGTAACGGGCCAACTCTGTGAACTTGTGCACATACTCACTGACTGTTCTCCTGCCTTGAGTTAGCTCCCGGAATTCATCCTCCTTGAGTTGAACTATCCCCTGGGGTACATGGTGCTCACGGAAGGCTGTCTCAAATTCTGCCCAGGTAGCATCTCTAACGGCCTCACTGAAGGTGTCCCACCATGCTAAAGCCATTCCTGAAAGCTGATGAGCAGCCAGTTGGACACGTTGATTTTCGAGGCATCCGATGGCTTCCAGCTTCCTCTTGATCGTGCGAAGCCAGACATCTGCATCGAGGGATTGCTGGACCCCACGAACGTGGGGGGCTTGAGTCTCAAAAATTCTCCCATCCTGTCCTGTGGCCTTCCACCACCTGGGCGCTGGTTTTCCAGACTTCTAGTGAGGACTTCAATGAGTCGGGTTTGATTGGCTAGAACTTGGGCTAGGTCTAGTGGTAGATCCGGAGGTGTGGGGAGGTGGGTCTCACTCCCTTCTCCGCCAGCTTCTCCTTCGGCTCTTAGAGGAAAACCTGCTCCAATCCCGGAGGCGGTAGGCGTGGTTTTATCTAAAGCCATCTGCCATGGGAAGAGAGTCACTATCATGCACATGCCATTTTTTAACTAGTTATTTTATTATTCACATCAGGCCATTACATAATACAGCACACGGCTACCACAAGCTCATTACATGCGAGTGCTATCTAGGGTACTCCCAAACTCCTTCTCTTAAGTGTCCCCAAATTCCTTGAGAAGGTCATCAAGGCTGGCTAGGGACATCTCCTCGGTGTCGGACGAGTTCCTTAACCCGGCAGGGGGTAGGGTTGGAGGGGCTTCTTCCTTCTGCTCAGTCTGACATCCTTGGCTTTTGGTCTTCTTGCGTATTTTTCTTGAGGGGGCGAGCTTCTTTAGTTTCTTGTCGTAATCCATCTTTAGGGTGCGGTAGGCCTCACGGGTATTGGTTTCCTCGCCTTCTGCTATTGCGAGGCTCTCTTGGAGGGACGCCTTTTCCCTTGAAAGTTCCCTGACTTTTTGCTCCAGGCTTTCCACCCGGGAGGTTAGGTAGGTGCAGTGGAGGGTTAGGTCATCATATTGGTTATCAAGGGTGTGAAGGTATCCGGCCATGTAGACGATGGTGGGATCATCCTCAATAGGATCTCCTCCTGACAGGGCCTGAAATCTTTTCCTCCAGGTGGGGGTATTCTTGTTGCTGGGTGGAAGGTAGCGAAGGGGAGTTTCAAAGATCACCTTGTTGTAGTTCTGGCATAGTTGTCGGAGGGCTGTTCGGGCAACATTCTGGCAAGTATCTGGAAAGCGGTATCCGGTAAAAGTGACTTGGAAAGAAGGATGATTCGGATAGTTTCGGCTTTCTCCCAGTAGACTGCCATAGAGCATTTCTCCATTCCACTCTCGAGATACTCCTTCCAGACGTATTCCGGCTTCTTGCGGATTCCCATGCGAAGCGCACAGCTCCGCAACAGATGTGGGAACCCTTCCACCTCTGAGCAGTAGGATGTCCTAATGGCTAGAGAGTCTTCCATCTGGAATAGGAAAAGAAGGGTCTGTTAAAATCCGGGAAGAGGAGAGAAGACTTTTCTTGGGGTAAGAGGTATTTTCTTTTTAGGGCAAGTTTTAGGGTTAGGGCTGCGACCTACGGCCAGTCCTATGGGTTCTGATACGACCTGAAGCGTCCCGATCCTTTGGGACTCAAATGTGATACGATTACTAGTCCCAGGAGGCTAGTAAACACATTCCTTACTTCAAATAGTACAGAGTTTAGAATAAAGGTTATTACAATCCCGGGGTACAAGCTCAAGAGAGCCGAAATAAGAAGCGCAGTAGGAAAATATAATAGCCCAAGCCACAGGCAGAACTAGGTGCAGACACAGCCCTCTCAATCAAGCATAGCAGAAAGGAAGTCTTCAGCTGCTGAAAAACATAAATAAATTTGGGTGAATACACTAGGTATTCCGCAAGCCCACCCCGCTCCCGTAAACAGAAAGAGACCTATATCGTACATGCTTTATTTGGTGGAGTTGAGGTCACTCTCCATTTTCTTAGAGAAAGGCAGTTGCTGTAAGGTTTTTCCCAAGGACTTAAAAGTAACAAAAATACTCCACCACCACTGAGCTTCCCGCTCCCGTGGCCTTGTTATCTTTCTCAGCACCCACTTACCCTCACATTTCCCTGTTCATGGAACTCATAGAAAAAAAGAATTTCTAATTGTCATACCATACTAGACTCGTCCATAACAGTGGACACGGACTATTCGAATAGGTTTCAACTCTGCGCAGAGGGGTACACTTTACCCACTAGTCCGGTTTCTGCGATCTCACCGTCGCGAGACCCGAATGCCGGATCTCTTTCCTTCCCCGTATGTCCTAACCTTAACGGTTATCCAGAAGGAGTCAGGCCACCACCATGTCCAAACCAGACAAAACTTTCCCTCTCCTTATCCTCCCGGTGCTCCCCAGCCTTCATAACCCTGGGGTTGGACCGCACGAGTTTGGATTGAGTGACTGCCCACACAGTCTCGAGTGGTTGTACTATTAAGGAGTACAGGTAGTGAAAAATGACAAGCCGGTCCTTATATGGGGGGGGACAATCCTTCTGCTCACGCCTAAACCAGCTGAGCCAACACCTTAGGCCCTCCCCTAAACCAGGGAGTCCTTGATCATCCCACTCCCAAGGTGATGAGGGTGAGTACCCTTCATCGCATAACCTTTTAAAAAGAGACCTTATTTGAAGAAGCACATTGCCCTTTTTCCCAATCCACATTTCGTATCTAGAATATATATGTCAATGCGGCCATCTCTCACTCACAATGCAATTATCCCACCCTGAATTCCCGGCCTAGGCAGTGGTAGATAGAATAGGTAATTTATGCATCAAGGGAAGGGTGGACTTGCCTTCGTCGAAGCTTTCCTGGCACAAGAGGTTTATCTCGGAGGGGTCGGGTTCTTGCCCTTCTTCTGGAGCTATAAGTTCCGGAGGATCGGATCCCTCTTCCGCTAATCAAACACAGATAATAACAATACATCAATCATGGTGACATTAGTGGGGGTGTGCCATTTCTTATATCTCATTATTTTGGTGCCCTATAATTTATTTGGACTATTTTTGGTACATAAAATATCAGCATATGAGTATATATATGAAAATGGGGAAAAGAAATGGGAAAAGAAAAGGAAAAAGGAATTTCCAGCTAGCCGGGCCGGGGGGGAATTTCGGCCCAGCCAGGCGCGGGGCACGCGCGCGCAAGGGCGCCGGCCCAGCTGCGGCCCAAGGGCGAGGGAGACGGCGTGGGCGCGCGGGAGCGACGGCGTCACTGCGGGCCCACACGTCAACGAGAGCGGAGGGGGGGACGGCGCCACGGTTTGACGGCGCGGGCGAGCCGGCCGTCTGCGGGGAAGAAAACTCGGCCGTCGGTGGGCTCGACGGCGATTCGCCGCCGGTGGCCCGGTTCTTGGTCCACGGGGAGGTGGCTTAGCACGGGCATGGGCTGACGATCCTAGGGGTAGGCTTAATTTGGCTAGAGGGGGCCGGGAGGGGGCTGTCCACGGGGAGGTGGCGGAGCTTCGCGCCGGGGATCACCGCCGGTGGTCTTTGGGCGAGGGACTGGGGCGGGGAAGTGGTGCTTTGAGTTCGCGGCATTGTGAGGAAGCTGCTCGGTTAACTTAATTGCTTGCTGGACCAACGGAGAGGGAGGGAGAGGAGGGGAGGAAAACTCACCGGAGAGGGGGAAGACGGCGGCGTTTCGCGAATTGCGCTCGGGCGAGGGGAGGAGGGTAGTGGCCGGGCTGGTGTGGGGAAGGAGGTGCCCGGGGCGACCTTTTTATAGGCGCCCGAGGGGAGGGGAGCCGCGGAGCTCGGCGGGCGCCGGTGAGGTGCACAGCGCCGGCATTAATGCCGCACAGCGGCGCCGATGAGACTCCACGGCGGGGCGGTACTGGCAAGGACATTGGTCAATCAGTGAGGACGGGGCGGTGCCGAACTCCTCCTGTGCGGCGAGGGGACAGCGATGGAGGGGACGGCGGTGGCGTCGTACGCGAGGAAGACGACGCGGCTGACCGGTGGGGCCGGTCTGCCAGTGAGGGGGAGCGCGCGAGCGAGAGGGGCTGGCAGGTGGGGCTGGCTCGTCAGCGAGAGAGAGAGAGAGGGGGGAGCGCGCGGGCGGCTTCGCGCGCGCGAGCGGGCCAGCTAATGGGCCGAAGGGGGGGAATGCGCGGGCGCGGGGAAGGGGGAGGCGGCCGCGACATGGGCCAGATTTGGCCCAGCAGGGGGAAGAAGAGCTTTTTCTTTTTCTTTTTAAAAACTCATTTCCATTTTTGTTTCTTTTCTTTTTGAACAAATCATTTAGTGGATAATCTAGGTGTTGGAAAATAAAATCTAAGTGAGGTGCTTGTGATCAAACAAAGTGTATGCATATGATGGAAAAAATCTAAGGGAGTTTTGGGATAGAAGATAAGAAAAGGGGGTAGATTAGGGTTTCAACCATGGGTTAGAATTTTGGGATGTTACAACCACCGGACAGTCCGATGAATTATAATCGTACACCACCGTCAGTTCCCGAGAGTGGCCTATTCACCGGAGGCTGGCCTGGCGCACCGGACACTGTCCGGTGCACCACCGGACAGTCCGGTGTGCCAGACTGCGCTGAGTCTTGGCTGTTCCAGCCAACATCTTTTCTTCTTCTCTTTTCTCTGATTCCAGCACTTAGACAAATATATTAGTACACAAAAACCAATGTACTAAGTCTAGAATCATACCTTCTTGTTGATTTGCACTTCATCAATCATTTGGCACAAGATTACTCACTCAATACGTGTTGGGCACTTAATCACCAAAACTATACTAGAAATGGCCCAAGGGCACATTTCCCTTTCAGTCATTGTCGCTGCTGGTGCAGAGGTGGTCGCTGCCCTGGCGATCCGATGATGTAGAGGTGGCCGCCGCCGCTGGTGAGGTTGCTCGGAGCCAGCTTCTAGCGCGACTCCTGCTGGAGCAGCGTAACTCATTCCTGAAAAAATGGAGCTAGGGCCCCGCTTATAAGGGAATGTAATAACATATGTTTGCTCGGAAGCAAAATGTAATAACATATGCATGCAGGATCTTAGTTTGGGAAGCCAAGTTGTGTATCCGGACCCCCTGGATGGTGGTTCTAGGTACTAGGACACCTGCCGCAGGGTGGTGGAGTGTGCAGGCCCACGGTACGGGACCAGGCTGAGCGGCTACACGGGTCCAGACCACCCCAGGAGACAAGCATCGCTTCTCTAGTTCCGAACCCCAGGTTGTCGGACGCACAGGACTTATAGTTCCAAGTACTTGGGCATCCATCACGGAGCGGTGGAGTGTGCAGGATTTCGGGTACGGAACCAGGCTAACCGGCCACACAGCCTCCGGACCACCCCATGGAACGGGCACCCGTTCCTTAGAACCAGCCCCCAGGCTTTTTTCCTGTTTTTGTAAGGTACTTCTGAGTATTATTTATAAAGCGTGTTTGACACTTATCTATGCATCGCTCGTGCCTGTCGTTGACTTCCCTTGGTACCTAGCCCCCCGCTTGGGGTGCAGGCTCGATGTGTCAAGGTTGGGCACCAGCGTATATGAAAGAATTGTCAATGGCCTTCGGGAGGCAGCCTCGCCGAGACCTGGATCTGTACACAGCTTTAGCTTAAAGAGCGTTAGTGATACACCCGTAAGCCCCGCCATCTGGCATTATTTCATCCTTTGATACATGCTCGGGATTTGTAGTGTTTAGACTGGGGGAACCAAGTTGTGTCTGGACCCCCTGGATGGTGGTTCTAGGTACTAGGACACTTGTCACGGGGTGGTGGAGCATGCATGCCCACTGTACGGGACTAGGCTGAGCGGCTACACGGCTCCGGACCACCCCCGGAGACAAGTGTTTCTTCTCTAGTTCTAGACCCCAGTTTGTCGGACCCACAGAACTTATAGCTCCAAGTACTAGGGCACCCATCACAGAGTGGTGGAGTGTGCGGGGTTTCGGGTACGGAACCAGGCTAACCGGCCGCACAGGCTCCGGACCACCCCATGGAACGGGCACTCATTCTTTAGAGCCAGCTCCCAGGTTGTCGGGCCCTCCTGCTTTCGCATAGAGGTCCTAAACTGCAAACCTGGCTGTTCAATCCATATGTCATTATTCCTGATGGGATGGGAGCTGGTCGGGTGGGTTAGATAAAACTCAATCCGGGAACTACAGGGTAAGACCATGGAGCAGTAGGATATTGCTATCATAGAGGCACATCTGAGAGGGTAGTTTTCCTTTATAGCTAATCATGCATGGGTGCGGACCAACAGGCTGGGCTTATGGGGACAGACCCCACCGGGTTGGCGTACACGTATGCGCTACCTAGTTACAAAAGGGAAAAACTTCGACCCCTCAGACTTGCTCTATAGGCAAAACTTACAGAGATATTCCGGCACTGGGGGAGGCACTCCTTCAGTTGTAGCTAGATAGTTGCCCTCGGGTCGGGGGATTCCCATTACCATGAAGGGTCCTTCCCAGCTGGGGGAGTGTTACGGAGCCCTAATTTGGTCTGGTACTTCCGTAAGATTAGGTCCCAACCCTAGGTCCCCATCTGCGTTTGACGAAGGAGGCCCCGCCTTTGGCTGTGGTCATTCCCAGATGAACCTGTCAGAAATCTAGACCCGTGGGGAGTCCAGATGGGTTTTCGGAGGAAGGCGGGCTTCAGCTCTATAGGTCAGGGGACACGGGGTCCCGTCGGTGGTCCGTCTAGTCGTCACCATCTGAGTGGGAGTCTTTTGCGAAGACGTCCTTTAGGTCCCTTTCGGGTGACTGATACCCGAGGTCCTGTTCAGCCGCAACCACCTCGCCGTCGTCGACCTTTTCCTTGCCAGGACGGCGGCGAGGCGGGGAGGCGTCCTTGGAAGACTGCTCCCGTCGCTCGCTGGCACGTTTAGTGATGTGCTTTGCGAGATCAATGATCTCGCGACACTCCGCGGCGTTGTGGCGACCGTTGGGGTGTACAGGGCACGTGCCACTGTTACCCCTTTACGGTCGTGGGCGTTTGTTGCGGTCGCCCTGGCCCCTGGTCGCAGCTGCGATGACCAGCGCGGTAGACTGCGGCCTATCGTAGCCGCGGCCTGTCGGCGTTCCGAGACCGGGGGGTCCCTGGGCCGACGAGTGAATGTCGCCGCGTGCCCCAGCCCAGATGGGTCGAGCGCGAGGGCGAGCGCGAAGGGGGGAGAGCGAGGCGGCCGGAGACCGGCGTGAGAGAGGTGGGAATCCCGCGGCCTTCGTGTTCGTCCCGCGCCCAGGTCGGGTGCGCTTGCAGTAGGGGGTTACAAGCGTCCACGCGGGAAAGGGAGCGAGCGGCCTCCGGCGAGCGCCTGTTCTCGTCCTCGTCCCCGCGCGGCCAACCTTCTCTAAGAGGGCCCTAGTCCTCCCTTTTATAGGCGTAAGGAGAGGATCCAGGTGTATAATGGGGGGTGTAGCAGAGTGCTACGTGTCTAGCGGAGGTGAGCTAGCGCCCTAGGTACATGCCGTTGTGGCAGCTGGATAGATCTTGGCACCCAGCTAGTGTGATGTCGTGGCCGTCGGAGGAGCGATGGAGCTTGGCGGAGGGACAGCTGTCGGAGCGGTTGAGTCCTTGCTGACGTCCTCTTGCTTCCGTAAGGGGGCTGAGAGCCGCCGTCGTCACAGAGCATGCGGGGCGCCATCATTGCCTATCTGGCGGAGCGAGCCAGATGGGACGCCGGTCTTGTTCCCTGCGGCCCGAGTCAGCTCGGGGTAGGGTGATGATGGCGCCTCCTATTGACGTGGCTGGTCTGCGCCCTAGGTTGGGCGATGTGAAAGCTCCTCCGAAGCCGAGGTCGAGTCCGAGCCCCCGGGTCGGGCGAGGCGGAGATTGCCGGCTGGTGCCGGGGCGGAGTCCGAGCCCTGGGGTCGGGTGAAGCGGAGTTCGTCGTCTTCTGGGGCCGAGCCCAAGTCCGAGCCCTGGGTCGGGCGAGGTGGAGATCGTCGTCTTCTGGGGCCGAGCCCAAGTCCGAGCCCTGGGTCGGGCGGAGTTCGCCGTCTTCCGGGACTTAGCCCGAGTCCGAGCCCTGGGTCGGGCGGAGTTCGCCGTCTTCCGGGACTTAGCCCGAGTCCGAGCCCTGGGTCGGGCGGAGCGGAGTTCGCCGTCTTCTGGGACTTAGCCCGAGTCCGAGCCCTGGGTCGGGCGGAGCGGAGTTCGCCGTCTTCCGGGACTTAGCCCGAGTCCGAGCCCTAGGTCGGGCGAAGCGGAGCTTCCTATGGTGCCTCCGGCAGGGCCTGACTGCCTGTCAGTCTTACTCTGTCAAGTGGCACTGCAGTCGGAGTGGCGCAGGCGGCGCTGTCCTTCTGTCAGGCCGGTCAGTGGAGCGGCGAAGTGACGGCGGTCACTTCGGCTCTGCCGGCTGGGGGGTGCGCGTCAGGATAAGGGTGTCAGACCATCTTTGCATTAAATGCTCCTGCGACTTGGTCGGTCGGTGCGGCGATTTGGTCAGGGTTGCTTCTTAGCGAAGGCAGGGCCTCGGGCGAGCCGGGAATATGTTCGCCGCTGAAGGGGGGCCTCGGGCGAGACGGAAATCCTCCGGGGTCGGCTGCCCTTGTCCGAGGCTAGGCTCGGGCGAGGCGTGATCGTGTCCCTCGAATGGACTGATCCCTGACTTAATCGCACCCATCAGGCCTTTGCAGCTTTGTGCTGATGGGGGTTACCAGCTGAGAATTAGGAGCCTTGAGGGTACCCCTAATTATGGTCCCCGACACGGCCCTTCTTTTTCTTTCTACCGTCCTGAGGGATGGCACCTGAACCACCCGTCTGGGCGGTCCCAGTTGGTGGGGCCGAGTGCCATGCCTGACCTTCAGCGGCTCTGGCACACTTGTCCGCCAGGGCAAAGAGCGTGGGGATAGTCTCCACGTCATGTGTGGCCAGCTTCTCCAACATCTTCTTATCACGTACCCCCTGACGGAAAGTCGTGATGATGGAGGCATCAGAAATATGAGGTATAGTACCTCGTACCTTGGTGAAGCGGGAAATAAACGTCCGGATGGTCTCCCCGGGTTCCTGCCTTACAGCATGGAGGTGGGCCTCCACACCATGTTGTTGGTAAGCGCTGGCGAAGTTTGCAATGAACCGTACGCAGAGCTCTTCCCAGGTGTAGATCGATCCTGGGGCGAGGTTCATGAGCCAAGTCCGTGTGGGTCCAGACAAGGCGACATGAAAATATGTTGCCATCACAGCGGTGTTTCCACCTGCTGCCGTGATGGCGGTGACGTACACCTGCAGGAACTCCGATGGGTTCGATGTCCCATCGTATTATTCTGGCAGGTGCGACCGGAACTTGGGCGGCCATGACGTCGTGCGAAGATGGTCTGCGAGGGCGGCGCAGCCCACGCTGGCCAAGGGGACACCCGTTTGGGACCGAGCGCCTATTGGTGTCTGCGGCGCTTCGGCAGCGAAATCTCGGTCGAGGTTGCGACCCTCGATGTTCTGCCGGCGCTCACGCGCCCTTTCCAAAGAGATCCGGGCGTCCTCTTTCATACGCCTATGGTTGAGCTCTACCCGGAGGTCGTCGGTCTGTGCACCCCTTACGGAGGGCGAGCGCATAGACGCCGTCGCCTCGTGTGGGCGCCGGGATGACCGAGGCCTCGATCTGGTCGAAGTAGAATGTGCCATGCCGAGTAGTCGGTCGACGTCGTCACGCCACGGCTTCATGGCCCCCGGCGAGGCCGTGGAGCTTGAGGGTGGCGCAGCAACTCCCTGGCTGCCGACAATGCCGTAGGCGCTGCCCTTGACGGGGTCCGGGACGCTTGTGCAGGCGTGTGTTGCTGCACGGCGTGTACAGCAGCAGTCCCAGTGTCAGGGCGGTCGGGTACTTGCGGCGCAGAGGATGCAACTTCTTGCTCCATCGCAAAATCCTTTGAAGTTTCGGCGCGGTGCTCAATGATCCGCACCATCATGCTGAGCGAGAAAACAAGCAAAAACTTGAAGCCTAGCCCCCTACCTGGCGCGCCAAATGTCGGAGAGGAAATCTCCCCGGCCGGGTGGCGGATTGCACCCGCCCTAAATCCTAAAAAGAGGAGGGACCTAAGCGTTTTGCTTGTTACGAGACTGGTGGATCAACACACGGGAGCACGCAAGGGTTTAGAGTGGTTCGGGCCGCCGGAGCGTAATACCCTACTCCACTGTGTGATGTATTGCTCTGGAGCTTGTATGAACTTGTGAGTGTCTGCCTAAGATTGGGTCTGCCTTGTAACGCCGCATGCCTCCCCTTTTATAGCTGAAGGGGGGCATGCACAAAGGTACTGAGCCCCGACATGTGGGCCTAGGGACATAACGAATATAGCACTTGGAGCCACAAATGTGTGTTGCTGAGGCGATCTTCTCGCGCCCTGACACTCGAGATCTTCATATCCTCGGTGTGCAGGGGAGGCTTCTTGTAGAAGGGATGATGAGTACGGTGCACCGCTCGGCATGGGCGCATTGTTTGCCAACAGGCTGGTCAGACGCGTCGCCTGCTGGATGACCTTGACGCCGCCTGCCATCGGATTGGACAGGACACATTAAATGCTGGGAGGGCGCGTCGCCTGCTGGCGTGGTGGTAGGTGGCACGTCCTTTCAGCAATAAATGCAGAGGCCACTGGGCTTGATGGCTTTATGCCAGGCTTGGCCCATTGGTTTATGTGTTAGGCCACAAGCCACGCGGTAGCAGTGGGCAGTCCCAGGACAAGGTCTGGACACGTGCTAGCACCGGACCCCTACCTACGCCGGGGTCCTCCTCGTCCCGGGAGCTTGCCAATGCTGGGGCCTTCTAAGGGATCCAGCATACCTTCTTGGGGCCCTAGACTTGTATGTATAGGGGTTCGGTATCCTTCTGCGGGGTCCGGACCTAGCGATGAACACCGGGATGTACTCCCTTTCCTTGCCATGCGGCGCTCTTGGACCTGCCCATTGGACGCCATTCTCCACGTGGTCTTGAGGCGTTGCACGGGTGTGGCATCTTTATGCAGTAGCAGAAGGTACCCCTGATTGAGGGTACTGACAGTCACAATTGTTGAAGCGTTGAAGAGATCCACATCCACCATGTCGCATGGTAATGGCATGGCAGCCCATGCTTTTTCTTTAACCGTCCACCGTAGCCACAACCATCTTAGTCTTAGCGCTCTTGCAAAACGCTCCAGGTCAAGAATTCTTAGACCCCCCTATTCTTTGGCAGACACGTTGTGGGCCAGTTAATCAAGCAATGACCCCCACTGCAAAATTCTCGACTATTCCCTTTCCAAAGAAAGCTTCTTCTTAATTTGTCAATTCTTTTAAGAAGCCATTTCTGCGCCAGAAAGATCGTCAGATGGTAAATAGGCTGAGCAGATAGCACCGCTTTAACCAAGGTTTCCCTACGTGCCTTAGAGAGCATCCTGCCTTTCCATCCTGCTAGCCTATTAGTAATTTTATCAATTAATGGTTGAAAATCCACTCTCCTAACAGTCCTGAAATGAAGCGGCAGACCAAGATACTTCCCCGGTAATTTTGAGTATTTGCCAGGGAACACATCCATCAGTTCAGGCCAAAGAGTCTCGGGGTAACAAATCGGGAAAATTTCAGTTTTATCAAAATTGATCTTCAGCCCTGAACACCCTTCAAAAACTTCCAGAATCCTTTTCAGAACCTTCAAATCCTCTTTATCTGCTTTAACAAACACTCTTGCATCATCAGCATAAAGAGAACAGCGAAGCTTAGCCGCTCTTGGAAGAACCCGCCCCATAAACCCAGCATCTGCCGCCATCTCAATCATCCTCTGTAGTGGGTCCATAGCTAAAATAAACAGGAACGGGGATAGCGGATCCCCTTGACGAACACCACGCATGTGCGTGATTGCATTTGTTTGTTGGCCATATATTAAGATTTTGGAGGAGGAAGAGCCCAATAATGTGGCGATCCAATTCCTCCACTTCTGAGAAAATCCTAAAGCTCTTAAAACCTCTAACAGATATGCCCAGTTGATGGAGTTGAACGCTTTTGATATCTCAAGTTTGACAAAAAGTGCTGGCTGTTTGCTCTTATGAAGTTTCTGAGTAACTTTTTGAACGTAGAGGAAATTATCATGAATTGATTGTTTCTGAATGAACGCGTTTTGGGCTGTGCAGACGATCTCGTTCATTCTTGGCGCAAATCTATTTGCTAAAATCTTGGTTAAAATTTTCATAAAACTATTGATGAGACTGATCGGTCTAAACATGTTGATCTTGTCAGTCCCCTCCCTCTTTTGCAAAAGAGTGATATTTGCCTCATTAACAAGATGCAGGCTTTTGCATATATGATTATAGAAATCAAGAATAGCATTGGATAGATCGTCCTTAATCAGCTCAAAACAACACTTATAAAATAACCCTATGAAACCATCTAGACCCAGCGCCTTTTCAGAGTACATCCCCATAACCACATTTTTAATCTCATCATCATTGATCGTAGAGTCCAGATCTGATAACTCAAAAGGGCTATAGCCTAAGTTATCCCAACGAACAGCACGTTGTCTAGCACCCATCCTGCCAATAACTTGAGTGAAATGATTATAGGCCTCGTGCAATTTATCTTCCTGACTAGTGAGCAGTCTGCCGTCTCGAACCAGCAATCTAATAAAGTTTTTCTTCTTCTGTTATTTGCCATCAAGTGAAAAAATTTCGTGTTTGCATCACCCAGGCACATCCAGACGAGTCTTGAATGTTGTTTAGCTCTTGCCTTTTGAAGTGACACTATTCCGAGGATTTTCAATTTGAGACTTCTCCCGAATTCTAGCTCATCCCCAGAGAGCTGTCTGGATTCCTGCGCTTTCTCAAGGAAGGTAAGGACGGTCTGAATGATTGCTAGTTGCACTTCAAAAATTGCCTACAGTCTTTCGACTCCAGATCTTTAGAGCTTTAGTCGTTCGGGACATTTTCACATGCAGCCGAAGGATGGCATCTGAGGAGCTAACACTAGACGTCCACGCTTGCTGAACCACCTCATTGAACCCATCAATTTTTGTCCAAAAAGCATCAAATCTAAACCCCCTATAGAAACCAAAATCCGAGTAACCTTGCATAACTAGAGGGCAATGATCCGAGGTCATGGTCCCAATGGCTTGCAGATCGGCCTGAGGAAACGTATCATGCCACTCCGTAGTCGCCAAAAATCTGTCAATTCTAGTCATTGTAGGGTTGTCTTGTTCGTTTGACCAAGTGTATAATTTACCGTTGAGATCGATCTCTAAAAGCTGAAGGTAGTCAATTGTGTGATTGAATTGTCTCATCACTCTTCTATTTATTGAACCTTTGTTTTTCTCCCTTGCTCTCCTTATCATGTTAAAGTCACCTAAGATCAACCATTCTGGCTTCATCATGTATCGAATATTGCGCAGCTCTGTTAGGAAAGTCATTTTCTCATTCTCAGGTTGAGGGCCATAAACTCCTGTAAGGTCCCATGCCACATCACATAGACAGGAGCAGACCCTGACAGATAACGAATATACAGATGGGTAGGGAATAGTAACCATTTCGAAAAAATCCGCATCACAAGCGATTAGAATCCCACCTGAGGCTCCAAGGGATGGTAAATGAATCATCTGAGTTGCTAACTTACACCCTAGTGTTTCCTTTAATAAGTTGCAGTTCCAGCTCATTATCTTTGTTTCTTGAAGACAAACAATAGTTTCTCCAGAAGAGAGAATCATTTGTTTCACACTTTCTCTCTTAGCTGGGTCATTTAGCCCCCTCACATTCCAAGACAGAATACAACAGTTGATATTCATTAATCAAAAACAGCTCCCCTACTTAAACAAATAATGTCACACATGTGGTACACAGGATAGGAAAGGAAAACAGGAAACAACCGGCCTTCCACCGTCCATAACACACTTCCAGAAGCAAACAACCAGTGACTTACAACAGAAACTAAGGTAGACAGAAACACAGTCATTGCCAGCCAAAGAAACAAACACCACTGCCCAGACAACAGCCTGCTGCACAAAGCAGCCAACAAAAGATCCTGGGCGACCCATAGGCAAGTACACCGGCGACATAACATGATGCACTAGAACTACCCACACATCTCATAATACAACTCAGAGCATCTCAGCAGCCTCGATGATAGGAGCCTTGAGAGGTGTCACCTTTATGCCCTTCTTCTTGATCCCTTCCTTTTCCTTCCCCTGAGTTGCCAGCTCCATAATTGCCTCCATTTGTTCCTTGGTAAGAGGCCTAGAGAAATGCCTCGCAAGCTGCTCAACCAAATCCACCTAGTCATTAGAAAATGAAGCCTTTGAATTTTGAAAATGTGATGAAGCGGAATTATTTAACTTAGCAACTAGAATTTCTTGTGCTTTGACTATGGCATTTCTATTTCTCCCAATCTTCAATTTTTTCTTTGCAGCCAACCTAGCACTAGATCTCTTGCCAATAGGAGAGGGGATCACACCCACATCAACAACAGGCTGCACTGACCCCCCCTCAACCATGAAATTTGCGACTAAGCTAGTGTTAGGCTGTGATCGAATTAGCGGTGGTTCAGGAGCTTCAGAGATAGATATAATGAAATCTTCTAGACTATTGTTTGAGGGATCTGGTATGTCGCATGACGGAGCGACAGGGACTAAGTCTGAATTTATTAAACTGTGCAGCATGATTGAGGAGCTAATAAAATCTGAGAGTTGGGGTGCTTGAGATTCTAAATTCAACATCTGATTTGGTAAAAAAGGGGTTGCTGCCACCCTTGCTACCTCAACTAGTTGCAAACTTGTGTTATTGCACGGAATGACTGGAGTACTATTAAAATCAGAATGTTCCAGAGCTTGAGAGTCCATAGTCAACAGCTGGTTTGGTGAATTAGGAGTTGCTGCCGTCCTTTGTGTATCTAGTAGTTGTATAGAACTCATGTTTGAACTAGGAATAGCAAAAGCAGCCTCTCCTGAATTACAACTTAACACATTATCTGAAATAAATATTTGCTCTGAACCACATACCTTTGAAGGAGCAGCAAAAAGAGGTTGCTGAACTGCCAGGTCACCGAGGGTCGATCTGCTAGCAGGTTTCTGACTTTTTTCACCACCTGGCTCACCTACAATAGCTGGAGACCAAACAGCAGATATGAGGGGGTCAGCAAAAGAGACCGACTTGGTCTTAATCTTTGGAATCCAGCGCACAGTCGGCCCAATGTAACACCCTGAATTTGGGGTATAAAAATTTCTTTGCTCTATACATAAAATTTAGGTGTTATCCTTTCTTTATTCTCCTCTTTCCTTTTTTCCCTAAACAATGGAGAATATTTTGTGTGTATATATATACATATATATATATAGATGTTAAGTGTAGTAAAATAAAACCCTAGAAAAAAACTTTAGTTGTTGCATTTCATGCCGAAGCATAATTTTTGTTTGCTACCCCATTTATGCTAGTTGGTCACGATCTAAAATAAACAAATACATTCATATGTATATAAATATATATATCTATATTTAAATAAAAGGAGTAAATAGAAAAGGAAAAGAAGAAAACAGACCCACTCCCCATTCCCTGACTCGTTTGGCAATTGCCCCCACGGCGGAGTGCCATTTGAATCCCCCACGTCCCCTCGCCTCGCTACCCTCCCTCTCTCTCTCTCATTCTTGGACAGCCACCAAGCGCCCTCGCCGTGCTCACCTCCCCACGCAACTGTCGCGTGTTCGCCGCTCGCAAAGTTGCGCCCTCGCCTCACCGGAGCAGTCCCCGAAGCCTCGCCACGTCCGTGTTCCGCCCTCGCTATCCGAGGTGAGTTTCTCCCCTCGTCTACTCTCTCCCTCTCGCCATACACCATCTACCCCTGCACCGGTGAGACCCGTGCTCGCGCTCCTAGCCCCTCGGCGCGGCGAGCTCTCCCATCCCCGGTGCCCGGACCAAAGTAGACCCCGTCGGCTCTGTGTCGCGTCCTCCCCTCCCTGCGCACTCATGCTCCGCGCGCGACAACCCTCCCACGTGCTCTGCCCCGCCTCGCCTCGCCGGAGCGCCGCCCCGGGCGAGCTGCCACCACTGGTGTGTAGCCCCGCCTCGCAGCCCTCCTCTTGTCCGCGCTACGCCGCGCTGCTGCCACTGAAGAGCATCTGCGTTGCCCGCTCGTTCCATCTCTATCGAGCCGCCAGCGAGCCCCGCTCGCAGCCCCCGCGGCCCTACCATGCACATGGCTGCTGCGTTGCTGCAGCCAACCCAGCCATGCACGCCGCTCTAGTGCTGCCACCATGCCCTTGCTGCCGCGCTGCCGGACATGCTTCGGTGAACTGTCTGCGAGCCGCTGTCGTCACTGTCCTTTTTCCTCTGGCTAGCGAGCGACGATCTGTTGCCTATGCCACAAGCAGTGTGCTCCCATCATGCGAACGTGCGGTAGAAAGAATGGAATCGTCCTCCCCCACACGTGGCTAGGTGGCAATTTCTTTTTGGCCATTGGTTGTGCAGAATTGTATGTGGCTGTTTTTCTGGTGGTCTCCCTTGGCCAATCAGAACGCGATGGTTCATTTAATCCTGAATCGTTCTAATTGCGTTAACTTCGTAATAATGTTGCCTACATATTAACAATATTATTTTATTATGACCAGGGGCGACGCCAGACAACAAAGTCATTGGGGTCAGCTCCACTAATCATTATCTAAATACATTAGTTAAGAATATATTTATATAGGAATTGGCATGTTTTATAGGGGTCGGCTGACCCCAATAACTACAAGTAGCTCCGCCCCTGATCATGACATATGTTTTATTTAATTAATAAAATATTTGTGTATCCGTTATTTATTAAAATATCTTTCTAATTAAACTAAGTTATAGTTTTAATTTGCGTATTTATAAATTCATGTTAATGTGATTACGCCAACTCAAATATCTTTGAATCATAACTCGTTTAGTATAAACGCGATATCTGTTAACGATTTTCGCGTGTCACGTGTGTTGTTCACACGCGTCGTCGCGTCGTGCGCGCTCGTTTTTGTGGGTGTCGTCCGCGTCGTCTCACGTCGTGCCATTCGCGCGTGTTGTTTCACGTGTCGCACGGCGTCTATGCGTGATAATAAATTGTTTTCGCTTATAATCACTCATGTTAATTAATTAATTAATTAATTATACTTGTTTAGCCGTTAACTATTAAAATATCAAGTTAAGTGAAACTAAGCAGTTGTTTTAATTTATATTTCATAAATGCCTGCTAATATGTTTATGTCGAAACTAAATATTATAGTTAACACCCATTTAGCGTAAACACGACATCTGTTACTGATTCTCACGTATCGTCGTGTTGTTCGCGCGTCATTCGCGTGTGTCGCACGTGCTGTTTCGCGTTGTCGCGCGCCGTTCGCGCGTGTCTTGCGTCTTGCCGCGCGCCGTTCGCGCGTATCGCGCGTTGTCCGCACGCGAGATTAAACTGTTCACTTATAATCACTCATGTCAATTATTTATATTTGATAATGTCAAATTAAAAGTTATAGTTAATAGTTGTTTAGCGTAAACCCGTTAACTTCTCGACCGTAGCTTCGAGTTTGACGTTTTTTTTCCTCGTGTGACCGTAGCAGCGAGCTCTATTTCACACTACACATTTCTATAATGTTTTATCTTGTATGGTGTAATGTTCCTATACATGTATATGTTTGTTTGTGCCTGTTTGTATTTGTTGTACATCGTGAATAGATTGCGACCTGTTTCCGAGCTTCGAGGAATCGAAGATCAAGCTTTGGCGACCAAATGATCCAGTTCTTCGAGTTCTACGAGGCTAAATATGCTGAGCATCTGTTTAGTGAAGGCAAGTGTCCTCTGACCCATTATGTCCCATTTACTTTATAATTCATTGTCCCGCATACTATGAACAACCTAAGGATTGACTAGCTTTCTTTTACCTTGTCCTTGATTACCTTTTGGGTTACTATGGTTAGATTCATGCTATTGCTTTACTTTAATCAATGAACATGATGTGAACACTTTTGATACGATGTTGTCATTATGATTATGATGTTGGACTGGTGATACTTTAGAGGGCTCGAGCGGTTTCTCGAGTGCCTCTCCGTAAGGACCTGTTCGTTGGATGACCGCCCGGGAAAACAGTTGTTGGGGCGAAGGCGAAGACGCCACCCTTCGCTCGATGCCTTCGCCGACCTCGCTGCACCAACGAAGGCAAGACGACGGGCAGACCTACCCTTCGTCCCACACGTCGCCGGACGAAGACTTGCGACGAGGTCGTCTCATCTTGCGACCTCGCTCAGCATGGAGGCCCACGTGTGATCCGGCCCATTGTAACAGGCCCTGCGCGGCCGCTGCACATTACGGGCCTAATTTGTAAAGGTCTCCCTGTAATTACGGTCTGTAACCCTGCTTTATGGGAATATTCCGGGGATAACCTAGGTGCCCGAGGGCACATGCGTCCTTAACACTGGACGCTGGGCACTCAGACACCTATAAATAGGGATGTAATATGGTTCGGAAAATATCCGTCCGGGTCCGGATTCGAAGATGGTGAACACTGGTTCGGATGGAATTTTCGGATATCCGGACTTTTTCGGATAACGGATACGAATACGGATATTTTGTTCGGATATCGAATTCGAATACAATATGTCTGATATCCGTCGGATATCGAATATTCGGATATTTTCTCGGATAAATCTTCTCGGATATCCGGATATCTTATCCGGATAGCTGTGTGCATTTTGTTGATTTTTTGTAGAAAAAAAAATAATACACAAATAGCCTTAGAAATTCATGAAAATTTATGGAGGCATACCATATGTTCATATATAATCCTCCAAAATATTTGGACCATAAAATCCACGATATGATAGTGTTTCTTTCATTTCACTTTCACTTGTTGTGTGAATTACACGTGAAATCACTCTAAGTATTCAAGTTCACTTTATCATTTTCATGTGGAGACTTGAGGTTATATTCTTATAGAATGTTTATTAGTTTTGGTAACTTATTTGCATTTTGATGATTTTATGCAAAATAAATTAATAACACGCACATAAGCTAAAAATTCATGAATTTTTTTTAAAAATGTGACATATGTACACATATAATACAAAAAATGTTTAGACTCAAGGGGTAGATACATGATTACAACCATGATATGTGTGGAATGATGTCTTACACGATATCCGACAAAAAATTCGTTACCGACAATATCCGTGTCCGACTAGTTCCGTATTCGACACACAACTATCCGTATTTGTATCCGAGAACATCCGTATTCGTATTCATATCCGAAGCTATCCATATTCGAATTCGAATCCGAATAAAAATATGAAAACAAATATGGTTTTAGTGATATCCGTCTGTATTCGATCCGATTACATCCCTACCTATAAATATCCCTGTACAGTGCCCTTGAGGGGCTAGGTTAACAGAGCTATTGCCATCTCGTGTTGTAGCCCCGTTGACACCACTCCCCTGTTGGATCAACTCGCTCAGGAGAGCAAGTGCCAACATTTGGCGCCCAGCGTGCGTGCTACGAAAACACCACCCGCGATGGCACCCAAGAGAACCTCGTCGAAGGCTGACGAAGCCACGAAGGCAGCACTGCTGGCCGAGAAAAAGGGCAAGGCCCTCGTCGACAACACTCTCCAAGAGCCCTGTGAAGACGACGCAAACAGCAAGAAGTAGCGCAATGAACAACCCACCACCGAAGGCAGCCTCCGCACCTGCAGCTCCGGAGGACCACAGCAGCCTCCCCCAGGCTTCGCCCCACCAGAGGGCGCGGACGCCACCGAGGACGGCGAAGTCATCGGCGTCTCGGTCGAAGAGCAGCTACAGCTGTGTGCCCTACGCATCAAGAACCGCAACCTCCAAAAGCAAAAAGAGATCCTCGAGGCCAAGCGCCAACGTGTCTCTGCACAAGCCAAGGTGCGACAGATGATACGCAACGAAGAGCAGAAGGCACAGGAGCTCGAGCAAGAGATCGCGCTCATGCAGAGCGAAGGCCAACTCGACCTGCATCACGACCCACCCCGCCAACAGCGTGCACAAATCGAAGACCTGTTCATCCCTCAGCACGGACACACCATCCCTCACGCCACAGCTTTCCAAGGCGTCAACTACCTCGACGAGCGAAGTCCCCTGGCACCTCACCTGCAAGTGACACCGTGGCCCGCCAACTTCAGGGCAGGGACCTATCCCAAGTACAACGGCAGCACTGATCCAGCGCAGTACATCATGAGCTATCAAGTCGCTGTTGCATCATCCGAAGGGGACGACGCCACGATGGCCAAGTCATTCATCATTGCCCTCGAAGGCCCGGCCCTCACCTGGTACACCAGGTTGCCCCCACTGTCCATCGACTCCTGGAGAAGTCTCCGGGACAAATTCTTGCTCAACTTCCAAGGGTACCGCCCATACACCGACGCCTTGGCTGAACTCTCACTCTACAAGCAGCTGGAATGAGAGACTCTGCTGGAATATTACCGCAAGTTCCTGACCCTCAAATCACAACTGCCTTCGGTCGATGACCAGATCGCCATCCACTACACCATCAGTGGCCTTCGGGCCGGCGTCCTCTACAGCCACTGCATCAGGGACCCGCCCAGGAACCTCTAGGAGTTGTATCAGCTGTTCGAGAAATATGCTAGATCCGAAGAGCTCCACCAGCGCAAAGTCGAGTCTCAGAGGAAGCCCAAAGACCCTCCGCAGTCCAGCCGCACTTGGACGAGGCCCTCGCAGACATACTCCGGCCGGGACGGCCGCAATCAGCAGCAGGTGCACAACATCGCCAACCAGCCCCCCGCTGGTGAGGCCCCTCGCCGCCAGGAGTATCCCCCCAGGGCCGAGGAAATGGAACTCGCGGTCGAGGACGGGGGCGTGCGCAGCAGCCACGAAGATTTTACTGTCTGTTCCACGGTGAAGACTGCGCGCATCCCACAAAGGACTGCCCAGAGACGAAGGCCACCAGAGACAGAATGGCACGGGCACAGCTAGCCGACAACCCTAGAATTGTCGCGCACGCATACCAGCAACCCCCTCAACCATACAACCACGGCCCCGCTCTGCCTCCGCCGCACCACGCATACCAACACCACCAGGAGGTACAAATCATACCTCCCCCACCCCCACCCCTACACCATCAACAGCAAAACATCCACCACCCCAACCACCCTCAAGCACCAAAGCAAGAAGACTTCACCGATCAACCGTATCGTGGAGTCATCCATATGATTACCGGGGGGTCCAGTGCCGACTTCGACACAAAGCGGCAGAAGAGGGACCACTACCGCAGCATCAACCACGTCGCCGTCACCGGCCCGGTCATGCAGACAAAGTGGTCCCACGTGCCATTGACCTTCGACGCCCGAGACGTCGATCTGCGCAGCGCCCCCCACATCGACGCCATGGTCATCAACTGCAGCGTCGCAGGCTGGGACTTGCACAAAGTCTTGGTCGACAATGGCAGCCAGGCGGACATCATCTTCCTCCATGCCTTCGATCGCATGGGCATAAGCCACAGCCTGCTCAAGCCCTCGGACAACCCCCTGTACGGCTTCGGCGGCAAGGGCACCTTTCCAGTCGGCAAAATAGAGTTGCCCCTCTCCTTCGGTGTAGCACCCAATGCCCGAAGTGAGCAGATCATGTTTGACATCGTCGATATGGTGTACCCGTACAATGCCATAATGGGCCGGGGCTCCATCAATAAGTTTGAGGCAGCTATCCACGGACTTTACCTGTGCATGAAGATCCCAGGTCCCGGAGGCGCCATCACAGTTTACGGCAACCAGCAGGTTGCGCGTAACATAGAAAGAGACTTCGTCCCCGGACAAAGAAACGTACACTGTCTCACGGCCCAACGCGAAGTCCCCGAGCCTGCCAATCCAACCGCCAAGGGGCATGAAAAGGCACAACTGCAGAGCAACGACGGGACCAAGACCGTCCCCCTCGACCAGGCAACGCCCCAGCAGATGGTTACCATCAGCGAAGACCTCACTTCGCACGACGAAGAGCGGCTCCTCTGCTGTCTATCCAAGAATAAAGACGTCTTCGCCTGGTCCGCCCTCGACCTGGTCGGAGTCAGTCGCTCCATCATCGAGCACAGCTTAGGAATTGACCCTTCGGTGAGGCCGAAGAAACAACGGCTGTGCAAGATGTCTGACGAAAAGACAGAAGCTGCCAAGGCCGAGGTCCATCGCCTGCTCGAAGCCAAGTTCATCGAGCCGATCGCCTACCCCACATGGCTCGCCAATGTGGTGATGGTGCAGAAAAAGAGCGGCAAATGGCGGATGTGCATAGACTTCACCAGTCTTAACAAGGCCTGCCCTAAGGACAATTTCTCGCTACCCCGAATCGACAAAATCGTCGATAGCGCAGCCGGGTGCGAAGTCATGTCAGTCCTCGACTGCTTCTCTGGCTACCATCAAATATATATGAAGGAGGAGGACAAGGCAAGCACCAGCTTCATAACACCCTTCGGCACGTATTGTTTCATCAAAATGCCGGAGGGACTCAAGAATGTCGGGTCCACTTTCTCTCGACTCACCAAAACGGTGCTCGAGAGCCAGATCGGCAGAAATATCTTCACATATGTGGACGACATCGTCGTTGCCAGCAGAAGCAAGGCAGACCACCTAACCGACCTTGCCGAAACGTTCACAAGCATGCGAGCCACACGACTTCGCCTCAACCCTGAGAAGTGCGTTTTCGGGGTCCGCCAGGGAAAAATCTTGGGCTACCTGGTATCACACCGCGGAATTGAGGCCAATCCAACCAAAATCCAGGCAATCATCAATATGACGCCCCCGCAGTCAGCCAGAGAAGTGCAACGACTGACAGGCAGGTTGGCCGCCCTCAATAGATTTATCTCCAAGTCCGCGGAGCGGAGTCTCCCATTCCTCAAAACACTCCGCGGCGCAAAAGACTTCGCATGGGGGCCAGAGCAGGCGGCGGCCTTCGCTTCACTAAAACAGTACTTGTCGGAACTGGCGATTCTTACGAGCCCCGACCCTTCGCTACCCCTATTGCTCTATGTCGCGGCTTCGCCACATGCGGTCAGCGCAGCACTGGTTCAAGAGCAGACCAGAGAGGGCACAACCAAGCAGCGTCCAGTCTATTACGTCTCTGAAGTGCTCACAACATCAAAATGCAACATGACAGAGCAGGAAAAGATTGCCTATGCAGTCGTGATGGCCTCGCGCAAATTGCGCCATTATTTCGAGGCATTCAAGGTCCGGGTTACCTCAGACAGAGGACTCGGCGAGCTGTTTAGAAACCCGCAGGCATCAGTACGGATTGCCAAGTGGGCAGCCGAACTCTCCGGCTATCACATCACATTCGAACCCAGGACAGCCATCAAGTCGCAAGTCCTGGCAGACTTCGTCGTAGACTGGACTGGTCCAATAACGCAACCGGAGCCATCCGCAGAAAAAGTGTGGACAATCCATTGTGACGGCGCATGGTGCCATGCGGGGGCAGGCGCCGCTGCAGTCATTACTTCGCCCACCGGGATCAAGCATAAATACGCAGTGCGCCTCAGCTTCGCGTTGGAGTCTGATAGGTGCACCAATAACATAGCAGAATACGAGGCTGTCATCCTCGGCCTTCGCAAGCTAAGGGCACTCGATGTCACCACCTGAATCATCAAAACAGACTCCAAGGTAGTCGCTGGCCAGGTCGAGAAAGACTATGCAGCGAAGGACCCCGCACTCATGCAGTACCTCGCGGCCATCCACAGCCTCGAGAGGCAATTCAAGGGCTTCATGCTGCAGCACGTGGACCGAGCCAAGAATGAGGAGGCCGATGCTCTAGCCAAGGCAGCCGCCAGGGGCGAAGCCCTACCCTCCGCCGTGTTCTACCACGTCATCGGCACGCCAGCCGTCCGCAGCCCTGAAGGGCTCCAAATAACCAACGACAGCGAGGGCCACCGCATAGTCAACCTCATCATGACCGAAGACTGGCGGGCACCAATAACCCTGTACCTGCAGGGGTACTATCATCCAACCGACAACAATGAGGCCAAGCGCCTCAAACACCGAAGCCGGGACTTCGCACTGATCGAGGGCCAACTTTACAAGAAGGGGGTCAGTCAACCGATGCTTAAGTGCGTCACCGAGACCGAAGGCATCCAAATTCTGCGCGAAGTCCACAGCGGGACTTGCGGCTCCCACGCAGGGCCTAGGGCCCTAGCGGCAAAGGTGATTTGCCAAGGTTTCTACTGGCCCGCCATGATTTGCGCTACAAATCGGGTCGTGAGATCCTGCGAAGCCTGTCAGAAATTTTCCCCACGCTCGGGACGCCCTTCGCAGTTCATGAAGCTAATCGCCCACACGTGGCCCCTTCAACGCTGGGGCCTGGACATTGTCGGGCCCCTGCCCACGGCTCAAGGGAACCTCAAGTTCACCTTCGTCGCCGTTGAATACTTCACCAAATGGATTGAAGCGAGGGCAGTATCCACTATAACATCAAAGACAGCCCAGAAATTCTTCTGGCAAAATATTGTTTGCCGCTTCGGAGTCCCGTCTGAGCTCACGGTCGACAACAGCAAGTAGTTCGACAACCAAGACTTCAAAGATTTCTGCTTCTCCATCGGCACCAAGCTTGCCTTCGCATCCGTGTACCACCCCCAATCCAGTGGAGTCGTGGAGCGCGCCAACGGCAAAATTTTCACAGCCGTCGAGAAAATGGTCCTCGACGACAAAAAGGCAAGTGGCCCGACCTATTACCTGAAGTGGTCTGGGCGCTGAACACAACTGAGTGCAGGGCGACTGGGTTCACCCCTTTCCGCCTTCTATACGGATCGGAAGCTATGACTTCGCAAGAAATAAAACATGGGTCACCTCGGACAGCCGCGTCGGCCGTCCCCGACGTTGACGAGCCGACTTCGAAGGACCTCATCGACGGAGACCGCGTCTTCGCCCTACAGGCTCTGGACAAATACCAAGCCCAGACAAAAGCATGGCGCGACCACACAGTCATCCCGAGGGAGTTCAACGAAGGAGACCTCGTGCTCGTCCGGACAGCTCGGACAGAGTCCCGGGGCAAGTTGGAGCCGAAGTGGGAGGGCCCTTTCATCGTCAAGACGAAGGCATCCCCCAGCACGTACAGACTCACAACTCCATCCGGCGAAGACATAGAACATTCTTGGAACATTGATAATCTTCGCAAATTTTTTGTTTAACTCCTCAGGGCCACTTAGCCCTTGTAATCCACAGAACAGTTTTTTAGCCGGCCCGCACTCTTTTCCTCCCGGGGGTGAGGTTTTTAACGAGGCGGAGCCATGTAATATATACACGCGAAAAATCCCCCGCAAAAACTACGTCGAAAAAGACCGATTAAACGGTCTTCGACATTCGACCAACAAAAAAGTCACCGCGAGGGGCAGCGATGGCCACCCTCACGTGCGACAATCCGTGCAAAAGTCGCCAAAGGGTGCAGCCAGACTAGCACAACAAGTGCATAAATTCGAAGTCTTCTCGAAAAGACTATCTGTGCAAAAGTCGCCTAAGTGTGCAGCTGGACTAGCACAACAAGTGCGTAAATTCGAAGTCTTCTCGAAAAGACTATCTGTGCAAAAGTCGCCTAAGGGTGAAGCCGGACTAGCACAACAAGTGCGTAAATTCAAAGTCTTCTCGAAAAGACTATCCGTGCAAAAGTCGCCTAAGGGTGCAGCCGGACTAGCACAACAAGTGCGCAAATTCGAAGTCTTCCTCAAAAAGACTATCCGTGCAAAAGTCGCCTAAGGGTGCAGCCGGACTAGCGCAACAAGTGCGAAGAATCGAAGTCCTCCTTAAAAGACTACCCGTGCTAAACCCTACACCAAATTGTCCGCGCCAAGACTGACCACAGGCGCGCCGGACCGACATAATAAACATACTAGACCAAGCGCACAACGCCTTTACAAGCATAGCCGGATGCGCGCAGGCGCATAACCTCATCATACAAATTATAGTTACATATGTACAGCGAGGGTATCACACCTTACATCGGTTCAACCTTCGGAATGATCCCCATCTCCCTATAGTTAAATAGCATTATCCTAAGCTCTTCACCCTCAAAAAGACTTCGCAACTCCCCCTCACCTACACTCGCAATGGCCGGTGAGGACAACAATTCCTGCTTGCCAGCCCTGTCCACACGAAGCCGACCGCCATCCACCTCACTCACTCTACGCTTTGCAACCGCCCTTCGCCGCCTGCGCCCAGCGCTCGGACCGGGCACAACTTCAGCATCCACAGCACGCAGCGAAGACTCCGCCGCTGCCACATCCAAGGCCGCAAAGTAATCCAAGTCTTCATTCGACGACTCCTCTGTCCACTCAACCGAACTCCCAGAGCCACCAAAATCAGAAAACTTAGAAGCAGACTCATCTGATTTATTCCCAGCATCCACGGTCGAAGCCGCCAAAAAATTAGCAGTGGCGGTTGCGTGCGCAGGCCCAAAACCTTGAACCTGCGCAGCAACCAAGGTTCAGCAACATATACAAAATTCCCTAACTACCCACACCCACTACGCCACCTGCGAAGGCCCAGCCGCTGTGGGATCCTCCGCTGCCGGATCCATCGCCGTCTTCGGGGGATCCTCAGCCCTCGGCATCGCGGTTGGCGACGAGCCACCACCGGACACAGTAGCCGCAGGGGCAGCGAGGGAGCCTTCAGCGGTTTCCGGGGGCGGTGCCACTGAGCTCGAATCTGCTTCAGGCTGTGCGCTGTTCAAAGCTCCGAAGTCCTCCACTTTCTCATCACGCGCCGATTCAGCAAGCCCACGTATAACCCACATCCAACAACACTAAACAAAAGATAAACATTACCTGATCCCTTGCCCGGTCGGACCGCTCCCTCACCACCTCCCAACCGTGGGGGCCCCACATCCGGTCAAAGAGGGCTCCCGCGGATTCCTTCACCACAGGGTCCTCGACCTTGTAAATTTCGCGCTCGAAATTCTCATTAGATCGGTCGAAGACCTCATAGTGGCTGCACCCTTCACGGGACAGCGCGTTCATCGCCCCTTCGCAGGTGACCAGGGAGGCAAAGGACATAAATCCCTCCACAATGGTCGGGAGCGCCAACAACTCCTCTTGCAGCCACTCGAGGCAGCGAAAACCTGACTCTCGGTCGGGCACTTCAAAGTCAGCGGTCCGCGCGCCCAGCTCGCGGTATGAGTCCATGAGCTGTTTGCGCGTCCGCTCAACTTCCGAGCGCATCGAGGCCTCGGCCATCTCCATGCGGGCCTGCAGAGCGTTGAACCGCGTCTCCCACTCCTCAACACGCTGGCTGGCGAGACTACCCTCCACCCACGCCAGATTGGCCTCCGCCTGCGCCTTGGCGAGGGCCTGATTAGCCTCCCTCCTCTCCTCCGCCAGCTGGCGCCGGAGGTCAGTCCTCTCGCCCTC
The DNA here is from genome assembly GCA_029449295.1 of Zea luxurians. NCBI lineage: Eukaryota > Viridiplantae > Streptophyta > Magnoliopsida > Poales > Poaceae > Zea > Zea luxurians. The sequence continues at coordinate 38,217,440 of JAOPSE010000008.1, read as the reverse complement.
CAGCGCGGCCACCTTCTCCGTCAGCTTGCGGCACTTGCTATCAGCGACTGACTTTTCCCGGACAGCGTCAGCATGCTGCGCCCGAAGTCTCTCGACTTCGGCAGACACACCTGCCGTAAGGGCTCCCGATGCCACGCGGTCGGTGAAGTCAGCCGCCTAAAAGACAAACATAAGCCCACAATCCCAACGAAAGCGGTAAAAACCGAAGTCTAGCCCAACTACCTGACTCAGCCGCTGCGACGCCTCCCTCAGCCGGCGGGACACAGCGCCCGCTTCATCTTTGACGGCGGTGAGCCCGAAATCTCACCGCCAGCGCTGAGAGCGCTACCCTTCGCCCCAGGCACCGTGGCAGACACCGTGGTCGCCACCGCAGGCGGAACAACAACAACTTGCCCCTCGCTCGATCCTGCAAAGTATCAACAGTCAAAAAAAATCGGGCCAACGACTTACCAATGAAATAATCCTCCACACTAATATCAGTGCCGAAATCGGCAACACGCTTCGCCGGCGAAGGCAAGTCTCAGGCCTTCGCGGCTCCTGCCGAGGCAGACTTGGCTACACCGGCGCAGGCTGCCTTCACGACATCTGGCATCTTGCTGGACCCACGGGCGGCCGATTTCACCGCCAGCGTCGGCTGGCTACCGCCGAAGGCGACAGCCTTCGCAGTCCCCCACGCCCTCTTCGGCCTAGCCTCAGGCAGCCTGATGACCGCCCGACGCTTTTGCGTAGCTTCCTGACGATCCTTGTCCATCACTGCCGACACAACAGCAGCAATATTCCGTCCATAAGGAAACACTTTCAAGTCACGAACCATGCGAGATGTAAAAAAGTCTTCGCCGGACGCACGGGGGATAGGAACGTTCTTAGGCCACCAAGCCCCGGTAACCTTCAGCATCCGCGCCAAAGACTCCCGGAGCTCGGGCGAAGACATCCTTCCCCTGGGGGCCGCGCATGTCCCCATCAGCTCCACAGCAAAACTATCGGAGACCCCCAGTCCTCCCATCACAGTACCTAGCTTCCTCTTCTTAGTGGATGGGGCGGCCACCGGCGTGGGGTCGTCTTCAGTCTCCGCCGCTGGTTTCTTCCCGCGGCGATCGACATCGTCTTGCCCGAGATAACTGCCATACGGCAGACGGTTCAACTCGAAGACCCTATTCAAGCGATCGTTGGATCCGCGTATATCCCAACTACGCTGGCCCTCCGTCTTTGGCACGTAGCGACCAATTATCCGTGTCGCCCCATCCTCCGCCTCACGCACGAATGCGGCGGGATCTCGTCCATGCAAATCCAGTGCGAAGGCGGGACTCCGCACCAGCATCCCGCCATGAGAAGGCATCTGGCGAGGGCATACTTCACCCAGCGCCCAGCCATGCGCCAAGGGCCACACCCCATACGCGACAAACTCCTCAACCAGATCGCGCCCGCTACTCAGGCCGGCCGCGCATCGCAGGGCCCCTTCGTCTGCATCCTCCTCCGCTACTTCAAACCGCGGGTATGCTGAATAATAATGCGAACACATCTCGGCCACAGGGAGCCCCGGATGGTCTTAGACTGTGCCTTCAGCAATATAGAACCGAAATTCCCACCAGTTGCCCCATTTATTGCGGGCACAGGGAACCAACTCAACGACTTCCATCAAAGTCTTGCCCGTCTTTGGCGTAAACGTGCAAGATCCAAATTGGGCAATCTTATTTCCGATTTTCCTTTTCTGCCAGTGCAGACAATAATACTTCACGAAGACTTCGACCGAGGGCTGCCCGCCGTACGAGGTCGTCGCCTAGACATACTTCGCCAGAGCCACCACGGCATTTGGCGTCAGCTGGTGGACCTGGACGTTGAACCTACGCAGGACTTCTCCCACAAATCGATGTGCGGGCAGACGAAGGCCAGCAGTGAAAAAAGCCTCGAACACAACCAACTCGCCTTCTGGCTCGGGGACCTCCTCCGTCCCCGGGACACGTGCCACTCCGCCGCCAAAATAACCAAGCTGTTGCATGTCTTGCACGCGGACCGAGGACATCCGCGACACACCGAACTCCACTGTATCACCGGCGCGCAACTCCTCCGCCGCCACATCGCTCAGCGTCTCCCCGGACGACGCGCCAGCCGGCGGCGTAACGGCAGCAGAAGAGGAAGAGGACGACATCGCTATGTACCATCGGCGGCGGCGGGCGGTCTGCTTCACACGGGCCAGATCTCTGACGAGCAAGAGCAAGGAGGGCAGACGAGCAGCGAGCGATTTGAGAAGGCGGCTAGGGTTTTCGCGGAGCGCGGAAAGATAAAGTTCAAAACGCGCCGCCCCCGCCCCCTTTTATACACAGAGCGCGGCGCTTCGGGAAACCCGCAATCCAACAGTACGGCGTCAATCAACGGTTGTAACACCCAAAGTCTGGATTGGGAATTAGTAGAAGAAATTTGAACAAAATATCATAATGTCTTGGAAATTGGGAAATAAGAAAATGATGGGAAAAGAATTTTTCTTTTTCTTTTAAGAAAAACCATTTATACATCTCATGAAATAAATAGAAAGGAGAATAAAAACTTAAGTTAGTAATATTAAAATAAGTATGGTTTATATTCACCCTTGGATTTCAAATGATACATTGGAAAAATCTGAAAACTAAAATAGAAGTATAAATTTGAATTTGGAATAGAAAATAGAAAATAAAAGAAAAGGGAAGAACTAAGAAAAATATTACATAAAATAAAATAAATATTCTTCACACTTATATTAATAAATTATACCTTTCAAACTGAGGGCAAGTTATTCACAAAGTTGAACTCAAACTTGAATTCAAATTGGATTTGAATTGGATTTGAAAATGGGGAAAAGAAAATAGAAAAGAAAAAGAAAAAGGATACTATACCTAACTGGGCCTCGGATCCCGTTTTTGGCCCATCTCGCTTTCCACCGCGTAGCCCAACTCCACGCTCAACGCGCGCCGACACGCGGGTCCCACCAGTCAGTCTCACGCGCTCGCCTGCGTTTTCCCTCTCTTTTCGCTGACGACGCGGGCCCGCGGGCAGCCTCTCATCTCGCGCGCGCTCGGTCACTCTCTCGCTCACGCTCTGTTTCACTGAACTGCGGGCCCCGCTTGTCAGGGCGTCGCCCTCCTCGCAACGGAATCCCGAGCTCGACGGAGCCGCGCGCTCGCCGCCGAGTATCGCGCTCCTACCGGTCACCGCCTCCCCCTCGCTCGGACTTTGCTCCGGGTATAAAAGCTCACCAAGCTCGCCTCCCTCCCTTCATCTCCCCACTGCCAGCCCCACCGCCGCCGAGCTCTAAGAAGGAGTCTGCCGCCGCCGTCAAAGGCACGATTGGCCACCTCCTGGACCTCGGCTTGGGGTTCGGATCGAGCGCAGGGACGCCTGGAAGCTAGGGCCGCCGCGGATTTGACAAACGGTCGATCGGAGCTTCTCCAATTGCTCGCCGTTGTGATTGGACCACCGCGGATCCGCTCCACGCCGTGGCCGACGACACCTGACCGACAATCCGTGGAATAAACTACTCCGGTGAGTTCGCCATCACCCCCTCTAGGTTTAGCACCGATCAATTTTGGAATTGTGGCGTTCGGGCGACGGATTGAGTAACTCGCCGGTGACGGCCGCCGCGAGTGCGGGCGGCGCTGCCGCGTTTGGGGAGGGGGAGAAGAAGGATCGGCCGCCGTCGATCTGTTGATGGACGGTGGAGATTAGGTTGGGTGTACCGTTTCAGGCGAATGGATCCGTGCCGTCGGATCAGTATCCTGCGGTGTAGAACAGATCGTGTTTCATTAAGTTGTAGTCGTTGATCTCAGATCCTGCGATCCTGGATGCGTACCGATTCATCGCAGCGCGGGGTTAATCTGGTTCGCCCGCGTCTGATCCAACGGCCTAGAATCACCCATACCCCTTCGTCATGCGTTTTTGTTAAAAAGACCCTGACAAACACTGGAATCAACCCGCCGTCCAGGGATCCTGTTCCCTGTGTCTCGGGATACTTACGCCGAGCCCCCTGGGTTTCTCTGGAATTGAGGCCCAGTCCAGTGAGTTAGAAAATCAGGGAAATTAATTAGAAAATGAGTTTTTAATATAAAAATAATTCCTAGAATATATATAATTCATAGAAAATGTATATGAGCTCCAAATTGAACCATTCCAGTTTCTAAAACTTTGTAATAATATTCTCCATCATTTAGTGTCTTTGCTTTGACATAAACTCTGTCAGAAAATTTATTTATCATTTAATCATATTTTAATCACATTAAACCTTAGGAAAATCATAACTTAAAATCTACAACTCCAAATTTAGTGATTCCAGTTCCTGTGGTTTTATTTTAATGTGTAGATTATTACTGTGTATTTTGTTCTTATGTTTGGTGTAATGTTAAATTTGCCTATACTATGTATGTTTGTATTGCTACGACTAGCAGTGAGGTCACGAGGATCTGAAGAATCATCCTGGTACCTGGATTCTCAAGGCCCAGGCAAGTTGTGCCCTTGATCACTTCTTTTCACCTACTCATGTTCTAATTAATCATAATGATCTGCATAGGTTAAATTTGATGGGACCCAATAGGTTACCTAGTTTGATTATCTTTATACCTTGTTCACCACTAAATTTCTGGGTAGTACTTGCTAGTGCTTTATGTGGTTTTGGGTATGGAGATACACTATTCATGATTACACTTTTGTTATCAGTTGTTATTTATGGTTCATGTTAAGATCATTATGTTAATTGGAACATGGAGAACCACCCGGGAAAACAGTGCTACCACAAGGGTAGTATGGGATGCCCTTGGCTGATTAATTAGGAAAGCTAGTGGAAGACTACCTTACCCGAAAGGGGCAAGGGCAGTAGGGGAGAGGTCAGTGTAGGGAGGCCCTCGGGAGGATTTTGCTGCGATGGCGGTCCTGCAAGGGATTCCTGTACTGGATCTTCCTATAAACTGTAGCGGGTTTTCGGAAGCTAGTGGAACTTTGTAAAGGCCTCGTAGTGTTACCCTGCCTCGCTTCCTTGGTAGAGGTGAATGGGATTCATGACCCCTTGGCAGATGGGTAACACGGCTTGTGGGTAAAGATGCGCAACCTCTGCAGAGTGTAAAACTGGTATACTAGCCGTGCTCACGGTCATGAGCAGCTCGGACACTCACATGATTAAATTATGGAACTTAAACTCAATTTGTCATATGCATTGCATCGCAGGTGATGTTGTTACTTTTGTTCTACTACTTAATTGGGCTGGTATTTACTTATACTTAGTAATTGCTAATAAAATTTTGACCAACTTTAAAAGCAATGCTCAGCTCTAACCATCTTCTTTGGTAAGCCTTACACTTTATGAGCTCCCACCTTTGGTGAGTTCATGCACATTATTCCCCACAACTTGTTGAGCGATGAACGTATGTGAGCTCACTCTTGCTGTCTCACATACACCACAGGTCAAGACCAGGTACTGCAGGATGATGCTCATGGAGGATGCTGCGATGAGTTCGTGAGAGGTCTAGGTCGTCGTCTCCCAGTCAACTTTGGGTTGCTGGACCGTTGTCTCCTTATAATGCAATTATTTATTTTGTATAGAACTCCTGTTATATATAAAGATGTGACATTCGATCCTGTGCCACTATACATCATATGTATGAGACTTGGTCCCAGCATACCTGGTGTTTATGTTAACCCCGGGTTTTGGACCCCTAAAATCCGGGTGTTACAGAAGTGGTATCAGAGGAATGTTGACTGTAGGACGAAACCTAGATAGAACTGGACAACCATTATCTACTTACCTCTGCTACTCTGATTCTTTTCTAAACTTTTCTTAATCTTTTCTCATCTATTTCCGCTTTACTCTGATTATTCTTACCTTTCATTTCTAAAGACAAATGTGGGTTTCACATTTTGAAATCCAGTGCCTAAAGTGACTTTAGGAATAGGAGACCTAATCCTAGGAACAAAAACAAAACTATTTTTATCTATGTACTTGAATGTTTGTTCTTATGATATTTGCCTGATTTGGATCTTTGATTAAGTGTGATGGGTTGTGGAGTAATGTCCACAATTACATCTGCATATACACATAGGTATAAAAATATATTTATAAAATAACTAGACAGCCTAGATTATCCCCATTGGAACCTATCTAGCTTAAGAAATTATATTATCCTAAAAGATCTCATTTTAACCAATTCCTCTTATCTTAAAAGGATTCTCCCTTATCTTAATAGATCCATCTCATCTTAAAAGATACTCATCTTATCTTGAAAAGATTTTATCCTTACCCTAATAGATCTAACTGGCCCCAGAAGATTCTATCTTACCTTTATGAATCTGTCTTATCCTAATAAGCATACTTATCCACCCTAGTTTAACAACCATGATCTAATGCAAATTAGTTAGATCTTATCTAGTCAAACTAGTCACACCAATCTAACCTAGATCTGATCAAATCTAAAGTGACTTATCAAACATGTTAGATAATACTGATGAAATAGTTTAGACTCTACCCCTATAGAACAGGTCTTAACTTAGTTCACCCTGTACTAAATTAAGAAGGACAGATCAACTAGGCCATATGCAACTACCTTAACCATCTGATAGTTGCATAACCTCTCAATTATAAACTAGCAAGAGACTCTATCTTATCACAACATATCTAACTAATCTCAAAACATCCTAACATATTTTACCCTGTTGAACCTATCTAACCCAAACCAGTTCAATCTAGTCATATCCAATTTAATCTAGATCTTATCTTACCTAATGTGACCTGATCTAGTGTGGTCTAATGTGATCTAGCTTAAATGTGGTCCACTTAAACAGATTAATGACACTAGTAAAAGAGATTAGACCTCACTAGCCATGCATTAACTTATCTTAGCACATTGGATCAATTCAACCATGAGCTAACCCAACCCATAGAACCATAATGAATGGTATAACCTTTCTATTCCCACCTAATAACAAACAAACTTTTAACCTACACCCTGTAGTCCATCTCACCCATATATATCTCTCATCTTGACAGATCCCATCTTACCCTTGGATATTCACCTTATCTGATTGGTTACCCCAATCTGGACATAAAACAAAGATTAAGCCCTACCAAAGAATCTATAGATTATAACCAACTACTAGCTTATTCATTCCGCTTATTGAATAAATTCCCTTGCAAAACTATTACCATATGCTTCTAACTTTCATGGTCAATACCAGGAAAGGAAAGATTATCACGTAACTACAAAACAGAAAAATGAGTCCTCCAAATCCTCCACCTGTTGAAATCAATCAAGTGGTTGCTACCCAAAGACTGGTCATACAACAGTTAACAGACCTGGTGACCGAGATGCAAAATCAGATAAGACAACAACGCGAGGAAATACGTCAGGCCCGCCAAGAAATAAGACAAGCACGGTTGGAGAGACAACAACAACAACCTCCACCACCACCACCAGCTTCACCAAGCTACATAGATATAAATTATGATGATTTGTAAGGTCTAGATGTTACTTTAGTTAGTAGATGATAGGATTTTAGAAGGAACAATAAGGTCTATTGACCCTATGTTTTGTTAAAGAATTATACCTCATGCTGAGATTTCTTTGTTTGTGCATATGAGTATGCATCCTTTTTCTTACAAATCTCGAGGACGAGATTATTTTTAAGGGGGGTAGGATTTGTAACACCCAAAGTCTGGATTGGGAATTAGTAGAAGAAATTTGAACAAAATATCATAATGTCTTGGAAATTGGGAAATAAGAAAATGATGGGAAAAGAATTTTTCTTTTTCTTTTAAGAAAAACCATTTATACATCTCATGAAATAAATAGAAAGGAGAATAAAAACTTAAGTTAGTAATATTAAAATAAGTATGGTTTATATTCACCCTTGGATTTCAAATGATACATTGGAAAAATCTGAAAACTAAAATAGAAGTATAAATTTGAATTTGGAATAGAAAATAGAAAATAAAAGAAAAGGGAAGAACTAAGAAAAATATTACATAAAATAAAATAAATATTCTTCACACTTATATTAATAAATTATACCTTTCAAACTGAGGGCAAGTTATTCACAAAGTTGAACTCAAACTTGAATTCAAATTGGATTTGAATTGGATTTGAAAATGGGGAAAAGAAAATAGAAAAGAAAAAGAAAAAGGATACTATACCTAACTGGGCCTCGGATCCCGTTTTTGGCCCATCTCGCTTTCCACCGCGTAGCCCAACTCCACGCTCAACGCGCGCCGACACGCGGGTCCCACCAGTCAGTCTCACGCGCTCGCCTGCGTTTTCCCTCTCTTTTCGCTGACGACGCGGGCCCGCGGGCAGCCTCTCATCTCGCGCGCGCTCGGTCACTCTCTCGCTCACGCTCTGTTTCACTGAACTGCGGGCCCCGCTTGTCAGGGCGTCGCCCTCCTCGCAACGGAATCCCGAGCTCGACGGAGCCGCGCGCTCGCCGCCGAGTATCGCGCTCCTACCGGTCACCGCCTCCCCCTCGCTCGGACTTTGCTCCGGGTATAAAAGCTCACCAAGCTCGCCTCCCTCCCTTCATCTCCCCACTGCCAGCCCCACCGCCGCCGAGCTCTAAGAAGGAGTCTGCCGCCGCCGTCAAAGGCACGATTGGCCACCTCCTGGACCTCGGCTTGGGGTTCGGATCGAGCGCAGGGACGCCTGGAAGCTAGGGCCGCCGCGGATTTGACAAACGGTCGATCGGAGCTTCTCCAATTGCTCGCCGTTGTGATTGGACCACCGCGGATCCGCTCCACGCCGTGGCCGACGACACCTGACCGACAATCCGTGGAATAAACTACTCCGGTGAGTTCGCCATCACCCCCTCTAGGTTTAGCACCGATCAATTTTGGAATTGTGGCGTTCGGGCGACGGATTGAGTAACTCGCCGGTGACGGCCGCCGCGAGTGCGGGCGGCGCTGCCGCGTTTGGGGAGGGGGAGAAGAAGGATCGGCCGCCGTCGATCTGTTGATGGACGGTGGAGATTAGGTTGGGTGTACCGTTTCAGGCGAATGGATCCGTGCCGTCGGATCAGTATCCTGCGGTGTAGAACAGATCGTGTTTCATTAAGTTGTAGCCGTTGATCTCAGATCCTGCGATCCTGGATGCGTACCGATTCATCGCAGCGCGGGGTTAATCTGGTTCGCCCGCGTCTGATCCAACGGCCTAGAATCACCCATACCCCTTCGTCATGCGTTTTTGTTAAAAAGACCCTGACAAACACTGGAATCAACCCGCCGTCCAGGGATCCTGTTCCCTGTGTCTCGGGATACTTACGCCGAGCCCCCTGGGTTTCTCTGGAATTGAGGCCCAGTCCAGTGAGTTAGAAAATCAGGGAAATTAATTAGAAAATGAGTTTTTAATATAAAAATAATTCCTAGAATATATATAATTCATAGAAAATGTATATGAGCTCCAAATTGAACCATTCCAGTTTCTAAAACTTTGTAATAATATTCTCCATCATTTAGTGTCTTTGCTTTGACATAAACTCTGTCAGAAAATTTATTTATCATTTAATCATATTTTAATCACATTAAACCTTAGGAAAATCATAACTTAAAATCTACAACTCCAAATTTAGTGATTCCAGTTCCTGTGGTTTTATTTTAATGTGTAGATTATTACTGTGTATTTTGTTCTTATGTTTGGTGTAATGTTAAATTTGCCTATACTATGTATGTTTGTATTGCTACGACTAGCAGTGAGGTCACGAGGATCTGAAGAATCATCCTGGTACCTGGATTCTCAAGGCCCAGGCAAGTTGTGCCCTTGATCACTTCTTTTCACCTACTCATGTTCTAATTAATCATAATGATCTGCATAGGTTAAATTTGATGGGACCCAATAGGTTACCTAGTTTGATTATCTTTATACCTTGTTCACCACTAAATTTCTGGGTAGTACTTGCTAGTGCTTTATGTGGTTTTGGGTATGGAGATACACTATTCATGATTACACTTTTGTTATCAGTTGTTATTTATGGTTCATGTTAAGATCATTATGTTAATTGGAACATGGAGAACCACCCGGGAAAACAGTGCTACCACAAGGGTAGTATGGGATGCCCTTGACTGATTAATTAGGAAAGCTAGTGGAAGACTACCTTACCCGAAAGGGGCAAGGGCAGTAGGGGAGAGGTCAGTGTAGGGAGGCCCTCGGGAGGATTTTGCTGCGATGGCGGTCCTGCAAGGGATTCCTGTACTGGATCTTCCTATAAACTGTAGCGGGTTTTCGGAAGCTAGTGGAACTTTGTAAAGGCCTCGTAGTGTTACCCTGCCTCGCTTCCTTGGTAGAGGTGAATGGGATTCATGACCCCTTGGCAGATGGGTAACACGGCTTGTGGGTAAAGATGCGCAACCTCTGCAGAGTGTAAAACTGGTATACTAGCCGTGCTCACGGTCATGAGCAGCTCGGACACTCACATGATTAAATTATGGAACTTAAACTCAATTTGTCATATGCATTGCATCGCAGGTGATGTTGTTACTTTTGTTCTACTACTTAATTGGGCTGGTATTTACTTATACTTAGTAATTGCTAATAAAATTTTGACCAACTTTAAAAGCAATGCTCAGCTCTAACCATCTTCTTTGGTAAGCCTTACACTTTATGAGCTCCCACCTTTGGTGAGTTCATGCACATTATTCCCCACAACTTGTTGAGCGATGAACGTATGTGAGCTCACTCTTGCTGTCTCACATACACCACAGGTCAAGACCAGGTACTGCAGGATGATGCTCATGGAGGATGCTGCGATGAGTTCGTGAGAGGTCTAGGTCGTCGTCTCCCAGTCAACTTTGGGTTGCTGGACCGTTGTCTCCTTATAATGCAATTATTTATTTTGTATAGAACTCCTGTTATATATAAAGATGTGACATTCGATCCTGTGCCACTATACATCATATGTATGAGACTTGGTCCCAGCATACCTGGTGTTTATGTTAACCCCGGGTTTTGGACCCCTAAAATCCGGGTGTTACAACGGTCATGTCAAAAACCCCCGCGGAACCACTTCGAGCGAGGGCAGCGTCTCCACCATCTAGCGACGTCTTCGGCACCAGATGACTTAGTCGAACTGGTCCCTCGGAGGGCAAATGTTGGGGCAAAGGCGAAGACGCCACCCTTCGCTCGATGCCTTCGCCGACCTCGCTGCACCAACGAAGGCAAGACGACGGGCAGACCTACCCTTCGTCCCACACGTCGCCGGACGAAGACTTGCGACGAGGTCGTCTCATCTTGCGACCTCGCTCAGCATGGAGGCCCACGTGTGATCCGGCCCATTGTAACAGGCCCTGCGCGGCCGCTGCACATTACGGGCCTAATTTGTAAAGGTCTCCCTGTAATTACGGTCTATAACCCTGCTTTATGGGAATATTCCGGGGATAACCTAGGTGCCCGAGGGCACATGCGTCCTTAACACTGGACGCTGGGCACTCAGACACCTATAAATATCCCTGCACAGTGCCCTTGAGGGGCTAGGTTAACAGAGCTATTGCCATCTCGTGTTGTAGCCCCGTTGACACCACTTTTACTCCCCTGTTGGATCAACTCGCTCAGGAGAGCAAGTGCCAACAACAGTGCAACCATGAGGGTAGAATAGGACGCCCTTAGCTGAATAATTAGAGGAACTGGGGTGTAATTTGCTTCGTCGTCATGCCGTTAATGGGGCTCGGTGTATGCGGCTCGCTCTGCCAATGTTGGTTCGCCCCTTGGGGAGGAGTGCGGTGCATTTAGGAAACCTAACGGGCAGCTACAGCCTCAGGGAATCTTTGTAAAGGCTTCGTAGTGAATCCATGGCTATTCACCTTGGGAGTGAATAAGGGTCTTGCAAGCCTGGGCTAGAGAGGGAATCACGGCTTGTGGGTAAAGTGCGCAACCTCTGTAGAGTGTTATGAAACTGATATATCAGTCGTGCTCACAGTTATGAGCGGCCAATGGAGCTCCATTGATTAGAGATACTTGATCAGAGATGTTCGGATTATAGGTGGTGAATGAGAATGGAGGGTTTTGATTATGATTATGGTAATGGTAAGTGGTATTCTTTCCGTTTGGAAAGGGTACTTTGGGTTAATAACTTGGGTTAATGCTAAAACTTGGCTTTCTACTAGTAATAATAACCTGACCAACTAAAAGCAACTGCTTGACTTAACTCCACATAAAGCTAGTCCACCTCAGCCAAACAGGACATTTGCTGAGTACGTTGATGTGTACTCACCCTTGCTTTCACAAAACACCAGGTTTCCTTTGGTGCAATCTATGCTTAGGTAAAGAAGGCGTTGAGGCGGATTTCCATGAGTTCCAGGACTTTGACAAGTTCGAGGATTAGGCTAGCGACCCCCCCCCAGTCAGCTGCCTGTGGTGGGTTGTTTACGTTGGCTACATTTCAATTCTGTGTACTTTGATTTATATTATTGTCGGCGTTTCGAGACCGGGGGGTCCCTAAGCCGACGAGTGAATGTCGCCGCGTGCCCCAGCCCAGATGGGTCGACGCGAGGCCGAGCGCGAAGGGGGGAAGTGAGGTGGCCGGAGATGGGCGTGAGAGAGGTGGAAATCCCGCGGCCTTCGTGTTTGTCTCGCGCCCAGGTCGAGTGCGCTTGCAGTAGGGGGTTACAAGCGTCCACGCGGGAGAGGGAAGCGAGCAGCCCCAAGAGAGCGCCTGTCCCGTCCTCGTCCCCGCGCGGCCAACCCTCTCTAAGAGGGCCCTGGTCCTTCCTTTTATAGGCGTAAGGAGAGGATCCAGGTGTACAATGGGGGTGTAGCAGAGTGTTACGTGTCTAGCGGGGGAGAGCTAGCGCCCTAAGTACATGCCGATGTGGCAACCGGAGAGATTTTGGCACCCAGCTGGTGTGATGTCGTGGCCGTCGGAGGAGCGACGGAGCCTGGCGGAGGGACAGCTGTCGGGGCGGTTGAGTCCTTGCTGACGTCCTCCTACTTCCGTAAGATAGCTGAGAGCCGTCGTCGTCACAGAGCATGTGGGGCGCCATCATTGCCTATCCGGCGGAGCTAGCCAGATGGGACACCGGTCTTGTTCTCTACGGCCCGAGTCAGCTCGGGGTAGGGTGATGATGGCGCTTCCTGTTGACGTGGCTGGCCTGCGCCCTAGGTTGGGCGACGTGGAGGCTCCTCTGAAGCCGAGGTCGAGTCTGTCTTCCATGGCCGAGGCCGAGTCTGAGCCCCTGGGTCGGGCGAGGCGGAGGTCGTTCGGCAGAGGCCAGGGCGGAGTCCGAGCCCTGGGGTCGGGCGGAGCGGAGTTCGTCGTCTTCTGGGGCTGAGCCCGAGTCCGAGCCCTGGGTCGGGCGAAGCGGAGTTCGTCGTCTTCCGGGACATAGCCCGAGTCCGAGCCCTGGGTCGGGCGGAGCGGAGTTCGCCGTCTTCCGGGACTTAGCCCGAGTCCGAGCCCTAGGTCGGGCAGAGCGGAGTTCGCCGTCTTCCGGGTCTTAGCCCGAGTCCAAGCCCTGGGTCGGGCGGAGTGGAGTTCGCCGTCTTCCGGGACTTAGCCCGAGTCGCCCTGGGTCAGGCGGAGCTTCCTATGGTGCCTTTGGCAGGGCCTGACTGCCTGTCAGTCTCACTCTGCCAAGCGGCACTTCGGTCGGAGTGGCGCAGGCGGCGCTGTCCTTCTGTCAGGCCGGTCAGTGGAGCGGTGAAGTGACGGCGGTCACTTCGGCTCTGCCGGGGGGCGCGCGTCAGGACAAAGGTGTCAGGTCACCTTTGCATTAAATGCTCTTGCGACTTGGTCGGTCGGTGCGGCGATTTAGTCAGGGTTGCTTCTTAGCGAAGGCAGGGCCTCGGGCGAGCCGGAAACATGTCCGCCGTTGGAGGGGGGCCTCGGGCGAGACAGAAATCCTCCGGGGTCGGCTGCCCTTGTCCGAGGCTAGGATCGGGCGAGGCGTGATCGAGTCGCTCGAATGGACTGATCCCTGACTTAATCGCACCCATCAGGCCTTAGCAGCTTTATGCTGATGGGGGTTACCAGCTGAGAATTAGGAGTCTTGAGGGTACCCCTAATTATGGTCCCCGACAGTAGCCCCCGAGCCTCGAAGAGAGTGTTAGCACTCGCTTGGAGGCTTTCGTCGCACTTTTTTGCAAGGGGACCAGCCTTTCTCGGTTGCATTTTGATCCAGTGGGTGCGCGCGAGCGCACCCGCCGGGTGTAGCCCCCGAGGCCTCGGAGGAGTGGTTTCACTCCTTCGAGGTCTTAATGCCTCGCGTAATGCTTCGGCCGGTCTGGTTGTTCCCTCATGCGAACTGGTCGTAGCCCGGGTGTACGGTCGGGGCCCAAGCTCTCGGGCTGGTATGTTGACGCTGTCAACGGTTCGGCCGGAGACGGGTTTACGAGAGCAGCCCCCGAGCCTCCGCACAGGGCGAGAGGGCGATCAGGGACAGACTCAGCTTTTTTACATACGCCCCTGCGTCGCCTTTCCGCAAGGAGGCGGGGGGGAAAGCGCCATGTTACCCTCGATGGGCGCCGAACATGGTGTCTCCGGTGAGCTGCAAGCGGGTAATCCGAGTGGACGTCCGTGCCCCGTTCGTTAGGGGTCGGCTAGGGGCCCAGAGGCACGCCCAAAAGTACCTGCGGGTGATCTGCCGGACCCGGTCCCCTGGCGACGGGGTCCGAGGGCTCGATGCCTCCTTCTGATGGGATTTCGTTACAAGATCGCTCCCGCTAGTCTCGGAAATGTCCTAGGGTACCTCGGGAGCGCAGCCCGAGCCTTGGTTATGTATCGAACGTACTCCTGGTCATCCCTCGCTCGGCGTCTGAGGCGACTGTGAACCCTTCGGGGGCCAGCCTTCGAACCCCTGATCAGTAATGGGCGCGGAGCCCGAGTAGCCTGAGGCGGCCGTGGAACCCTTCGGGGGGCCGGCCTTCGAACCTCTGACCAGTAGTGGGTGTAGGGCCCACGCGATCTGAGGCGGCTGTTGAAACCCTTCGGGGGGCCAGCCTTCGAACCTCTGATCAGTAAGGAGGCTCGGAGCCTGGTTCCTTCACGGGGAAGGATCCTTTTCGGGGTATCCCCCTTTCCCGGTCCCTGTTGCAAGAGATAGAGAAAGAGGAAAAAAGGAAAAGGATACGAAATCGAAAGACGTGGCGTACCTTTTTTAGCGCGGTTTTTACGGCGAAGGCGAAGCGTCGCCCGCTTCTCCTGCCAGAAGCGCCGTCTATCCCTCCGCAGAGTTAATGCGACGGGGCGAGTTGTTGGCAGGGCGGCCGTTGCGCGTGCGCGAGCCGTTCGAGGAACGGATCACGGGCGCGTTGTCTTCACGCCGTGAGAGGGGGTTCTCTAGCTGCCCCCGGATGGGACGTGAGCTTGGCTGACGACGTGACCGCTGCTCCCGCTCGCCTGCCACCGTCATCACTGCCGACCCACTTTTGGCCGCATTGACCGCCGCGTCAGGCTGGCGCTGCTGGGTCGTGCGCCTGGTCGCCTCGAGTCGCGGTATTGATTCCGCAATCGAGGAGGCGCGGTGGTGGCGCAAGTGGTGGTGCAGTTGCTTGCATGCGGCATCCGGCGCGCCGGTTGCGTGACGCGTGGGCCTGGGCCTCCATGCTGGCGTGTCGGGAGTCAGAGGAGCGCGTCCACTTGGCGCGGTTGCATGCCGCCTGCATGGTTGCCCGCCTCTTTCGCCCGTTGGTCCGGGCAAAAGTGGAGGGTCACTTGTAACCGCTGGGCGGTTGTGTGCACCACGCGCGACGGTTTGGCTTCTTCTGCTCTGAGCCGGTTTGCTTGACATGCGGGACCCAGCCCCCGCGCCGCAGGGGAGGGCCTTGGAGCGTGTTGGAGAAGACTCAGCCCGTGACGGTTGGGGGCGCAAGTAGGGAGAGTTGCCTTTAAAAGGAGGGTGACCACCTTCGGAAGGCGACCATGTCTTCTCGCTCCCTTATGCATCGCGTCTTTCTACCTTCCAAGCCCCCGGATGGGGGATACCCGCCGTCTTTTCGCCTCATCGTTGGAGGAAAGCAATTCCGTAGGAGTTGGTACCTTTCAGCCATCGTTCGGCTTCAAGGATTTTCATCATTCAGCCCGGCTGCACCCCTCCACCGGCGGTCACCCAAGATGGTGACCTCCAGCTTGATGGTGGGGGAAAGCGAGCCGGGCCGCGGCCTCTGCCCCTCCCTCAGCCTCAAGGATTTTCATCACCAGGGTTGGGGAGGGGAGTGTGCCGAGTTGGGGTCGGCCCCTGTTGTGGGCGACGGCCCGCTCCTTCACTCAGTGACTGGAGGGAAGGGCGGTCGTCGTCCGTGGCGCTGGCAGCTGCACCGTGCCTGGCTCTCGGACGCGAGTGGCTTCGGAGCCGCTCGCGGCACCGGCGTCTACCACGGCAGCTGGAAGAGGTTCTCCCGCCGGCGAGATAGCCAAGGCCGGCCACGAACCGACCTCCAACTCTACGGCCTTCTGCCCGTCCTTGCCTCACGAGTTTAGGCATGGGCGGGGGCCTCCTGGCAGCAGCATCCGCCCTGAGGTCAGTGCCGCCGCTGTTCGGCCCCCCGGGGCAGAAGTCGTCGTCGTCGCCGCTGCTGGAGCGGGTGACGGCGCGCCGTTCGTCGGTCTTCTGTTGTTCCGCAGGCCCTCCCCCATGGAGTGGGGTTGTTCGTACCTGCGGAGGGGGAACCGGAGTTCCGTTTGTAATGGCACTTCGAATGCCAGTGTTTTTGTTCATTACGGCTGTCGAGGCCTGAACATGTATGTAATTTTGGCACGGAGCCATGTTTTTTCCTCATTTTCGAGCATTAAGACTCGCCTGTTGATTATCTGAACCGCTTCACCAAGCATGAATTGCCCTGTGTCAAGGTGACGAGTGAGGTATCCGTATCCCGGAGGCGTAGGAGTCCCTCGGCTCGGTCGACCTTGTTGTCTGAGGCTCCTCTAGCTTAGTTAAAGGGACCCCCTGGCCGCTCTTCGACGAGCCGAGGCCAGGGGTAGCGATATCAGCATGAACAGAGGCAGAGTTGGCTCGAAAATGAAACCTGGTCGGCCGGAGCCTAGCCGGGTTGTCCGTTAGCGGGACCGACGCCGGAGTTGATCAGCCGAGGCCACGGGTCGGGCTGGCGCCCTTGGGAGATGGTTGGCCGAGGCCCCAGGGGTACCCGGCCGAGCCGCCTGCTCGGGCCGGATTCCCGGAGAAGTCCTTGGCAGCGATTGTCCGGGCGTGACGATGACGCCGTCCTCCAGAGTGGGGATCCCTGGACCGCGTCGCCGTCCGAGGCTAGGTCGGACCTCGCTGAAGATGTCGTCGATGCCGAGGGTGCTGCTGCCCCCTTCCAGCGTCAAGACCCGAGCCTGCAGGATCAGAGTGTCTTGTAGCGTGTGCCTTCTACGGCCGCCGAGGCCAGAATTTACACACCCTCGCTGTGTTGTAAAGCTGCGTCTCCTTTCCTCTTGTTTCGAGTATCTGGACTTTTTTGTCGGTAACAGGGATGTTTGTGCGAGCGAAAGTTGCTTCTCGCGGAAGGTGATGAGTGAGGTATCCGTATCCCGGAGGCGTGGGAGTCCCTCGGCTCGGTCGGCCTTGCCGCTTACGCGCACTTTCACCCGTCCATGAGGCCCTGTCAC
Organism: Zea luxurians; assembly: GCA_029449295.1. Classification (NCBI taxonomy): domain Eukaryota; kingdom Viridiplantae; phylum Streptophyta; class Magnoliopsida; order Poales; family Poaceae; genus Zea; species Zea luxurians. The sequence continues at coordinate 38,199,905 of JAOPSE010000008.1, read as the reverse complement.
CGACTCAGTCGAGAAGGCTCGAAGGATCGCTTCAGTAGAAGAGCTTCCGAACGTGAAGACTTGTTCGGTCCGCGGAATCACTTTATCCGAACACGAGTTACTTATCGCAGAAGGTGATGAGTGAGGTATCCGTATCCCGGAGGCGTAGGAGTCCCTCGGCTCGGTCAGCCTTGGCTGCTTACGTGTACTCCGTCGTTTTCAGGGTCCACTTTTCGAAATAGTCAGAAAGCACGAAAGATATTCTGGCAGAAGAGATCTTTTTTCGAGGAAAATTTCAACGCAGAGGGGGTCCCCCCCCCTTTTAGCCCCCGAGGGAGGGTCGGGCTTTGCCGAGGCGAGGCCGACCCTTCCTTGATGACTAAACTTTGCATGGGTGCGAGGTATATGAACAACTTGAAAACATCTTAAGGGTAGAAGCGACGTAGCTGTTGGATGTTCCAAGCGTTGTCGTAGACCTCGCCTTGACCGTTGGCCAGCTTGTACGTTCCGGGCTTCAGAACTTTGGCGATGACGAATGGCCCCTCCCAGGGGGGCGTGAGCTTGTGCCTCCCTCGGGCGTCTTGCCGCAGCCGAAGCACCAGGTCGCCCACCTGGAGGTCTCGGGGTCGGACACCTCGGGCGTGGTAGCGTCGCAGGGACTACTGGTACCGCGCCGAGTGTAGCAAGGCCTTGTCCCGAGCCTCTTCCAGCTGGTCCAGCGAGTCTTCTCGGCTAGCTTGGTTGCTTTGATCGTTGTAGGCCCTCGTCCTCGGGGAGCCGTACTCCAGGTCAGTGGGCAAGACGGCCTCGGCCCCGTAGACCAGAAAGAACGGCGTGAAACCCGTGGCCCGGCTCGGCGTTGTCCTCAGGCTCTAGACCACCGAGGGGAGTTCCTTCATCCATCGCTTGCCGAACTTGTTGAGGTCGTTGTAGATCCGAGGCTTGAGCCCTTGTAGAATCATGCCGTTGGCACGCTCTACTTGCCCATTCGACATGGGATGAGCCACGGCGGCCCAGTCCACCCGGATGTGGTGATCCTCGCAGAAGTCCAAGAATTTTTTGCCGGTGAACTGGGTACCGTTGTCGGTGATGATGGAGTTCGGGACCCCGAAGCGATGGATGATGTTGGTGAAGAACGTCACCGCCTGCTCGGACCTGATGCTGTTCAGAGGTCAGACCTCAACCCACTTGGAGAACTTGTCGATGGCGACCAGCAGGTGCGTGTAGCCCCCGGGCGCCTTCTGCAAGGGGCCGACGAGGTCCAGACCCCACACAGCAAAGGGCCAGGTGATAGGTATCATCTGCAGAGCCTGAGCGGGCAGGTGGGTCTGTTTCGCATAGAATTGACACCCTTCGCAGGTGCGGACAATTCTAGTGGCATCAGCCACCGCCGTTGGCCAGTAGAAGCCTTGCCGGAAAGCATTCTCGACAAGGGCTCGAGGCGCTGCGTGATGGCCGCAAGCCCCCGAGTGTATCTCTTGCAGGAGTTCCTGACCTTCGGCGATGGAGATGCATCGCTGGAGGATGCCCGAGGGGCTGCGGTGGTAGAGCTCCTTCTCATCGCCCAGCAAGACGAATGACTTGGCGCGTCGCGCTACCCGCCGAGCCTCGGCTCGGTCGAGGGGTAGCTCTCCTTGGCGGAGATATTGCAGGTATGGGGTCTGCCAATTTCGATCAGGCGTGGCCCCGCTCCGCTTCTCCTCGATGCGCAGTGCCTCACCCTCGGAGGCCGAGGGTACCTCGAGTTGAACCGAGGCTGCCTCGGGCCGAGCTGAGGGTGCCTCCGGCTGTGCCGAGGGCACCTCGGGCTGGACCGAGGGCGCCTCAGGCTCGGGCGCGTCGTCGATCTTGATGGAGGGTTGATGCAGATCCCGGGAGAAGACGTCCGGGGGAACCGTTGTTCGCCCCGAGGCGATTTTTGCCAGCTCGTCCGCAGTCTCGTTGTAGCGTCGAGCGATGTGGTTAAGCTCGAGCCCGTAGAACTTGTCTTCCAGGCGCCGAACCTCATCGCAGTAGGCCTCCATCTTCGGGTCGCGGCAGTGGGAGTTCTTCATGACTTGGTCGATGATGAGCTGCGAGTCACCGCGAGCGTCGAGGCGTCTGACCCCTAGCTCGATGGCGATCCGCAACCCGTTGACCAGAGCCTCGTACTCAGCCACATTGTTGGACGCCGGGAAATGGAGGCGTAGCACATAGCGTAGGTGTTTCCCGAGGGGTGAGATGAAGAGTAGGCCCGCGCCGGCTCCCGTCTTCATCAGTGACCCGTCGAAAACATGGTCCAGAGTTCTGGTTGGATCGGAGCCGTCGGTAGCTGGGTGTCGACCCATTCGGCTACGAAGTCCGCCAAGACCTGGGACTTGATGGCCTTCCGAGGGGCGAACGAGATTGTCTCGCCCATGATTTCCACTGCCCACTTTGCAATCCTGCCCGAGGCCTCTCGGCACTGGATGATCTCCCCCAGGGGGAAGGATGACACCACAGTTACCGGATGAGACTCGAAGTAGTGTCGCAACTTCCGTCGCGTCAGGATCACTGCATACAGCAGCTTCTGAACTTGTGGGTAGCGGATCTTGGTTTCGGACAGTACCTCGCTGACGAAGTAAACTGGCCTCTGAACGGGCAATGCATGCCCCTCTTCTTGCCTCTCGACCACAATCGCGGCGCTAACAACCTGGGTGGTGGCGGCGACGTAGACCAAGAGGGCTTCTCCGTCAGCTGGGGGCACCAAGATAGGCGCCTTTGTGAGGAGCGCCTTCAGGTTCCCGAGAGCTTCCTCGACCTCAGGGGTCCAAGTGAAGCGCTCGGCCTTCCTTAAGAGGCGGTACAGAGGCAGGCCTCTTTCGCCGAGGCGTGAGATGAAGCGGCTCAGAGCCGCGAGACATCCCATGACTCTCTGTACGCCCTTTAAGTCCTTGATGGGACCCATGCTGGTGATGGCTGCGATCTTCTCCGGGTTGGCTTCGATGCCCCGCTCGGAGATGATGAACCCCAAGAGCATGCCCCGGGGCACCCCGAAGACACACTTTCTCGGGATTGAGCTTAACGCCTTTCGCCTTGAGACATCGGAATGTCACTTCAAGGTTGGAGAGGAGGTCGGAAGCTTTGCTCGTCTTGACTACGATGTCATCGACGTAGGCTTCGACCGTGCGACCGATGTGTTCGCCGAACACATGGTTCATGCACCGCTGGTACGTCGCGCCCGCATTCCTCAAACCGAACGGCATGGTGACATAGCAGTACATGCCGAAGGGCGTGATGAAAGAAGTTGCGAGCTAGTCGGACTCTTTCATCCTGATTTGGTGATACCCTGAGTAGGCGTCGAGGAAAGACAGGGCTTCGCACCCAGCAGTGGAATCCACGATTTGATCGATGCGAGGCAGAGGGTAGGGAACCTTCGGACATGCTTTGTTGAGACCAGTGTAGTCTACACACATCCGCCATTTCCCCCCTTTCTTTCTCACAAGCACAGGGTTGGCAAGCCATTCGGGATGGAATACCTCTTTGATGAACCCGGCTGCCATTAGCTTGTGGATCTCCTCGCCTATCGCTCTGCGCTTCTCCTCGTCGAATCGGCGCAGAGGCTACTTGACGGGTCGGGCTCCGGCCCGAATATCTAGTGAGTGCTCGGCGACATCCCTCGGTATGCCGGGCATGTCCGAGGGACTCCACGCGAAGACGTCGGCGTTTGCGTGGAGAAAGTCGACGAGCACTGTTTCCTATTTGGGGTCGAGCCCAGAACCGATCCGGATCTGCTTGGAGGCGTTGCCGCTGGGGTCGAGGGGGACGGCCTTAACCGTCTCCACTGGCTCGAAGTTGCCGGCATGACGCTTCACGTCTGGCACCTCTTTGGAGAGGCTTTCCAGGTCGGCGATGAGAGCCTCGGATTCGGCGAGGGCCTCGGCGTACTCCACGCACTCCACGTCACATTCGAACGCGTGTCTGTACGTGGGGCCGACGGTGATGACCCCGTTGGGGCCCGGCATCTTGAGCTTCAGGTAGGTGTAGTTGGGGACGGCCATGAACTTCGCGTAGCATGGCCTCCCCAGTACCGCGTGGTAGGTTCCTCGGAACCCGACCACCTCGAACGTCAGGGTCTCCCTTCGGAAGTTGGAGGGCGTTCCGAAGCAGACGGGAAGGTCGAGTCGTCCGAGGGGCTGGACGCGCTTCCCGGGAATGATCCCATGGAAGGGTGCAGCGCCTGCTCGGACGGAGGACAGATCGACGCGCAGGAGCCTGAGGGTCTCGGCGTAGATGATGTTGAGGCTGCTGCCCCCATCCATAAGGACCTTGGTGAGCCTGACGTCGCCGATGACGGGGTCGACGACGAGCGGGTATTTCCCCAGGCTTGGCACGTGGTCGGGGTGATCAGCTTGGTCGAAGGTGATGGGCTTGTCGGACCAGTCTAGGTAGACTGGCGCCGCCACCTTCACTGAGCAGACCTCCCGGCGCTCTTGTTTGCGATGCCGAGCTGAGGAATTCGCCGCATGCCCTCCGCAGATCATGAAGCAGTCGCGGACCTCGGGAAACTCTCCTGCTTGGTAATCTTCCTTCTTGTCGTCGTCGCGGGCCCTGCCACCCTCCGCGGGTGGCCCGGCCCTGTGGAAGTGGCGCCGAAGCATGACGCACTCCTCAAGGGTGTGCTTGACGGGCCCCTGATGATAGGGGCACGGCTCCTTGAGCATCTTGTCGAAGAGGTTGGCACCTCCGGGGGGCTTCCGAGGGTTCTTGTGCTCGACGGCGGCGACAAGGTCCGCGTTGGCGGCGTCGCGTTTCGCTTGCGACTTCTTCTTGCCTTTCTTCTTGGCGCCGCGCTGAGTAGACGCCTCGGGTGCGTCTTCCGGTGGGCGGCCCTGGGGCTGCTTGTCCTTTCGGAAGATAGCCTCGACCGCCTCCTGGCCAGAGGCGAACTTGGTGGCGATGTCCATCAGCTCGCTCGCCCTGGTGGGGGTCTTGCGACCCAACTTGCTCACCAGGTCGCGGCAGTTGGTGCCAGCAAGGAACGCGCCGATGACATCCGAGTCGGTGATGTTGGGTAGCTCGGTGCGCTGATTCGAGAATCGCCGGATGTAGTCCCGGAGAGACTCTCCCGGCTGTTGTCGGCAGCTTCGGAGGTCCCAGGAATTCCCGGGGCGCACATATGTGCCCTGGAAATTGCCGGTGAAGGCCTGAACCAGGTCATCCCAGTTGGAGATCTGCCCCGGAGGCAGGTGCTCCAACCAGGCGCGAGCGGTGTCGGAGAGGAACAGGGGGAGGTTGCGGATGATGAGGTTGTCGTCGTCCGTTCCACCCAGCTGGCAGGCCAGGCGGTAGTCTGCGAGCCACAATTCCGGTCTCGTTTCCCCCGAGTACTTTGTGATAGTAGTCGGGGGTCGGAACCGGGTCGGGAACGGTGCCCGCCGGATGGCCCAGCTGAAGGCCTGCGGACCGGGTGGTTCGGGCGAGGGACTCCGATCCTCCCCGCTGTCGTAGCATCCCCCACGCCTGGGGTGATAGCCTCGGCGCACCCTCTCGTCGAGGTGGGCCCGACGGTCGCGGTGATGGTGCTCGTTGCCGAGGTGGCCCGGGGCCGCAGGCGCGGTGTTGCGCGTGCGCCCGGTGTAGACCGAGGCTTCCCGCATGAATCGGGAAGTCGCGGCATGAGGTTCCGAGGGGTATCCTTGCCTTCGGGAGGCATAGCTCTCGGCCCGTCGGACCGCAGCGCCTTCCAGGAGATTCTTGAGCTCTCCTTGGATTCGCCGACCCTCGGTGGTTGATGGCTCCGGCATTGCGCGGAGAAGCATCGCTGCTGCAGCCAGGTTCTGACCGACCCCGCTGGATGCGGGTGACGGCCTGACCCTGACGTCGTTGGCGACGCGGAGCGGGAGACCCTGGGGCAGGTGACGTATTTCTCCGGACGGGGGTTGGCCCGCCCATGCCTGCCCGACGTCCCGGTGGATCAGCTCAAGCGCTCCTGCTCCCTCGTCGAGCCTGGCCTGCGCCCCGTGGACTTGCTCGAGCTGTGGGTCGTGACCCCCCGCCGGAACGGGGACCACAGCTAGCTCCCGCGGGATGTCAGCGCGGGGCACCGGCCTAGGGAGATCACCGTCCTCCGGCACGCCGAGATGATTGCCTTCGGAGGGACCCCCTAGATCGACGTGGAAACATTCGCGGCTTGGGCCGCAGTCCTCGTCGTCGAGGCTGCGACTACCGTCGGAACAGTCGGAGAGGCAGTAGTCACATGCGGTCATGAAGTCCCGCATGGCACTAGGGTTGCCAAATCCAGAGAAATCCCAACAGATGTTGGGATCATCATCTTCCTCGGACCCAGAGGGCCCGTAGGTCGAGACGTCCATCAGCCAGTCCCAAGGCGACCGCATACGAAACCCCAGAGGGTTTGACCTCGCCTTTACGAGAGCGCCCGCCAAAGCAAGGTCGCTAGGCGGATTGAGGCTGAATCTAAATGACGTAGGATGGGAATCGGTCGGTACCTTTCGGTCGACGAGCAGCGACATAGTCACGTCGGGGGCTGATTGCACCGTCGTCTCAGGTACGAGGGCGACGTCCTGCAGGCTCTCCGCGAGCGCACTGGCGTCGTCCACTTGCTCGGGATTGGCGTGTCGCGGGGAGACGGCGCTCGCCTTCATCTCAAACGCGAGGTCGACGCCCGACGCGCCCCCCGTTGGAGCGCTGGGGACGTCGACTCGCTCGACAGCCGACAAGGCGCGGCCTCCCGCTTGGCCTTGGTTGCCCCGCCTCCTCCTCTGTTGTCGGGGGAGAGGACGGGGCGAGCTCGAATGTTGTTCTCCCACCACGCGGGGAAGACGTCGTCGATTCCGCCGCCGGCGGGCGGGCTGTCGGCCGCCATCGTCGTTGTCGCGCGGCGGTGGAAGGAGTATCATGTCGTAGCTGCCGTCGAAGGACATGAACTCAAGACTCCCGAAATGGAGCACCGTCCCGGGTTGGAGAGGTTGCTGGAGACTGCCCATCTAGAGCTTGACGGGAAGCTGTTCGTCAACACGCAGCAGGCCCCTACCTGGCGCGCCAACTGTCGGCGTTTCGAGACCGGGGGGTCCCTAACCCGACGAGTGAATGTCGCCGCGTGCCCCAGCCCAGATGGGTCGACACGAGGCCGAGCGCGAAGGGGGGAAGTGAGGTGGCCGGAGATGGGCGTGAGAGAGGTGGAAATCCCGCGGCCTTCGTGTTCGTCCCGCGCCCAGGTCGGGTGCGCTTGCAGTAGGGGTTACAAGCGTCCACGCGGGAGAGGGAAGCGAGCGGCCCCAAGAGAGCGCCTGTCCCGTCCTCGTCCCCGCGCGGCCAACCCTCTCTAAGAGGGCCCTGGTCCTTCCTTTTATAGGCGTAAGGAGAGGATCCAGGTGTACAATGGGGGTGTAGCAGAGTGTTACGTGTCTAGCGGGGGAGAGCTAGCGCCCTAAGTACATGCCGATGTGGCAACCGGAGAGATTTTGGCACCCAGCTGGTGTGATGTCGCGGCCGTCGGAGGAGCGACGGAGCCTGGCGGAGGGACAGCTGTCGGGGCGGTTGAGTCCTTGCTGACGTCCTCCTGCTTCCGTAAGAGAGCTGAGAGCCGTCGTCGTCACAGAGCATGCGGGACGCCATCATTGCCTATCCGGCGGAGCTAGCCAGATGGGACACCGGTCTTGTTCTCTGCGGCCCAAGTCAGCTCGGGGTAGGGTGATGATGGCGCTTCCTGTTGACGTGGCTGGCCTGCGCCCTAGGTTGGGCGACGTGGAGGCTCCTCCGAAGCCAAGGTCGAGTCTGTCTTCCATGGCCGAGGCCGAGTCCGAGCCCCTGGGTCGGGCGAGGCGGAGGTCGTTCGGCAGAGGCCAGGGCGGAGTCCGAGCCCTGGGGTCGGGCGGAGCGGAGTTCGTCGTCTTCTGGGGCTGAGCCCGAGTCCGAGCCCTGGGTCGGGCGAAGCGGAGTTCGTCGTCTTCCGGGACATAGCCCGAGTCCGAGCCCTGGGTCGGGCGGAGCGGAGTTCGCCGTCTTCCGGGACTTAGCCCGAGTCCGAGCCCTAGGTCGGGCGGAGCGGAGTTCGCCGTCTTCCGGGTCTTAGCCCGAGTCCGAGCCCTGGGTCGGGCGGAGCGGAGTTCGCCGTCTTCCGGGACTTAGCTCGAGTCCGAGCCCTGGGTCGGGCGGAGCGGAGTTCGCCGTCTTCCGGGGCTTAGCCCGAGTCCGAGCCCTGGGTCGGGCGGAGCGGAGTTCGCCGTCTTCCGGGGCTTAGCCCGAGTCCGAGCCCTGGGTCAGGCGGAGCTTCCTATGGTGTCTTTGGCAGGGCCTGACTGCTTGTCAGTCTCACTCTGCCAAGCGGCACTGCGGTCGGAGTGGCGCAGGTGGCGCTGTCCTTCTGTCAGGCCGATCAGTGGAGCGGTGAAGTGACGGCGGTCACTTCGGCTCTGCCGGGGGGCGCGCGTCAGGACAAAGGTGTCAGGTCACCTTTGCATTAAATGCTCCTACGACTTGGTCGGTCGGTGCGGCGATTTAGTCAGGGTTGCTTCTTAGCGAAGGCAGGGCCTCGGGCGAGCCGGAAACATGTCCGCCGTTGGAGGGGGGCCTCGGGCGAGACGGAAATCCTCCGGGGTCGGCTGCCCTTGTCCAAGGCTAGGCTCGGGCGAGGCGTGATCGAGTCGCTCGAATGGATTGATCCCTGACTTAATCGCACCCATCAGGCCTTAGCAGCTTTATGCTGATGGGGGTTACCAGCTGAGAATTAGGAGTCTTGAGGGTACCCCTAATTATGGTCCCCGACAATTATGTAAATGGCTCTAGTCTATACTATCATTACTTACTCTTTATTGTAATTCGAAGCATTGTGCTATGATGAGTCATTTATGTAATCGCTGTGTACGTGAATTACTGATCCTGACACGTACATGGTTCGCATTCAGTTTACCTTCTAAAACCGGGTGTGACACCCAATCATCAAACCACGACGATAGAATGGGGTGGAAGGTTTGTATCTACCGCTCGAACTGATGCAATCCCCCAGACCTCCACGACACCGCGATGAACGCGCCCAGCCAGAGAGACTGCTATGTCTCCAGGTGCCATGACGCCCAGTCTGCTGGAAATCCTCATCATCATCGTGACCCCAGTCGCGTCGAACAAATTCCCTGCCTCTGCGATCCTCTGATCTCTCTCTCTCTCTTTTCTCCAACTGAATCTGGCACACCGTAGCTCCATACAAATTCTCTGTGTGGTCTTTGACTAGGGGGACCCCCTCTAACATCCCTTCCTTGGATGAAGGAGAGATCTTCAACAACTTCAATGTGGTTGCGAATGGTGTACACATGGCCATCCTTTAGATCAGTTGGTGAGTCATGCAGTGCCCCAACTAGAGGTAGAGGGGCACTAGAAGGAGGAAGCTCCCTATCAGGAACTGTGACCGTTAAACAGGCCTCCTTGGGGATATCACAAGGATCCGAGCACCAAGCCCAAAGATCGAAGGACCTAGTGCGTTCCCTGCGCCTTGAGCGCTCCTGGACATAGTGAATAGCGCAGCTCCTGCCCAAAGCCCTAGCAGCCACATCTTCTCCCCAACAGTGAACTGGAATCCCCTCAACCCTAACCTTCACTCTGAATTCAAAGCAAGTTTTCCTGGCATAACACTCTTCAGACCAGTCCCCAAAGTGAAAAACCCGACCAC